>CM046819.1:14989282-15682976 GCA_025617385.1 Murraya koenigii
CTATATAGTACTGACCTTTTGATACTGCAGAACTGCCTGATCGAACCAGTGGAAATTTACCTCTGTTGTTGCCAGTGAGCAGCAAAGACAAGGAGACTAGGAGCAAAGAAGAGACTCACAAGCTCCTGAACGGGAACTCTGTAGACCCTGTGGATTGGGTATAAGATTTAAGAATCTATTAATTCACCAAAATCTCTTTTTATAAAATTGATCTAAACTAAAACTTACATTTTTACATGTTTTATATTATTCCCAGAGGCAGAGAACGCAAGTCAATGGTAAGGTTTTGGAAGACGGAAATGCCCATGCTGATAATGCAATGAACGGTGCTTAGATGTTAGAAAGCTGCTGCCTCTGTAATGAGGTCATTCTTGTTACCATGGGTTAAAGGGATTAGTTGCTTGAGTCCCCTATCCCCAATACTGGTACAAATTTGATTTGTATTGTAGAGAAATTGGAGTTGCATTATTATGCTTGTATATTTTGCTGTCATGCTTCTCTGTCTCGGTTAGGAAAGATTGTCCATCATCAGCTTAAGCATGTGTAATCTTATCTTGGAATCATAGTTGTATTACTGGCCATTATCATTCTTGGATAAGTGTTCTTTATTAATTTATATGATCAACAAATGTATCATCCAAAACAAAGTACTTTGCAGCCAAATTTTGCAAGTCTCTCACCAAACGGTTGATTGATGTTTCTTCTTTTGCTCTTATTGTTGCATGTGCTTTCGGTCCAGGCCCGACCTGCTGTACTCATATCCCACGCCTTGTTGTCTCTACACTTTGTTGTTATACGCAAAAAATTCTCCGTTATGAGGCACGAAATGTCTCAATTGCATACGCAAGCAGCACCTCCTCACATCACGTGCCTTTAGTCTCGTATCTTTTGTGCAGATCACATAACCATCGTGTACTACATTACAAATGTTTACATGCAAAAGAAAGAAGCAATCATCCATTATTTAAACAAGCAGACAACTTTTTTGTGGCGCAACACTTTTCAGGATGTGGTGTCAGCCCACATGCCAAAGATGGTCCAATTTGTTGGACACTGTTTCTGTAGTGAGCAGTGATGCTTCGCATATAAAGCTGTCAAAGTTTGTATAATGTGCAGCTCACAAAGCACTGACAACATCTTTTGCTAATATTAATTGAGATGCAAAAGTTTTATATTTAACCTCATAAATGCAATGTTATTGGTTTAGTTGCAATCTTAATAAAAAGTCCCAATCCTAGCGGGCATGAATGCTGATGAATAGTGACATTAATTTCCCAAATTCTTATAACCCTTTTGAAGTGCTACTTGGTATTCAATTTGGCAGCCTGCACTATACCGTAAGCAACATCATCTGCTTGATGGGTACTCCTATATCCACTGCCTTTAGTATTGCACAAATATCTTCCTAGTTTTGCAGCATCATCACCGAAAAAATACGGACAAGTTTTGCTGATATTGTGTATTTTTTTTAATCCATGATTGTTGTTTACCCGTATGAAATTTTTCAGAGATGGGCTGTATGCGTGTACAACAGATAAATTTGCTTTGCTCATGTGGGCACTCTCTCCCTATCAAAGTTGTGTGCATCTGTTGATAATTGACAGCCAAAGAGGCAAGGTGAGGACCCATATATTTATACATACATATGCAAATCTTGTGATAATTGTGCAGTACCCCACCTGTTGTTGGACCCAAAACAAAAAAGATAAAACGGTGCTGGCGCAATTTAAGCTGTTAAAATTAGTCAAAATGGCATGCGTCTTCTTATATATATCTGATGTTTAGTAAAGAGGTGCAATGCAGAATGCAATATCATCATTGCTGATATGTCTATGTAACGACCGCTTTCTGCCTTTACATGGTCTTCCTTTCTTCTGTGTATTGCGGGTCCTCTTTGATCCCCAAATGGGTGCTACTCATTATTGCACCAACTGTCAGATTTGGACTCGCTAGATTATTCTGTCATTCTTTGATACCTGATTATCATTTTTAAGTGCAAACGTTCTCAACTTTTTTCAATACTGACAGATTTAAGTTTAATAAAAATATTTTTTAATTCAATATAAAATGGTATAATCTAATAACATTAAAAATTAATTTTATTAATTACATAACTTAAAAAACATATTTATATATAAAAAAGATTTGGTATCTACATTAAAAAATTATTATATATAGTATTTGTGCCTCAATACCCTTTACCTCTTGTTTTTATGGTAAAAAATTAAGGGCTAATTTGATAATATTATAGGTTTTAAAATAATTATTGTTAGTTGTGTTATACAAATAATGAAGAAAATTAGATAAGTATTATGAGATTTAAAAATAATTATATCTATTTAATAAATCTTATTATTAAACTGTTGTAATAATATGAATAATTAAATTGAACACAGTTTTAAATAAAAATTATTTAAATGTTTATAAACAAGTATATAAAATATTTATTATATAATAATAATAATAATAATTAATTATTAAAATAAATATTTTATACTATTAATTTTATTTTTTATTTTGTTATCTCAATATATATAATAAGTAATAATAATGATCTCTTTAAAGTTAAGGATTTTTTTTTTCTAATAAAGAAATATAGTTTTGAATTTTTGTAATATAGAGGAGGATATATATAATTGCATTAAATTTAAAAGTTATTATCTTGTTTTAAAAAGCTATTCCTTCATAATTTTTTAAAATCTACTATAAGATAAGGTAGTTTTACTAAGAATAAATTTTTTAAAAAATTAAAACACTGAAATTAATTTTTAATTTTTTAAAATTACTTTTAACCCTCTTAAAAATAATTTCAAATGAATCTTAAATCAATTAAGTTATTTTTAAGAGACAAAAATATTCACAACTTCAATGAGAAAATTTGTTTGCATTAGGAGGTTAAATTGGATAAACACTGAAAACAATATGACATGATTAATCAAATAAATTTGTGTTAAATTACAATTTAATAACAACCCAAATTTTCTTCTCGCCCATGTGAACGAGGTTCGAACCTATAAGACCTCTTATTACCATTCAAATAAATCTAAACCTATTAATTCATATTATATTTGTATTGAATTGATAGATTGTGTTGCTAATGGTTATCCCTAGTTATTATATTATTAGAGTGTGAGATATTTTGTACCGTTTTCCAAAAGCAGAAGGCAACTCTTCTCTGCCCATTGATTGATTGAGCTTCTACTTTCCATATGAGACATAATGAATGGGAATGCCATTTTGTTGTGGTCGCTTTAAAATGTGAGCTTGGTGGGACAAAGATACTTATTTATATGATTTCCACTTTCCATATTATTATATCAGCTCTACAAGTGGTTAACTTCATAACACACTCGTTTCCTATATTACTAGCTCTCACATTTATTTTCCCACTTAGGTCACGTTTATTTTTTTTTCTTTAATTTAAAATCTGAATAAATTTAAATTGGTGTAAATTTTGAAAGAATTGAATTCGTGAATACGAATGATATATTTATTTTGTAATTGTTAAAAATAAATATTAATTTGTTTATTTTTTAATTTAACTTTAAAAAATCTAAAAATCAATATTTTTATATTTTTGCTCTTAAAAATTATACATGTTAAATAAATAATAAACATATTAAAGAACTTAAATAAAATATTGTATTATCATAATATAAATCATGTTGAACTAAACACAATCTTCTATATTTTAAATTAGCAAGTGGTAATCAATTTTATTATAGTTCATAATCTTTTAAATGGAAATTATTCATAAAAATTATTAAGATAAATAATGCTAATTTAAAAAAAATAAAAAGATTAAAATAATAATAGATAAATTTTATTTAAGTAAGTAAAGATGAAAATTAATTAGTTGCGTAGGGATATTTTGAAGAATATATTTTTGAAAATAAATTATTCAGACTTTTTAAATCAAGTAAAAAGTTAAAAAATTAACTTAATAATTAAAAATTTTCATTAAGTTAAAAAAATAAACAAATTTAATAACTTAATTGATTAAAATTAAATCAATAAAACCTTTAAAAAAAAAAAAACAAGCAAACAAACACTCAGCGTGAATGTGTGGTAACCTTCACACGCTAATGTTGAGTTATTGTTGCATGCAATGCATGGAGCCCATCAAAATTTTCCAACACGATCGTTCACAAAACTAGAAAGATATAAGACTCTTTATTTAAGTTGAAAAGTATGAAAATCCTAATCACGAAACACGCCCATTTCTTCTCTCATATTTTTTAATTTGATTACTAATTTTTACTTTGTCAACTTTTGCTCCCATAGTTTGAATGGTCCAAGAAATCAAACGATTTGCTTACTTATCAAGAATTAGCTATAGCGTACGTGCTTTCCAGGTGGTAAATTAAATCCTTCTAGCTAAAAAGACCAGGTCTCAAATTGAATATTATTAGAAGGCGTCTAAGAAATTGAAATCAGAGCCATTCCCAGCTCAGGGGCGTTACTAGAATCGGATAACATGAAAACGAATTGACACGTAAACAAGTCTTAATCCTTAAGCTAAGAGTTCTCATTCATAATTTCATATCACTAAACCATTCTTTAATTGAAACGCCACCTAGTCAGTTCAAATTGCATCATTCGATTTGATTTTAGTCCCCACGACATACGACCGTTGATCCCGTTCATTCTCTTCACCGCCCAACACATAATCTGAGACTGATAGTCCCGTGCCGCATTTGTCCGCAAAAACTCTACCTAAAATCCCGAAAACACCCTCCAAAAAATACCAACAAAACAATAAATGAAGGGCAAAATAATCATGATGAGTCATGACAATAAATGAAGGGCACGATGATGAGATTGCAGAAAGCTTTGAAGCCCAAAAGTCACTTTTGGAAGCACACATAAAGCGTGGCTTTGACACATGGATACCAAACATGAAATTACATTTAAATTTTCCAAATTTTGTCTCCGGAATTTCACATTACAAAGCGAGAGTTAGATAGAATATAGATAGAGAAGACACAAAACGAAAGTATCTCGTGTCCCTCCTCTGCTCTCCTTTTGAAACTTATTTGACTGACAGCAATGCCATATCGTTCGATCATTTGAAAAGGTGCTGATTGTTTGCCCGCCCGCCGTGCGATTTTTAATCAAATGGGAGGCCGTTGCTCCAAGTTTTCCATCTGCTGGTTCCACTGCCATCTCAAGTCTTCCGTCCTCGAATCCTCCGATCTCGGTAAAAAAAAAAAAAAAAAAAACTTGTTCAACTTCCTTTCCCTCTCCGTGCCCGATGGCATTTTTGTAATTTAGAGTACTTTTGTTTTGCAGAAAATGGGGGCAAAAGCGACCGGAAAACAGTTCCGAGTTTCACTGAGTTCAGCTTACAGCAACTGAGAACTGCCACGTGTGATTTCTCTCCCGACAACATAGTATCGGAACACGGTGAAAAATCTCCCAACATTGTTTACAAAGGGAAGCTCGATAATGACCGTTGGGTCGCCGTTAAACGGTTCAGCAAATTCAACTGGCCCGATTCTCGCCAATTCCTCGTCCGTTAATTCATTAAAGTTTTATTTAAATGCTCTTTTTTTTTGCAAACAGCATAATTTTAAAAGATTTTTTTTTAAAAATAAAAATGGGATTTCTCAGGAGGAGGCAAAGGCAGTGGGGAATTTAAGGAGTGAGAGATTGGCGAATATGATTGGTTGTTGCTATGAAGCCGATGAGAGATTGCTAGTCGCCGAGTTTATGCCGAATGAAACACTTGCAAAACATCTCTTTCATTGTGAGTTAGGAGGGGTTATGATATTTTGATTAATTTGTTACAGTATATTTGGAGCATGCATTATATTAATGCATTTGCCATGCGGTTATGGTTGTTCTTGATTTTTAAATAGATTTTGGCGAGTTATATACAAGCAAAATAATTTATCAATGCTAATCTTATCTCAAAATTATGATTAAATGTGGTTAAAGTGATCCAAATGACTAATTTATTATTTAATTCTGTGGGCACTCATCACGGTCTCTGAGGCACATTTTCCTTACCGAACTGTGTATTGGGTACTTCTGTTATACAAAATCAAAGCTAGTTCTTTATGAAAATGAAAAAATGAATCAGGGGAGACCCAGCCCATGAAATGGGCAATGAGGCTGAGGGTGGCACTCTATTTGGCACAAGCTCTAGAATATTGCAGCAGCAAAGGGAGAGCATTGTACCATGATCTGAATGCCTACAGAATCTTATTTGATAAGGTAAAGTAGTTTTTTGTGCTTCTTTTGGTTTTTCATTGAACTGTTTTGATATCTTGGTGATAGTTGTGGATTTGTGGTGGACAGGATGGCAATCCCAGGCTTTCTTGCTTTGGCCTTATGAAAAATAGTAGAGACGGTAAAAGTTACAGCACTAACTTGGCTTTCACCCCACCTGAGTACATGAGAACAGGTACGTCATTCGTTCTCAGTTTAATACTTGTTATTGGTTACAAAATGATTTTGGTTTGTCCTTGAAAAGTGTCTGAATTCAAACTGCATTATTAAACATGTTTCTAACATAATGTAGATTGCTTAGATCCTCTCTAAATAATCAATTCTGCATTCATTCTCAGTTTAAGGTAAAACTAACTGTGTTGTTGTCATCATCTACTGGCAGGTAGAGTGACCCCAGAAAGTGTAGTGTACAGCTTTGGGACCATGTTGCTAGATCTTCTGAGTGGCAAACATATTCCCCCAAGCCATGTAATTGATTCATCTTTTATAATAATAATATCTATTTCAATTAGAAAGGTGAACAATTTTTAGAGAGTTAAGTCTTTATATGTTGTGTTTGCAGGCACTTGATTTGATTCGTAGCAAGAATTTCTTATTGTTGATGGACTCTGCTTTGGAAGGCCATTTCTCAAATGATGAGGGAACCGAGTTAGTGCGGTTAGCTTCTCGTTGTCTGCAGTCTGAAGCTCGTGAGAGGCCAAATGCTAAGTCCCTTGTCATATCTCTCATGTCACTTCAGAAAGAAGAAGAGGTATATGAAGTATTTGATTGCAAAACTTACTTGTTCCCTATATTAAAAATAATGCTACACCACTCCCCTGTCCCAATGTTCCTTCAATAGTGTTGACTGTATTTTTTTAAAGTAGTAATGGATCACTAATGTTGATTATATGCTTATAAAGTGACAACGGAATTATTGGGTACGTATGGTACTTCTTTACTTGCACTAAGACAGGGTGTGAAAACCAAATAAAGGAATTTTACATGTAATGTAATGTTATGTCTAACTGCCAAATGTTCTTCTTTTTTGAGTGCTTGTGTGGAACGGCATGCATTCTCAAAAGCTTATCTGGTTTTTTTACTGAATAAATTAGTTGAGAAAACATAATATCTCATTAAGTTTTAGCAGATTCCATCATATGTTTTGTTGGGTATCCCGCATGAAACTGCACCTTCTACACAACCACTGTCGTTGACACCTTTTGGTGAAGCTTGCTCAAGATTGGACCTCACTGCTATACATGAAATATTGGAGGGTATGGGATACAAGGATGATGAGGGCATTGCTAATGAGGTTCGCTAGTTCTTATCATATACTTGGTATTCTATTTGTTTAGTGTGAAAAATGTGGTCTTCTAATGCCTGCTTTGACAATTTAAATGTCATAGAGATTTGGTCTGTAATTACTATTTGGTGAAATTCCTCTTTGAAGCTTAAGCCATAAGTACAAGGGTCTAATTGATGGTGTGCATGGATTCTTCTGAACTATCTCAAGAAAGAGGGGATCATTTTGATGCTTTACAATATGTATTATAATAGAACAACACTTGCGTAGATTGTCTTTCAATTTCATTTAACCACTGCAGCACACTGAGCTTTTGTGGCCTTCTGCAGCTTTCTTTCCAAATGTGGACCAGTCAGATGCAGGAGACCTTGAACTCTAAGAAGCACGGAGATACAGCATTTCGAGCCAAGGATTTTTCAGCTGCCATTGATTGCTACACACAGGTGTGTCTTTTTGTTTTGGATTTTATTTTGGGATCCTATTTCTGTTGCGCCTTGCATTTTCTCACCATTATTGCAAGTGCAAAGTGATGAAATATCAAAAGAACTTAATTCAGATTGATAAGAATAATACAGGATTTAGACATTTTTTAAGAGAAGGAACTTGTGTAAATAAATTAAATATAAGTTTTCAATAAAGAATGGGAACCTTGGATTGTTTGGTGCGTGTTTATCAGTAGTTGATTTATGTTGAATGTGAAAATTGATTTGCATGAGAGGCTTAACTTTTCTTCTGTTTTCTCCAGTTCATTGATGGGGGAACCATGGTTTCACCAACGGTGTATGCTAGGCGCTGCTTGTCTTACTTGATGAACGACATGCCACAAGAAGCTCTTGGAGATGCTATGCAAGCTCAGGTGGTGTCTCCAGATTGGCCCACTGCTTTATATCTTCAAGCAGCTTGCCTCTTTAGCCTTGGGATGGAGAATGATGCCCGAGAAACACTCAAAGATGGCACAAACTTGGAAGCTAAAAAGAACAAAAATTGAATTGTATAGGTTTCTCTTTTGTCTTATCTTTTTTTCCGCTATAGTTCTATCTAGGCTCCTGTATTTATTTGGTCATTCTTATTTCTTTTCCTTTTCGATTTCAGGCTTTCACAATGTTGCAGGATTCTTTGATAATTATTTCATTTATGATAATTAATACCTGAGCGGTTTCTTGATGTCATTATCTGCTTAATGTCTAGAGTTGCAGATTTGAGTCTCATTAACTGGTAACATGTTCATGCCTGCAGCTTCAACTGGTAACATGAAATAATCTTTGAACTCTTATCTGGAATTTGAATGGAAATTAACTCGAACAAAATATTTAAATGTTCAATACATGATCAACCATTCTCAAGTTACTCAAGCTAATTGTCACTGTCCTGTACTCGAGCTCTAACCCATCTCGTTGATAAATGAAAGCCGAAACATTGAAACTGTTGGCAAACTCAAAAGATATTTCCACTGCAATTTCAGAGGAGTGCCAATAATATGTACTTTTGCAATACTGATGCTCAATGTAAGCAATCTCAACCCAAATTGATTTACAACTTCAATTTCTTAGAACACATCGACCGGACCCCAACCAAAAATAAAAATAAAACTGAAAAAAAATACCAGTCACATTGATTCAGCAAGTGACAACAATTTTCCCGATAAATGACAACATTCAAGTTACCAAATAAAAAAAAAAAAATTAATGCTTCATACAACAGCCTAACAAAGCTTGGTAATTTTGAGGAATGTGCATAGATATGACAAAGTCTCTACACATTTGAAACAGATGAGGAAGATGAAGATGTATAGAAACCTATTAAATACTGTGGAAGCTCTAAACTATCCCATTACTCTTGTCATCAAAACCATGTGATCAGGCTCAATTATGGGATTTCTGTTTTTCTTTTTATTTTTATGATTTCCATTCTTTTCTCCTGTTCGATTTTCTCTGCAATATTCTACGACGAGGGCATATTAAAGTGAAAGAGCCACGATATGACAAATGCAAACACCATGCAAGCAAGCAGAAAGTTCAGGAAGCGGTGGCCATGCCAGAAGTTGCGAGTCTCTTCATGAGGCACTGCAGCTGAGATTGAAGATGTTGCAGTGGCATTGTTCGCTTCATTTGAGAGCTCCGCAGTCTCAATCTCAGTTGCACCAGCAACATTGCGTGCGATGGAATTACAAATCTCACAGGTCCTGAAAGAATTAAGCAGACGAAATCAATCTAAGGCATAACAATTGGAACATGAACAAGAAAGACTATGCATTCAAAAGGGTAGTAAAGGAGCAAGTCTGAGATTTGGCTACTGAGTACTAATGGACCATCAAGTCAGAAAATTGAAAACCAGACTTGTCTGTTCTATTCATATGTTTTCATTAGTATTGCATAAAGGCTCATCCTAATGCAGCAAAAAGTTAAAACAACTGACATTTGCGACAATAAAGGAAAAACAATGCACATGCAAACAGTAAAAGAGAGAGAAGAGGAAACACAATATCAGAATTGGCATGATGCATCAGAGGTACCAGCTTTTCCAGTGTGGAAAAGATAAACACTACCAATGATCTTATCACTAAAGGAATAATAACTCTTCCCCATCAATTTTCTTTTTCTTACATAGACAACATAGCTGGCATCTCATAGTATCCGTAGCCAAACTTCACCTAAGTTCCTTTTTCAATTTATAGGTGGTTAAACAAAACCTCCAAGCAAGAGTCTTGCTATAAGATAAAGTATGCAGTACGAATGCAAATGTAAATTCTTGAGTGGAACAATTGGGAGCTTTACTACATTCAGCTACCCTAAATAACTGCAATTGGGTTTGATTTGGATCAAGATCAGACTAAATGATAGGCATTTCTTCAGTATTATCTTACGTGATAATTAATAGCTAAGCTATGATACAAAGAACTATTTTGAAAACATTCAACCAAAGAAAGGAGATAGCATGGTAGCGTGACCGACTTACATTGAATTTCAGCATAACACTAAAATAATTAATCCACAATCAGCCAAAATTTGGAGAATCAGAGCTAGAATTAAAAAAAGAAAAAGAATTAGCTCATCAAATCAATATCTTAGGATACCCAACACTTTAACTTACCATTTACAAGAAGTCAAATGTCAACAAACATGTAAATCAGGAATTTTCATCAGCAAAATTTAAAAAAGAATAGGTGGACACCAGAAAGCAATAATCGCCCACCAAAAAATCATCAATTAAAGGGTCAAATCTCCACTTTCACAAAAAAGAAACCAAACCAGAATGAAAAATGAAGAGATTCGTAATTCCTAAACCTTAAAGGAGGGAAAAAAAAGAAAAAAAAAAAAAGCACAGAACAGCAAAAGAATTGTCGGTGATGGAGTTGTTAAACATTGCATGAGAACCTCCTAATGCTTTACTCTTTAGCTTTACTTTTCTTTCATCAGTGTCATCTAATTATCTTTCCGTTTCTTTTTCAACAAATTATTGATCAAAATTCTTTAAACAACATGCCCTCTTTACCTCGCACGCTAACTTTTACATATCTCAAACTAATTAAACTGTCATTATAAGTGCAAAATCATAAGCTAAATGGGATTTTTTTTTTCTTTTTTTAAAAAGGGGGGCCAATCAAACTAGCAAAATACTAAGCAAAAAACAAGAGCTTGATTTTTTATTTTATTTTTGAACTTACTTGTTTCCTCTAATCTTGAACCAGGCCTCAGCACACTGTTTATGAGCAGCAGCCAAATCATTTTTGCAGGAGCAACCCAATTGAATAGGAACCCCAGATTCATGGCTATTACTCTCAAGTCCAAGATGGCAAATCCTACAATCTCTTTCACCCTCCACTCTATTATTGTTATTATTATTTGCCAAATGAACTTTTATTTCAATTTCATGAACTGCACTCTCAATCGCGACTGAACAATCAGACGATGACGATGAAGAAACCGAGGACACTCTCCTCGAGTCACCGGCACCCCCGCTCATTTCTTGATCTTCAGAAACACAAGCAAAACTGTACTCATCATAGGACCCACCAGTTGTTGAGTAAAACTGGGAGAAACACGAGCCATCCTCGGCGTCGGAGAAGCACACGCTGACTTCGCTTCCGGCCACAGACCGGTGATGGTGATGGCTGCCCTGTTCTATATCCATTGTCTAAAATTTAAGGGGTGGGGATAGGGAGAAAATGAAAGAAAGCTATGGTTTTTTTTGAACGAACAAAATGATCAATAAGAATGATGGTAGCATAAAATGTGAAGGAAGATTTATAGAAGTGGGTATCGGATTAGGTAATGTTTCAACTCCATTAATGCAATAAAGCTCGAAACTTCAACAGTAAATACCGAAGCTTTAGCGAAAGCTAAGAAACTTGGACTGGAACGTGCAGTTCGGTGGGTAAACAGAGAAACTGAGAGGAGATTTCATTTTAATTTTCTTGTCTTAAAATACTATTAAAGACTTCGGGATCTTTGTCTTCGGTAAGATTCTGTACGTTGGATGGGGAGTTAACTGTGAATCTTTAGTGAGATCGGACGGTTGAGATTGAAAGAGAGGCTTCCTCAGTGTGTTGTAAAGAAATTTCTAACATTAAATTATTACATGTCGGATGATCCATTTTGTTTTGTCGTTTTTTCCCCCTTCTCCTTCTGTTTTCTTCTATGCGTAGAAAATACGGTAATTTAATTTTACTAAAGAATAAAATTTAATATATATATATTATTTTTTTATCTTTCAAGAGTCCATATTTAATTACACTTCCACGTTGCTGTATCATTATATAATATATCGTGCTTTTCTGTGGAATTTGTATGTAAAAATATTGGAGAGTCATTAGTAGTAAGTACATCACGTATGTGCTAAGAAAATGTTTATTGTATTTTATTTATTGGATAGCTTTTTCCTTCTCCCAATCCAATTACATGAGCTTTATTTTTGAATAACTTCGTAAACAAACCAACTTCTTAAAGATTCTTGAATTAAAAAAAGGAAAAAAGAATAAAATTGAGCAAATTGATTCTTTGAATGATTGTGTCCGAAATAAGGCTACGCCATTGGTAGATGAGAAACAAGAAATGAAGACTCATGTACTCGCGCGAACCACGTGATAAATTCCAACCACGAACTGTTATTGTAAATACAGTATGGACTGAGAGTGAGTGGACCCACTAAACCACAAGTCTCAAACATTATATTATTTAATTTATCACTTCTATCACCTCAAAAAAAAAAAAAAAGAAAAAACCAAAGTGAAATTATACTAGTACCAATTCCATATACGTGTAGTGTAGCTAATACATGTATCCAAATTTCTGAACCAAACAACCAATTCCATTAACAAAAATGGTTTGGTAACCACTAACCAACAACCCCAAATGGGAAAAAAATAAAAATAAAATCACAATGAATCAGTTCCACAAGTCAAGGTGGAACCGTCCCAATTTTTCTGAGAGAGGAGCAAGTAATTTTGAGTGGTGGGGCTAGTGAATACTGAATATCCAGCCGGCAATGGATAAGCAGCTGATACACAACACAACAGTTTAATCATTATTTTCTTTTCTTTCTTAAAATTCATATAATATTCCTTGTTCCCTGAGGTTCTTTTCAATTGAGTTGCCCATTTCTAATTTGATTCAAACTACAAAAGCCTATTTATAATTTTCATTCAAAGTAACAGAAAACTATTTGCAAATTGATTCAAACTAAACCATCTTTTTACAATTAGATTCGTACTGGAAGGACGTGTAATCCCTTGAACTCATCTGGGTCCAGTTGTTGTGTTTGTTTACCAAATAATACTTTTGTATTCTTTAGTTTCAGACTGAGAAGTGACAAGTAGATAGCCAGTAAAATGCTTCTTCTTTTTCTTTTTTTTTTTCATTTCTTTATTTATTTTTTATAATAATGAGAGTTCATCATAACATTATAGCATAGCTGGGGAACTTTTGGGGCATTGTTCAAAAACATTTGACTCTCTTTGAAAATTGTTTTTATTTCCAAACAATCTAACTCGCACACAATGCCTCTCTTAAAATGATAGCGTGTAGATCTACTTATTTGCTGATTTAGATTGCATTCCAATCAACTCAACTTATAAACATTGACTCTTAGTAGGATAGGGTACAGCGTTATTCACTAAATGAAAGTAAAGTCCACCTTATATTCACAAATAAATTATTTATAGAGAAGATAAGTCCTCCGTGAAGTTCCAACTCATTCACTCCATAACTATGGATTAAAAGACTTTACCCTCGTTAAAATATTACAAAGTAGATCCAAATCACTTCATTTTATCCTTTTTAAGAATTCACTTAATAGACTTGCAGGTGTGAAAAAGCAGACGCAACAATAGATGCAGCTTGGCTCTTCCAACCTTCACCTAAAACTTGTCATTTTCATACTTGGAACTAATAGGATTGGTGAAAATCTCTTTTTTCTTGCATCATTTTTATTGCACTACCCATAAACAGAAAAGAAGAATCATAATACACTTTTAATTGCACATGCAAATGGTGAGGACATTGTATCATTGAGAAAGTACCCATGTCCCCTTTACCAACCAAAGCACTAAACGACCCCAGATAGTCTTCCGTTCCACTTCAAACCAAACTCCATTCACAGCCTCTCAAAATGGCCTGAACATGGGATACATATGCAGATATTTCTGTATCTGCTAATAGAATTGACAAGCAACAATTAAAAAAAAATAACAAACTGTTCTTAAAACTGCCTACTTCAGCTCCACCGGGGGTCGGCTTTCTGTTGATGCAATCTGGAAAAGATTCCTACCTTGCGTTTTTTGTAGTCTATTTACTTACCCAAACTTTACAGCAGCATACACTCATCGAAAGGTAAAAGAAATCCACAACACTGCAATATAATTCATGTAACAATACCAACTTACAGACTAATTTCCGAGTCAATGTAATATCATTGTAATATTAGATGTACAAATTCCAACACCTAAAGAATAAAGGAAATATGCAAGCTATTACGTTGGAACAAGCTAACTTGCAGGCAAATGTATTTTTGGTGTGAAAACAGAGACCTAAAACTGAATCCATTCATGAAATAAGATACATGCCAACTGTTTTATTAAATTTATCCTCATAACACAGCAGAAGACAGGCCATAGTTCTCACATCAACATCATCTAGTCCACAGACAAAATTTGAGGAACCTGGGCCAATTTAAGGCATTTGAAAAGTCTCTTATCGCCTTTATCCATGGCATCTCAATAACAATACAAAAGTCTCTGATGGGTATGTTTGATTCTTGATCACATAGCACCTATCCTGGAGTATCAGTAATTTGAAAAAAACCAAAATCTTTTTCTCAGTTATACTTCTTCCGCCTTCCTGCAACTCCAGTTGAAGATAGAGTGACAATTTTTGTCTTCAATCTGTTGGCCTCATCTTATGCTGGAAGAAGAAACTGCTGCCTACATTGGTACACTCTTCAAATTAGAAATAGTCATTTCATTCTATTCTCTTCAAAACACCCCATTTACACGAGATCCATTACATACTATTTTACTAGATGTACTACCCAATGGCATTGGAAGCCCACTAGATAATGATCTGCCCAATGCATCACTCGTTTGCATTTGAGACTCATTAGTGTTTATCCTACCAGCTTCATCAGCCACCACTGTGACACTGCTACTCTCCAACCCACTTTTCAGCCAAGCAACGTTACTTATATCTGTTGCTATTGCAGCCAACTCATAACTTGGAAAGGCTGGGGGCTCTGAAAAATCAAAAAATTCAGGCCCCAACAGAGAGCTTTGACAATTTCCACCATGTTGGATACCACAGCAGCCATAGCCGCACCAGTGGGGTACCATGCGCTCACCATAAACTCCTTCAAGCAATTTGCAGGTCCCAGCATCTGGCATGGATGCTTGAGCTAATGGTCCTTGTGATGGAGTTGGCCTTGGATGTGTTGAAGCAGTCTCTGGATCATCCACAATATTATGTACACTAAAAGCACTGACACGTGCCACTGGACGAAAAAGAGTAGATTTTGCTTCTAGGCTAGATGGAACTTCTGTTATAGATTTGTCTCCACAATGATTATTCAAATTTTCCAGAGAACTTGTGTCTTTTTCCTCCAAGAATTTGAATGAATTGACATCACCACAAGACAGAGTTTCTTCAGATGACGCTTTGGTCTTATCTGCATTGGTATCTTCCATCATATTTACAGATCCAAGCTTCGTTGTCCTGTCAAGCTCCAAGCCCCGGCGCCTTAGGGTGGAGTTCCAGTGGTTCTTGATAGCATTATCTGTCCTCCCAGGTAAAAGCCTAGAAATTACAGCCCATTTGTTTCCATGTACTGCATGAGCTGCAACTATAATTCGATCCTCCTCATCTGAAACAAATTTAGTTTGGTCATTCTAGTCATCAGGAAATACTAGCATCAATTAAATTCAAGAAATGATATGCTGGGATGTGTCTGCAATGCAGAAAAATCTATTGTATCATTACAAGTGGATAATTCCGTTCAATGTCAATTGCAGCGGATGGGGTACTTGCCTAGTCTTAATTGTCATCAGACATCAGTAACTAAATTTGGGAACCAGAAATAACTGATATGTGGTCTTAACAGAGATCTAAATACATATATACAATCTTGGTTTACACACTACAACTATGATGCGAGGACAACTTTCTCAATGATCCTAATGTTGTCTTAGCTTGTGGATACGATACCCAAGTGGCCAAGTCCTCTTATAGGTACCCAATTTATAAGGCCTGGACCTGACCACTAATTCCCCCGAAATGGGTAAAGGACTCATTCCGGAGTATAAAATATCCAGAATGAGTTTCCTAAGACTATTGAGAATGATAAAATATAAGTGGAAGGGGCATGGTATAATCCGGAATTCCCACATCAGGAATGGGATAAAAAAGAAAAGGAAAGTAAGAAGTATCCAGAAGGCATGGGAACCTGACCGTTTCTAAATAGATAAGTGTAAAGCCCACATGTAGCCTTGGAATTATGGTTTAAGACAAACCCTAATTCCACGTCACTAGTTATCTATAAATAGATCCAACATTCATTGATGAGGGTGCGGACTCCTTTTTGGTACAGTACTTCTCTAGCTATAGAGGAAAATCGAAAATCACTAAAAACTTGGTGTTGTTAAGTACCTTCGGGCCGGTGCTCCACCACCAACCCAAAGAGGATTCAAGCTTGAAGAAAGCCCCCGCCACTATTAACAAATTCATGAAGGTAAAAAGCTGAAACCTTCAAACTCTAACTTCAATATCATTGAATTATTCTAAAGAACAACTTGGATTTGCCTCTACATTACAAAATCTGTAAGGCAGTTACTACTTTCTACATTACTCCTTATGTCTCAACAACATGTTTATGCCTGGATTCTAAAAAACAAATTTGCACACATCCTCAGAATTCCAGTTAATTCCCTAAAATCAAATAATATTCATGGCCTTGGGTTTAACAAAACAACAATTATTTGACACAAAAACAACAAATTTTGACATGCATTAGCTTAAAAATCACCAAAGTTGGCGAATAATTATCACTTCAACATTGTATAAAGAAAATAGATGAAATAAATTCAAAACTTGAGACAACAGAAATATAGATCAATATTATTATAACTTTATAATGCAAAATATACCGGTAAATGGCTTGCGTTTAACGGCTGGGTCGAGCTGATTACACCACCTGAGCCTGCAAGACTTACCGGAGCGACCAGCAATTCCTCGGGCGATCAAGCTCCAATTCCTCGCCCCGAACTTGCTTACAAGTTCGCTCAATACGGCGTCCTGTTCCGGCGACCAAGGCCCCTTCACTCGGCTTCTGTCGCTTCTTTTACTTCCCTCACCAACAGCCACAACAGAATCGTCACCGCTCCCGCCAACGTCAGCGCCACCATCGGCATCATCTTCAACAGCGTCGCCGCCGTCAACTTCGATTACCGCCGCTTTCCCTTTTTCAGTTTCCGTTTCTGGTTCCATTTCCCCTTTTTCCATTTTTTTTCCCCAGGAAAAATAATTTTTTGTCAGAAACTGAGAGTGCAGTTATAGCGCAAGTGTGATGTGAACACCGGGGATTAAATTTAAAGGGCAACTGTTTCGGAAGCTGGCGTCCCAACTTATGAGTTACACTTTAAGTTTTAAGTTATGGTATTTAATATATTAAATAATTTTATTAATTATAAAATTTATTATTTTATAAATAATAACTCATAATATTATAATTTAAATTCTAATTTAAACATTAAGATATTTAATATTATTATTCGGATTCTTTTATTACTGTTTACTTGTGTGAAATTACTTATGTATCCTCATTATAATTAGTAATTTACTCATTTATAAATTTTTTTTAATGTACTCTCAAAAAAATAGATAACAATTAAAAGTTTAAAACTATTTGTTCTGTTCTATTAACGCGAGTATATAGAAAGAAAGAGTTAAAGTATAACTCGAGCAGGGAGGAGCACATTTTGAGTCAAATAAACTAATGTATTTATTTTTTAAATTTTACACCTTATATTTGAAAATGTAATACTTAAAAAAATGACTTTAATATAAAATAAAGTTATACTCGTCCCCTAATGTAATAGCCCAGTTATTTATATCTTATGTGGTAGAACTGAGAAGTTTAACAATCATTTTTGGGAAATAAGAATTATATAATTTTATGTTTGTTTGTAGAGTTAAGGTGGGTAAATAAATAAATAAGTTAGTATTTCTAAAAGGTTCTATTAGTTTTATTTTTTAAATATTTATTTATTTACATATGTGGTAAATATGAAATTGAAAAAATATATTATTTTCTAAAAATTCTTCAAATGAAAATAAGTTAATATTATTTTAATTAATTAATTTTTAAAAGAAAAATAAATAATAATTAAAGTATTTCTTTTGAATAAAAAATAATAAAATATAAATTAAAGAGAGAGAAAATTACTTTATAAATTTGAAGAGAGAGAAATATTTTTTATTTAAA
The DNA here is from genome assembly GCA_025617385.1 of Murraya koenigii. Taxonomy (NCBI): domain Eukaryota; kingdom Viridiplantae; phylum Streptophyta; class Magnoliopsida; order Sapindales; family Rutaceae; genus Murraya; species Murraya koenigii. Next base: position 15,007,767 of record CM046819.1, read on the forward strand.
GAATATTAATTAGAATATTTTTTGAAGCCTTAAATACTGATATAAATTTTAAAATAAATAATAAAATCTTATTTAATTTTTTTTTTGCGATGTTCTTCCATTTTTTTACGTTTATATGTATGTAATTAAATTGAAAATAAGAGGTTAGCAGTGTAATTTCTCTCAACTGAAAAAATGCAGAAAACGTTCGGGAGATCACGATGTTTTGGTGAATTGTCAAAAGGAAGGGACAAGCAGGTTGACCCCATTCTTTGATTGGCGGGAAACAACGCAATCGGCGAAAATATCAACATGGGCCATCCCCGAAGTTAATTGAAATTGACCCAAATTATATAACGGGCCGAAGGCAAGTTCGGTTTTGTTGATCAAGCGAAATGTTGAGGGTACATTTAGTAATGCTCTGTCCAAGCACAATCAGTGTTGCCCGGCCCATATTGACAAGTTTGCACGCTGCGCGTAAGAACGAAACCAAAAATACAAAATGAAAGAGCAATGCCACTGACACACCATATAGCACATCACACATATATTTTATTTTATTTTTGTTTAAATTACATTCAATTAATAGTATAATATCACATCAAGTTGTATAAAAATAAAAAATTATTTATGGCTTAACATTATAAATTTTATAAAGGAAAATTGACTCATTTAATCATTTTTCAACTTTCAATATAAAAAAAGACAACACTCTAATTTTTTCTTACAATATCAACCACTTACTCACTTGATAGATCAAAATACTTTTAAAACTAAACAAATAAAACAAAACCTTAACTCTCCAAGCAACAGTCGAACTTCTTCATACACCACCAAAATACTCTCTATTTCACCTATCACTCAACCCATCATTCATTAAACTAAGATACTTAGTCAAGCATTGAAGATAAATTAAGTAATAAACTAAATTAAGGTTAAAAAATTCCAACAAAAATGAGTTTTGAGATACGTTGAAGATGAAATCCAAGAATCCAAGTGATAAGTACTTATCGCCTTGGTGACAAAACCGTCCACCAAGCTTAGGATGACTTGTCGCTTAGGTCACAGGTGCATGTCACCGGGGCGATAAGATATTGCATGTTAGTTAGTTAACGCTCGTGTCACCCAACATACACTCATAAGAATTCGAACCATTTTTTCTGTCGCCTGGGGGACAGAGCTGTCACCTGGATCACCCGAATTTGTTGATAATTAATTATATAATTAATATAATAATATTATTATTTGGAGTATTATTAATAAAGTATTATTATTTTGTATTAAGTTAATGGAGTTGGTTGTGCTTAAGATGTATTATAATGGAGCATAGGAGACTTTAAACAATAGTTGTATGGAATACGATAATGGAAAAGTTATTACATTTTATTTCTAGAAAGATACAACATTTGAACAATTTATTGCAAAATTGTATAGAATTTTGAAGAAAAGTCTAGATGAATATTTCCTCACAATGAGGCCAAATGTGAAATCAACTCATCTGACGAACTCATTGATTCTAGTTTCACTATGATAATAATTAATGGTATTATGTTATTGAGTATAAAGATTCTTGAAACTTAGTAATGAAAACAAAATCATACAATTATAAAAAAAAGGGGCAATAGCAATTATCGCCCGAGTGATGACATTTGTTACCTGTGATATATGGACGACGGCATGAGAGGCGATAGGACTGTTGCCTGAGCAACATAAGCTGTTGCCCGAGTTTGTCAAGAGTTGTTAATTACTTGCTTTCGGTTATGAAGAAAGAACCCTCAGAACATGTTGTAGCTCACACTTGGTTGAGAGACAACACCATATTTTAACTGCATGTTTTGGACAAAATTTTGGGCAATACAAGCAATCACTCACATTTTCAATTGGTGGGTGCACCAATCTTTTTTCTAATCTTAAAAAAAATTTCAGTTTAGATTAATAATTTCTTAGAGACATTTAAACAAATACTTGGTTTGTCATTTATTGTAAATCATAATTTTAAGAAAATTCTAATATTTTCATGCCCAATACATATCGTAATGCTTAACAATCATCAATGATAAATCGCCAAGCAATTTAAACAAAATTTATTCTAAATTAATGAAAAAACCAAAGCAATAAAACAATACCTAAGTCGAAAGTGAAGAAATCCAAAATAGAACTCAAGATCCCTACCATTGAAAGTGGGGAAAATCACCACAAAAACTTAAGGAATTAACTGGAATTGCATAATTTCTCCGCAATTGAAGGAATGCTCGTGAGCAATAGGACATATTGCTTGGACGATCTTGGGTGAAGATAAGTTTAATTTAGTTTGTTTAGTTTTAGGGATATTTTAGTCTAAGAAACTTATAAATAGTTTGTATTGTAAGAAAAATTAGAGTGGGGTCCTTTTTTATATTGAAAATTAAAAATTAGTCAAATGGGTAAATTTCCCTTTTATAAATCTTCAACTCAAACTTTAATGAAGACATAATACTTAAATATTAGTGGGAAAATTTATTTTATAATAAGAAAATCTCTTAATTTAGTAGAACAAAGGACAAGTTAACATGAAAAAAAACATAAATTTCAATACCATAAAAAAAAAAAGGCTATACTAGAAAGAGAGGGTGGGTGTGTGTGTGCTTTTTTTTTTTTTTAACTTAGTTTGTCTTTTACTTTAATAATTTAGAGAGTGTCATTGCTCATCGTACATCGAATAATTTACATATGATTAAATTAATCTAATAATACCACATGATAATAATGTCATTGCCATCAATATTGTTATTGATTAATGATAATAACTTGTAAATATATGATCATGTCATGGAATATAAATAATATGCATTTTAGTTTCTATTTTTTATTATCATTGATTGCGTTTATTTCACGTTGAATAGACAATTGTTCTATAGTATTCAAATTAATTTAAATTGGATGGGAAATTTTGCATTTTCCACTATGAACAGCAATGTCCAAGTTGAGTATAATTAACCTAATTAAGGTCTTGTATAAGATTGAGGTGGGGTATCTGCATCTTAAAACTTACAGCATTAAAGTGTTTGGTAAATATTAACTATTATAACATGATTATTTTGCCACATGAGGCATTAATTTACCTACTAAAATATCATCGGCCTCTACCCAGAATCCTAGTATCACAATTCTATTTTTGTCGAAATTGCAGAATAATTAAGTTTCAAGATGTGGTATTTCATTAATAGTCATTTCAGAGCCTTGACTTGTCACATGAATCTGAATTTCGTATTTTCCTATGTGAAAAAAAGTATAAATATCTCTGTAAGCTACTAAAAGTATAAATATCTCTGTATATCAAACGTTCACTTATAAGTAAGTACTGCATCCTCAAAATTGTAACCTTCCTATGACATATAAGCTACTAATATGTTTTTCCCTAAAGTGAGTTTGCTGCCAACTGTAAAGGCACTATTTACTAAAACTTGGCTTTTTTTAAGAGCTACAGCATTAAAGTATTTGATAAACACTAACCATTGGAGCTTCGAAGTTAAGTTGATTTGATTTTATACTTGTATGATGAAAAATTTATTATATCCTTACTAATTTTATTAAGATCATTATTTAAAAATTATATTTACTCTATACTATTAATTTTTATTTTATAATTAATTTTACACTTACTATAGTTAAAAATTACATCATCTTAGTACCAAATGGAGCCTAAGTAGAATTAATCCCTCTAGAGGCTTACGAACGTATCACCTAATCAAAGTTGGCCCACATTATCAAAGTTAGACCACGTAGTACTGAAAAGATAAAAAAACAGCATAACAAAAGTCGTGCGCGTGGAATTTTTTACTTTGAAGTACCCAATACTTGCACGTCTTCTTATTCTCCCAAAACAAAACACAACATTTACAAAATGTTAATTGCATATATATATAAAGGAGGCGTTCAATTTATATGTAAAAATTTATAAAGTGACAACCTCAATTGATTAAGTACTATGAAGGTAGATGAAAAACATTAAAGTATCTGGGGCCAACTAATGAGAAGATTAATTAATTAAAATATAATGTCTCGTCAAAAAACCATTTCGTTGAATGGTATCTCCGAAAGTTCAATTTTGTTCTTAATTCTTACATCACCTAGTTGATCACGAACCGGGACGAATTGTCTATTTGTTTCGTTTCATTTTTCAAAATTAACTACTCACGTAAATCGTTTGGTAATATCCAATTAAGCGGCTATTAATTTAAGTGATTTACCAACTCTGTGTGGCTTCATAATTCATATAGATTTTTAGAATAAGCACGCCAGCACATATATGAACATTTGAAAATAACAAAGATCCGCCCACAGTAAAAATAGCCTGTGGCCCATTTTTACCTATTTTTTATTAGCTTACCTGTCTTGGAGAAGGCATAAAGGACAAATTGATACACTTTGTACATATAGTTTTTGTATACTAGCTACCTATACAACATCTCTATACAAAATATATATTATTCATAAATTGGTTTTGTTTTCTGATTGTTGCATATATAACATGCATTGCCTTTCGGTATTTGCATAACACAAATAATGTTCTTTTTAATCGAAAAGAAATGACCTCATGATGCATGATCATATAAACATTACAAAGCTTAAGAAGCAAGTTTCAATATGTGACGCGAAAATGAAACCAGTTGACTGCTGGACGAAGCAAATAAAGTTCTGATTCGGTATAAATTGGAAACAAAGATACAAGTATATCACTTTCATCTCCTTGGAAAAGTAAAAAAAGAAAGAGAAATGATTTGGTCAGAATCTACCTAACACGTAAAGCAGAAGACAACTCCAAAACGTTTTTCTTAACCTCTTAGAAAATGATTATTCTCCAAAAATTTTGAAAAATATTACAGAAGCAATTAATGATAGGGCATTGTTATCCGTTACAGTAACAATACTGTTAACACCTAATTAACTTAACCAATCGCCAAAAGCTTTGACCACAATCAGTGCTTTGTTTCTGAGTAGTATTATTGGTTTATTTGATTTCTAATTATAAATTGTAATTGCATTGTGTTTGGTTAATTTTTCACGACACTGCTTCAATTTTTGACAGATTAGGGTTTGTGTTTGATTAATTTTCCACGGCACTGCTTCAATTATAATGCGATTGTAGATATTTTGTCAGCACCAGCGCCAGCACCAATTCTACGTTTTCTCTCTTTTTTCAAGCGTGCGAGCAACTTTGTAGTTGAAATTTCTTTCAAATTCACCACTTACCTTTCATATATATCTATATATATAAAAGTTTAATTATTAGACCAAAGTTTTGAAGCAAAATAAAATAGTGCTGCTATTAGTTTCATCTTGTAGATTTTCATCAAACCTAAGTTATTGAATTTATCTTCACACAGTTATGATCATTTAATTAAATTAATCATTTCATTCTATAAAAAAAAATTAAAATTTTAACTAAAATAACTTGTTCGAAACATTTTCAGTTTTCCATTTGTAGCATGTAGCCTCTCAAATAGAATGTGAGATAATTAATATGATTAATTGACTTAAAATTAGTGAAAATTTATCAGCCACTTGACAAATGATATATAACATGCCAATATCATGATCATATAGACAATATATCATGAATGAAACTATATAATTAAATTATCAATGCTTTCGCCTTATCAATGAAATTTTTGTATAATTACAATAATTTTTGACCAAAAAAAAAAATGAAACGACCAAGTAATTTTAGTTAAGAATTTCGAAAAAAAAAAAAGAAAAAAGGAAGGTGTACATTGTAAAAGTTGACGGTTTAAACTGAGACACATTCCAATTAATACAGCCTTGTTTGTAGAAAAGTTAAAATAATAATAATAAGCATCTGCATATATAAGTCGTTTTCAGAATCAGCAGATTAAAATTAACAAATTATTTTGACTTGGTGTTCAATTTATGAATACGTTGATGGCCAAACCTCAACTGTGTGATGACAAAGCTCCTGGTACTTCATTAAATGCTTAACCTTATCGAAACCATTTTCGCCATTAATTAACAAGACTATCACGTAAGTAAGTCAAATGTGGATGTAGCAGCTGAGTTCATACATAAAAAAAAAAAAAGGAAACATCTTATCCACCGAAAAAAATTTAAGGAACGTTCCTAGAAGAACCCTATGTCGTTTCCTATATAAAGAGAGCTATCCTCCTTACCTGTCAATCGATCCCTACATATATTGCCTTCTAATTTCTTCGTTTGCATAAGCTTTCTTTACATTCCTTATAATTTCTGGAGCTTTATTTTAGCTAACATTAATTCTCTTCAGACCTTTAACATGGCGCGTTCTATGGTTTTGCTAGCATGCGCTTTAGTTGTTTTAGCTACTTCCACCTTGGCTTCAGCAGCAATCGTGGAACACTCATTCCAAGTAATCTGCTTAATACCCTTTTGAGAATCTTTTGCATTTATGATATACAAAGTGTGCGTGTAATGCAATTTTTGCATTGGGTGCATGCAACACAAGAGTCTAGACAACATGTTAGCGTCCAACATATATATTATTGATTTACAATTATTTGACCATGCATGTTGCCCCAGTCGATGATTATTATTATTATTATTTTGGTTCTTGGATTGTATCAGGTGAAAAACTTGACGATTGGGCGGCTGTGCAGACAGCAAAGGATAACGGCAGTTAACGGGAGCCTCCCTGGGCCAACGATTCGCGTTCGAGAGGGTGACACACTGATTGTTCATGTCTTCAACCAGTCACCTTATAACCTCACTATTCACTGGTAATTATATTGATTCAATTAATCCTTAGATGTAAAGCTTCAGCATTCAGCTACTCCTCTCAAAAAGGGAAAAAAAATAATTGCATGTACCTACTACGTGATGCTCAGTTTTTCAAAGCCGTGTGAAGACTTTGTCATGCATGTTTATCTACTAATTATTGATTATCCTTGACTAATATCAAACTTTTTTTTTTTTCTACAAATATGTCTTCTTGATACAGCTGCATTAAGTTATATATTTCAATTCTTTTTTAAAACAATATGCAATACCTCATATAACTTTTAAACATTCTTTTTTAATGAGTAAAAGTCTAATTAATGCATGTGTAGTTAGTGCAACCAATATCTACATAAAGTATCGTTACTATCTTCATCTTTTTCTTCATGCTAATTATACCATTAATGAAAATTGTTTACGTAGGCATGGAGTACTTCAGATACAAAGCGGCTGGGCAGATGGACCGAGCATGATAACTCAATGTCCAATAAGACCTGGAAATAGCTTCACTTACAAATTTAGAATCATCAATCAAGAAGGAACCCTTTGGTGGCATGCTCACTTCTCAATGCTACGAGCCACCGTCCACGGTGCTCTTATCATCCGCCCTAAATCTGGTCACAAGTACCCATTCCCTAAACCCGATAAAGAAGTTCCCATTATACTCGGTATATACATTGATATAATCGTTTTCACTATTAATTAAGCAAGAGAATTTTTGTTTGATGATATATTAATTATTAATTGACACTTAAATCTAATTACAGGAGAGTGGTGGAATGATGATATTATGGATGTTGCCAACCAAGCGGAAATTAACGGTGTGGGTCCTAGAATTTCCGATGCTTACACCATCAATGGAAGGCCTGGAGACTTCTATCCCTGCTCGGAAAATCGTATGGATCATAATTATACCAACCTAATTAATTGAAAAGCGTCGTAATTATACATATATATTTTCCTCAAGTTAATTAGCACGTTAGTTTTTCATTAACTATGTCTTATTGTTTTATTTACTTATCAGAAACATACAAGCTTAAGGTGAAGGAAGGGAAGACATATCTCCTACGTATTGTCAATGCTGCAGTCAATAACCAGCTCTTCTTCAAGATAGCCAATCACAAGCTTACAGTCGTCGCCCTTGACGCTGGGTACACTGACCCCTACGTCACCGATGTGGTAGTGATAGCTCCCGGCCAAACCACTGACGTTTTGCTGAAAGCAGACCAGCCAGTGGGTTCTTATTACATGGCTGCAAGGGCATACGCTGCCCCGCCACCGTTGGCAGTACCCTTTGATGAAACAATCACCAGAGGCATCGTTGTCTATGATGGTGCCAGCACGGCTAATCCTATAATGCCAGCCTTACCGGCTTTCAATGATACGCCTACAGCCCACAAGTTTTACAGTAATATAACTGGATTAAGTGGTGGACCTCAATGGGTCCCGTGCCCACCTCGAGTGGATGAACATATGTTTGTGACCATAGGATTAGGGCGAGAACGTTGTGCAGAAAATGCCACGTGTCAAGATCCAAGCCAGCCAAGACTCTCCGCTAGCATGAACAATCATTCATTCCAGTCCCCAACAAGTTTGTCAATTCTACAAGCATATTTCTTCAACGTGGGTGGGGTTTACGAGCCGAATTTCCCAAACAAGCCTCCCGTCAAATTTGACTACACAAACCCTAACGTCAGCAACGACCAGTCACTGCTGTTTGCTCCAAAAACAACGAGCGTCAAGATGCTGAAGTTCAATTCCACGGTGGAGATGGTCCTGCAAAACACAGCGTTGCTCGTGGTGGAGAATCATCCCATGCACCTTCACGGCTACGACTTTTACGTACTGGCTCAAGGGTTTGGAAACTATAACGCCTCTAGAGACAGCAAAAACTTCAATCTCTTCAACCCACAGAGGCGTAACACCATCGCTGTTCCTATCGGTGGATGGGCTGTTATCAGATTCCGTGCAAATAATGCAGGTTAGTTCTCTTCGGCTTTTCGCATTTCATTTCATTTCATTTCAGGACGGCATAACTAACATCAAATGATAGTGGAGAAAATTAAAATATCTTAGACAGTAGGGACTTGATTGAAATGTTTCTTTTAACCCGTTGTTGATTGTTGAACTTTACAGGTGTTTGGTTCATGCATTGCCATCTGGACGGTCACTTAACGTGGGGTCTGGCCACAACTTTTATTGTTGAAAATGGACCGACGCCGTCGACTAGGCTGCCTCCTCCACCGGCTGACCTTCCCCAATGCTAGAAGCTCATCAATTATTATTAATTCCACAAAAATAAATAAATAAAATTTTGTTGGCTTCTGAATTAAAAGCTTTCATTCATTAAAATTGTATGTAATTTGTTTAGTGTTTCAATTGCATTCATTTGTTGCAGTTCCAAAAAAGATTTGTTATTGATGTAACAATGGTGGTAGCTAGCAATCCATGTATTAAGTTCATTTTTTGGTTGTAATAATAATAAATTAATAATTAAGCTTTGTTTTGTTTTAACTTCCTTTGTACTAACAGCATTCTATCGAATAATTCCAGTTACTTTTTTATATTTTACTACAAGAAAATTTTATTATAAAGAGATTACAACTTAGTAGAAGTTTAATTTAAAAATTATTATTGACTTAATTATTTTTAGTGTAAGTAATATAGAGGTAGATAAAACAATAATAAATCAATGAAACGTGTTAATTTCATGAAATTTTAAACATAGTTGAGAAATTATAAACATTTTGGCTTCAATAACAATGGATACATACTAGAGGCTAGACAATTATTATGTACCATTTTATTTAATATTAAACCTCTAATGTAAGATATATATTTTTGTAATATATAAATAAATACACTTGGAGATAAGTTACTTAAGGAGACAATATAAAGTTAACTTAGTTAGATAAAATTTAAAAAATTTATAATTTATATCAAAGTTTTCAAACCTACCCAGCACAAAATCATTAAACTTACGCCGTTGCCGGGGATCGAACCCGGGTCGCCCGCGTGACAGGCGGGAATACTCACCACTATACTACAACGACTTAATTGCTGATCATATATTACAAATTTATAGTGTATGGTTGGCAATCGAGGCCTAAAAACATATTATGAGTAGTTTATATATATATATATATATATATATATCTTTTGGGTTTATATACTTGATTTATTTTGAAATAAATATGTCTGCTTATGATATATATAATTGTTTTGTTTTTGGATTATTGCTAACTGTTGTGTTTTAATGGCCAAATATTTGTTTTTTAATTACTAAATAATATCATGAATAATGCAAGCTATTTACATGGGTAATGTTTTTCTTTTAATTTTCAAAATTTAACGATGGCTTTTATGTTGGAGAGCGAAGACTTTTAGCAAAAGCAGCTTTGTTAAAGTTGCAAATTCAGCCAAATATTGCAATTCTCCTTGCAAATATCAATAATAGTTTTTAGGCTTTTGTACAATTACTATCATGCCATTAGTTTAATTAATGTGATATGCTTATCAAAAGGTAAGTAACATTTTGTATATTAATAAGTCACATGTACCCTTCAATGGTAAAGTTGGAATATGAAAATTAAAACATTAAGAATATAATAGAGCATTAAAAAAAAATAGAAACCTAAGTGATAAAAAGGAGAAATATTATAAACCCTATCGTTCTCCGTATAATAAAATACATAATATTTTTGCACATTTCTTGAGGAGATGATGAACGAGATTTCTGATACTTTAGAGATTATTGACCAAAAGAGAAGATAATTTTTTATTCAAGAATGATATTTTGAGCTGCCATTGCTTTAGCTTATCTTGAAATCCTATTCGCTCGCAATAAAGAAAGAACATGTGGATTTATATATAAATATATATGGCCATCTGTCAATGAAAGAAGGATTCTCTTACGATTTGATAGTTGATAAACGGGAACATAACTATAAAATAATTTTTTTAAAAGTAAATATTATATACAATACAATCAAATTCTAATGCAACTAAAATTCATTGAAATGTACAATCAATCCAAAATATCAAAGTCTAATACAATAAAGCCCAGCATAATAACAAGCTCCCACAATAATTAGAAAGACTCAAACCCTCCACTTACAGTTAAGAGAAGAGGTACTAGCCAATTCAAATAAAAAATAAATCTTGACTATATAAGTACCATATAAAAGTGTATACGTGTTAAAAAATTATATATTCAGAAATTTAATAAATTCAAATTATGATAAGATCTTTATTATCCCGTGAATGAACTCTATCATTCATTCTATATTCATTTTTTTCTGTTTTATGAATTACTTAATTTGGTTGCGTGGTTCAAAGTGTGATCAACTCAAGATTAAAGTATTTTGAAACAAGAAGAAAAATATTAAAGTGTCGCATTTCACCTAATAAGCAAAATCAAATTATAAATAAATAAAGTCGTCGTTTGTTTCTTAGAAAGCTAAACTTTGTTGCTCACATAGCTTAATTACGAAATGGGACTTGATTTTAATTGGTTACTTGTGTAATCTACTTAACATTTCAACATCGAATATGATAACTAAATCGTTTGTTCATATCCCGTTACGTGCCCCACGTTAATTAAATGGTTTACCAATTCTCTGCGACTTCATAGGTAGCCGATTTTATTCATATGGTATGAATATGAACAATTGAAAACAAAAGGATCTCCAACAGCCCACAGAAACCAGCCGACCATTGACTAATCTTTACCCTTTTTGTGCACGTAATCTTATATGATCCGAAAAGTCCTTCAGAATAATGCATTATGAGCTAAAATCAATATCAGAAAATCATGTATATATTGTAAAAATTATTGGTAGTTTAACATGTAAAATATTGAAAGTTTCATGACCATTATACTAAGCGACGATGAAAATATGGAAGAAATTCCGAAATTATGTGATCGATATTGGTTCTTCTTGTCATACATTTTTCATATCCGATTTGAACTTTTTGGCCACTTGAATCTGGAAGAGTGGATGTTTATTTCTCAGCATCTTTGAATTTCATTACTTGTATTGGGATAAGAAGTTTAGGTATTCAAGCCAAGAGTCTATTAAGTGGAGAGACTTAGTCTACTAATATGTTTAAGTAATTTTTATTCACAAGTAAATATAAAAAATAACTCAACAGTCACCTTATGGTAAACTTTATTCTACTTATACGGTTAAGTGACTGCTATTTACAAGTGAATGCAGAAAACAACTTAACAATCGCCCTAGGGATTGAAACTTTATCCGACTTATATGCTTAAGTGACTCATATTTACAAGTCAACTCAGCAATCCCCTAGGGCGGCGAAACTGCATACATTTGGCTACCGCAACCGAATCAATAAGAAGTTTTGGTTGTCTGCGTGGTCAAATCAAATATGCATATATTTTGTTACTGACTGATTCTCATTAAATTTTACTTATGAGGAGCATGATCAGCATGTATTAAACTTGATTTAAAATGCTAATCTTATACCATTACCTAATAGTGTGATTAATTAATCTTTTTCATCCAGTAGTTTTCCTAATATATCGAATCAATAACTCATCATAAACTAAAAAAAAAAAAAATCTATGAAATGATAACTATGTTTTAATATGGGGGTTCGTCAGGTGAGTGACAGACCACATGCCAGGCGATATGCATTAGTTGGGAGAGCTATGGAATCCACCTTCACCTTCGCTTCTCATTTTAATATAATTGGATATATGTAGAATTAAACGTTTAAAATTAACATACATAGCATATATATAGTGAAGAAGTAATTTTTGCCATTTTAAGTGAAAATGAACCCAGTGCATCACTGGGGTAAGAAATCACTGGATATATACACTCCATTACTAAATAAATAACCTTGGAAGCCAAGGCAAGCGACCAACTTTCATCAACCTAACGAACAATACAAGTCCAAAACGTTTCTCTTAACGTGATAAAGTCATTATTCCTATAATACTAAAAATGATGATAGGTTAGGAGCTGTGTGGAAAAAGAATAACGACCTTGAATAAGACTTGTTAGCAAATTAAAATAACATAATCATGAAGATATCAAATCACCGAAAGCTTTCATTGTTAGATACACTGGTTTAATTTGCTTGTGAATAGTATAACTAGATTTCTCATGGTAATTTTAATTTGTCAAAAGCTGATTGATTAGGGTTTGTGATTGGTTCATTTTCGGGCCCAGCTCGTAAATTAATGCGTTTGAATATATCATGCCAGCACCAAGTTATTTTTTTTCAAACGTTTCTTCTAAGAATGTGAGGTAAAGGTAATGACGTTACATTTCAAATTGGACATGAGTAAACAATTGGGTAATTAGTTTCTTTAATACATGTGTATAAGCTTCGAAATTAATTTATTAACAAGTGAAGTGATTATCGTGGATTTTCAAAATTTCTCTAATTGATTTGACTATAGGTGATTGTAACTAGCCATGTCGTCATCTGATTTTTGGAGAAGAAAATTGTTCGTGTAAAAATTTTATCCGCGGATAGTGATTGGAAGATTAGCATACTTCAACTATATATATATATATATATAATTAAGTTATGATTATAGGATCAAATCAATCTTGACAATGTGGGTTATTATGCTAAGATAAGTTGATGAGAAATGACTTGTATAATAGATTTTCATTTGCCAAATGTAGCTTCTCAAATACAATTATGGCCTTGCATGCCAGTCTGCCACCAACAGGTAACATATGCGACTACAAATATAACCATTATTGTGCAAGATGGATGTAACTGATACATTTAATTATGGTGTTCATTCTTTTATTAAATTTATTTCAATCTTATATTCTTAGCCTAAAATCTATTATTACTGGCTTGAGATTTGAACAGCTTTAAAGAATAATATTGAAAAGAAAAACTTTAACCGATGGATCAACACACACACACACACACACACACACACACACACATATATATATATATATATATATATATATATATATATATATATATATGTGGGTGCGTGACTATGACAAATTGGGAACAAAAAGAATTACCAACAATTAAGTATGCATATTTTTATAGTTATTTTATAAGTTTTAGTGAATGAACATATGGAAATAACTGAGGAATAAATTCCAATTCCGCTGTTGTGGGGAAAATTGAAGTGAACGCTTATTGAAAAACTAAAAAAAAAAAATTGACATTGGCGTCATTTTATTGAAAAAGAGCCTGCTTGCTTAAAGAACCAAAATTTATGACTTTCGTATTATTGATGAAGACTTTAATGCGTGTCCTCGAATATTAATCCTTAGTTTAATTAACTAAGTTTATCACGCAATATGTGGGTCAAATGTATACAAGTATGCTAAGAGCTAGCCTGTCTATATATAATTATTCAATGTAGATATAGCAGTTGAGATTTCACATTAGAAAGAAATATTTTATTGAAAAATAAATAAAAATTAAGGGCACGTTCCTAGAACAGCCACAAGTTGGTTCCTTATTTATACAGAGCTCGCATGCTCATTACACGACATCGCATAGCCTCCTAATTTCTTCATTTGCATAGTCGTAGACTTTTATATATTTCTCTTCAATCTTTTTGAGCTCTATCGCTAACATTGATTACGTTTCTTCAACATATGGCGCATTCTACGCTTTTGCTAGCATGCGCTTTAGTTGTCTTAGCTTCTTCTACATTGGCTTCTGCCGCAATCGTCGAACACACATTCCATGTAATATTTTCACTTTTGTGTTGTGAGTGCATGCATGCATTCAACATAAAACAAACACGTGTTCTCCATAATACTTGACCAAATTACTCTTGTAGGGTTAATAATAAGGGTTGCTAATTTTGTCAGGTGCAAAACTTGACTATCGGACGGCTTTGCAGACAGCAAGTGATAACGGCGGTTAACAGAAACCTCCCTGGTCCAACGATACGCGTTCGTGAGGGTGACACTCTGATTGTTCATGTCTTCAACAAGTCACCTTATAACCTCACTATTCACTGGTAAATTTAATTAATCTAATACCTGCATTAATTAGATGTTAAGCATTAGCAATATTTACATTACTCGATCAGTTTTCCAAAGTAGTTTTGTCTTTGACGATAAATTTAGTAAATGTTTTCATTGCAAATACATTATTAATTCCAGTTGTTTTCTCATCAAGCGACAAAACTGATGATTATTCTTGACTAATTTCGAGCTGATCAAGTGTTATGTTTTCCAAATAAAAATTAAATTTCTACAGCAATATTTTTCACTTCAATTTTAAATCCAGTTTTGAGCTCCCACCGAGACTTCAATTCAATAATAGGCTTGCACATATTTTCTCTGAATAAAAGTCGAAAGATGTAATTAATAAAAATTAAGCTTATTTTTTTATCCCCAATACAGAATTAATTAATTTAACATAGGTACAATGCATAGGGCCCAAGCGATAATTGAACAATTATTAGTACCTGAAACTATCATTATCATCTTCGAATCTTAATTTATGTATGATGCTTTCATCGTGATATTAATGAAAATTGTTTATGTAGGCATGGAATATTTCAGATACTTAGCTGCTGGGCAGATGGACCAAGCATGATAACTCAATGTCCCATAACACCCGGAAACAGCTACACTTACAAATTTAGAATCATCAATCAAGAGGGAACCCTTTGGTGGCATGCTCACTTCTCATTGCTCCGTGCCACCGTCCACGGTGCTCTTATCATCCGCCCTAAATCTGGTCACGAGTATCCATTTCCTAAACCCGATAAAGAAGTTCCCATTATACTCGGTATATACCTATATACATTAATTCTTAAATCATTTTCATAACTATAGGCGCGTACGAGAGCAATGAAATTTAATTTGATGATAATTATTAATAGACACCTAAATCTATATAATTTCAGGAGAGTGGTGGAATGCTGATATTATTGATGTTGCAAACCAAGCGCAAGTTACCGGTGGAGCTCCCAATATTTCCGATGCTTACACCATCAATGGATGGCCTGGAGACCTCTATCCCTGCTCTCAAAATCGTATGTGTATAACTGTGTGTATATATATATTACGTCGTTAATTATAAAGCATCATAAGTATACGTATTCAAGTTAATTATTAGTACGATTAACGTTTGATTCTGTGTTATTATTTAATAATATTAATTATTTGATTATCAGAAATATACAAGCTTAATGTGAAGAAAGGGAAGACCTATCTCCTGCGCATCATCAACGCTGCACTCAATAGCCAGCTCTTCTTCAAGATAGCCAATCACAATTTTACAGTTGTCGCCGTCGACGCTTGCTACACCGAGCCCTACGCCACCGACGTGGTCGTCATTGCCCCTGGCCAGACGACGGACGTTTTGCTGAAGGCCGATCAGCCAGTGGGTTCTTATTATATGGCTGCAAGAGCATACGCTAGTGCACCACAAATTCCGTTCGATACCACTACCACAAGAGGCATCGTCGTTTATGATGGAGCCACGACAGCTAATCCCCTAATGCCGGCCCTGCCAGCTTTCAACGACACCCCCACAGCTCACAAGTTTTACAGTAACTTGACTGGATTAACAAATGGACATCAATGGGACCCAGTCCCACTTCAGGTGGATGAACGTATGTTTGTAACCGTTGGATTAGCACTTGATCGTTGTGCAGCGAACGCCACGTGTCAAGGCCCAAACGGGCAGCGGTTCTCTGCCAGCATGAACAATCACTCATTCCAGTTCCCCACAAGTTTGTCTTTGTTGCAAGCATTTTTCTTCAACGTGGGTGGAATCTACACCCCCAATTTCCCCAACAACCCTCCGCTCAAATTTGACTACACGAATCCTAACATCAGCAACGACGCGTCACTGCTGTTTGCTCCGAAATTAACGAGCGTCAAGACATTGAAGTTCAATTCGACGGTGGAGATAGTCCTGCAGAACACAGCGTTGATCGCCGTAGAGAATCATCCCATACACATTCATGGCTTTGACTTTCACGTATTGGCTCAAGGCTTTGGAAATTTTGACGCTGCAAGAGACATGCAAAAGTTCAATCTTGTCAACCCACAGAGGCGTAACACCATTGCCGTTCCTGTCGGTGGATGGGCTGTTATCAGATTTCGGGCAAACAATCCTGGTAATTATTTTTCTGTACATTTATAATTATAGTTTCCTTAATTATGGTTTCCAGGACTTAGGGCACTAAAATGGAAAGCTAGCAGATTAAACTGATACTTTTTCAGACGTTAGGGACCTGTTTGGAAAATTTTCGGAGTTTATATATATATATATATTGTCATACACGCCACTGCATGCTTCATGTATATATATATATATATATATATATATATATATATACATGAAGCATGCAGAGGCGTGTATGACAACGATATTTCGAGTAACGCTTGAATAAGTTTCAAAGTCAATTAATTTATTTATTTTTTGAATTTACAGGTGTATGGTTCATGCACTGCCATCTGGACGCGCACTTGCCGTGGGGGCTGGCCACAGCTTTTGTTGTTGAAAATGGACCGACTCCGTGGACTAGGTTGCCTCCGCCACCGGCTGATCTTCCCCAGTGTTAGGACTTAATTAATTGTTGCTGGGGTTGTCTTCTCAAATCGTTGCTTGTGTTCCATCGTTAATTTTCGTATTATTCATCTGGTTTCTTTCGAATTCATTTGTTGTGAATTTGTGATGTAATAACTTAATAATGATTTTATTGCTGTCAATTTACCTTAAAAAAAATTAAACAATATTGATGAAAATAAAAAATCCATCAAATGATTGATTGCCGATCAATTATTATTTTTAAATTATATTAATTATATTATTTTATTTTTTTATTTTAAATATTTATATAAATCGAACCTTCTGTACTCGTGAATTAGTGAGAGTGAAATTTATGTTATTTGTATTATTTTTGTAAAGTTTTCAAACCGATGTATTAAGTCAATAATTTGTTGTAATAATATTGTTTGTTTTCATTTATACTTCCTGCCAGCTAGTAGCTAGCTGCATGGGATAACACGTCTGTTCATATTGAATGCATCAGTCATCACTGAGCTAATAGCCCGAGCATGGCATGATCGACTGCAAACTAACTCAATGGTTATAGGGTTTGATAAAAATTTCAAGTTGTATAAGTTTTGCATATAGAACAGACTTTGTCCGACAAATAGACTCTGCACCCTCAGCCATCATTGGTCTTGCCAGGTCTATACATTTTTGTTTTTTTTTTTTTTGCGAATAATTCGGCCTCGTGATTTTATTGAAGAAGGGAAATGGAAAAGCAGAGAAAGAAATAAGCCTAGTGCAATGCTGGGGTGAATAAAATAATTAATATATAAATAAAAATTTAACATTAAATTTTTTACCCAAATTTATTACTAAAATTTTATCACAAATATAATTTTATCCGATGCAATTGTAGTTGTATCGAAATAAAATAAAAATTAAAAATTGACATTTAATTATGTCCATTCATTATGGGTAAAATAATAACAAAGTCAATTCTTCTGAAGATTGTGATTCCACGGTCTCTCCCCTCGTAGGGCCATTGGGCTATTATTGCGAAAGTGAACTTGGTTGCTTTTGGTCTAATTAATTTGGAATTTAACTAGCAACATTCGATCAATTGACTCGGGATATTAATTGAATTGGACATATTTGAATGACGCGTGAATGTGAATTAATTATCATTATTTTTTTATAATAAATTATAACTTTCATTCATTCAAAGAAGTTAATACATTTATGATTTCTACTAGAAAAGACCAAACTAAATAACAGTTTTAAAATAATTTAAAATTCATTAGCTAAAAAGTGGCAATAGCATTACATGTCTCAAATCTCTGAAATGATCTAATAAATCTTATTTTTACTGTCCTTTCTATTATTGATTAAATCATCCACATTTGAAATTCAGTTTCAATAATTAGTGGGCCTATACCTACATTTGTTGCCACTAGAAGCCCCCATCTTGCTGCTTCTACTTCTGCATATGCTACATCCCCATGGAATTTTGAATTCTTGAATTGATAGCAGCAGCTATGGCATTTCCAGTTGAATCTCTACTCACCACTCCTAGGCCTGACAAGTGTTTCTCAATATTTATGGCAGCATCAACATTAACCTTAAATCAGTTTTGCGGTGGGGGTTGCCACGCTTTGGCTTTGTTCTTTTCCTTAGAGTCACTCGTTCTGAGGTTTTTGTTCTCTGATAAACCTCCATCAATGCTTCTGCCTTTAGCACTGACATCTGAGTCTCCAGCTTCTTTGGTTCAAATAAGCATTGGTTTCTTGCTTTCCAAATAATCCAGCAAGTAACAGCCATTAGCTCAAAATCTGTTCTGCTCATCTTCTTTACTAAATCCTGAAAAACAGAAAGCATGTCTGGACCTATCATTCCGTTAAAGCCCTCTGCAAAGCTGATGAGTCTCCAAGTTTTTTGTGCTGCCTTACATTCCACCAATACATGAAGGGTGTGTTTGGTTAAGGTATTAGGACTCCTCATTGTATTAGAATATTATAATACTATGTTTGGCAATTACACAGTATTATAATGTGGTCAATGCAAAATCTAATGCGGTCAAACCCGCATAAACTAAACCCGAGGGGGGTTCGGGTTTATATGGATTTCATAATTATTTTGAGAAAACAAAAAATAAAAGTTCCCTTTCGTTCTCCATCACTGTCATTCTCTCTACGAAATGGCTGAACAAATACTAACTCCACGATGCTCCACCACCATGCCGACTGCCTTTGCCGCCCAACACAAACTCCACCACGCAATACCTCTGTTATCCCTGCCCTTCCTCACCTAAGGTTTGATTTCTAAACTAGGGTTTGATTTTATTTGGTTTCAATTTAATTATTGTTTTCCATCATAATCAAATAATCGTGGCAATTGATTTTTAGAAAATAAGAGGCCAATCGCTCACAGTGGGTTTTTAAATATGATTTAGGGATATCAGGGAGTTGCAGCTTATTATGAATGCAGGGCTAGGAAAGTAGGTTGTGGCTTCTTCCTTATAAGTGCAGAGGTAGGAAAGAGATAATCATTGTCTCAGCAACTTTTTGACTACTAAAAATATTTTTGTAGCATTGATGAATTGAGATGGTCATCTGATCAGCCAAAAATGGGCACATCATTCATGTGATGCTTGAATGATTTGATATAATGAACTTAGTTTGCAATAAAGTTATTACTTAATGATAAATTTTAGATGTATAAACAAAAAATTGATTGAAATCACAAGTCGTCCAATGTAATGTGAAGAGAGAGTGTCTTAGAGTGAGTGATGTGGTGATGATGCTTGAAGTTTTTTAATTGTGGGCTGTAAATGTATTTACATAATATACATATGTGACTTGAATTGAATTCTCAATCTAACTCAACTAGAATATAGTTTATTGTGTTGTATTTGTGATGCCTTTAGTTTTGTGCCTAGAAAATATTTTCTTTTTATTATATTCTGCATGTCACAATTTCAATGAATATGTACAAAGATGGAAGAGTTTTTTTTTTTTTCATATGATTTGTTGAAGTCATTAATTAGGACTAAGGTTATTATTATTATTATTATTTGGGGAAGTTTATGTTGGTAAGAATTTGCATTACTAACTAACTATGCTGCATATTTTTGGTCAAAAGACTGTAACTTTCTAAACAAATGATTAAAGACTAAACCAAAAATTCAAAAATATACTATTGTTTAATATTATCTTATTTTATATGATCACTTGTATGGCAATATTGGTAGGATGGATTTTGTTTGTCCATCCTAGGAGGGGATAAAAAAATTTACAAGTTTTGTTGTCCATTCATAAAAGGAAAAAAAATAGTTAATGAATAATGAGTTTAAGTTTAAATTTTGTATAATTTAAGTTAATTTGTAGTACAGTGGTTACAAAATTTTTATTTACCATTGTGGTTGGTAAGAATTTAGAGAAATTGTTATTCCATCACAACCCAATAATTATTCATTAAGTATTTTGAAGCACCCTTTCATGTAAATTTTTAATAAAGTTTTTATAAGTGCTCAATAGTTCTTATGCACACATATATTTATAGCTAATTAGCTATTGTAGCTAGCAAATGTTGTATACCATACATGAATTTTTTCCAAAATTAATTATTTATTGAAGTCGATATCTTTTTTATTAATTTCAATGGGGTTATTTTTATTTGGTTCCAAAACAAATGGTACCAAAACAAACACATATACTGGAATTTCCTTCCAATAGTTGCTGCTTGCTTCCAGTGAGTTCAATTTTTTAGCATTTATTATTTCTACAGCAAGATATGACCTATGAAATATAATTCTTTCGTTTTCAATATATTTCCTCTACCCTTTATTATTATTATTATTATTATTATTATTTTGGCAAATCATATGCATGTTTCTATTTTATTCTTTTTTTATTCGATTTAGATACAATATTGAAACAGTCCTTATAGAAATTTATCTTTATGTAAATTTATCAAATGGCCTACTAGCTAATATTTTTTCTTTTTCATTTTACTAATTGTGTTAGACATGGACATGAGAAGAAAATTTATTTTCATCATATAGAAAATGAAATTGAGGTTCATGTTCATTGTGATGTATTTTTTGTTAATGATGTTGATCCGAAGGCAAAATAAAAGAAAAATGATTCATGGTCATGCATTCCAATTCCATGCTACTCGATTACAATACTTAGATAGCATTATAGGCAATAGTGACATACAATGTGTAAACCAACTACGAATGGATAGAAGGACACTTGGCCTACTATGTGAGCTACTTCGGTTGAATGAGGGACTAAAGACTAATGGTTCATTGACTGTTGAAGAGCAAGTTTGCACGCTCCTACACACTTTGTCTCATCATATTAAGAATTGCACAATTGGCAGTAGGTTTTTTAGATTAGGCGAAACTATTAGTAGATACTTCAATTTAGTGTTGAATGGAGTATTACGGCTACACGATATTTTACTAAGGGCACTAAATCCTGTACTAGAGAGTTACACTAATGAGAGATGGAAGTGGTTCAAGGTGCATTCTTAATTACTTATATTTGATTATAGCTACTGGTAATTTAATGTTAATTAAATTTTCATTTGATTGTAGCCAAGATATTGATCAAGAAAGGGTGAGATTACTACAAATATTTTAGGGATACATTCACAAGATATGAAATTCATCTTCGTGATGCACGGATGGGAAGGTTGTGCCTCTGACTCAAGAATACTTCGCGATACATTAAATAAATCGATTAGTTTGAAAGTTCCTACAGATATTACTCATTCCTAAAAATTAATTTAATCAAATTACATATTCAAAAATAAAATTATATTAATGCTTATGTGAAATAAATAGGTTATTACTATCTTGTAGATGCCGGATATACGAATGCTGAATGATTTCTTGTACCATATAGGGGAACGAGATATCACTTATCAGAATAGAGAGATGGGTATGCTTCTCGCAATAAAGAAGAATTCTTTAATATAAAACATACAAGAAATGTAATTGAGCAGCGTTTTGGATTGCTCAAAATGCGATGGGCAATTCTTCGAAGTCCCTCATTTTATCCAATTAAAACCCAGTGTCGCATTATTACTGTATGTTGTTTATTGCATAATTTGATTAGGAGAGAAATGTTTGTAGATCTAATGGAGCATGAATTATTTGAATATATAATAATAAAGCAGAAGATAACGATAACATAAATAGTATTGAAGCTTCAGACCAGTGGACGAGCTGGTGGAATGATTTAGCAACTGTTTTGTATAATAATTAGCTTGGAAATTAAGGGTATGTTTAGAATTGAGGTACTGTAAGTTTTAAGCTATAGTTGCTGTGAAAAAAATGCTGTAATTATAAAATAAAAATTAATAATATGTAGTAAATGAAATTAAGGATATGTTTAGTAAACACTAGCTGTTGTACCTTAAAAGATATAGCTGCCCAATCTCAATCCTAAATATACCCTAAGACTCATCTAAAGCTGTACTTTTGTTAATATATAGATATCATTAGGAAAGCATTTAAGGCTATACTTTTGCAAATATATAGATGTCATTAGGAAAGCATCTAAGGATGTACTTTTGTCAATATATATGTCATTAAGAAATCATCTAAGGCTGTACTTTTGTTAATAAATAGATGTCATTAAGAAAACATCTAAGACTATACTTTTGTTAAATAAAGATGTTATTAGGAAAGTACTAAGGCTGTAGCCTTTTGTTTATATTTAATTTTATTAGAAATTTATTAAGGGTTACTGATTTAAATTTGACATAGTGTTATATTTTAGTTACTTGTTTAAAAAATTATTATAATATATTTTTTTGTAGAAATGAAGAATGGAGGACCAAGTTATACTGCTGAAAATAAGACAGGCTCAAGACGAGCATGGACAAAAGATGAAGAATAAGCAATGTTGAACATTTTAGATGCTATAGTTGCAAATGGTGGTCGAGATGATAATGGTACCTTCAAATCTAAAAGTTACAAATATATTAAAAATGAATTAGAAAAACTATTACCAGAAAGTGGTTTGAAGCCGTACCCACATATTAACTCTAAGATAAGAATATAGAAGAAAAGTTATGGGGTGATATTTGATATGTTGAATACTAACAATTTTGGTTGGAATGATGTAAAAAAATGTGTAGTGGCTCAAAGTGAAGAAGTATGGAAATCATATGTAGAGGTTCGTATTTTGAATTTAAAATAAAGAAAGTGATTTATTTTTATGTCATGAATTATAAATATAATCATTATTTTGCTTATTATGAATATAATAGAATTTATTTATTTAACTATAAGAAGATGATTTTCTTTTTATATTATTATTTTTAAACAGTCTCTAATTTTTTTATTATAAATACAATAGAATTTATTTAATTATCTTTTTTATTATTATAGTCCCATAAAGATGCTCGCAATTGGAGGGATAAGTCATTTCCATATTATGAAAGGCTAGCAAATGTATTTGGAAAAGACTGTGCAACTGGAAGTTTAGTAAAATCTCCAAATGATATGGCAGTGCAGCACTTCAAGAAGAAATTTATAATGATGAGAATGAGATTAATGATGAAGGTTCTCCGGTGTCTACTACTATGCCTTTAAATTCTCAATATACTAATCGATCACATTCACAATCATCACATTTGAAGAAGTCTAAGTTAGATGAACATATTGTTGTTGGTATTGACAAATTGGTTTCAGCATTTGACCAAGCTAATGCTGACATGTCTCAAAATATGTTTGGAAGCAGTGAAGATCATGATTACATTGGTAGAGGGCTTGCTTCAATGGGACTCTGTTGAAGTATGTATTAACTTTGAATTAATCTCGTATGTTTTTTAAATACTAACTAAACAATCTAAAGGGGGTGAATTGAGATTCTAAAAATATTATTAAATTAAAGCTTAATTATCTCTCAATAAGGCAACTAAATTTGAAATATTTAAATTTAAAGTACAACAAATATAAAGAGTAAGATAAAGAAAAATGCAAACACAAAGATCTTTACATGATTCAGCCAACCGTGCCTACTCCACGCCGCCAAGCTCACTGGACTTAAGGTTTTTCACTAAACGCGCTTCCTATGTTTCAACAACACTTACATTTAACTTCCTAGGTGTTAATGAACCTTTACAAGAAGAAATTAATCTCAATCTCTTAAAAAAAATGTATTTCAACACTTACAATTACCTAATTTTTTGTTTACAATAAAAAGAAGTTACAACACAACTTCATTCACACTCAATAATCAAATACAAGATGAATAAGTGAGAATAATATGATTACAAGAACTTAAGCTTTGATTGTTCTTGAATGTTCAATGATATATGTAGTTGTCCAATGCTCATTTGAATTTGAATGAATCATTTTATAGTTGGAGTTAAAAACTAGCCATTATGAACTTTTTGAGTATTAACAGTTCACCGTTAGCTTATTATCAGATCACTGTTTTGACTTTGAACACGTTATCGTTGGGCTGTTTTTCAAACAGTTGGTTAACCGTTTATAATTATCGGTTCATCGTTACTCTATCGATTAACGTTTACATATTGTTAGATTGCTGTTAATATCAACTAAATTGTGTTGCTCTCTAGACCTTATCGATCGACCTTTTAACTTGTTGTCAGTTAGCTATTATCTTTGAACAAGATAAGTTGCTCTCTGAATGTTATCGGCAGCTTGCTAACTTGTTGTCGGTTAACCATTATCTTTGAACAAGATGTGTTGCTCTCTGCACCTTGTCGGCAGCCACTAACTATATTGTCGGTTTGCTGTTATTTTTAGGCAAGATATGTCAATCACTGAACCTTATTGGTGACCTACTAAATCTATTGTTGGCTAGCCGTTTAGCTACAGTGCCAAATAGTTTTGCTATAATGTAATTTTTTTAAAATTATAATTTTACCCTAATTCTTTTCAAAACTATTTTGAAGCCTAAAAATATTTTATGCATTTTTCAAATAAGTTTTTTTTAGAGTTTTAAACAAAATTAGAGAATTTCAAAGTTATTAATTTACTCTTTAAAAATATTCCAAAATCTTCAAGCTTAATCAATTCAAAAATATATTTATAATCATTCAAATCAGAATTATGAAAATCTATATGTTAACAATTTTAACTATTTGTTTATGTTGTAATAATTTTTAAAAGTTATTTGATTGAATTATTTGCTTCAATCTTTATTTCATAGGTTATATATTTAGGAATTGCTGAAAAATAAATGTTATGCAGTTAAAAATTTTAGAATTTGTTAGTTTTACATAAGATTTATGAAGAATTATGATTTTTTATTTTAAAAAATTGATATAAAAATTATAAAATTTAAGGCTTCTATATTAAATATTTTTCTAAGTATTAATAAATATTATTTTTAAATATATAATTATAATTAATAACTAAAAGAAATTAATACAGTACGATGCAACATCAAACATAGTATAACTAAAAATTAATATAATTTAGTATAGCACCAAATGTTGTATAATATTATTATAATATAGTGCTAATGTAATATAAAATAATATAATATATTAATATTAAAATAATATAATAAAATATAATATAATACCGTGTGTAAAAAACAACCGAAATATGCTCAAATTTGTTAGCACAAATCTGACAAAAAGGCTCATGAAGCACTTTTTTTTTTTTCTCCACAGCTGTTGGCAACAGATTCTGAACAGCTCTCCATAAGAAAATCTTGAATTTTTCTGGCAGATTGAGTGTCCAAATCACGCCACTGATTGCTTCTACTCTGAGCTACTCCGAATATCAGGAAACTTTCATTTTGAGCGCTATTTGATACCCGCTTTAATTATTAATACAGCTACACGTATACGGGACTGAGACTAGATAAACCCAGAAGAGGCCCGAAATTACTTGGGCTTACGCAAAGCCCGCCCAATAATCACTTACACGGGATTTGAAAAATTCTTGAACTCTTTTCGACCCGTACCATTTTTACCACTTCTTATTTTCAGAAGGAACGCTTGAATTTTTGCTCGTACAAAGGAAATCTTGATCCTTTTAAAAGATAAAGGGGAGGGAAAGTGCAAATCAATTTCCTAACCCTTCCTTCGTATAATTTACTTAGTAACAATTCAAATTATACTCAACGTTTCAATAATCTTGTATACAGAAATTAAGATGATTTTAGCTCTTGTATCGATCAGAGCTGATTTGAAACTATGATTAAAATTTAATTACCTATTCTTTTTTATTAAATTAGAATACTCTTATAATCTGAAAAAATTTTAAAATACATCGAAAGTATTATGTCAACTACATAATAAGCAAATAATATTATACCACATGTTCATTTATTTTAGAAAAAAATCAACACGTGCAAATGATAAGTATATTAAATTCAACCGTGCATGTCATATATAAAATCATTGATAGTATGAACTTTTATGTTACCGTAGAGTTTTTCGACTTTTACCATAATCTGACCAGGAAATCGCAATAATTGATAGTATTAACTTTTATGTTACCGTAGAGTTTTTCGACTTTAAACATAATCTGACCGCAAGGAAATCGCATGAAGTCCAATATATCTTTGAAAAGTTAATAATTTATTTTGCTTTGACAATTTTATAAAAAGTGGGGTGAACTTGTCATTACTTGCAGTAATATTATACCATCACCATGTACATATATTTTAAAGATGTTTATAAACATCACAAATCCCGTGTTTATTTTGTGAGTACATATGCGTATTCATGTATGATAATTGATATATGTGCGTAAGAAATGAAACTCATTTATTACAAAAAGTATAACAACAAAATCACTCTAGAAAAAGGATCAAAGGAACAAAAAGAAACTGAAATTATTCCGCCGAATAAATAAATATGAGTCCTCAATGATATACCACACACCCTTTTAATGAGAACTTGTTGAAACGATGTACATAACGTACGTGACAGCACGCGTGTGCATATATATGCATGGCAGAAAGAATAGAGGCGCTAAATTTATGCTGGAGCCGGAGCCGGAGCACCGATGAAGACTTTTCTTGATTTGGAAGAGCCAACGGGGGAAGAAGCAGGAGCGGTGGCAAGGCTGACGATGCCGTCGCCGCCGGAGCTCAAAAGCTGAAGCATTGAACGGTGAGGGTTGCTGCGGGTGGCCTGGCAAATGTCCGGCAAGTATGCTCCTGCGTGAACCAACACCAAGTTCCATATTAAATTACATGGAGTAATCTCATGCTCATATATACAAACAGCATTATTGCAACATTGATTTTATTAAATTAGAAAAAGAAACTTGTGTAAAAGAAATAGAAAGGAGCGAAGCAAAAGCGGGCATGAGAAAGTAAGACTGGGGAACAGACGTCTAAATAGAACAGCCAGATAGCGGGAAGAAAAGAGAAGCTCCAATGGACATTAGAATAAGAATACGCGGGCTTTCCTGCTTGAGAAGAAGGGGGACTTCCATGCCCTTTATATATATATATATATTATAAGCCATGCTAAGTGTCATGCAACTTTGTAACAGGAGGGACAATTCTTTGAATGAAGGAGAAGTGAAAATGTCTCAAGCAAAGGATTTATAAAAGCGAAAGCAAAAGCTAGATGTGGTGCACAAAGAGAACTCTTAATTTCCTTTTTTCTTTTTTCTTTTTTTTTTTTATGTTTGATAAGTCTAAATTCTAGATTTTCACAAAATCTGTCTCCCCAAATATATTTAATAAGTCGGTAAATATTAAAAAAAAAAAAATCAAAGATGCCTTATTAGAAGGTGTTTGATTTGTTTTTTGACCATACAAACTTGTCAAATTTTGCTAGAAATTAGAAATTTCCAATTTTTTTTTTTTTTGCCTAAGTCGGTTGTTGAAAAAGTCTTAGAAGAAGTTTGATGTATATTGACCATGTAAATTCAAATATTTGACATGTCAGATATTATTAATTGAAATTAACTATCTGACATGTCAAATATTTCTAGAACAATTTTGTTTTTTGTTTTCTGGAATGCTAAACCTAAGACATAATTAAACCCAACTACTAATTTAACCCATGTCACAATTAACATAATTCATTGATATTATTATTACCATCCTTCATGAATAGACTTGCCACCAATAAATTGTTTTCCTCGATATTTGTAAGTTTTGTTCGATTTTAAATGATCATAATAAAAACAAAAAATGAAGAGTTGATAAAAATGACTATTCTTACCTTCACCGGCGGCCAAGTTATAGTAAAGGTCAACAATGTTAGGGCACTTCTGGTAACAAGCCGGCGAGCAAAGCTTGGAAGCGAATTCAGGCTCAAGAAGAGCGTCTGATGAAATCCCAACGGCGTTCCTATCAACACCACAAGCTTTGACACAACGATCTGTCTCAATATAATCCGCCATTTTCTCAACAACAACGTCCGATGTCTTGCACAAATATTCTAGGCTTCCATCTTTGGTCGTGTAAGTCTCCAACAAACACCTCTTCCCAGAAGACGCAATGGAAAATGCACAAACATTCTTCGGCAAAGACTCGCATTTAATCTTAGCTGCAAAACAGCGAACCCCCCAAAAAATTAAAAATTGTAAATACCCATTTGCTCTATACCGAACGTACAATCAGCCAATAAAATCACGACATGCATATATAAATGTACAACTTACCTAGAGCTGCGTGGAGAAAAAGGGAGGAAAAGAATAGAACAAATGACAATTTAAATGAAGAAGCCATGAATGCAATAAGGGGTTTTTTTGAACAATGGAGATGAAGAAACAATTAAGAAAGTAAATGGGATTTGTGAGAGAGAGAGTGATTTGAGGAGTTTGCGAATATATAGAGGAGAGATGATATGTACCAAAAGAAGTTACCCGGTTTCTGTATATAATGAAATGTGGGAACGGCTCAAGGTTTCCTTTTATAAGCTTGCGCATTGTGTGGTTTGGGTGTGGAGATATTTGATAGAATTAAATTAATTTAGTAAAATGAAGGACGCGTTTGGTGGAACCCATGTTCGATGTTTTTGTTACTTTTTACTATTTTTTTTTAAAAAAAATTCTTTAATTTTTATTTAGTTTATTATATATTAGTCAAGTCTTGGTTGATATATAATATTGTGTTTTCTCTTTGACGATTGCTAAAGACGTGTTTGAATAGCTCCCACGTTATTGTGAGTTCCGATCGAGAAGTTTCTCAATATTTGAAGTATATTCTCTAATTGACCGCCATTCGTCGAACCCGTATGATTTGTACACTTATAATTTGAATTATTCAAAAATTTCAGCATGTAGTACATAATCAAAAAAAGGAAATTGTAAAAAAAAAAAAAAAACTTAACATAACGTCATAAGTATCACACCACATGCGAATTGCTAAATGCGAATATTATTAAAGAAGAAGTCAAGAACCTCGGTTGATTAATTGGATTATCAAAGTAAGAATTTCAATAAACATCTCTAATTTAGTAATAACTTCTCAATTTGAAGCTGAATTAATTTAATGATCAAATAGATTAAAAAAAATTAATCGAATTTCTTCCAAAAAAATAAAAAGTTGTAAGGTCGATTATTCAACCAAAAAATATCATAAAAAATTTAGAAAAACGGGTTGATTTTTTTAATTTTTTTTTTTTTATGCTTGCCCTAAGGGAAAGGTGCGCCACCCAACTTATTTCGAATGGAAAATAGAAAATTAAGGCGGAAGCCAACTCATAGACTCGGGAAATTGATTGGTCAACTGAAGTGATTTAATTGAACAAAGAAAAAGTCGCCGTGTCCTTAAAACTGTAAGGTGCTCGTTGGTTTCCTAGTTTACATCGAAAGTAAGTTAAAGTTTCGGTTCGAGTTGCACGTGTCAGATTGCGTATATGGTGAAAATCAAAATGCAAAAGAAAAGTCCCAAGTTGTGCATGTCGTGTGCAATTTTGGTGGAGGCATAGGTTGAAAGGAAAGAAGCTTCTTTCTGGCCAGCTTTGCTGTTCATGTTCGCGGAGAGTCTGTCACGCAATATGACCAAGTCTACGGTCTTCACCATGCCAGTGTCGTCCTCAGTTGGAGGATTTATTGACCATACCGTTAGTTCATGTAACCATAAGCTTAAATTGAAACAAAGTTAACAACAGCTGTACAAAAATAATTGGCCGCCGAACATTTTACAGCGGTCGTTTTGCTTACATAATTACAATCCATTTGCTTTTTACCAGCTGTCTTTGCTTAATTGACTTGCCGGAACAAGTACGAAAATTCATTTACAAGTCAACGACTAATGTACTAATTAATATTACACACGTACCTAAATATATTTATGTTTTAATTTTTTAATAAGATTAATTATTGGGACAACTTTAAATATCTAGGAATCAATCTAAATCATCAACGTCTTAAGAATCAACCTAAATCATTTAGATCATTTTTATTATGATACCAAAATTTAATTTTTATTATGAAAAATGTGAACCTCACTAATATCCAAGTAAAAATATATATATATCCTAAGTATTTCAATTTATGATCTTAGATTTGTTAAAATTTTTAAAAATCATTAAATAATATAATGACATAATACTCTCAAATCACACGATTTTATAATTTTTTCGGACTTAATAAAATTTAAGATTTTAAATTAGAAAAACGAGCACCATGAAAATACATGCCGCTCAGCTAAAAAAAAAAATGATGGAGAGTTGTCCGAAATGGGCACTAAATACTTTTTGAGAAATATCCTCCAAATCGCTAGTATACTTTTCGAGAAATATCCTCCAAATCGCTAGTATGGCTATCGAAGTTGTGAGCATCAGCATGTAGGTCTCAGATCTGTAGTCTCGGGTCCTTAGCTATGGTTATATATGTTTGGGTAAAATATCAGACAGGCCCCTAAAAGCCCTTCCCGGTTTATGGGGTAAATATCGACAAACCCCTCAAGCCCTTCCTACCAAGCAAGACTCGATGGTAACCTAGCCCGAGCAACCCTCGAGTCAAAGCCGGTCAAGGTCGAGAGCTCCTTGCTCGCTCGAGGTCATCCTTCCGTCAAAGCCGGTCGAGGTCGAGAGCTCCTCGCCCGCCGAGGTCATCCTTCCGGTCAAAGCCGGTCGAGGTCGAGAGCCTCGCTCGCCGAGGTCATCCTTCCGGTCAAAGCCGGTCAAGGTCGAGAGCTCCTTGCTCGCTCGATGTCATCCTTCCGGTCAAAGCCGGTCGAGGTCGGAGCCGAGCACATCTTTCCTCGCCGCAGACATCCACGAGCACACCGGTGCAAGACCCGACTCATGGCAACCCGACCCGCTTTCCGTAATCTTGGCACACCTTTAATGTCCGCCAGGCCCCACATGGCTTGGTGATGATCATCGTTGCGGCTGGCCTAGACACGCCCATGGTGTCATCATTCCTAGCGCACTTGCCCGACATGGTGATCCGCCACGCGATCGGTTAAGGGACAACTAGCCATCCCTAGTGGAATATTCCGCCAAACCCGACTGCCGAGGGACCCAGATACCATTAGCGTGGAGTGGACAAACTGGAAAGGAAAAGAGCGGAAAAACAGAGTATAAAAGGAAACGAAGGAGAACTGCAAGACAAGTGGTTGGAACTTCGAATCGGATCTCAGTAAGTCTAAAACAGTGTTCTTCCGATTCTCATCCCTCTCATCCGATTCTCTAAAAACACCATATTTATATCCAAAAAGGGGGCGGATAATACCCTTTCATCTTTCCCGGCCTCCTCACCAGCGGAGATACCAAAAAGAGAAACCCGACATCGACTTGAGCGTCGGAGGGTTCTCGCCGGAACGCCCGCGACCCCGACCCGGTCAGCGAGTGCAGTCCGGAGACCACCGCTCGAGAAGACAGCTGAACAGACGGCGGGCAATCCTCGCCGAGCTTGTCGCGAGCGTAAGGATCGGCATCGCTTGAACCGCGAGCGTAAGGTTCGGACGCTCCCGCCGAAGCCGCTTGGAGGCACTGCTGGAAGGTTCGAGGAACCGCTGAGGCACGCGGAAAAGTGCATCAACATCTTTGGCGCCGCCTCGTGATCGGCACAAAAGCCCGATTTCCTAATACATCAAGACACACAAAAACACAACGACGAGGGAAACAACCAAGAGGTGTAAGTCCCGAGGAATCGACGACTCGAGAGAAGTGGCCAACGAGGCCTGTAATGTGGAGATCCGTGAAAGGATGGATCTGATGGAAAACAGATTGAAATTATGACCTCCCGTTACAAGAATTCGTGGAAGGACAGAGAAAGCCTCGCAACGATGTCCCGAGTCCAACCGAGGGAATGCTCATGTTCGGAAAACGCGGAGACGAAGCCCAAAGACCTGGGCACCAAATGTCATGCGAGAGAAGAAACGAACATGGAGGAAAGGGGTCTCGCCAACATTCATGGAGATGAACCCCAACCTCTCGTAAGTGGAGGAGTTGAGGGAGAGGTACGCAGATCAGCGCAAGTGGTGGAAGATCTTCGGGAACCGAAAGAGTCCAAGTCGGCGAATAACGCCGACAACGAATCTCCTCTCTCCTGAGATTACGGGTGTCACGATACCACGTGACTTTCGCCTCCTGATCCGCAATATTCGGAAAGAGTGACCCATTAATACACATAGAGCGGTTCAATGACCCGACAGGGGTGCAAGGTCTCGCCAAAGACAGAGGTGCAGTGGCCTTCCCGCCACTCTCGAGGAAGCGGCGAGAGAATGGTACCGCAGTGCTCCCACTGGGAAGTATCTCGAAGCTTGAACAGATGTGCGGGAGTTCATGGAATAATTTCGGGCGCAGTGACCCCGAGGATGACATGATGGAGTCGCCGAGGCGAGGCAAAAGAAGTGGAGTTCCTCCGGAGTTTATCAAAAGATACCATAGATCGGTCCTAGATCTCGTGCGCTCAACCATCCCCAAGCTCCGAGAGGATTAAAAGAGGGTATCCTGATGGGAGATCATGGTATAACCTCGTGAGTCCTTCGATCCGCTCATATTCTGGATGCGTATGAGCAGTGAAACCGGATATGGAAATCAAGAGGAAAAGGCTGCAAAACCGAGGAATTAACAGACCGTGAACGCACTCGGCTGGCTCATCCAGATCGAACGAAGAGTCAAGAGGCCGTGAACGCACAAGTCCTCAAGAAGTATTTCCTAGAAGTCCCCTCAGTATTATAAAATGTTAATATAAGATTTCGTCCCAAGACGGGATATGTAAAAGTACAAATGTATGTAAGAATGAGAAAAACATTCATAATGTAAGCTCGTGACGAAGAGCAAAGGTTTAAGCAAGAGCTCCTCAGACGAAGTCCCGTAGCCTAACTCATTAGGCGTGATTCGCGCTCAACTCGGTTATCTCGAAACCAGAGCAGTGAGTATTATCTCAAGACCTCGAGTTAATTAAAAGGCTCGAGCAGGTAAGAAGAGCTCCTCAGACGAAGTCCCAAAGCCTAACTCATTAGAGTGATTGCGCCAAGCTCCAAGTTATTTGAAAACCAGAGCAGGAGTATTATCAAGACCTCGAGTCAATTAAAAGGCTCGAGCAGGTAAGAGCTCCTCGCCGAAGTCCCGCAGCCTAACTCATTAGAGTGATTTGCGCCGAGCTCCAAGTTATTCGAAAACCGTAGCAGTGAGTGAATCGTAACCCCGGTCAATTAAAATGCTCGAGCGTAAGAAGAACCTCGCCGAAGTCCCAAAGCCTAACTCATTAGTGCGATCGGCCGAGCTTCAAGTTATTCGAAAACCGTAGCAGGAGTGTTTTCGTAAGCTCTGCAGATTAAAAGTGCTCGAGGAGAAGAAGAACTCCTCAGACGAAGTCCCGCAGCCTAACCTCATTAGGCGTGATCTGCCAGCTCAAGTTATTTGAAAACCAGAGCAGTGGTGTTATCGTAAGACCCTGGTCAATTAAAAGGCTCGAGCGAGAGAAGAACTCCTCAAGATGAAGTCCCAATGCCTAACTCATTAGAGCGACTGCCAAGCTCCAAGTTATTTGAAAACCGAGCAGTGAGTGTCATCGAAGCTCCGGTCGATTAAAAGTGCTCGAGGAGAAGAAGAACTCCTGGCTGAAGTCCCCAAAGCCTAAGTCTTAAGCGGACTGTGCCATGCTGGGTCAATCGCAGCCCGAGCAGGAGTATCGCGAAGCTCGGGTCAATCGCAGTCCTGCGTAAGTTCAAGAAGAACCTCGACTGAAGTCCCCAAAGCCTAAGTCTTAAAGTGACTCGCCATGCTCGGGTCAATTGCAGCCCGAGCGTAAGTAACCTAACAAGATACTTTAGTCAATCGCAGGCCGAGCAAAAGATCCTCAAGAATTCCTCGATCAAGTCCCACGTGACTGTGTCACGCTTATGGCCAATCGGATGCTCGAGCAGCAGGTTCAAGAAGGGCTCGAGCAAGAGTAATCGCAGAAGACACCCCGCCAATTACACACCGAAGCAGTGAGTAACAGCAGAACACACCTCGCTCAATTGCAAGCCCGAGCATGAATAATAACAGAAGACACCTTGGCCAATTACACCCCGAGCAAGAAGTGATACTGTAAGACACCCTGGCCATGCAGCCCGAGCGTAAGGCTCACGAAGAATACCAAGGCCAAGTCCCCGCGTGATGTAGCCAAGCACACCCAACTACATGCCCGAGCAAGAAGAACGTGGAAGCGTAAAAGGCCGCGAGTTCTACCTATCTCATCGAAGCTTCAGCCTTATCTCGCTCACTCAAAAGACTAGAAACCTGGGACCGTGTTTGGTAAAATATCGACAGCCCCTAAAAGCCCTTCCCGGTTTACGGGTAAATATCGACAAACCCTCAAGCCCTTCCTACCAAGCAAGACTCGATGGTAACCCAGCCCGAGCAACCCTCAGTCAAAGTCGGTCAAGGTCGAGCCCTCGCCCGCCGAGGTCATCCTTCCGTCAAAGCTCGGCCAAGCGTCGAGAGCCTCGCCCGCCGAGGTCATCCTTCCGTCAAAGCCGGTCAAGCGTCGAGCCCTCGCTCGCCGAGGTCATCCTTCCGTCAAAGCCGGTCAAGGTCGAGAGCCTCGCTCGCCGATGTCATCCTTCCGTCAAAGCCGGTCAGGCGTCGGAGCCGAGCACATCTTTCCTCGCCGCAATCCACGGAAGACACCGCAGCATCTGACTTCACGGTAACCTCACCCGCTTTCTCGCACCCGCACACCTTTAATGTTCCGCTGTACATTGCAGGATGATATCATACGCAGCGGGTCAGACACGCCCACGGTGTCATTTCAGCTGCACTCGCCCGATACGCGACCGCCACGCGCATCGTTAGTGACGCCCGCCAAATCAACGTCATTAACGCAAAATGAAAAGAAGAAGAAAACAGAAAAGAATTGAATCAACGATTCATCATTTTCAAAAGATATTTCCTTTATAAAGATATATATATATATATATATATATATATATGAAATTACGTGACAAAGGTCACGCCACTCTCAATGAAAGAGATCTTTTTAAAGGTAATAGTAGTTGGGCCGACTTTTATCAAATTGTGGGCTTGGGCCATGACGTATTCTTATAATGGCCCAAAGACATTATTATGATCTGTTTGGACTCACTAACAACGAGCGCGCTTATAGTTATCAATCTCAGGCCAGAGGCCCACAACTTGGCTTGCCGCCACACGCCACTTTCCACTTGCAGTTTGCAAGTGCTTGAATCTCGGTTATGTTGATTGTTGAACCCTCCACATTGCATAGCGAACCAGGGTCACAAAATCAAAATCAATTGTAAAAGAGAGATAAGTGGGGACCATCATTAACAGAAATAGGATGCCAGCCTCACAATCCCATGCCCTGCTTACACAACTAAATCCAATCAGCAGCAACACATTGCTTGTAACAGAGCGTAATAATATCATCAGCTAGCAAGAAAGAAGAAAGCAGAGAGCCAAAATGGTTGCAGCAGCAGCAACAGCATCATCACAGCTTCTCTTTTCAATCTCTCACTCTTTCTCTCGGCTCTCTCCTCACCAAATATGTGTCTTTGACTCCAAAGCACTTGGGTCGTCATGCCCCAGCAGCGCCGTGAAGCGAAGACATGTTGGTGTTGCTGCTGTTGGGACAACATCGGAGGTTGCGACCAGGAAGAGAAGTTCGTACGAGATTGAAACGCTGACAAACTGGCTGTTGAAGCAAGAACAGTCTGGCATTATTGATGCTGAGCTCACTATTGTGCTTTCCAGCATTTCAACGGCGTGTAAGCAGATTGCTTCTTTGGTGCAAAGAGCTAGCATTTCCAACTTGACTGGAATTCAGGGTGCCGTCAATGTTCAAGGCGAAGACCAGAAGAAGCTCGACGTCGTTTCAAATGAGGTTAGTAACCACTAGTTCCAAACAATTTTGCAAAATTTTAATCTGCAGCTAAATTACTAACTGTCAACTGTCAAGTTCTGCAGTTTTACTTGACGGGTATTCTTAGAATACATGTGACATGATCAAAATGGTTTCACTTAAAATACTTCAGAAGTTGAATCAAAATTTACACAAATGAGTAGTTTGTCTTAATTCATATTGAGTGGTGATCCTGGAATTAGCTTCTTAGGCTAGTAGTACTGTGTGTTTTGTTAAGCATTGCTACTTCAAATGAGCAGAAGGCTATATCAGATGGAAAATTGACTGTTTTGCACTTGCAGGTGTTTTCAAACTGTTTGAGATCAAGTGGGCGAACCGGGATCATAGCATCAGAAGAAGAGGATGTACCAGTGGCGGTAGAAGAGAGCTACTCTGGAAACTATATTGTAGTTTTTGATCCACTTGATGGATCATCCAACATTGATGCTGCTGTGTCTACTGGATCCATCTTTGGCATATACAGCCCAAATGATGAGTGCCTTGCTGATATTGGTGATGGTCTAACTGTGAGTTTCATGTCCCCGTCATTTCATTGTAATACTAAACGGAAAAATGAAGTACCATAGTAAATGACTTCAATTTTTTAATTTTGATACGTTGCAGCTAGACAACACTGAACAAAGGTGTGTGGTGAACGTATGCCAGCCAGGAAGCAACCTTCTTGCTGCAGGCTACTGCATGTATTCAAGCTCCATAATCTTTGTGATAACTTTAGGCAATGGTGTCTTTGCATTCACCTTGGATCCCATGTATGGAGAATTTGTTTTGACACAAGAGAACATTCAGATACCCAAAGCCGGAAAGATCTATGCTTTTAATGAAGGGAACTACCAGCTTTGGGACGACAAGTTGAAGAAGTACATTGACGATCTTAAGGATCCAGGACCCAGTGGCAAGCCCTATTCTGCCAGGTACATTGGTAGCTTGGTTGGTGATTTCCATCGGACTCTGCTCTATGGCGGCATTTACGGCTATCCAAGAGACAAGAAGAGCAAGAATGGGAAGCTGAGGCTCTTGTATGAGTGTGCACCAATGAGCTTCATAGTGGAACAAGCTGGAGGCAAAGGATCTGATGGCCATCAAAGAGTACTCGATATTCAACCTACTGAGGTGAAAACAATCTCATAACTATGAGCTTGTGCAATTTTATTAGTTAACCTAGTTACTAAGATGCTTTAGTTGTTTTCTTTCAACAGATTCACCAGCGTGTTCCACTGTACATTGGAAGCCAGGAGGAGGTGGAAAAACTGGAGAAGTATTTGGCTTAAATCTAATGTAAAAGCAAAGAGAATTATTTCATGTTAGTGTCTCAAGAATTACAGTAAATTGGAAATATTTCATGGAAGTTTTGTTTATATTACCCATTTATCAATGTGATTCAAATTGAACTTAAACTCTTCAACCATCATCAATGTAGCTAAATGAAGAACATTATGAGGTTGTATTGTTGGAAAGTTTAATCAAAAGTAAAGGGGAAGCAAATTAACTGTATCAACCTCTTCCCGTAAGCATTTTTCCCTTATATTTTCAGTCTCCAAATTTACTTTACTTCATCCAAGCACAGTGATACAAGAAATTAGCATTTAGAATTATTCTCCACCAATGATACAAGTGTGACAAATACAATTTCAGGCATGACTGCTATGTTTCACCCAAATTTCACAGTAAACTTTTCCATGGGCATACTAAAGATATTAAGCATTAATTAGAAACTTACATGTAACCTAAGAGAAGAAGGTATGAGAATGACAGAGGAAACAATGTCAGCCTACAAGTCATCTCTGCAGTAAGTACAGTACTGATACCATGTCAGACTATGAGTCACCTTTATCTTCAAGATTGCTTTCATGCTCAACAATTTTGCTGATCCAAAGACCTCTTGCAGCCTTTTGCTGCAATTCATAAGGGAAAACGTAAGCAACTTTGAAATTACAAATCAAAGGAAGCATAATCAAAGCAATGCAGTGATAAGTTTAGCCCCAGTGACAGAAAGACTAGAAAAGGAAAATTGAAAAGGAAAGGTTGATAAATTTACCTGGACTCAAAATCCTTATACATTTTGTTATGGACTTTACTGAAGTCAGGGTATTATCAGGGCCTGTAAAATAAACTGTTCAATACAAATACAAATAATGCAATAATTAAAATCATATCCAATAAGTGAGTTTAATTACCTTCAGCATTTGTATCTTTTCCTGAAACTACTTCTGTTACTGTCGATGAATACTCAGACACATATTGATCAACCCCCATATTGGCATTCCCAGATTCATGAGATTTCCTGCACATATTTATACAGAACAAATTGTCAGATGTAACATAGTATGTTGTGAATATAGCGGGGATACATAAGGTTTTTTCACTATACAATAGGAGAAAGGAAACACACCCTGAAACATTGTCCATGGAAGCACCCAAAGAAGGCTGGCAAGGATGGCCAATTCCTTCACAATCAAGATCTAAATCAACCAACAGCTCAGAGAAGGAAAAGTTAGGTCCAAAAGCATCTAAATTAGGAAAATCCATGTCAAAAATGTCAGCTTCCTTTTCTGAATCAGATGTTGAAATCTCATTAACCATAGGTGTATCTGAGTTCACTGCCTCATCAGAACCATCAAAATCTAGCCTCCCTTTTACATGGTCCCTCTTACTCAGCCTTGTCAAGTTCGTCTTCAATGGTGAGGAAGAAGAAATGCAGTGGTTCCTCTCCATTGTGTAGACTGTCATTTGTTTGTATGGGCTCACTGTAACTCTCTCTGATGAAATGACAGTGCAATCAGTAGGAGTTATCTCTTGAGGAGTACTGTTGGCACTTGAATTAGCAACAAAAGAATTTCCCAATGGAGATTTATCTGCTTGAGAGGAAACCGGCTGTGGTGGGGTCTTGGGACCAGAGGAATTGTTAGGAGTGGGAATTGAACCCTGATTGAACAAACTCTTTACAACACTGGATCCTTGAATGAG
Source organism: Murraya koenigii (assembly GCA_025617385.1). Taxonomy (NCBI): domain Eukaryota; kingdom Viridiplantae; phylum Streptophyta; class Magnoliopsida; order Sapindales; family Rutaceae; genus Murraya; species Murraya koenigii. The sequence goes on from CM046819.1 coordinate 15,047,233, forward strand.
TGATCCATCAGGTGAACGGTTGTGAGGTGATAACTCGACTGCAGACGAAGACTGGGCAGTATCTTGATTAGAGACTGTACTCTTTGATTGTGCTTCTAGATTTAAAAATAAAAAAAATTGCAAGAACAAACCAAGTGTGTTAACATTCCAAAATAGAGTTATTTTGAAGTAAGAAATGCTACGAGGACATAAATTGAATGCTTGTCTTTGGAATAAACTTACCTTTGTTTGACAAATTCTTGGAGGCTATCTTACTGCGAGATTTCTTTGAAACCGGTGGGGCAGTGTCCGGCAGAACCTTTGAGCCTGCTCTCTTTCTTGTTAACGGGCAATTTGGAACTGCTGGAGAGAGATGTTCATGCTCCACAACTGTGTTGGATGGCACAGACATTGGCATAGCAGTTGGCGTGTTGTGCACAACATAACCTGTTAAGAAACCACCAATCGATCATTTTCAAACACATGAATTGTTTTTCACTTATGAACATTAAACAGTGGAAAGAGCATGAATCCACTCATTCCTCTCAATGATCCAACAAGAAACCAGAAAAAAAAAAATTATGATGATGATCTCACAGATAAAAATGACTAATCAAATGTAAAATTGAAATTCAAGTACCAGGTGAGGATCCACTAGATGGGACAGGACGATGAACAAAAACCGTTGATTGTGCCGGCCTTACAACCGGGGCCTGAATCACCGGCGGCGTAGAAGAACTCGCATTGTAAGCGTTCATAACATCTTGCATGCCGTATAACAGCGTGTGGACCCTCAATTTCTCTTGATCCAATCGAGCCCTCTCCTGTTCTAAAATCACCTTCTGCTCCTTCAAACATACGTACTCGTTCAGCATCGCCGCCAGACTCAACAAAGTCTTCGGAGCCTTCGCAGAAAATAAATTAATAATTAGTCACGCGCCCCTAGTTCCCAAATTGAAAAAAAAAATAAAAAATAATAATAATCCTTTCTGGGTACCTCGTGAACGGGGGATTTTGAGATGAGAGAAGAGGCTTCAGTTCTGAAGACGGAGCGAGTCTCCGGGAAGTTGTTATCGGAGAGATAGCGGTCGACGATGAATGCGACTTGCATAGGAGTGACCTTGCCTTTCCCGAAGATATTGTCCGGCTTTTTAGATCTGTTCTGTTTTCCCATTATTGGAATTGGAAAATGTGATTTTGTGAAGAAAAACGAAGCGGAAAATGGAGAATGAATGAGAATTCAAGAAAGATACGGGGGAGATGATTGTGAAGAAATAGAAATAGAGATTCGGAATTTGGAGGATGCGTGAGTGAAAGCGCGGGAGCTTTTGAATATTTTGGAGGAAACACTGATGAAGGGGAAAGAGGGACTTTATTTGTTTTGTTATTTGCGAGTTTTAGCTTTAGCGGTTAGCTTTGGATTTCTTTTTAGCCGCGCGGGAAAATTGATCAGACGTTTTTTAGGCGGTGAAGATTAAGCGGTAAATCTTTTTATTAATTTCTCTCTCTCTCTCTCTTTCTCTCTCTTTTCATATATTAATCAAATTTCCTTCACAATATTCATAATATATTATTATATGTGGAATGAATTAAGTTTTAAATACAAGATAATCTATTGTTTTATAGTATGATCCTAATGTTTAAAGGCTTTTCATAAAATTTGTCATATTAGGAAATAATGTTACTTTTAGATTACCTCACATGATATTATTGAACGTGACAATGATACATTTATGACCAATTTGATCTTTCAGATTGTTATATATATATAAGAAAATATAATTTTCGTTCATTTAGTTAAGTGAACACATTCAAAATTTGTGTTTGAAAAGATATAAAAATAAATAAATAAGCTAACCAAACAACAGTTTCATATCTTTTTAAAGTTAACTTAATTTAAAAAGTGAGTAATTGCATTACAAGGTTCACGAATGTATTGAACGTTAACAGTCTGGAAATCCTTAATCTTGCATTGGATTTCTAATATAACCCAACAAATCTCTTCGTTGCTACCCTTCATTTTGTTAACTAGATCAACTACCATTTGCCAATCAATTTCAATAATGAATTAAGCTAAAACTGCAGTATTGGCCACGTAGAAGCCCCAATTTGCAACTTCAACTCTTATATTTGAGATAAACATTTATGGTCAATTTGATCTTTCAAATTATTTTTTTTCTCTTTTTTTTTTTCTTTAAAAAAGTATAATTTTCATTCATTCAATAGAATGAATAAATTCATGATTTCTATTGAGAAGGTATCCAACCAAGCAATAGTTTAAAGCCTACTTAGATAAAAAGTGTACAACTGCATGAGAAGATCTAAAGGCATTTTGAACTTTAACAACCTGGAAATCCTCAATCTTGTCACATGTTTATGATATAGCCCCAAAAAATCTATGTATTACAATCCTTCCGGTTGTTAATTAGACCAGCACCATATTTGAGAGTCGGTTTTAATAATGATTGAAGCTAAACTAGTGGTTTTGGCCATCTGTAAGCACCAATTTATAGTTTTCTCAACTTCGGCGTATGAGATAAGCATTTATGATCATTTTGGTGTTTCAAATGGTTAATCTTTAACTCAATTGTTAGAATATTTAAATCCTACAGTGGAATCTATTATCTTAAAATTCATGAACATTTATATAGTATTATTAAGAATTAATAATAAAATATATAAAAGTATCCCTGAAGGTCGTGTAATTATCCTCTGGATTTCTTTTTTTTTTTTGTGTAAACAGCTCATAACCAAGAACCATAACCAATGGTCTTATAGGCTTTTTTTAAAGGGCGAATCATTCATTGAGGCCCTTTCGAGAAGCTTTTCCACTGTTCATCTCTCGATTTATTTGAGCTCGCTTCTTGCTTAGACTAGTCATCGCTACCATATTTGCTGTCCCCTCGCCCGATAGAGATTTCAACTATATTGAGCCCCGAATTGGGGAAGAGTTTCATCTGCTTCTCTCCTTTAGGTCAGCTGTGGTGCTAGGGTTAGTCTTTTGGGCATATATGGAATATCCACTCAATGGTCCTCGCCTTTGACTCAAGGATAGAGCAGACACGAAAAGAATATTGTAAAATAAGCATAAATAACCTTCCCCAAAGCGGTACCCAGGACTTAAGATCAACATATATATTATATAGAGCCCTTTAGTTTTTCTGTACACTCTTTCGGAGGATGAGATAATAAAAAAGATATGTGTAACTTGAGAACTATAACTACTTATGTAAACAACATTTCTTGTTGTCACTAAATATTCCTAATTTTGTCCATCATAGAATTAGAATACTATTAAGTCTCTATATATTAAAAGCTTGCACCATATTAGATACATTAAAGTCCAAATAATTGAACACTTAATTAGATTATTTTTAATTGAGCTTAACTTTATATGACAGCCCACAATACATAATTATTCACATATAAGCTCAACATTGGATTAAGGATCCAATAATATTATATTAAATATCTAACAACTCAATGTGACAAAAATCTTTGAGATAAATCTCAAAATAAAATTTCATTACTAAATAATAGGAGAAATCTACTTGTCTATCAAAACTATGCACACAACAAATTTTCTTACCATAATAGACTCTATTTTGGACCAAATTACCTTTAAAGCATTGCCCAAAACAAAATTCATCATCGTCCAGATCACTTTATCAGCATTGGCCAAATCACATCATCGCTCAACATCTCCTACATTGGCCATCACAACCCCCGTTAATGATGGCATGAGGACGACTTTGACTTAAATGTATGGGTCCCTCTCACTATCACAACAAATCTCAATTGATTATGATTGGTGGATTATTATTGATAAATGAGTGACATTAGGATAAAATATTGGAATGAACAATTCAAAATGTTTTTAAGATTAATGTTTATAAAATATGGCACATTAAGTTTTTTGTTAAAATGCCTTTAAGAAATTTTTTTCAATTATCCCAATAAATTTGCTGTGTTATGCCCTTAATTCTTGAATACCAAACGCACTTACTAAGATGAATTTTATACCTATGAAATCTTTTAAGCTATTTCTAAAATCATATGTTGAACAACTCACGCCCAACATTTGGAAGCAATGATGGCCACTACTCGTGAGAGTAGAACAACTCTCCCCAATTGTCGTGGGTGATGATAGCCATCATGACTCTTGCAGGTAATAGAGGCAATCACTTAGGCGATGACAACCATCATCCATGAGAGGTGTTGTTTGGGCAATGCCGAGCAGATCCCTTTGAGGACAATCCAGCCCAAGCAGAAGACCTAATTGCTAGCACGAAGATACCCTTACTAGATGTCAAAGCTGGTCGAGGTCAAGTACTCCAAGATTGGTCGTGCCTTGATCTTCTCATCCTGCTCGAGATCCTCGAACCATCGAGCAGGATCCAGTCATATTGCCGAAAGCACTATGGACAAAGGGAATCAAAGCTCGAGCAGAGCAGACCTAAGCATGACGACCCCTGCTCCCGACAACTTGTCATGATGATCAATGATTGACAAGCACCCCACTCCGTAGGGTTTCATCACTGTTACCGATGACCGGCGCACACCTCCACAGTGTCATCATTGCACACGAACCTACACGGCATCATCATTGGGTTACAGGAACCCATACCTGTCTGAAATCCCACACCCTCAGGTTGTGCCGCAGCAACCCTAAGCTGTCAGAAAGGCACAGGCACAATTAATGCGGACGTGGGCGGGAAAACAGGTGAATAAATACCAGACGAGGGACAAGGTAAAAGGGGGATTTTTTTATTCTTTTTCTAAAACTTTTAATCTCAACTCCAACTTATCTATCCAGACAGGGATTTTTTCTTTTTCTTCATTACCTAAAACTTTCTATTTTTTTCAGTCTCTCTAATTAAAGGAGGATACCAAAAGAATCAACCCGATCACTGACTTGAGCGTTGGAGGATTTTCACCGGAAAAATACCCGGCGACCCCTGACACCTTTTCTGTGAACGCAGGCCAGAGAACATCACCGTTCCAGTAAATGGAGAAAGGCGGGAGCCAGTAAGGAATCCTGCTCGAGCAACCAGTGAGTAGAAGGTCACAGCGTCACTTGGGAACGAGCGAAAAACTGCATCAACATTTTGGCGCTGTCTATGGGGATTAGTTCAAAAAACCTAAATTCTCAGTACACTTAAAAAGCAACGTGACAATGAGAGGAAACAACAGAAGATGAGTAAGCCTAGAACAGTCGGTGACCTTGTGGGAGGTGGCCAATGAGGCCCGAGATAGAGAGATACAGGAAAGAATGGACCGGATGGAAAAAACAGATGGAGACGCTAACGGCCATCCTACAGGAGCTTATGGACGGGAAAAGGAAGGCAAGTCATGACGTTCCAGCGCGGAAACGCTCCTACCGGGGAAAATATAGGAGACGAAGCCCAGAGGCATAAAGTACAGAATATTGCTGGAAGGGAAGAGACGAACCTGGAGGAAAGGGAATCCCGGGAGCACTTGCAAGACACTGCACCTACTTCCCGTGTGGAGGAAATGGAGAGAGAAGTACGCAGGTTGGCACAGATTATTGAGGACCTTCAGGGAAACAGGAAAGCCCCGAGTTGGAGGATAATATTCGACAATGAGTCCCCACTCTCAGCGAAAATCATGGGCGTCACAATCCCCAGGGATTTCCGTTTTCCCGACTTAAAGTTTTCAGGGAAGAGTGATCCACTAGTGCATATAAAACGCTTCAACGATATGACCGGAGTTCAAGGCTTGACAGCCACCCAAAGGTGTAGAGCTTTCCTGCTTACTTTGAAAGGAAGGACGAGAGAATAGTACCGCAAACTACCACAGGGGAGAATTCTGAGTTTCGAACAAATGTGCATGGAATTCGCGGAGTAGTTCCGGGGGGCGGTGGGCCCCAAAGATGACATGATGGAATTGGTGGAGATAAAGCAGAAGGAGTGGGAGTCCCTCCGAGAATTCGTCAAAAGATATCATCGGGCAGTCTTGGATCTTGGAGCATTCAATCACCCCTAGGCACTGAGGGGGCTGAAGGAGGAGGTCAAGATGGGCAGACCCTGGTACAACTTGCGGAGTCCCTCGATCCGCTCGTACTCCAACACATAGGAACATATGAAGATGAACATAGTCATTGAGGAAGAAAAAGCCAAGAAACTAATAAGCGAGCAAAGCAGTGGGATGAAGCGGAATGAGAAAGGGGGGCCTACTCGTTGCGCGTCTACTTTTAGGGCAATAAGGGACCGGGTTGCTCCTTATAACCCTACTGACTGGTGTGTTGTGGGCTTATAGGACCATGCACAAAACCGCTACGGGGGAAATACCTTTTTCCTTAGCATTCGGACATGAGGCAGTGATCCCAGCAAAAATAGGGATGGGCACACATTGAATGGAGCACTTCGATGAGGAGCAAAACGACAAACAGATGTGTGCAAATTTGGATCTGCTGGAGGAAAAAAAGGGAAAGGTCAGCAGTGAAGATGGCATAATACCAAAAAAGAGTAGCCCGTTATTACAACCAGAACGTGCACATTTGCCAGTTCCATGAGGGAGCCTGGGTACTTAGAAGAGTAAACCAGAACACTAAAGATCCCAGGCAAGGGGTGTTGGGCCCGAACTGGGAAGGTCCATACAAGGTCTCGCAAATAGCCTGTCCGGGGACATATAGGCTGACTTACCCACATGGGCGAGAAGTCAAAAGGCCATGGAATGCGTAGCATTTGATGAAGTACTTTCAGTAAGTTCACTTGTATTACGAGCATTAAAAGTTTAGTTTCCTCCACACTAGAAATGTGTAAGATCTTGTATGTAAATAAAAAGCAAGAAAAACGCTTCCAAAATTAATCAATCCCATGCGAGCAGATTAAAGCTTATGAAAGCAAATAAAAGCTAGAGCCGTAAGTCTCAAAGCCTAACTTAAGGCGAGACGAAGTGCCTAGCATGAGCCAAATGATGGCTTAAGGAGAATAAGCTCACAAAAGAATGCAAAGGCCGAAAGTCTCAAAGCTTGACTTAAGGTGAGATGGTGCCAAGCATAAGTCAAGCGAAGGCTCGAGCAAGATAAGCTCGCAAATAAAAGTTAGAGCCGTAAGTTTCAAAGCCTAACTTAAGGCAAGACGAAGTGCCTAGTATGAGCCAGATGAAGGCTCGAGCAGAATAAGCTCATGAAAGAATGCAAAGGCCGAAAGTCTCAAAGCCTGACTTAAGGCGAGACGGTACCAAGCATAAGCTAAGTGAAGGCTCGAGTAAGATAAGCTTGCAAATAAAAGCTAGAGCCGTAAGTCTCATAGCCTAACTTGAGGCAAGACGAAGTGCCTAACATGAGCCAAATGAAGGCTCGAGCAGAATAAGCTCACGAAAAAGTGAAAAGGCCATAAGTCTCAAAGCCTAACTTAAGGCGAGAATGTGCCAAACATAAGCCAAGTGAAGGCTCTAGTAGAGTAAGTCTTGAAGAAATGCGAAAGCCGCAAGTTTCAGAAGCCTAAACTTAAGGCGAGACAGAGCCAAGCATAAGCCAGGAAGGCTCGAGCTAGATGAGCTCGCGAATGAAGCTAAACGCCGAAGCCGCAAAATCTAACTTTGAGCAAGTTAATAAAGCGGATACAGCCAGAATGAGCTCGAGCACAACAAGCTCGTACAAAAAGATGTCGCGGCCTCAGGACTTAAAGTCTGTCCAGGTTAAGGTAGGATAGCCGAAATTCATAAAGAGTTAGTCCAGTTGGTCACATTTTGGCAAGACAAGCAGACGCAAACCATAATCAAAGTTATGTGGGAAAGGCCCAAGGTCTGCTAAAAATATACCCCACGGAGGATTTTGGAATAAATTAAAAGTACGAAGGCAAAGTGAGAAATATGTTCTTTATTACATTGCCAGAAAGTACAAGTACAAAAAAAAAGAGAAAAATACAATAAAGCCATTCAAGGGGCTTGAGCAGTCGGGCTAGCAGTGGGGGCCGGGGCTTTAGAAGTAGGGGCAGCTCGAGAATCCTCCTCGGCAATATGAGTAGCTGGGGCTTTAACGGTTAAAAGAGTAGCCTCTCCAGACCTTGCAGCATCCCCTCCTTCCTGAACAGAAGAGTCCTTTGGTTCCTGAGTCCGGGCATCTTGATCGTTCATGTAAGCATCTACACCCACCTCGAGCTTGGAAATATCTAGCTCGGGGTACTCCTTGCCCAAGACAGATATGATGCACTCATAGCTGAAGGTCACCCCTTTATTGTACTCCTTCGTAAGTTGACCCTCCATGGTCCTCTCAAAAGCAAACCTCTGTACATCGAGGTCTTTACGGGAGTTTACAAGTTCATCTCGAACCATGGACAGCTCATTCTCGAGCTAGAAAGCCTTGTACTCCACTAGGGCAGCCTCCTCCTCGAAGGTGGAGATGTCAGTGCGCAGCTTGGCCACTTCTTCTTCCTTCTGCTCGAGCGCTTGCCTTAAGCCCTGGTTATCAACCCTGATATTCCTTTCAAAAGTCATGGCCTTGGTCTTGAAGGTAGTGGAGGCAGCCGTTGCTCGACACGAGAGGAGCTGGAACATATTGGCCAGCTCGGTAACGCTGGAGGACTCCAACTCCTCCACGAACTTCTCCTCCATGTGCTTGGTGAAGTTCCTGACATAGAGATTAGCAAAATTGGGCTGCTGCTCTTGAGGTTGCCCCGATCGGGATATGGCCGGGACGACAGCTCTTAGACCCCTCTGGAGTAGGCTTGTCAAAAATACTCGTCCGGACCGAATCCGGCGCGTACCCGACCAATCCGGTCTGGACAAAACCCGGACCGTATGTTAAAAAAAAAGGTCCGGGTATTGAAATTCAATACCCGGTTATTTCGAGCACTGGTCCGGCAAGGGTTAAAACCCGAACCCGGATTAGTGCTCGGTTTATTAAAAAAAAAAAGGAAAAAATATAAAATGCCTTATGCCTAAATTGTTAACCACTTAACCCTAATCTCCAACTCCAACTCTCCAAGGCTCCAACTCCAGCTCCAGCTCCACTGCTCCAGCTCCAACCACAATCGCAGATTCGCAGGAAGCACGAACTCCCTTAGCAATGACCCCACGGTAGCTACTCAGCTCAGCTCAGCTTTTAATTATTTTTCTAGCTTTTTGAAAAAAATGATAAAATTAATCAAAGTATTATTATTATTTTGTTTCCGTTTTTATTTGTGTTTGTTTTTGTGTTTCTGCTTTTCTGTAATTCTGTTGCTATTTTTCTGTGTTTCTATTCGTTGTTTTTGAGTTTCGTTCATTGCTTCTATGTATTTCTATTTCTTTGTGTTTCGATTCTTTGCTTCTCCGTGTTTTTTTATCGTTTCTCTATGTTTCTATTGCTGTTTCTATGTATTTTTGTTTCTCTGTGTTTCTGACGCTATTTTTTTGTGTTTATATTGCTGTTTCTCTGTTTCTCTATTGCTGTTTTTCTATGTTTTTGTTGCTGTTTCTATGTATTTTTATTTTTCTGTGTTTCTGTTACTGTTTCTTTGTGTTTCTACTACAGTTTTTCTGTGTTTTTGTTGCTGTTTCTATGTATTTTTGTTTTTCTATATTTTTGTTGTTGTTTTTTTGTGTTTTTGTTGCTGTTTTTTTGTATTTTTACTGTTTTTTTGTGTTTTTGTTGCTGTTTCTATGTATTTTTATTTCTCTGTGTTTTTGTTGCTATTTCTCCATGTTTCACCGCTATTTTTGTATTTTTGCTGCTTTTTTTGTGTTTTTGCTTCTATTTTTCTGTATTTTTACTGTTATTTTCTTTGTTTTTATTGTTGTTTCTATATATTTTTGTTTTTTGTGTTTCGTTCATTGCTTCTCATGTCTCACTGCTATTTTTTGTGTTCGCCTCATTTTTCCGTGTTTTGCTACTATTTTCCGTGTTTTTATTCTTCGTTTCTATGTATTTTTGTTTCTCCGTGTTTCATTCTTTGCTTTTCCGTATTTTTCTGTTGTTTTTTTGTATTTTTGCTGCTATTTTCTTGTGTTTCTGTTGCTGTTTCTATGTATTTTTATTTCTCTGTGTTTCTTTTACTGTTTCTCTGTGTTTCTGCTGTTGTTTTTTTAGATTTCTGCAGCTGTTTTTCTATGTTTCTGTTGCTGTTTCTCTGTGTTATGTGTATGCTTGTGTTATGTATATGTTTCTGTTTGTGTTATGTATATGTTTTTGTTTCTGTTTATGTGTTACATAATCTTTATAATTGTGTAATTTGTGTGATTATTTATAATTATTTATTGTTATTTTCGTAATGAATAGCAGTACGATGTCTGACAATGTAGAGAAAAATTCATCAAATGTTCCAAATTTATCCCATAATGTTGATGATAATGAGGTTGCGGTTGAGGAAATTTCGTTGTCAACCGCGAATGATAAGAAGCGACAGTTAGAGGTGACAAGCAGTGTAACGAGGAAGAATGTCTCTAAAGCTTGGGAGCACTTTACAAAAATAAAAGTTAATGGCGAGCAAAAGGCAAAATGTATGCATTGTAATGCAATTTTTGAGGCCAAATACCAATCGGTGACTACGGCTTTGAATAGACACGTGGCATCTTGTTTCAGCGGGCATCAATCGAAAATAGATGAAGCACTTAAGGGAAGTCTCAAAATAATTAAAAGAGAAGATGGAACTTGTGACATTGGCTATGACAGCTTCAATCAAAATATTTTGCGGAGTTTGATTGCAAGAATGGTGATAATGCATGAGCTTCCACTTAGATTTGTGGAATATAAAGACTTTAGAGAGATGATAGCACATGTCAATCTTGTGATTAAGCCAATGAGCAGAAACACTTTGAAGAATGAGATTTTGAAGTTGTATCAAATTGAGAAAGTTAAGACCTTGCATTTATTGGAGAAAAATCATGGTAGAGTAGTTATTACTACGAATTTATGGACAGCTAGTCATCAGAAAAAAGGATATATGGTTGTCACAGCACACTTTATTGATAACTCTTGAAAATTGCAGAGTCGAATTTTAAGGTAAAGTTTATAATATTTTAAGTTTGTATAATATTTTTTAATTTTTTTTCAAGGTTAAAGTTTATAATATTTTAACCTTGAAAACTTATGATATGTTGGAATTTAGATGTTATATTTATTTAAATTTATTTAGTGATTATTGTGTTGTTGGATATAGATTGAATGAATTTAAGTAGTAAATAGTATATTGAAATAATTTTTATGTGATAATTAATTAAAATTTGTTACAATAATTTTTATGTGATTGTTAAGTTTTATATTGGCACATACTGGCTGGAAAGCCCGGATTGAAAACCCGGGCTTGACCCGGCCCGCATGGCAAAATCCGGGTAGCAATTCGGGTCCGGGTAGTTGTTGTATTTATCCAGGTCGGGTCCGGGTAGCCACAAACCCAGCCCGGATCCGGATTTTTGCCAAGCCTACTCTGCAGAGCTTCTTCAGCTGCTCACTCGCTCTCCCGAGCAGGAGGAATTGCCCAGATTGGCAAGGCAGCAAGGTTAACTTTGGACCTCTTAGCTGGAGCAGAGAAGCTGCTCGGCCTCTCCACCGTGCTTGAGGGCCTCGGGGATTAAACCAAAATCGGCGAAGTGCTGGTGAGTCAATAGCTCTTTGCACGAGCTCGCGTTATCCAAGGCGATGTTAATATGCGCCTGCAGCTCTTCCCCAACTCGATATGATACACTCTAAGAGACTGCGAGCAAGACTAGAAAAAATAATGAGAAAATGTAAGCAGAAAAAGTCAAAACAGAAAACATGATGAACAGTAAACGACCTGGAGTACAAAAACGAGAAGAAATTTGAGGGATCTCCTCGATGGCCGAGGCTGCTCGCCCCTTATTCCCCCTAGCAAAAAAGAATTTGCCCTTGCAGTTACCACCAGAGGTGGGGAGGTTAGTAATGGGTTTTTAACCCTTCAAACTAGAAGTAAAGTAGTACCAGCCCGCGTTCTTTAGACTGCTCTTCAACTGGTAGAGATGCTTTATTTCATCTACCCTCGGTTTACCCAGATTGCACCACCTCCACAGGACATACCGCCCCGACAGAACCATCCACCCGTTCAGGTACAGCTGCCTCGATGCCAAATGCAGTTGGGATAGGACCCGGGCAAAATAAAGTTGAATGGTCAGCCTAACACCCTATTTGAAGCACTCTAACTAAAGGGTGACGTACCCCCGAGGAGGACGGCTAGGAGTATTGTTTTTACCAGGAAGATGCAGGTCAACACTGGCAGGGATATGGTACATGGCCCTAAGTTGTTCTAAGTCTTGGTGTAAGGTCTCGCACTTCATGCTATCTATTACAAACGACTCGACCTCTGACCTTTAGCCGGCCCTCTGCCTCTGTAGCGGCCGAGCTTCCCCTACATCCTCAACTTCTTCAGGACTTGGGTCTCTCATCGGAACCCCTTAGTAGTCTCGGAGTCACTCGAAGAAAATGATTCTTCAGGGGACATCCGACGGGGTTGCTGAGTGGCTGACATTTTTCTTTTCCTAGGGACACAATCTACTAAGTGGGAAACCAGACACCCAGAAAATGGAAAAAACAAGAACGAGGAGAAGGAGAAGAATTTATACTTGAGACAAATTTGACGAAGGCAGATAACGACGATGGCGAATGAGAAGGTGAATTTCACTTGCAAGCTGCTGTTTTTAATCTGAACAAAGCTTGGAAATAAGAAGAGGCACAGTAAAGAAATTAGGGATTTATAAAGGGGAAAGCAAGTCATGCCAACAGACAGCACGTTACTCAAGGGGATGCGGCTGTTCAAGTAACCGCCTCTTTAAAATTCAAACGAGTGGTCCAGATCAGCCCACCTGTCTCGCATTAAATGTAAAGTGACGGAAATGTGAAGTGACGAAAAAGGCAGACAGCTCAACATAACAAAGTAAAAGAGTGAGAATCGGCTCAAACCAGAAGTTTCCAGTCTTACCTCGCTTCACTCTCAAGACTAGAAATCGGGGGACTGGTGTTTGGGCAATATTGAGCAGACCCCCTTGAGGACAGTCCAGCCCGAGCAGAAGACCTAATCGCTAGCACGAAGATACCTTTGCTAAGTGTCAAAGCTGGTCGAGGTCAAGTGCTCTAAGGTTGGTCGAGCCCTGATCTTCCTATCCTGCTCAAGATCCTCGAACCACCGAGCAGGATACAGTCATGTTGTTGAAAGCACCATAGACAGAGGGAATCAAAGCTCGAGTATAGCAGACCTAAGCATGACGACCCCTACTCTCGACAACTTGTCACGACAATCAATGACTGACAGACACCCCACGCCGTAGGGTTTCATCATTGTTACTGATGACCGGCGCACGCCTCCACAATGTCATCATTGCACACGGACCTACAAAGCATCATCATTCCCACACCCCCAGGTTGTGCCGCAGCAACCCTAAGCTGTTAGAAAGGTACAGGCGCAATTAATGCGGAGGTGGGCATCCAAGCAAAGGGGGGCGGGAAAACAGGTGGATAAATACCAGACGAGGGACAAGGTAAAAGGGGAATTTTTTTATTATTTTTCTAAAACTTTTAATCTCAACTCCAACTTATCTATCCAGACAGGGATTTTCTCTCTTTTTTCACTACTCAAAACTTTCTATCTTTTCCAGTCTCTCTAATTAAAGGGGATACCAAAAGAATTAACCCGATCACTAACTTCAGCATCTGAGGGTTTTCGCCGAAAAAACACCTGGCGACCTCTGACACCTTTTCTGTGGACGTAGGCCGGAAAAAATCATTGTTCCAGTAAACGGAGAAAGGCGAGAGCCAGCAAGGAATCCTGCTCGAGTAATCAGTGAGCAGAAGTTCACAGCATTACTTAGGAACAAGCGGAAAACTGCATCAACAGGTGTTTCAAGAGTAATTTGATCCGAAATGAGTGTATGTGACTATTATGATAAAAAAAAAATGTTATATATTTAGTTTTCATAATGATTTTATGAACGTGACTAGATAGGTAAATTTGCCAAAAATAAATGAAATTTCAAATGAAAATAGTAAAAACAAATACGAAGGAATGTCGTAAATTAAAAACAAATAACCAAACAATATTATTACAACAAAAATGAACTTAACTTAGCACATCGGATATGATACAACAAATTGCACTATTTCAACAATTATTAATAAAATCTTCAGAAATTTCCAAAACTGCAACAAAATTAATGAAAGTGATAACCTTAACAATTACAAACAATGAATGCGAATCACTGAATTGTTGAATAATTGAGATCAAATCAATCACATGCCACAATGTTTTGCTTGATTAATTATTACTTCTAACACTGGGGAAGATCGGCCGGTGGAGGAGGCAACCTAGTCGCCGGCGTCGGTCCATTTTCAACAACAAAAGCTGTGGCCAGACCCCACGGCAGGTGCACATCCAGATGGCAGTGCATGAACCAAACACCTGTATAATATACATACATTAATTAGTTTGACTCTTCAAAAATCAGTTGACTGTCACTTTCATTATCATCATCATGCATGCTAAAACCTACAGCTAACATTTAATTAATTAATCTCATATTACATGTCATGATTTGAAAGATTTAGCGCAAAATTTGGGAAGTTAGTTATTATTGAAAATTTACCTGGGTTGTTGGCTTGGAATCTGATAACAGCCCATCCACCTACTGGCACAGCAATGGTGTTACGCCTCTGTGGGTTCACGAGATTGAACTTTCTACTGTCTCTTGCAGCGTTATAATTTCCAAATCCTTGAGCCAATATGTGAAAGTCAAAGCCATGAATGTGTATGGGATGATTCTCTACGGCGATCAACGCTGTGTTCTGCAGGACTATCTCCACCGTCGAATTGAACTTCAATGTCTTGACGCTCGTTAATTTCGGAGCAAACAGCAGTGACGCGTCGTTGCTGATGTTAGGATTCGTGTAGTCAAATTTGAGCGGAGGGTTGTTGGGGAAATTGGGGGTGTAGATTCCACCCACGTTGAAGAAAAATGCTTGCAACAAAGACAAACTTGTGGGGAACTGGAATGAGTGATTGTTCATGCTGGCAGAGAACCGCTGCCCGTTTGGGCCTTGACACGTGGCGTTCGCTGCACAACGATCAAGTGCTAATCCAACGGTTACAAACATACGTTCATCCACCTGACGTGGGACTGGGACCCATTGAGGTCCAGTTGCTAATCCAGTCAAATTACTGTAAAACTTGTGAGCTGTGGGGGTGTCGTTGAAAGCTGGCAGGGCCGGCATGAGGGGGTTAGCTAATGACGCGGCACCTTCATAGGCCACAATGCCTCTGGTGGTAGTGTTATCGAACTGTAACTGGGGTGCGCTAGCATAAGCTCTTGCAGCCATATAATAAGAACCCACTGGCTGGTCGGCTTTCAGCAAAACGTCAGTCGTCTGGCCAGGGGCAATGACGACCACGTCAGTGACGTAGGGATCAGTGTAGGAAGCGTCGACGGAGACAACTGTAAACTTGTGATTGGCTATCTTGAAGAAAAGCTGGTTATTGAGTGCAGCATTGATAATACGTAGCAGATATGTCTTCCCTTCCACCACCTTAAGCTTGTACATTTCTGACAAGATAAAAACAATTAACATATTTTAACACACAGACCCCATAAATAAAATCATGGTGCGTTTATTTTTGTATGTATACTTACGATTTGGATTTTGAGAGCAGGGATAGAGGTCTCCAGGCTTTCCATTAATGGTGAAAGCATCAGAAATATTGGGAGCTCCACCAGAAATTTGTGCTTGGTTCTCAACATCCACAACATTAGCATTCCACCACTCTCCTGCACAATTAGGTTAATTTTGGTGTCAAATAATCAAGTATCATCAAATTAAATATAAATTAATGATTAATACTATACATGGATATACATACCGAGCAAAATGGGAACTTCTTTGTTGGGTTTAGGGAATGGATACTTGTGACCAGATTTAGGGCGGATGATAAGAGCACCGTAGACTGTGGCACGAAGCAATGACACGTGACCATGCCACCAAAGGGTTCCTTCTTGATTGATGACATTAAATTTGTAAGTGTAGCTACTTCCAGGTGTTATTGGACATTGAGTTATCATGTTTGGTCCATCTGCCCAGGCGCTAAGTAACTGGAATATTCCATGCCTGCATAAAAAATTAATTTTCATTAACTCTAATTAGACAGGTTTGAACCAACAAAACTATATGGCCAAAGTCAAACTTTAGCTTAGCATGTAATTAATTAGGATTAAATTAATATAATTACCAGTGGATAGTGATGTTATAAGGTGATTCGTTGAAGACATGAACAACCAGAGTGTCACCCTCGTGCACGCGTATCGTTGGACCAGGGAGGCTTCCATTAACTGCCGTTATCACTTGCTGTCTGCACAGCCGCCCAATCGTCAAGTTTTTCACCTGACAAAATTAACAACCGTTATAATTAACCTACAACGGTAACTTACGTGTCATTTGCTACTACTTATACATAATAATAGTAGAACATTTGCTATCTTGTGTTGCATGCATGCAGTGCATTATTATAAATATAAAAGATTCTCAAAAGGGTACTATTAATTAAGGAGATTACATGGAATGAGTGCTCCACGATCGCAGCAGAAGCCAATGTAGAAGAAACTAAAACGACTAAAGCGCATGCCAGCAAAAGCATAGAGCTCGCCATATTTGAAAACAAGTACGGTTAGCTATAAAATTAAGCTAAAAAAAAAAATATGAAGAATGTAGAGAAGCTAATGCAGATGATTAATGAAGAAATGAGAAAGCTAAGCGGGGATGATATAGGCAAGGAGAATGCGAGCTCTATTTATATAGAGACAAATTGTTGTACTTCTAAGAACGTAACCCTAAATTTTTCACATAAAATATATTTCATTCTTCTATGAATCTCAACTGCTATATCTACATTTGAATAATATATAATCGAGCTCTTAGCATAAGTATTTGACTTTGTTGGGTGATATCCTAGTTAATCAATCCATAAGGATTCATATTCACATTACGGGCATTTAATGAGTTAATTAGAAGAAGATTCGTTATCTAACTGTTTAGCTAGGTTTGGCCATCCAAGAATACATAAATTATACATTAATTCTCAATGGAGTAATTTTTAAAATAAACTAAGTAATAAGTTAAAAGAATGAAGTATATTTTATGATGTAATGTATTCAAATATATTTTTTATTTTATTTTTATCTTTTAACTTGTGGCTTAACACTATATATATATATATATAATTGTAAAATTACCCATGCTAGATTTTTTAAGTTTTATCTCAACCTATGTGTCTTGTGTAATAGAGGTCAATTAATTATTGTTGCATATTTATAACACATTTCTTATAATTTACGCTCACCCTCTCAATTCGAAATCTATAAAGTACAAATTAACAATATAATTTTCTTGGCCGAAATAAATGATAGTTTTTCTTCGTTTAATTCCTTCTGCAAAATTAATGAATTTTCGTTTGCAATCCATGGTAATTACTAATTATTTGTTGATAAATCCCGAATCTATGAAAATCCGTTGGGGGAATTGATATATTTTAATGACCAGAAATGTCTTATTCAAGGTCGTTATTTTTATCCAAACAGCTCTTAACCTATCATAAACGTTTCCTTTTTCTTTTTTTTTTTTTCTATTTTTTAGACAGTAATGATTCGATTAGGTTGAGAAAACGTTTTGGAGTTGTACTGCTAGTTGTGTGTTAGGTAGATTCTGACTAAATATATATTTTTTTTTTCCGCATATAGATGAAAGTTGGTCGCTTGCCTATGGCTTCCACGATTAGTCATGGAATCTGTGCACTCAAGTCTTTCTTCAGACTGTAATTCGGTTCATTTTCGCGTAACATATTGAGTTTAATGCTATCCAATTAAAACGATCATTTTTTAATTAATAAAAAAATTTGTGTTTGGTAAACTTGTTATGTTTATTGTGAGTTTGAAAAATAGTATATACATGCATTTAGTAGAAAAAGTATTACAAATGTGTTGTTTTACTATACAATAACTAAAATGAATATGAATTTAAATTATTTTTTATTTTTTTTTAAGTATGTTTAATTATGTCTAAGCATGTCTTTTACTTTTTAAAACACATAAAATTACATAAAGTTAAAAAAAAAACTAAATTAAATAAAATCTAATGAACTTCATAATTTATTACATAAAATATGATAAAAATTTATACTAATACATAATCTAAATAAAACATAATGAACTAGATTCACATTAAACTTGTTTTTCATGTAAAATTGTTCGTAGTTAAAAAAATAATAATTATTATATACAAGTCTTTTTCAATCTTATAATAGAAAATAAAAGTAAAACATAAAAAAATATGATCTTATTTGATCAAAAATTTAATATTGGAGAGTATATACAATAGTTGTAGTAGTAATTTGATTACATGTGATGGTGATATGATATCTAATGGCTTATATATTAGAGTGTGTGGAAAAATAAAGCATAATTTATTTATTTTTTAAATATTATGGTTATGATAAAAAATTTAAAAATATGTGGTAACTTATTTAATAAATTATTTATGAATAACAACCCCCTCCCTATTTTTAAAAACTACTATCAAAATAAATAAAATTATGAAATAAGTAATTTTTATAAAATTTACCACACATTATTTCTGTCACAAAATATAAATTAAGCAGACTATTGAATTTCAATCTCAATGTCAAACGAGGGCTTCCTCTAATTTAGATCAAGTATTTATTGTTATGAAAAATATATCGCATCGACTGAATATTGAACTTGAATTAAGTATATAAGACTTGATCAACTCTTAACTCTTGACTTAGCTTTTAGATTGAGTTAAGTTTATAAGTTTATATATGGTATCAGAGTCAGACTCATACACCAGTAAGCCCATATTACCTTATCATGTGATAAAGACCACTTAAAAATATCGGCTTGCACTGAGCAGAGGGTGTTAGGAAATATATTTCATATCAATTGAGTATTGAACTTGTTAGAAAAAATATATCAAATCAATTGAGTATTAAGTTTAGATTAAGTAGTTAAGATTTGGATAACCCTAAACCTTTTAGCTAATTTTTAAGTTGAGTTAACCCTATAAACTTTTCTATTTATAAGCAAAAAAACTTCAACATTGGTATTTAGAATAAAATCTAATACGCGCGATTAACAGAGGATGAAATTAAAACAGGCAAAAATTGGTAGTTGATCAGCTCTTTTACTCGAGGGCTGATGTAGACACTTGTTTATTTAAACAATCAAACATTAGACACATAGAATTGGTAAACCACTTAATGTGGGACATAACGGTATATTAATTTTTAGTACCAAACAATTCAGTTATCACATTTGATGTTGATTGATACACTGGCTTTAACATGAGCTCACGAGGAAACTGAGCTACAGAACAATTATATATATATATATATATATATATATATAACGCCCCATATATTTGGTCATCTGGCTAGTTGAGAACAAAGTTTTAGCTTTACAAGGAACCAACAACGACAAGATTTGATAATGATACAATATATTTTGGTTTAGAGAAGCTCATTGGTGATTGGGTACTGTTTTCTTCAATAATACTCTTTCATTGATGTACACGTGAACCAAACAACCAACTTCAAATAATATTGTGCTGCATATATACAACGAATTTTTATTGTTCTCAGTAGTCTGATTTATTTCTCGATTCAGAACGGTTTTGTGTTTCCTCTTGATTGAGGATTTGATATTGAGGCATTCAACTTATCAGATTTGGTAGTTACATAACGAAAGTCTTATACCGAATTGATGAATAAATTGAATTGATGCAGGCTGCTTGATACAGAACTGCTCGGCAACGAAATTGATGCAATTGATCAATTATGGTACGAGACATTAATTAACGTGCGGTTATTTTAATTTAAACTTTTGACTTCAAATTTTCATATAAATCTTGAAACATTAGTTTCAAGTAATTCAATTGTAGGTATTGAATGTCAAAGTAAATTGTAATAACAATTATTCATTCACCACTGAATTTTTTAAAAAAATCAATTGCTCAAGAATTAAGTCAAATTTAAGTTAAAATAACCTAGCCCTTTTCAGTTTTAATAATACCGAAAATTAAATTAAATTCTCTTTGCTTCTATTGCCATAAATATAGCACGTCAGTTTTATTGATTCAATTATCCGAGTGGTGAGACACTGCCCTAACAGTTCAAGTCCCCATAAGGGGATTCAATATTCTCATTCTCAAATTATACAATTGCACGGAAGTAGACATATTTTAAATATTAATAATTAATAACAATAATAATAAAGTTTATTTCAATTCAAATAAATAATTTATTTTAATTTTCATTCATCTTTCTAATTCCAATTCATTCATATTTTATCTCATTATAATTCCAACACGTCCCAATTCATGAAAAGTAAATGCATACATATTAGTGTTTTAAAAAGAAAAAAAACTAATACTGAGAAATCATAAAAATAAAACTCATAGATTTAATCAAATACCAATAATAAATTCACCAATATCAAAATATTTAAATGACTTTTATCTATAATATTATTAGATCTTAATATGATTTGACTATCAAGAGCTAGGCTGTGGTTATGATACCATGTTAGCGAAACTACTTTGCCCAATTAATTTCTTCAAAAAGAAGTTTAACACATCATCAAAGTAACTTTCAAACTCTTTGTTAGGTAATTCAAATGATAGAGAACTAAAGGATTAAAATATAAATTAAGATCCTCTATTGAAATCAACTCTATTGGTCTTTTAAACATTTTTTGTTGTGTGTCTTTTAGTGATTGTGTAATAATTAATCTTTTTTTTTTTAACCCTAAGTTCCAAATATATTCTCATATATTATATTACATAAATCCAAAGTTGTCTTTATTCACTTTATACAGCTCTAAGGTGTTTCTGATCTTAAAAAAAAATCAACTTAATAATGTTTAAACAAATTTAAGTGTAACAATCAGGCCGTTTTATATTTTAATTAAGCTAAATTAAGATTTATACAGATTGCAATGGAGAAAAAAATGAAAAATGAAAACAACAGCATATCTGTAAAGAAAATAATCCAAAGATGCTATGAGCATCACTAACAAAACGGGCCGAGCCTAACTTAAACAGAGCCTAAGTGATATGGGCTCATGGCATTGTTGTAATTATCCAAAAACCAAAAATACACAAACGCATCCTCGTCATCGTCATCGATGGCACCAAATCGTAACTCTCGAAAACAACTAAAACCGTTTGAACGAAAATGAAGCAAGGGCTTCTTCAATGGAGGAGTCCTTGCCACTGCACACATTTTCTATCGCCCCTCTCTATTCCTTCGGTTTCCATACGTATCCCGGGAACCAAACACTCCCCAATACGGCCCATTACCGCCACCGTAGATTCCCAGCAACAGCAGCAGCTATCGGCCAGAGAAAGAAGGCAGCTAAGAAACGAGCGGAGAGAGCAGAAAGCTGGTTACAGCTGGAGAGAAGAAGTCGAAGAGAGGCTTATAAAGAAGCCCAAAAAGAGATACACTTCTTGGACCGAAGAGTTGAATCTTGATTCCTTGGCTGACGTGGGTCCCCAATGGTGGGTCGTACGGGTTACCCGGATTCGGTATGAAGAGACTGCCGAACTTCTTGCTCGATCACTGGCTAGGAATTTCCCGGATATTGACTTTAAGGTAACTTCTTTAACTTTTTTTTTTTTCAATAACTTGCTAGCTAATTTTGGGCATTCACATATAATTAAGAACTAATTAAGGGCGCGGCGCTGGAGTTTTCAAAAATGTTGAATTTACTTGTTCGAGTCCCTATGGACTCAATATTAATCCTCCAATACATTTAGTTTCCGAATTATTATTGGCGGTATACCTGTTGGCATGCTGTAAATGTATGAATGAACTATTAAGGGTAGACCTGCATTATCATGTAGAATTTCAATATAATGTGGAAAATAAACGGAGAACTCAAGTTAGAACTTAATTGGAATTTGTTTCAGATGCTTTTTACCTTTTCCATTACTTTGGATATGCTTTTGTGAAATTTAGAAGCGCTGACGTTCTGTGCTAATTAATTGGCGGTCAAGAAAAATGAAGTAAATTTTGTTAATCCCTTTTTTGTAGGGGAAGTTTACTTAATTCATTTATTCCTTTAATTGTTGGGTTTGCAGATGTATGCTCCATCTGTTCAGGTTAAAAAGAAACTAAAAAATGGTTCCTACTCAGTTAAACCGAAGCCCATTTTTCCTGGGTGTGTTTTCTTAAGGTGTGTGTTGAACAAAGAGAGGCATGACTTCATAAAAGAGTGTGATGGAGTTGGAGGTTTTGTTGGTTCAAAAGTTGGAAATCGGTGAGTATCTATATTTTTTTTCCTTGTTCTTCTTGGATTTATTTGTAGAATTCCATGCCGGGCCATATTGGACTTGCAAGAAGTATGGATGACCGCTAAAGGAGTTTTAGAAAGGCAAATCAACTGTGCAATTGCTGCAATAAAACTTGTAGAGTGTTCTGGTTAATATGTATACAAGGACTTTCTGCTCTGTTTAGGGCTGGTGGGAGAGAGTTAAATGGAACTTGGGTTACTTTCTTCATACAAAGGGGAAAGCGTAAAATCCTGCATCATGTTCTCTGTTTGCCGGCATTGTAGTTTCCTATACTGCCTTGTGTTTGTTGATATTGACTTTTTCAGCTTATACCATTGCCAATCATCTTTTTAGCCATTCTTCAGGAACTGGTTTGTTAATGTTTGCAGAATAAAACAGATAAACAAACCGAGGCCAGTATCGCTTGATGATATGGAAGCCATTTTCAAGGAGGCAAAAGATGCACAAGAGCAAGCTGATCAAGCTTTTGAGGAAGAGCAGCAAAGAGAAGGAACCATCAAATCCAAGAATCTCAGTGTAGAATCAAATACAGTTACCACTGTTGTTACTGAATCTGTTAGGGATTCCAAGCCAAAAAGGCAATCTGGGAAAGCTTCTGCAAAGGGAAATAAGCTCCCAGCCCCCGGTTCAACTGTTCGAGTTGTATCTGGGACTTTTGCTGAATTTGTAGGAAGCCTTAAGAAAGTGAATCGCAAAACTAGAAAGGTAAGCCGTTTCTTTCACATAAATTATTTAAATTACAGAGGATAAGTTGATAAATTGTTCCTGCATAGTATTTCAAAAGAGATATCAAAATTCAACTCATTGGTTCAATGACAAAAAAAGTTCTTTGATTACACTGGTGTGTTTTGTGCGTCTATACTACTTAAACAGCTAGAGATAAATTCTAGGACATGTTTCTTGCAGGCAACCGTTGGATTTACACTGTTTGGAAAGGAGAGCTTAGTAGACCTAGATCTCAGTGAAATTGTTCCAGAGACAAACTGATGTAGATAAGTTCTTTCCTCGTAGTCAATGTAACGGTGTGTTTATCAATATTGATGTTTACCCTCCAGCTATTAAAATTTATTTTCTCCCCTTCCACGTCTAGAATTAAGCACCAATGTATATTTTGTACTCTTCACCGTTGGCTGCATGAATAGTAGTAGAATATGGGAAATCTTTGTGAGGTCAATTACCAGTCCAATCAAAATAAATCTGTTTGATGCACTTATGGTCCAATATGTCAAATGTACAAATATAACTGCTTTACCGCTCCAATTTGAGTTTATTTATCATTAAAAAATAATGCTTGTTGCTAACTACACTGAAGTACTGTCAAGATGTAGCTAAACATAAAATAATGGCATCTTCGACTTCAAGTTCACAACATGGTGAATAGAAAGGGGAAGCAGTTAAGAGAGTTGGATTGAAAAATATGCCTTAATGCATGTTATTTGTACATCAAACATTAAGTACTTCAGAAAGAAAGGGAAAGAGATGAACAAGAAAAGGTTATGGTGAAAGAAAAGGAGGGAATGAAGCCTGACTAGAACAAGAACCTTTATGCTTACATCCCTTCAGAGTTATGGGTTGAGTTGTCCACTTTTCTTTGCACCAAAATTTCTGTCTGAATTGATGATCTCCATATGTGTCCATGTGCCAAAAGTTTGTATAAGATACTTTTCCACCAGGGTTCTAGCTGATTCACCAATGTAAATGCTCAAAGATGGTAACTTTGCCCTCATGTGACATGGATCCTTCAAATGGCAGATAGAAATAATCTACAATTCATTTATCAGAACCACTTTCACTTCCCGGTATACTCGAAGACATCATACATATTGATATATAATTTAAATTTCCATAGTCCATGCACAGCAGATTACTGACGTTAGCAAATCATTTAGTCTTGTCTAACACCGAAGGAAGATATATAAGGGAAACACTTGTATCAGATGGTATAGGATTAACGGTATTGCTGGTGTCAATGTACAAGTTAAAGTATTATTTTATTTTGTTTACCAGGTTTCAACAAGAAGTTTTCAATCCATGCCTTACTGGCAGTCCTTGCAGGTAACGCGATTGATAGTTTCCCATCAGTACATTCATTCATGAAATATAAGCTTTTGTAGCTTGTAGGCAAAAGAGAGCGGTGGCGTCTATAATTTCATTGGTGCAAGTAAAATTCATTTTTTTTCCTGTTTTCTTTTTAAGGCAGCCCATTATGCAGAAAATAAGAACAAGCTCAAAGCTATAATGTCCAGCTGTGCTACATCATCAGAAGCTATCAAGCAACCGAACAGCTCGGCTGCCAGCTCAACATAGTTAGTTATAATTGTTGTAATGCGCTGAATGCGTGTTGCGAGAATTTAGCTGAATGTTAAGAGTTGATTAGTTATAACTAATGAGCATGTATAAATATCAAGATGTAATTGATACAAATTGAGACATGAAAATTCCAGAAGCAAGAAAATATTTTCTCTGAGCTTTTCTCTGTAACCAAACATCATTCTTCTTGCTTTCTTTTACGGTATCAGAGCCAATTATGGCAAGTTCTAGCACAAAAAACTCGAATTCAATTGTTCTTAATCAAAATCAGCCTTCACAAACTTCATTTACATTTACTAATCCTAAGAAACTCGATCGATCTAATTTCTTACTTTGGCAAAAGCAAGTGCTTACATCCATAAGAGGCAATCGACTTGAAAGTTTCATTTCAGATGCTCTAAGTGTATCAGATCAGTATCTTCCAAACTCAAACTCATCAGCTGGTCATGCAAAGCATAGAGTTGAAAATCCAGCTTACATTAATTGGCGAGCTCAAAATCAAATTCTTCTTGGCTGGCTGCTATCTACCATTAGTGAATGTATTTTGAGTTCTGTTCTAGGCTGTGATACTTCATTTGATATTTGGAGATCTATTGAAAAATAATTTGGAGTGAAATTTGAAGCTAAAGAAATGCAACTTAATATGAAATGAATGTTTTGAGGAATGATTCAATGTCAATAGAAGAATATTGTGGAAAGATGAAATTGATTGCTAATAAACTTGCATGTGCTGGAGATTCTATAGCTGGAAAAGATTTGTTGTGAGAATATTGAATGGTTTAGGACTTGATTACTTAGATATGGCTTCAATTATCACTGTAAATAAAATGGATTATGATGAAGCATATGCCTTACTGCTAACTCATGAGGCTAGATTGGAACAAGCTCAGAATGTTAAAGATGTGTTTAATGTAAACTATAGCATGATAAATGCTAATTACTCACAAGTAAGAGAGAATACTAAAAGAAGAGCTTATGGCATTGGATTTCATGGCTTTAATAGTAGCTTTGGTGGAAGAGGCTCCCATTTTGGTGGAGGCATGTTCTTTAACAGTCATTCTGGAGGTTTTCCAATAGGTAGTGGTTAACACCTGGTTCATCCTATTAGAAATTCTTCAACTCATTCTGGAAATCTTAATGAATCACTGCCTATTTGCCAAATCTGTCACAAACAAGGGCATATTGCTGATGCTTGCTGGCATAGGCATGAAGATGGCTATATCCCTCAAACTAAATCCTTGACAGAGGCAGAACCTCTAAATCTGCATATATGGCTTGCTTTGAGCCCTTTCCTGGATATTCAACTCATTATGAGGAGCCTTATAAGATGCCTTATTACTATCCTGCTTCGCCTTATGAATCAGAGACCATTATTGCACCAGAAGTTGCTTATGTTGCTAATTTTGAGGGACAAAGTGATGATGGATGGTATTTTGACAGTGGTGCAACTCATCATTCAACAAACAACATGTCAAACACGAATGTCAGAGAGGAATTCCAAGGGCTCAGATTAGCGTATCATTGGCTATGAACAGGGTTTGACTACAACTCATGTTGGAGATGCTTTCCTGTGTCATAAAGGTTCACACAAATATCCTAAATCTGTTCACACACAAATAGCAATCAAAGATATCTTATTAGTTCCTTCAATTACTAAGAATCTTTTGAGTATATCTAAACTTACTGCTGATAATAACCTATCTTTTGAATTTTTAGGCAATGTTTGTTATGTGAAGGATACTCTTGAGGGGACAAGTACTCCTGCAGGGTTTTGTTGAGAAAGGGTTATACAAGCTGCTTTTAAGATTACCTTCTTCTGCCATCTCCATCATCCTTTATTTGTCAAACTGTCATGAATAAACCCTATTTATCATTCCAAAACAAAGCATATTAAAATTGATATGCACTTCATCAGAAACAAAGTTATTGTAGGAGAATAGAAAATTCACTATATATACCCAGTGAGGAACAAATTGCAGATATAATGACCAAGCCATTGTCATTCATACACTTAAATTATTTGAGAGCCAAACTCAATGTGCATTCTTGCCCCTTTAGTTTGAGGGGGCTGTTAAGGCAGCCCACTATGCAGAAAATAAAAAGAACAAGCCCAAAGCTATAATGTCCAGCTGTGCCACATCATCAGTAGCTATCAAGAAACATAACAGCTCAGCGTAGTTAGTTATAATTGTTGTAATGCAGTGAATGTGTGTTGCGAGAATTTAGCTAAATGTTAAAGAGTTCGTCAAGTGCAATTTGTTATGAGTAGTTATCACTAATGAGCATGTGCAAATATCAAGATGTAATTGATACGAATTAAGAAAATATTTTCTCTGAGCTTTGCTATGGAGCCAAACATCATTCCTCTTGCTTTCTTTCATTTCTTATTACTTCCTCCAAAATTCTACCTTTTGCTACAGCGAGGTTGGCAGATTATTATTCATCTGCCCCTTGCTATCTGACTGCTAATAAACGCTATCCTTAAAACCAACAATGAAGATTGAGTTGATTTTATAATCTGCTAAGTAAATTTGCTTTCTAGTTTGTGTACATGTAACATGCTGTGAACTGGGGTGAGACTTATTTTGAATTTTGTAATTACCAGCTAGTTTCTAACATTTCGTAATGAGTACCAAGTACCAACGACTGCAATGAGTGGAAGCTTATGAAGCCACCTAATCATTCCTTCAATGAGTAAATCTAAGCCATAATGATTCTTCAAAAAAGTTGAGACGGTCCACAATGCAGCTGCCTTTATCTACTTACCTTTTCTATAAATATATAAGCTAGCTAGGCTGCCGTTTTCTTCTTCTTCTTCTTCCTTTTGTTATAGGATAGTCTGGCATTTCCTCTCTGTCTAGTAGTGGTCCTTCCATGCTATAAAGTGAAGGTTTTATTGAGCCCTAAGCAATTCAGTGTGCCAGCTCACTATACAGAAAAGCCTTATTGCCTTTGCTCTTTTGCTTTCAAATAATTGATGGCAACCTTTCATATATTTTTCTGATGATGAGTAGCTTTCCTTCCTTCAATGCTGTTTGGTCATTGCTGCAAGAAAATCAATCAACACCCAAAATGGACCAAATTCTTTACTCTAATTTTGGTGGATCTTGATGGACCAAATTCTTTACTCTAATAGTAATTTAATGCCACGCCAAGAATCATAATTTCAGTTAAAACTCCCATGTGCAAGAACCAAAGCTGAAATGGGTTGAATGAATCAATGTCACTTACCACATGGGGCTCTGAGGGGACAAAAAAATGACTTTCACACAAATCAAAAGGTGAGTGGTTTGTTTCAAACTTCCAATATTTATGCCAATACATCTGTCATTCTTTCTGCATGGAAACAAATCTTGAACACTTTTTTCCATAGAAACAAATTTAAAAAAAAAAGAAAAGAAAAAGGCATTGTGACTACAACCCATTTTTCATCCACGACTGATAATTGATATATCGTAAGATAACCGACTTAATCTTAGGTTAATTGTAACATATTGTTAATTGTAAATATAAGTACAATTTTTCGGCTTGTTTGCGTTTTTCAAATCTTTTTTTTCTTTTTCCCTTTATTTCACCTTGCTTTGAAGGCCATCGCGAAATTGAATGGTATCTTCAATAATGAATCCGTGATAGCGACCGTATATACTGATATACACCACAATTCAGCTACTAAGTGTCCCCACGTTTGCCTATTGAAATTAAAATTCCTCAAGATCTTATCACAACCTAACCTATGAAAACTCTAGGTATTAGTTAATTTATCGGTAATATAATTAAAAAAAATCTAATAATTATTGGAGCTTCTAATAAATTATTACTCTTGAGTCATGATTATTTTAAGTTAAAATATGAATTATAATTAATTTAAATTTTTTTTAGTGATTTATTGCAACATTAAGAATATCTATTCATAATAAGATGTAAAATAATGAATAATAAAAAAAAATATTATAATTTTAATTATATAATTATAAAAGATTGTTTCACCTTTGAACTGCTTCAACATAACCAAATATTTCTCTTAACGTGAGTATTGTAGCTCCAATTCACCCCACTCAACGATTCAAACTAGAGTCAAAACAGAATCGATCACGAACCGGTTCAGACAAAATAGCCAACTCTTTTCAAGCCCCAAGCAAGCAAGAGGTCGTTTGAATTTGAGTTGCCCCTCTAGAACCGGCAAGATTTTGTTTTATAAAAAACAACATCTTCCCTTATCCTCTTCTTTTTCTTGTGAACCATTTGCAAAATTTCAGCCACCAAAGATCTTAGGATAGGAGAGACCCCACGAAGGTCACGAGTAAGTAATACAACATTTAATTTTTTTCAATTCATTGATTATATCCTTCAACTTAAATGCTACATTAACGTCACAGAAGGGGTAGGTTGCTCTGTCAGCCCGTAATCTCTGATCACATTGATTATCATCACGCCCAACTCATCACTTTTTAATGTTAATAAAGTCACAAAAAAAAAAAATAATAATAATAATTCTGGACAAAATCAACGACAATTCCTAGAGCGAGCCTACACGCGAGTACAACCGAAACAGACCTCTGCCCTGCACCCACAGTGAGACAATGGCTTATCGAAGGTTCGTTAAAACGGACCACTTGTTGTTTTTTGTGTTTTTAAATTAATGCGAAGAGGAGAGTCCACCTATCCGCTGCGTTACCAATAAAAGGACAAAAGCACGCGTACCTTAGTGTTTTCTGACAAGCTCTTGCTAAAGTAAACGCGTATCAAAAGCAACGCACAACCAAACAGAACACTGAGTAATAACATCGGAGGCCTTAATGTTTTACGTTTTCTCATGTATGTGTATACATTGTTTATTGGACCACATAGGTCCCGTACTACCACCATCAAAATTCAAATATTCTGGGGCTAATAGCAATTAAATGGCTGTTACTTGTTAGGGACCCAACGGTTATAAATGGACACAGTATGCTGTTATTTGAAAAGACATGAAACAATAAGAATCTGGATGTTTATTAATTGTTATTAATATTTTAATGTCTTTGTCGGTTTTGAACAGCCGAGGTGATTGAGTAAGCGAGCGAGTGGTGTTGATCGACGCCCGCCCGCCGTGCAAGTTAGACACCGACCCCGGCCCCGGCCCCGTTACTTCTTTTTATAAGGTGTTAAAATAAAATAAAAATTTTTCGGAGTGAGATAAAGTTGAAATTTGCTGCGCGTGATGTACAGTTGCTATATTGGAGACAGAGACCAGAGAACTGTTTTTACCCTTTATGCTAATGTTTAAGAGTGTGTTGTTACCGGCGGCATGATTCTAACTAAAAAATGATTCAAAGAATGAGTTAAGATGTCTTAACTTGGTCTATTTCTAGTATTTTTCTAAAATTCCAGCAACTAACACATTCTTGTACATATAGCTAGAATTCTCTAAATTATTATACATGTGTATAGAATTCTCTAAGCTTTAGAATACTCTAGAGTTAGCCAAGCTTCCCTATAAATATGGGTGAGCTCTAGGCATTTATATCATCAAGCATCCGCAATCAAGTATCCAAGCATCAAGTAAAACACTCTTGTAAGCTTTCTTTCGATTAATACAATTTCCGTATTTGGCTACATTGCTTGCTAGCTCTTCCTTCTCTTTAGCATTTTGGGAACCTCTTGGCTTATCTATCGGGAAGTCAGTAACGCTACTTTAGCAAAATCTCGACAAAGGTTGTCTAAGTCAAGCACGGTTTGTCGCAAGAAACTCTCATCCCGTGACAAGTAGTATCGTAGCTAAGGTTTGCACACACGCATTCCAGCAGCAATGGCCAACCTCCTAACTTCAAGCGTGACACAAGAGGGCGCAATTGGTGTGGAGATCATCTCGAAACCAAGCCGGGGCCGCGATGAAACTTTCGGGCAGGCCAAGACTCATGGCAAGTCTAAGGCCGCTTCGATAGAAGCTTTGGAGCCTCGCATGGCTACGCTTGAAACCACAATGTCTGCCGCTCAGAACTCCCTCAAAACATTAGAGGAAATGGTTGACGATCTCGAGGGCGAATACACCGACTTCACAATGGCAACCAAGGCCCTCATCCAAGACCAAACCAACACTATTCGAGGGGAATTTCAAGCATTTCATGAGGAGTTGATGAAACTCCGCAACTTCGTACAAGACGAACTGCGCGCTGTCCGTGCGGAAGTGGAGGAAGTACGCTCGGACTGGGCATGGCACAAGCGCACACTCTCCTCTAGCCCAGCCTCTACAAGCACGAGTGATGCGCGACGCATAGACGTGCCAAAGCCCGACACCTACAATGGCACACGAAATGCCACAATCGTAGACAACTTCTTGTTTGGGCTAGATCAATACTTCGATGCCATGGGTGTT
Organism: Murraya koenigii; assembly: GCA_025617385.1. Lineage (NCBI taxonomy): Eukaryota > Viridiplantae > Streptophyta > Magnoliopsida > Sapindales > Rutaceae > Murraya > Murraya koenigii. The sequence continues at coordinate 15,078,180 of CM046819.1, forward strand.
CGAGACGAGGCATCAAAAGAGGGCACTGCACCCACATTCCTACGAGGCGCTGCACAACTATGGTGGCGTCGTAAGCATGACGAAATGGGCAAAGATATCTGTACCATCAACACATAGGCAAACTTCAAGCGGTGAACTCACCCGCCAAGCCTATTGCGGGCACCGCACAAGGAGTACATGTTGCACTTGGCGCGTGGAGCAGAAAGCTCAATTTCTCAATCGTGCCCATGGATGATTTCAAGATGGTCTTTGGCATGGAATTCTTCGACCAAGTCCATGTCTTCCCACTTCCAGCCACAAACTCCCTAAGCATCCTCGACGGGAGTAAGGCTTGCATGGTTCCCATGGAGCGAGGCAAGTCCGAGGAGAAGACACTCTCCGCCATGTAATTTAAAAAGGGATTCAAGAAGGACTCAAGCTTCTTGGTCTCAATCCGGGAGCTCAACGAGGGAGAAAACTCCGCAAGTGCTCAAAGTCAAGTCCCTCCATCGATACAATCTGTCCTCAAAGAGTTCAAGGACGTGATGCCTCCGTAGCTTCCGAAGAAGCTTCCACCTAGACGAGAGGTGGATCACCAAATCGAGTTGGAGCAAGGTTCAAAGCCTCCAGCCTTAGCGCCCTACCGCATGGCGCCCCCTGAGCTTGAAGAGTTGCGAAGACAGCTCACGGATTTATTGGATGCAGTGCTATGTTCGCCCATCCAAAGCCCCATTCGTGCAACCTGGTCCTTTCCGTAAGAAGAATGATGGATCGTCGCGAATATGCATCGACTATAGAGCGCTCAACAAGATCACTATCAAGAACAAGTACCCAATACCCTTGATAGCGGATCTATTCGACCAGCTCGGCAACGCAAGGTATTTCACCAAACTCGACTTGCGCTCCGGTTACTACCAAGTGCGCATCGCCGAAGGAGATGAACCCAAGACAGCGTGCATCACAAGGTACGAATCATTCGAGTTCTTAGTTATCACTTTTGGACTAACCAATGCACCGGCCACGTTTTGCACTCTCATGAATAAGGTGCTACAACCATTCCTCGACTGCTTCGTGGTCGTGTACTTGGACGATATAGTAGTGTACAGCACCACACTCGAGGAGCATGCCAAACATTTGCAACAAGTGTTCCAAGTACTTCGGGAGAACGAGCTCCACCTCAAAATGGAGAAATGTTCGTTCGCTCAAGAAGAGGTAGAGTTCCTCGGGCACAAAATATCAGCCGGGAAGCTCATGATGGAGAACTCGAAAGTGAAGGCCATCCTCGACTGGGAGCCTCCCACAAAGGTACCCGAGCTTCGATCATTCCTTGGCTTGGTGAACTACTACTGTCGATTCATTTAAGGCTACTCAGCCAAGGCGGCACCCTTGACCGATCTACTTAAAAAGAATTGGACATGGCACTGGTACGAGGAATGTCAGCAAGCATTCGAAGGTTTGAAGCAAGCAATTTCGGAGGAACCCGTCCTAATTCTTCCAGACCATACCAAGCCCTTCGAAGTACAAACGGATGCCTCCGACTTCGCCATTGGCGGAGTCCTTATGCAAGAAGGCCACCCCATAGCATTCGAGAATCGAAAGCTTAATGACACGAAACGCCGCTACACGGTTCAAGAGAAGGAGATGACAACCATCATCAATTGCCTAAGAGTGTGGCGACATTACTTGCTAGGCTCACACTTTACGATTATGACGGATAACATAGCCACGAGCTACTTTCAAACACAAAAGAAGTTGAGCCCCAAGCAAGCAAGGTGGTAAGATTTTCTTGCTGAATTCGACTATAAGCTCGAGTACAAATCGGGCAAAGCCAACGTCGTTGCGGATACACTAAGCCGCAAGGCAGAATTATCCACACTTAGCACGAGGCAACCGAAGTCCGACCTTATTTCACGCATTAAGGAAGGCCTCCAACAAAACCCATTGGCGAAGGACTTGCTGGAGAAAGTGCTTCAAGGGAAGACAAGGCGTTTTTGGCAAGAAGAGGGCATCCTCCTCACCAAGGAAGATCGGCTATTTGTGCCAAGGTGGGGAAACTTACGCAAAAAAGTAATCAAGGAGTGTCACGACTCCAAGTGGGTTGGTCAACCCGGAATTGAGAGCACCACCGCACTAGTCCAAGCATCGTATTTTTGGCCAAACATGCGGGACGACATCAAGGCATATGTGCGGACATGTCTTGTATGCCAACAAGACAAGATTGATCATCAATTACCGGCAGGATTGTTGGAGCCCCTGCCCCTAGCATCAAGGCCCTGGGAGAGTGTCTCCATGGATTTCATAACGGCCTTACCCAAGTCCGAAGGTTGCGGCAGCATCATGGTCGTGGTAGACTATTACAGCAAGTATGCAATGTTCATTGCCGCACCCGCAGATTGCAAAGTGGATGAAGCAGCCTGTCTCTTCATCAAACATATCGTGAAGCTTTGGGGTGTTCCAAGGAGCATCGTGAGCGATCGAGACCCGCGTTTCACTGAAAAATTTTGGATGGAACTCTTCAAGATGTTGGGGACGGACTTCAAGTTCTCAACAAGCTTTCATCCTCAAACAGATGGACAGACCGAGCGCATTAACGGCCTCCTCGAGATGTATTTGAGGTATTACGTGAGCGCTCACCAGCGAGATTGGGCGAAGTTACTTGATGTCGCCCAATTTTCTTATAATCTCCAGAGGAGTGAGGCTACCGCCAAGAGTCCCTTCGAGATCATCATGGAATTCCAGCCCATGACCCCCAACGCCATAGCCTCGACATATGGAGGTAAAAGCCCTGCGGCACATAAGCTCACCCGCGAATGGCATGAAGAAACGGACATCACGCAAGCTTACCTCGATAAGGCTGCGAGAAAAATGAAAAAGTGGGCTGATACACGGAGACGGTACGTGGAATACAAGGAAGGAGATCGAGTTATGATCAAGCTCCTGCCCCAACAATTCAAGACACTTTGCAAGGTCCACAAGGGGTTAGTGAGACGCTACGAAGGACCCTTCCGCATTGTCCGACGTGTGGGCAACGTCTCGTATCAACTCGAGCTTCCACCAAGGCTCAAGATTCACCCGGTCTTTCACGTAAGTCTTCTCAAGCTGTATCACGAAGACGTGGAAGAACCAACACGCGGAGAATCAAGGCGTGCCTCAACAGCCGTTGTTACCGCGTTCGACAAAGATGTGGAGTACATCCTTGCTGATCGCATCATTCGAAGAAGGGGCGTGCCAGCGTACTACGAGTACTTGGTGAAGTGGAAGAACCTCCCCCGAGAGTGAAGCCACTTGGGAAAGTGAAGATGATTTGTGGCAGTTCGCGGAGCACATCCAAAGGTACAAGCACGAGAGCGCGACGAGGACGCCGCGAGCTCAGGTGGGGGAGGATGTTATGGGCCACATGATTCCAGCCCAAAAATGGCCCAAAGAATGAGCCAAGATGTGCTAGCTTGGCCCATTTATAGAACTTTCCGTAAAATTCCAGCAACTAGCACACTCTTGTACATATGGCTATAATTCTCTAGATTGTTGCACATGTGTATAGAATTCTCTAGGCTTTAGAATACTCTAGAGTTAGCCAAGCTTCCCTATAAATATGAGTGAGCTCTATGCATTTGTATCATTAAGCATCCACAATCAAGCATCCAAGCATCAAGCAAAGCACTCTTGTAAGCTTTCTTTCTATTAATACAATTTCCGCATTTGGCTACATTGCTCGCTAATTCTTCCTTTTCTTTAGCATTTCGGGAACCTCTTGACTTAGATATTGAGAAGCGTAAAGACTTACTTAGCAAAATCTCGATAAAGGTTATCTAAATGCCGCACGGGTTTGCTGCGCAAAACTCCTATCCCGTGACAGTGTGGACAATTGAGCGTATGATTGTTAACTGTTGGTCAATTGTTTTTGCTTTTCTTTTTATTTTGACGTTGGAGACCCCTCTTGACAACTATTACTATAGATATAGAGTTCAATGATTTTACAATTTTACCACCCTCAAGGTTTTGGCATATTTTTAAATTTATCAATTGTATCTATATTTTATCATTTTAACCTACTTTATATTTTGATATTTTAACCTACTTTGTACTATTAATCCGAAAAAATATCAACAAATATCACCATTTTGAATATAAAATATCAAAATATATATTTACATACAAGTAGGGTGAATCACATTATTGGTGTATCCCTTTTTATTCTTTTTTTTTTCAATTAACGACTTTATATAAGAGTAGCTAGTTGAAGTTTTTGCAACTCATTCTTTTATTTTCAAGTGAGTAGGGCCTTATTTTTCTACTATATTTTTTAATTGTGAGTTTTATAATATATTTTCTGTGGAAATAATTAAATATTTTAGTACATACAAATTACAATAGTTATCAAATACTAACTAAAAGCACTACTTATTTATTATTATCTATATTTTTTCAAATTACCTAAATTGAACAATGCATTAAGCTACATAACTCTATGACGTTAACATACGATATATTAGATATTGTAATTTTAATTAAAGATCTAAAAGAATGAATGGTATATTTAAAATATTAAGAGTATAAATTCTAATAGTTATACGAACTTTGAACATCTTTATCTGACAAATTAATTTTAACCAAAAATTCATATTAATTGGTATCGATGTAATCAACATGCGAATATGAGTAAATGGTCTATATATGTGAACAAGATAGCTTTTATGTGGCATAATTCAGAATTTACAGAAATATATGGAAGCAAATGTGAATTCGTAAAGCATAGTGTTCATGACAAATTAAACTGAAAAGTAAGTGTAGAAGTGCAAAATATGCTTTAACTTTTAAAATATTCCCACATTAAGCATCCACTGAGAGAAAGTGAATCAGAAAGTTGCAATAACGAGTAAACGTATTTAATTTGCACAACCTCCAAGCCAAGCTACGCCCAACTCCCTCCCATTCTTTATTCTCTTCCTCTGGTTTCTACATTTCTAACCCTAGAAAAAAAAAAAAAAAAAAGAAAGGTTGACGTACTTACTTTGTAAATGGAATCAATTCACAAGCCCTAAAATCCCTCATAAAAACACTTAACCCAAGATTCAGCTCTACCCACTTCAGCAATGGCCACATTCTTCATGTCCGGGTACTTTGCAACACTCGCTTTACTCATTTTCCACTTTAAAGTCCTCAATGCAGACCCAAGTTCATCTTTTTCCTTCAAAAGTTTTGGTAAAGGTCCACACTTGGAGTCCACCATTGCTTTATATGGGGATGCAAAGCTTGTTAATGGTGGGTCTGTGTTTCAACTCACTGACTCTGTTAGTTCTAGCGCTGGGAGAGTCATGTACAAGAAACCCATCAAGCTGGTTGAAGGTAATCCTAGGAATTTGGCTTCTTTTTCGACAAACTTCTCGTTCTCAATGTCTAAGGACAATGGTGATGGTTTAGCTTTTATTATGGTTCCAAGTGGTTTCAATCTTAGTATGTCTGGTAACACCTCATTCGGGCTCTCTCTAGAAATGGATAAAAGTAAATTTAGAGTTGTTGCTATTGAGTTTGACACCTTAAGAGATGTTAAGTATGGTGATTTGAACGAGAATCATGTGGGAATTGATGTGTTTAGTCTTGTATCCGTGAAAGTGAGCAATGTCTCCTCTCACAACATTGTATTGAATAGCGATAAGAAATTGAACTCTTGGATTGATTACGAAGCTAGTTCAAAGAGACTAGAGGTCAGATTGAGTTATCTTGATTCTGCAAAGCCGGTTGATCCACTGCTCTCATACCCAATTGACTTGTCCAAATTGTGGAATGATGAGGAAGTGTTTGTGGGCTTAAGCTCTTCGAATAGGAATTCTTCACAGATTTGTTATCTGTATTCATGGAGCTTTAAGCTAAGGCATGTTCCACATTGGATGCATTCACAGCCGCTGGATCCGAAGACTTTTGTTAAGAACTTAAAAACACCTCCCCAGCCACCTACCACCCAGACTGACTGCCTGTTGAAAGTTCTCGGTGCGCTGATTTTTGGTACAGCTTGTGGAGCTTTGGGAGCATCCATTGTGTTGTATTTGTGGACCATCTTCGCAAATAGGCGCCCTGTGGTGCCAGTGCCTGAGGACTGTGCTGTGCACCTTGCAGATTTCGAGTATGAGAAGTTCAAAGTATTGGTAGGTAAAACCGTGGAAGATGGCAAAAAGTAGATGAATAGGTGGAATCCTGTTGCTTGTTTTGTGTTGTAAATTCATGTTGTTTTTTGTACTAGTAGCTCAGGCTTTGTTGTGTGGGTTGTAACTGATGATCAAATGTGAAAATGTAATTCTCTGTTACATATTGTCTGATGACTGGATTAATGAGGCATTAACTATTAATTGAGAATGTGTAACTCTTTATTATACTTGAGGAAGTGCATTTGCTTGAAACTATAATTGCTAAGTCATGTCAAAATTTTGATTTTAACCTCCAAATCATAGGTTACTGATAATCAGATGCATTGGGAGCTCTATTCTGAGTATTTTGACCCTCTTTTGATTTTGGATCCGTATTCTGTACTGAGTTTAGTGTTTGCGCAACTTTTACAACCTGTCATCCTCTACAATCAAGGGATAGGTGCAATATATCCTTTTGACGCAGTTTCTATATTTGCTTAATGTTAGTATCACAGTACGAGACAGAGCCTTTGCTGTATATAAACCATTCCGCCCCGTTTTCTGCCACCACCGATTTTATGCCCTAGCAATGAAATTATAGTCTCCCATCTTTTTTTCACCCTTTACGCGGTGGGAGTGTTACTGATCAAGGTTCAATCTCATATATTTCATGTGTGCAATGGGCATATTATGTGTGGATCAAAACCTTGTATGTGGAAACCTTGTACAAAATGAGCAATGTGTATTGATGTATTCCTTTGGTTTTATCCTTTGAAATTTGAATTATTTCCAATGATTTGATTCTTCGCTATTTTTTTCACTTAAATGACCTCAGCTTGAAATTGGACAGCATTAATTTAAATTCTGATTTTAGATTAGGACATTTTCCTTGGTTGGCTTTTTATAATCTTGTTTTATCCCTTTAAAATTAAGCATGAAAATGCTGCAAATTTAGCCGGCCAAATAAAAACAGAAATGGAAAGCCCGCCCAACGTTACTTGGCAGTGTCGCAACACTCCTAGCAAATCATGAAGTAAACTCTACCGCATAGGAGATTCACCAAATCATTTACTTTGTATATCATTATATCCGGAAACCAAGTAATGTGATTACTGTATCTACCTCTCTATTGAGAAACAAGTCATATAAACATAATTAATAAGCATATCATAGAAATTGATTATATCAACTTTTCCTTGCCCGGTTCTCTGCAATGACAAAATGGAAAATGAAAGATCAAAATCAAAAGCTTTTAGATAACATAATTGGCATACCCCTTACCAGATAAATCCCTATAATTGCCAAAGACTGGCAACCAGAGATTTAAATTTCTAACCAACCATTAACCAAATTTGGCACAACATGATCAAGTCTACATGTCATGAACTTCCTCGTCTTCATCTTCGTAATAATCCTCTTCAGCTGTAGCATCTTGGTACTGCTGATACTCAGAAACCAAATCATTCATATTGCTCTCTGCCTCAGTGAACTCCATCTCATCCATACCTTCCCCAGTGTACCAATGAAGGAAAGCCTTCCTCCTAAACATAGCTGTGAACTGCTCGCTCACACGCCTGAACATCTCCTGAATTGAGGTTGAGTTTCCAATAAATGTCGATGCCATTTTCAGGCCAGTTGGAGGGATATCACAAACAGTTGACTTGACATTATTGGGAATCCATTCAACAAAGTAAGAAGAGTTCTTGTTCTGCACATTGATCATCTGCTCATCAACTTCTTTAGTGCTCATTTTGCCCCTAAACATGGCTGAGGCAGTCAAGTAACGACCATGTCGAGGATCGGCTGCACACATCATATTCTTAGCATCCCACATTTGCTGGGTGAGCTCAGGGACAGTCAAAGATCTATATTGCTGAGACCCACGAGATGTCAAAGGAGCAAAACCCACCATGAAAAAGTGAAGCCTAGGAAAGGGAATCAGATTAACAGCAAGCTTTCTAAGGTCAGAGTTCAGTTGACCAGGGAATCTCAAACAGCAGGTAACTCCAGACATCGTAGCAGATATCAAATGATTCAGATCTCCGACTGCACCAACAAAAAAGTTTCAAAATTTAGTGACCACGAAAGACCAAATAGAAAAATTAATCAAAGAGACAAATGATGAGAATGAAAGATCTAGCTTACAGCTTGGAGTGGTGAGTTTGAGAGTGCGGAAACAGATGTCATAAAGGGCTTCATTATCAAGAACCATGCACTCATCTGCGTTTTCAACTAGCTGGTGTACAGAGAGAGTAGCATTGTAAGGCTCAACAACAGTATCAGAGACCTTAGGAGACGGGAAAACTGAGAAAGTAAGCATCATTCTATCTGGGTATTCCTCTCTTATCTTCGATATCAACAAAGTTCCCATCCCCGAACCAGTCCCTCCTCCCAGAGAATGGCACACCTGAAATCCTGCATTTCATAACCCAATTCAATAATCCGGATAACCCTTTTCCTTTTATTTTTAAAGGTCACATGAATATAATCCCCAGATATCACGTTCCACGGCCAATAGATTTTACCAATTTAACCAACTAAATCACACAGCATGAGATAAAACAATAAATATTAATAACCATTCAATACTATGTCCTAAATTTAGATTTTAGAAATATTGCAACAAATAATTGAAATTCTGGAACTAAATTTTAAAGGTTACAGAACAAACCCTGCAAGCAATCGCAATTCTCGGCTTCTTTACGAACAACATCAAGCACGGAATCAATCAGCTCAGCTCCTTCAGTATAATGCCCCTTAGCCCAGTTGTTTCCGGCGCCGGACTGGCCAAAGACGAAATTGTCGGGCCTAAAAACCTGACCGTACGGACCAGACCTGACGCTATCCATGGTCCCAGGTTCAAGATCCATGAGCACGGCCCTGGGCACATACCTCCCGCAACTCGCCTCATTGTAGTACACGTTAATCCTCTCAAGCTGCAAATCGGTGTCCCCTTGATACTTTCCGGTCTGGTCTATGCCGTGCTCGGCGCAAACCACTTCCCAGAACTTGGATCCGATCTGGTTCCCGCATTGGCCCCCTTGAATGTGAAGGATTTCACGCATTTTCTTCTTTTGGGTTTTTTTTATTAGGGAGATTTGCAGGGGATATTTTCAGAGGATTCTTTTTTTCCTTCTCTTTTTTCCTTTTTTAAAAGGAGAAAGGGAAATGGGAGACGCTGGTTATTTATAGAGAGGATTTTAATCTAACGGTTGGATTTTTTGTGTGGTGATTTCAACGGTGGAGCGGGGATGTGTTTTGGTGGTTTTATTTTGAATTAGTTATGAACTATGGTTGGTTTCAAATTTCAAATTTAGAGTCCAGCTGGATAAAACTAAAAACCAAACCGAAAATGATGGAAATTAATTTAAAGGTGTATTGCGTTGGCAGACCCTATTAACGCCACGTACGTAAAAGTCTTCTCATTTTAATTATTATAATAATATTATTATATATCATAAATTTTTATTTTAAATAATATAATACATTGATAAAATAATATAATTAAAATTTAAAATTATCATACCTACCTGGACTTTTTTAGAGCTGGGCTATTTAATCCAATGGCTTTAAATGCATTTGTCAAACGGAGCCCCGGCCCAAAGACTGAACCCACTTGCCAAGCGGATCCTCCCAGAGTTAGGGTTAGCAGTTGGCCGATTAGGGTTTATTTTCTCTCTATTATAAATACAAATAACAAGTCTCCAATGGCACGGCCAATTAATCGTAGCTCAGCTGTATTTTCTTCTTCGTCGACCTTTGAAACACGTGCCTTTTTTTTTTTCTTTTAATTTTATGAAATGGAGGCATCAGTGATGAGTTGATAAAAATTGTTATCCTTGCACTTTGATTGCTAGTGGCAGTGAAGAAAATAATGGGGAATTTTTCTCTGAGGTGTTCTCCTATTTATTTATCTGCAAGTTCAATTTTTTATATTTTAGCCATCAAATTGATTGTTTTTGGATCAATGATGTTATTATTAAACTGCGTTATCTCTCTGCAACTTCCTAAAAGGAATTGAAGATACCTGTTATTGGCTGAGATCCAAATTTATCAAACTTTATATGATTTTGGAAATTGGATATAATTCTTATTTTTGGTTGAAAATGAAGAATTTATTTTGGGGTAATAAATTTGCTATTTGTCGGTCAATGATGACATCTGTAAAGGCTTGTTTCTCAAAACATTCGCAGTGGCCGCCCAAGAGCTTTCGCCTTCGCCGGGCTTGAGAGCTAATGCTGCTTTAATCCTTCCTTGGATGTCTGAGACCTTGATTTGGCATTATTAATCTAGTGTTTTTATGTTTTGGGCACTATAATTTATTAGTTTTATTAATATTGCAGGAATCAAATGTGTAGTTAGTGCCGATTGTATTGGTGATTTGATGTGTTATAAGTCGTTTGTTTTATTGGTTACTTTCACCGTCCATATGTTAATTCATTTTCTTTTTACATACTTTGTAAAACTATTCATTTATGTTTTGTGCAGTGATTTCGCTCACATCTCTGCATTGGTATACTTCTGAGTAAGTGGTTTTTTATTAATTATGCTTGATCTCATCTGCCAATATTCTCTAGTAATATTTTGTTATGATTATTTCTTTATATGTCAGTAGTTACTTTATTTCTTATATGTGCTTTATCAGATTTTGTGGTTATTACAGACTTATAATAAAAAAATTAAAATGAGAGATGAGATGGATAAGTAAGATAAAAGAGATAAAAGAACACATTTAACAAAATGAAATTTAAATGTTGTTTCTTTGTGTTAATTAATATTCATCTATGTTGCATTTGTGGCACCATATTGAAACAAAGACGTATGGGAAGAGAATCTAGGTACTTTAAACTAGATTGACAAAATATATGGATGTTTATATTCTAACCATACAGGGCTTACAAGAGTGATATAAATCAATCTTCCAAACATATCCTTATTTATATTGTTTATAGTAGCATACAAATTTGGAAGGAAATAATTAAGTAGTGTTAGCTAGCTTAAAATTTATCCCTAGTTGTGCTTTACAAATTAGGAGTTGCAAACATTGACTGGATGATAACTTTGGAAGTTATTCAAAATTGCTATCCACTAACACCATGACACATGATTCGGAGAATGCATTTTTGGAGAACACATTTTTGGAGTAAGTTTTGTCATGTTTAGCATCGGTGTTACAATATTCCTTGTATAGTTTAGGATATTGGTCAACTTTCCAAAATTGCCACCAGTACTAACTAATCTCTTAAAGATGATCACTAAAGGATGACTAGATCCACTTGAGTGAATTGCCAACCTTTTTTTGCATTTGGATTTTTGTTTGTCTTGCTCCAAAACTCTATAAATAGAGGTTGATTGTTGCATTTGAAAAGTAGAAATAAAGAATGGAGGGAAGCAAGAGAGTAGGTGTGGAGGATGTACAATTTTTTTAAGAATTTTATTGTTATGAATTAGTTTTCTTTAGAAAGGTTAAGATGAAATCCTATTAATGAAATAAATAGATGAAGGATCTTTTGGTAAAATCTAGAATTTATTTCATCTGACCTAAAAAAGTTAGAACATAACTTATCCTTTCTATTTTTTCCCCCCTTCCTTCATTTCAAATGAATCAAATGACCCTTGTTTATAGAGTTTAGATTGAAAAGATACGAAAATTTGAAGTGATGTTGAAAGTTGGCAATTTGGCCAAGTTGTCATTTTGAAGGATTTGATTGTACTTATTTAGCATCTTGAAGAAGTCAGTGGAGGCTAGCTGGGAAAGTTGGCTTTGAATGCAATTATCACATTACTCAAATGGAGCTGATCAACTTTGATTTAGAGTATTCCTACGTTTGTCTGTGATACCAATTGAAAAGTAAATTTACAATATTATGAAAACGTTAGAATGACCTTACAACTATGTACATATCAAATATATTGTCAATTCGTTTAGGAAGTTGCAGATAGATAACGCTGTTTAATAATGACATCACTAATCCAAAAACAAAAACACAACAAAATTGAGCTATTTGATGAGTAAGTATAAAAGTTAGAACTTGCAGATAATTAAATAAGGGAGCACCCCATAGAAAACTTAGAATAAGCTTAGAATATATAGTATAAATGGATCTGACCTTTTTTGATCTTTAACATTACTACCTTCATCGGTGATACCATTTGGAATGACTTTACAACGATGTAAATATCAACTATGTAATGACTATGTAAATATCCCCATTTATAATATTATAAAAGCATTAAAATGACTTTACAACTATGTAAATATCAAATCATATCTTAGAATGCTAAAGATATAAATTTAGATAAGATTGTAATGCACTGAGGTCCAAAATTATGGAACTATATTTATGATATGTAAATTGAATATATTTGTTTTTTTTTTTTTTTAGCAATAAATAGTTGATTTATGGGGTAAAACTTTTAACTTGTAGTTGTGGTTGATGATGACAGCTCTTAAGGCTTGTTTCTCAAAATATTCGAAGTGGCTGCCTAAGAGCTTTCGCCTTTGCCAGGCTTGAGAGCCAATGCTGCCTTAATCCTTCCTTGGATGTTTGAGACCTTAATTGGCCATTACTAGTCTTAGTGCTTTTATGTTTTGGTACTGGAATTTGTTATTATTATTTTAAAGGTTTCATTATTCAAATGTGTAAAATTATGAATTGGTTTAGTTTACCTTTTATTCAGCCTAATCTGTGTTAATCAATGCTTCAGTGTGAGGAAGCCTTTGGGGAAGACTTGAGTTGATCTTTTTTTCCTTTTACATTACTAGTCTTAGTGCTTTTATGTTTTGGTACTGGAATTTATTATTATTATTTTAAATGTTTCATTATCAAATGTGTAAAATTATGAATTGGTTTAGTTTACCTTTTATTCAACCTTATCTGTGTTAACCAATGCTTCAGTGTGAGGAAGCTTTTGGGGAAGACTTGAGTTGTTCTTTTTTTCCTTTTACATGGTGTATTTTTAATGCCCTTTTTGTTTGAGACTTGATGAAATCGGATCAACGATCCTTAACTGTGTTATCTGTTTGTTACTTCATAGATGGTTACCAAATCACCATTTGGATCCATTTGCTACTTCATTGATAGTGTATCAAAATCACCATTTGGATCAATTTGGGAAACTTTCTAGTTTTTTTTTTTGGGTATGTTTTACTCATGATTTCATGCATTATTTTAAAAATTAATGCAATGCAATCCTTTATTTTTTTTTTTTGTTCTAAACATGTAATAGCACTGTGTTGTGTTGAATAGTACTTTAATGTAGTACAATGCTAGATAGTGTAGTGCCCCAAACATTCTTGGTTAACAGCATATTCTTATTTGTTTATATTAATTAGTTAATTTAATTGGTTAACAGCAGTGATCATCCACTAAATGGGGAGCAGCAGTCGGCCAAAGGCATGAGCGGTGATACATGCATGGTTTAACCAGTGATTTTGCTTGACTTGCAAATTTGGAGGCCTATATTTTCTTCATTATAAAGTGGTGAAACTGTGGGCTTGTACCCCATTGATAGCCTATGCATTAAGGTTCTTTGAGTGCATGGATTTGAGTCCGAATTATTGTTGGAACTTATTTTCCCTCTTAATAAAATTAGGTAGGGTAATACTTGTCTCTCCATCACTTTGGATTAGAATAGATATCCTTTGGGTAGTGCCTTAAGATCTTCCTCTAGCCAAAATAGAAGATCTTTCAGTAATAGATACTTCCAGCAGCCTTCTTCATTCATTTATATCACAATTCATTTTATGATTGAATATGTTCTGAACTAATTGTGTGAAGCAGATTGGAGTGCCTAGGGGTGGGCATTCGACCCGATCCGACTTGATCTAATTCGAAAAATTCAGAGTTGGATTGGATTCAGATGAGGTTTTAACTCGATCAGGTTAAATTTGCCCAACTTGATAAAATGTGTTGTTACTTTCTCACGGGAACATCCACAATAGAGCTAGTGCGCTTGACAAGATCTCCTTCTTTAATAGCGGTATCACTACCAAAGATAACAATCCCTACATTCTCATTTTCAAGATTTAAGGCCTCGTTCGCTTGTACTGGGTAGTGATATTCAAACTATCGAAATTTTCAAATGGAAAAAATCTCAAAAATATAAAATACTCGGTTTGATCCAATTTAATTACATGTTTGGGTTGAATTTTTCCTAATTTGATTAATTTAAAATTTGATCGGATCGACCTAAACTCGACTCGAATTTGCCCACCCCTACGAGTGTCATGTGTTATGCATTTTTTGATTTTCATCTTTGCCTTGACATTGATTGCCCAAAGATGTGAAGATAAACTTGCTATTTTAAACTTACTATTTTTTCCACATTCTTTGTAAATTAATTGACTGCCTTAAAAAGGTTATTTTGCATATATGAGAAATTTTAAGTATGAAATGTTAGTTGGTAGATAATAATTTTGGTAAAATGCTAAATCAGCTAATGGGTTATAAGTCTATTGGTAATTTATGTACTCAAAAACTCTAGATGCTTGGGTTTAAGTCACAACAATAGTTAAAGTTTGACTTCTCTCTTTAGTAGGAGTTTATGCATTTTTTTGCTAAAATTATTAAAGAAAATTTAGACTGAATTATAAATATCAATATATATCGGTGTATCTCTAAAAAAAGGTTTTCATCGACATAAGATCTTTCTTAACTTCTGAATAATTTAGAGAAATTTATTAAAATAGTTAAATAATTTTAATAAATAATCAAAATAACCATCTCAATTATTTCTTTCTTCTTTATCCATTTACTAATTTTTTGGTCACAATACCCTTATTTCTCCTAAACTAAAACTCGGTAAAATCTTCCTTCACAACACTAGTTTCATTTTACATTTTCTGACAATAATCAACGACGGTTAGGCGGGCTTTTGAGAGTGAATTTATCTCCGGCAGTTGGGCGGATTTAGTTCTGACATGTTGGAGGTGTTCTGAGGTTGATTTGTGGTCGATCTTGGGTTTAATGGCTGATTTGAGGTGTTAGAGCTGAGATCTAAAGTTGTGAATCTAGATTATGTAGTGTAATTTGATTGATTTGATTGTTTGATCTGGTTTGATTTTTCATGGATTTGTGATTTTGGATAATCTAAGTGATTAGATCTGTTGAAAGAGACTGCTTTTCTCTTTAATTTTTTGTAATTTTCACTTTGTAAGTTTTAAATTTTTCTGTTTTGGTAAGTTTGATTGGTGATAAGTCAGTGTATAGATGCATATAAACGAAGTTAGGATTGATTGTCCATAAATATTGAAGATTGTGAAGTGAAATTTAGTTTTAAAGAATGGTACGCGAGGTATTCGATAAAATATCTTTTAGGTTAGATTAAATAATTGATGGTGTATGCAAGATTAAGATGTTGATGGTGTGATTGTATGGTAGAGTGCAAGTGCAACAAGAGCAAAAACGCATGCGCTATAGGCCCAAATAATTTTTTTTCTTGAATTAATTTTGTTGTTTTGTTTTTGAATTATCGGATTAACTAATTAAAATTTTAATTTTTTTTTCAAACATAATGGCCACGAAACCAGGCACGATGAAGATTCCTAAAACGGAACACTTCCTCGGGCGTATTACAAATATCTTAAAATTTGGAAATGTGATAGAAGCTATCAAGAGAAGTTAATCAAACAACAATTAAGATTATTCAGGAAAGATATATTTGATAATTTCGTAAAAATGAATACCTACATGTTTTATTGTGCAATCCTTCACAATGCGCTACTTAGGCAAGTAGCGCGTTGTGATAAAAATATTGAAAATCAGTTGTAGTTTGAATTTAGTGACCAGTTAGCACAGTTATCAATCGTTAAATGGTGTTTAGTTATAGGACTTTATTATGATAGATACGACTTAAACAAAGAATCTAAATTTCCTGCGAATAACAGGTTACGAGATTTGTACTTTAAAGGTAATTTAGGTGCTACTCTTAAAATTAATGGTGGAGTACTTTACAGATAGAGTACTTAATGGTAGAAAAGATGAATATGTACCGAATTCGTTATTGTTAAATTATATTGATGATCTTGAGTACTTTAGAAGTCTTTCATGAGATCATCCTCATTATCCTCGTAATCATAAGTATTATCAAAATGATTATCATCATCATCAATAGGAGTATAAAAAAAATTATCGTTCCTATCATCAATTGGGTTATGGCATGAATCAATATTAATGTTATTTGCTGTTGTATTATTCGTGTCATTAATGCGATCATCATTATAATGAAAAGGAAAGTAAGTTTGTTGCAGTGAGGTCGTTATCGGTAACACCTCTTATTCAACAGTCGCCAATGTAACGACGTTCTCTTCTTTAACATGCTCTTGATTTCTTACTTTATGGAGTTTGTTAACAAAACCAGAGATGCACCTCTCGTTCATTGAATTAGAGCTCATATGTATCAAAATTTTTACCATTTCATCATCAACTATATCTATAAGTATTGAACATATGGGTTAGGCAAAACATCTTGCCTGTAAAGTTGTTTTTAATATAATGTTGTAATCATTCGGATTTATTTGCAAAACTTTATATATTCTTGAAAGAAATACATCAAACGTACAGTTTTTTTAAACAAAAAAAATTCTATTTTTTCTATTTTAGTATTTAAACGGTCGACAATCAATTTCTTTTATTATCCATCAAAACATATTTGAAGAACAATTGACTCCATTAAAGCTAAAAAAGAAAAAAATAATACTTAAAAAAAATTTAGAGTTTAAACATGAGTCGGAAAATTGTGCAACAGGCGTCTGTCGCACTGTGACACGCTCTGTCCAACCGTGAGATAGGCTCTGAGTTCGTCTACAAATTCGTTTTTATTCAAATAACTCATAAATTTTAATTAATCAAAAAATAAAATTACACATTGTGTAAAACAAATATTAACCTCAACTTTTTACTTTCTAATTGATGAGTTAATGATTAGTAGGTGAATTTTAGGAATTATAGTGCACTGGATTTTGGAGAATTTTAATTGAGAATGTGTGAATTATTAGTTTTGTTTATAGATATGAGAGTATTTAAATTTATAAAAAAAAATATAAATGACTACGTATGATAAAAAAATTTTCGGATGATTATTTTAGAAATTCATTAAATTTTTTTAGTTATTTTTATAAATTTTCTAATTTACAGTAACAATAGCATATCCAAAAATGCAATCTAAATAATTTACATCAACAGCAAATCCAAACGGAGTCGAAGGATAGTGGAATTATCGCGTAGTAAATTGGAAACTTTTGCGCATGAGGTGTCATACTTAGCATGCGAAAATATGGCGGCACCGTTGAGAACGTGGCTTAATAAAATCCACACACACCACACCATGTGACAAAGCACGACTCTTAGCAAGTACCATATCCTAATTTCTTGCGTGTCAAGAAAATAGCCTCGAGACACAGAGAAATCGAACAATCCACATTCAAGAGAAATTTCTTTTACATATAAACACACCTCTTTTAGATAATTTAGTCACCATTATTATCAGGACTAGGCAGCTTTCAGTCTTTAGGAACCCAACTCGTTTCATCAACATGGGTATGGTTTTTGGGAAAATCAGCGTTGAGACTCCAAAATATGAAGTGATTCAATCAACCTCCGACTATGAAATCCGCAAATATGCACCCTCGGTTGTAGCAGAAGTCACATATGACCCATCAACATTCAAGGGTAACAAAGATGGAGGCTTTTCGGTGTTGGCAAATTACATCGGTGCGTTAGGCAATCCACAGAACACCAAGCCTGAGAAGATTGCCATGACAGCTCCAGTGATAACAAAGTCCTCACCTGAAGGAGAAAAGATTGCTATGACCGCTCCAGTGGTGACAAAGAGTGACGAGAAGAAGATGGTGACAATGCAGTTTGTGTTGCCGGCGAAGTATCAGAAGGTGGAGGAGGCACCGAAGCCTGTGGATGAGAGGGTGGTGATAAGAGAAGAGGGGGAGAGGAAATATGGGGTGGTGAAATTTGGAGGAGTTGCATCAGATGAAATGGTGGGTGAGAAAGTTGATAAGCTGAAGACAAGCTTGGAGAAAGATGGGTATAAAGTTATTGGGGAGTTTTTACTGGCTAGGTATAATCCACCTTGGACTTTGCCTGCTTTCAGGACTAATGAGGTTATGATTCCAGTTGAGTGACTGGTTTCTCTGTCAAATGTTTTTGTAGTTTATGCAATCATTCTGTGTAATGCCCGATGATGCTTGTTCTTAGATAATGTATGCAATTAAGTAAAAAATGCAAGTTTTAATGTTCGTGTTCAATTTTAGAACTGTGTTCATTGACGCATCTGCAGCCGTGTTTCATTCTATTAGTTTGTTCCTTTGCAACACTATACATGCTGGCTAATGCAAATCCTGAATAAAACTAATCCCGATCACTAAATCCATGATACAAATCATCGGCTCAAATGAAAAATAAAAAAAATACGACAGTAATGTATTGACTGACCATATTCATAGAATCAAAAAAGTCCAAATAGAAGAGCAACGAAGGTAAGCAAACACTTTGAAGACTATATTCAGGTTCATATGCCATGGAGTCTAAATTTTGACACAGTTTACTGATTATATCACACATTTACTGATTATATCACCCGTTTGTTTTGAGGCCACAATATCTCGTAAAAACATCACACTGTACAAAGATCAATGGCCTATCACAGGCCATGATTTTCTTTAGCCCTCTTCAACCTCATCCAGAAACTAGTTTCACAAGGATAGTGACGAGATTCAAAAGAATAAGCGGCAGTCTCATTAACTGGCAAGCATGTATAAGCCCAATGACCTGCCCTTTTAGTGTATTTCTTCTACTTGCTTGCAGTTCTACCAAAGTCCACCCTCTTGGGGCCAGGAACCGATCCTCATTTAGTATCGCGAATGCGTTAGCCAAAAGCAGAAGGCCTTCCAGGAAAGTCCAAAAACCCATTCTTCTGCGCGAAAGAAAGCTAATATCTCAATTTTGGACAGACACGATAGCTTAAAATCCAACACACAAAAGAGCCAGTTGAAACTTGCATCGCACATTAAGACAAGTGAGAAACTAAAGATTACCCACCAGACAATCACAATTCAATAAATAGGGCAAGGCAAGGCCACACCCACGACACTAGACCATCTTCGAAACTTCAAGTATCATTAAGAGCAAATTTCTGAATTCGGTACATTACGGCATGTTTGTCAAAGAGTTGTAAATAAAACATGATTCACATTCTACTCGTTTCCCAAAAACATAGGATAATAAAAAAGCACCATATATCTCCTACTAAGACTATCAAACTAAATTGACCGTGAACTGATATGATCTCCGTGAATTAAAGACCTGGGCCAAATTGACCCCAAAAAGATTCACAAAACAGTAAATATTGAGGTTATGGATTCAGGCAGCAATTTGCAAGCAATCAACAAGTGGGTCAGTGGGTGTGGTTGCAATATTAAAGAATCTTGAATGTAAAGCTTTAATCAGCACAAGCAAGAACTGAACCGACATGAAATTACCACTTGAAAACAAAAATTAAACGATAAGATTAAGATCATAGGAAAATACTCACCAATGACAAAACCTAACCCAGAAGATGATAAACTTCAAAGAAGAAACTGGTTTCCTCTCGATGGAAGAACTCAGAACCAAACCCTTTCGGATTTCCTCAATTAGAAAACGACACCACCAGAAGAAGAGAACCACTTTCCTAAGCAAAGCTGAACAGAAGGAAAATGTTTTTATTTTAATTTCAATGTTTGTCAACATTTAGAAAACACTTTTGATCCAACGGTTCAGATTCGTTCATAATGACGGAGCCTGCCAGCTAAAGCCGTTGGATCTAATGACAAATTTCGACCCGACCCGACCCGAAAATCTGAGCCCAAATAAGTTCAACCCGATAAAAAAATTTTTAGAAGCTAAACAAAGAAAGAAACCCCTGGATAAACCCTTGAGCTATGGCTACATTTCTTCTTCTTCCTCACCTTCGCTACTCTCGTTCCCTTCTTATAAACCCTGAAGAAACAGTTAAATTTTTAAAACCAAAAATTGGATTTAAGCCACATTATAGTTATTTACTAAGCCCACCAAAAGCTTCTACTCCTGACGATAATAACAACAACAATGGAGCCGTTGAACCGCCGAAACCCACTCGCCGAGGCCGGAAGAAGAAACCCACCACAGCTTCTTCGGCTAGTGCGACGAAGAAAAAAACCGGGCGTCCGAAGAAAACCCAAGTCGAAAATGGCTCAATTCAGACCAAAAAGGAAACGAAAGAACTAACCGACGGCGTATTGGATTACGATGACGACATGGACTTTCCGTACTATGATCCTCCTCTGATATGCTGCTTCGGCGCCGTACAAAAGGAGTTTGTGCCGACCGTGAGAGTACACGACAACCAGATGCACCCGGACATCTACTCCACGTGGAAGATGCTCCAGTGGGATCCGCCGGAGTTTGTGAGGGCCCCCGGTGGGCCCCCGTCCAACGTGGCGATATCCCACGTGAGGCTTGGCGGGAGGGCGGCGTTCATGGGGAAGGTTGGCGCCGATGACTTTGGCGATGAGCTGGTTTTGATGATGAATAAAGAGAGAGTGCAGACACGCGCGGTGAAGTTTGACGAGAATGTTAAGACTGCGTGTACGTATATGAAGATTAAGTTTGAGAATGGGAAGATGATGGCTGAGACGGTGAAAGATTCGGCTGAGGATTCCCTTCTTAGCTCTGAATTGAACGTGCCAGTGCTGAAAGAGGTAAACATTTGACAAGTTTATGTCTGAGGTTGAAGTTACATGAATGAGTTGCATTTTTTTTAATTTTTTTTTGTATTGAATGCCTAGTTACAAACATTATGCCTGCATTTGGAATACGAAATGCTTAGGGAATGTTGTTGTGGAATAGAATCACTAGCTATTGAGTGGTTGGTAAATATTAGTGTTGTGATTTCATTAAGCACAAGTGCGGCGGTTATAAACATACCCTTAGACTTTCTGTTTATGTGGAAGATTTTTTTGCTCACTTCAAGGGAGGACAATTTGAATGAAATGGTCGAACCAGGTGAATTAGATGGGCAAAATTGTAAAGCAAGTAATGAAATGAAATGAGTTTGTTGACTGAATGTGGAATTCTTCTTGTCAAATCTACTGCAGGCTAGAATTTTCCACTTCAATTCTGAAGTTTTAATGTCGCCAACAATGGGTTCAACACTTCTTAAAGCAATCAAATTGTCTAAGAAGTTTGGAGGGCTTATATTTTTTGATTTAAATTTGCCTTTGTCTTTGTGGAAATCACGTGATGAGACCAGGGAACTGATTAGGAAAGCATGGAATGAAGCAGATGTTATTGAGGTTTCAAGGCAAGAGCTGGAATTTCTTTTAGACGAAGAGTATTATGAGAGGAAAAGAAATTATGTTCCACAATATTATGCGGAAAGTTATGAACAAACTAAGAACCGGCGGGATTGTTATCATTATACTCGTGAGGAAATCTCTCCATTGTGGCATGATGGACTTAAATTTTTGTTTGTGACTGATGGGACTCTTCGGATCCATTACTATTCCCCGTCATTTGATGGCGTGGTGGTTGGAACAGAAGATGTGCTGATAACACCATTCACTTGTGATAGGACTGGTTCTGGTGATGCTGTGGTTGCTGCTATTTTGAGAAAGCTGACAACTTGCCCTGAGATGTTTGAAAATCAAGATGTATTGCAAAGGCAGCTTCGCTTTGCCGTTGCAGCAGGGATTATAGCACAGTGGACGATTGGTGCGGTCAGAGGTTTTCCTACTGAAAGTGCAACACAAAATCTGAAGGAACAGGTCTATGTGCCTTCAATGTGGTAGTTAAGAGTTAAAGATATGGATCATGATGATACAATTCCACAGGCAGATCATGAAAAATTTGTATCCAATTAAGAAGGGGTAGATTTCCTGGTTGATAAAAGGCTGCATCATGTACATTAATCAACTTTGTTGGGATTCAATCCATTTATCTTGAAGTTCAATTTGATTATGAGCCTTTGCTGATATTGTGAATTTTGTAGCCAAGGGATGAATTGTACACCATTTTTTTTGTTATTGAAATACATCTCTCACCTATTCTCAATCTCTCCTGAATGTTTTCAATGTATCCTTTTAACAGGCAGATTTCCCAGTTGTTTTCCTCAGATATTTGTTGCAGAAGTTCTGAAACTCGTCTAAATTCGTGTCCTCATCTGAATGTTAAAAAAGCCGTTAAGTGTTGTAGCTGTTTGATGTAATCCTCTTCACTTTTTCTAACTTTATTTGCTTTTTCTGACATATTACCTTCTGCGGTAACTGAAACCGGGAGCACTGACTGAAAGGTTTTCAGCTTAATATGAGAATTGATCGTAACCGCCATAGGATTGGTAGGTGCCCGCAATGGTGCAATCTTTAAGGCCTATATACTGAGAGGCTCAATGTGGTAAAAGGAAGCGGAGAAAGTCATTGTTGCTACTTACTATTTGCACTCAGGTAGTATGAATGGCAATT
Source organism: Murraya koenigii (assembly GCA_025617385.1). Lineage (NCBI taxonomy): Eukaryota > Viridiplantae > Streptophyta > Magnoliopsida > Sapindales > Rutaceae > Murraya > Murraya koenigii. Next base: position 15,100,773 of record CM046819.1, read on the forward strand.
AGTTGGGTCAAAACACAAGCACTTCTGCTTTACCAAAGAAGCAAAAATACGTTTAAAGTTTATTAAAACCGATTCTGAAAACGTGTTAATAAAAACACTTTTAAACGCTTGAACCATGCCGAAAACACCTTTTTCAACAACATATTATTAGAAAAACAGGCCCATGGAGACGGTATTTAAAAAATAAGTTTTCAGCAATTTAGCATAAATTTCCACTAAGTTATCAATATTTTTGTCAAAGCAAAAATTTATTTTTCAAAGCTCTTTTCTCTTGAATAATAATAATGACTAATATTTTGTTAATGCTTTAAATATAAATTATATTTTTGTTAACTAAGTGAGACTTCTTAACCCAAAAGATAAATAAATAAAATGAAAAAAATAGTAACTCACATACTAATTGCTTTTCGGTTGATATTTTAAAATTTGCTAATTATAAAATGTAATATAGAATTTTTATTACTTTCATTGTGAGTACAATGGGTGGCTTTTTCCAGGCCACTGCTTTGTGCCTGTACGATGGTGATACGCACAAAGGGTGGCTTTTTTCCAGGCCACTGCTTCGTGCCTGTATGATGGTGATTTTTGGCCACCCGCCAACTTGTGGCGGGCAAGTGAAAAGCAATTTTCTGCTTTGCTTTGTTTGCTCAATAAGACAATAACATTCAAATCGAAGTCTCCCATTTTATGTGGGCATAGTCGACACTCAATGCCAATTCCTGTCAGGCCTCTTGTCAATTTTGCACGTCAAATTCCAACCCATTATTTGTGTGACTGTGTCCGTCATCAATCAGTCATTAGTGTGATGTGCTATGAAATGCTTTCTGCTCTGAAATCGAGAAATTGCTTTCATTGCATTTTAGTTCAACAAATGAGTAGAGATGATAAATAATCAGAAGATATCTACAGAAATATTACTTTCTATTATGTACTATATAGGATGTTACATTTAAATTCGTAATGAGGCCTAATTTGGTGAATGATATTGACAATAAAAGAATAATAAATAAATGGAATACTACGAGCTAACAGGAATTCAGTTCTCTGCGCCAGTGTATAGTAATCTGATAATTTCTCAGAATTATCCAGGACCATCTCCACCTAATTGCAGGAATGGTCCTCTGTAACTAAAACAATAACTCTCAAAACACTTAAGAACCTCCATCTTCTTGATCCTGTTCGCAGCTATCACAGTCTCCTCGCTGAGCGAAATGCAATTCAATGGCCAAAATTCACACAATCAACCACCTTATAAGCGATGGTCACAAGTAAGCCATGGAATGAGCCAAAACATCTTGCCTATGAAAACCTTACTTTTCCAATGCAGCTCTTGAACTTAGCCTCTCATCAAGTTTCAGGCCAGCAACTCTCTCCTGAGACCTGTTACAGATACAACCAGGAAAAGGATTTGCATAAAAGGTTTCCTCTAGTCTTGGTGACTCTCCCGGCTGTCTCAAATACGGTCCTCCAAGCCTGTCTGAATGTAAACTCTTAACTTCTGAAGAGAATTCTTCCCAAGATATAGCACCCTCATCTAACTGATCTATCAATCTAACAATGTGTTGCCTGAAATAAAGATAGCATATCAGTATAATATTTGCAAATAATCTACACCCTACGGTAACAAATAAAAATAAAATCTTTGATAAGTTACTAACTTGTCGGGGTTGATGGACTTTCTAAATCCTTCAAATCTCCTGTGCCCCTGCACTGCCTTGGCCATATTTCCATCATATGTGTAAACAAAGACATCACTTTCTAGTGCCACAAGATAATCCAAGGCAGCAAGGCGATTTTGATATGGCTTGAAGGGCTCCAACTCTCCTTCGGTTGCTAGAGTGGAATGAGAAAAGACATTTGGAAACTCTTCACGGAAGGCTGCCATGCTATTGCTGCCATATATCTCCCCTGCAACTATGTAGACTGTTGTCGTGGAAGGGTAACCTAAGGCCTTTAAGAACAAGGCTGCTTCTCGAGGAGACATTGGGCATCCCCCTTGGAGACGTCGTCTTATGCCGTCTATCTCCTTCTCTTTCCAATGTTTAACATTATACCTCATAACCCTCAGGTCCTCAGCCTCTACAGCAGTAAGATTGTGGCTGCAGCCAGTGAATGCAAGCATATCTTTCTCATATCTGCAATCAACATTCGCCTACTTAGCTTCTTAACTTCATAACTAAGGAAATAATAATAGATGCCACTTTGATAATACCTTAAGTGCAGAGCCACATAGGGCTCACTAGTGTTCCTAAGTCGATCAACTAAAATTTTTCCAAGGTCCTCGATGTCCTTCGAATAGCGGAGAGCCTCATAATTGGCACGGCACCTGAGCCTTTGGATTGAGCCTGCAAGGCCATTATTAGCCAGTCTTGAATCGGTGTGGGAAAACTTTATCACCTTGTGCTTCTTTAACAATGGGATCATCTCATTTCTGTAGTAACTAGCCTGCAAATGGAGCATCTTAGATACAACTGATAAATAGAGATAAAGCAACAAAATACCTTGCACTTTGAAAGTTCAGATTATTTAATATATTTACACACCTTTGACCAGGAAACGGGAGCCTTTAGTAGGGGCTTCTTCCTTGCATAACGGGTTGGCAAATACTCAACTATATTAACATCATCTTTTAAGACATTCATGAAATGTCTCCAGTCGAAAATATCTTTGAAATCACTGCAAAAATTTGGGAAATTCATCATTGGAGATGTAATATAATGAAGACGGATCTTCAAGAACACGAAATGAATTAGAAATGAGAATAATACCTGGGATCAGTCCAAAATGACTCATGATCGAGTAAAGGAAGAACCAGAGTGGCATTCATTATCTTGGCAACAGCCACCATATCACAAATCTGAATTTCAATCAATGAAATAAATTAGCATAAACATATCACAGTATCAAATTTGATGAGTTCTGCGAAAGAGCTAAACTTACTCCAGTTCTCATTTGATTCAATCCTCCATTCGCATGAACAACAAGATACCCGTTAGTCTTCTTATTATTACCTAAAAGAAAGTTCAAATTTGTAAAAATCAACAATAAATCCACTAAAGCAAACGAGGAGATGCATATAAACACAACTGAAAAAATGGCACAGCTCATACTTATTTGACTCTTCAGTCGAGCTATGCATTGATAATAGTTATCACTGTTGGGTTTCATCCAAATTTCTGGAGTCTACAAAAAGACAAAATCGAAACAAATTAGTTACCATCAACAGTAAAAGCACAGTAAGTAAAAGATAAAAAACTTTTTCTATTACATAATTTTGTGAAACAGTGACAGAAAATTCCAATGAGAAAAGTCAAAGACAGCTTTATTTGAAAGTTCACACACGAAGAATCAACACGGCAAAAGCCCGAAAGCAATACAACGGCCAACTCATCATAAAAAAGCAGCCGCAAACAGCGAATTGTGTGTAGCCATCGCACATAAAATTCAACGCACCAGTTGCCACCCACCTCCTCTTGTGAGTCAAAATATGAACACAGAATTTTTAAAGATCAGAAATTATTTTGTCATCCCCATTTCCACATAATCTTAAAATAACAAAATTGAAAGGGTAAAAAAAAAATACCCAATTACTCGGGATGCAGAATTTTTCCTTCATTTTCTCGGCATCCAAATGGAAAGTAGCCAGAAGAAAAAATTTTGTATACAGATTCAAATGATGACCCAATTTCTTGATTTACTTAAATTTCTAAATAACAACCCACTTGTAGTAAAATGCAGTTAAATTTTTTTTCTTTAAAAAAAAAAAAAAAAAAAAACCTTTTACCCAGAATGCAATATTCTTAATTTTCATTTCAATTTAACAGGGAAATACCAAAAAGAAAGTAAACTTACAGAAATCTTCTCCAAAACTCTGACGGGCATGGAGGGTTCATGTTTATTATCTTCAGCAACAACGCGTTGAGAAAAAGCCCAATCATCTTTAAACATCCGCACAATAACAAGGCCTTTCCCTCCGACTCTGCTCTTGCTGCTAATGTCAAACCGATTACTCAAAACCGGAACTTTAACGAACACCGAAACCACAGCCATGAACATGAGCACGACCGTGATCCTACGTACCATGTTCTTCCCCAGACACGTGTCGGGCAGAAAGGCGCACAGTTTCCTGCGCAGCGCACGATGATGCCTGATCCCCTGAAGATTGTGAAAATGATCGTGGGGCCCACAAAAAGAGCCGTTAAAGTTGCTGATGTTGTTTATGTTGTTGAGGCTGTTGGATTCTTCTTCATCGGAAATGTAATACGAATAGTCAGAGGAAATATTCGGAAGCTTGCTGTCGACGTGATATATGAAGTCAGCAATGCGGCGTCGTGTTGGTTTTTGGGCACTGATATTGCCTCCTCCTGTTGTTGTTGTTGTTGTTGTTGTTGTTGTTGTTGCTGCTGCTGCTGTTGCTGTTGAGTTGGAGTTGTTATTGTTGCTGCTCAGGGCGGCACCGGACGACATATGGCCCCGGACTTCTTATACGTGAGAAAATAAAATGGGGAAATTCTTTTTTTCAATTTTATTTTCCCGGAAAAATGAGAGAGAAAGCGAGGGAACCGTCAGTTGTGTTGTGTCGAAACTCGGAAGAGGAGAGATATGATGCCCCCGAAATTGAAGCTTCAAGGAACGTATGTGTGTGTGTGTGTGTGTGTGCAGTGTGTAATCTGTAAATATGTGCTTGCGTTTCGCTTTTGGTTTTTGGTTTGGTTTCGGTCTTTGTGTTTGTGTTTGGGTTGGCTCTTTTCTTTTCTATTTATAGTGATGCACAGTATCTGCCTCTGACTAAACGTTGGAACTTTACTTGGATACTTCTTTCTTTTAACTGTTTTCCTTCATCCAATAAGAGATACGTAATAATTGTGTTTTTTTTTTTTAATTTGGATTTTTTGGGTTTTTTTAAAAAAAAGTACTCAAACGAGGATGAATAGGGTCTGATTAATTAAATTTATCTGTTAATTATTTTTCTTATATACAACTTTAACTGTGTTTGAGATGTCGATCTGTTGATTACTTGTAGGTCACTACTACCATAGATTATTCAAGAGAATCGTGTATGCATGTTTCGAATACTCTTTTTTATTATTATTATTATTAAATTTAACAATAATATTGTAATAAAGTGGGCTACTTTTATATATTGGTCTTAATTTTAAGCCATTTCCACAATTTTGCTCCCAATCTTTTTTAAGTTTCTAACTTACTATGCACCACCACTATTGTTGTATGTAACTTCAATTAAATCAGTCTCCTCCAAAATTGGAGATTGGAATTCAATCTCTATTATCACTATTAAGTGTATATATTTTTAAATAAAATTTATTTAAGTATAACTTTTATAAATAAAATTTTTACTTAAATAAATTTAATTGTTTGATTGTTAATGAGAGCTTTTATTAAAAATTATAAAATTACTATAGTATAAATTATAAAATTATAAAATTATTTTAATATTAAAAATAATTTTCAACATCTACTCTCAAAATCACAAAATTTGAGCTTTTTATAGTATAGACAAAATAACTTATTTAATTTTTAAAAACTCTAAATAATAATAAAAATTTTGATATCAACTTATGAGATTAAATATTAAGAGCTTGGAGGCCCAACAAACTAATTAATTTTTTTTTTAATGTGCACGAACACAAGCTAGCTAACTTAAATCGGAAATCTTAATGATTTTTTGCCTTTTCAACGAGGTAAAATTACTAGTACATTAAAAAATAACGCGTTAAAACTATTATTTCTAACATTTTAGTATGAATTTATGAAGAAATCATTATTACATCATTTTGAATGCGACTAGACAAAAGATTAAATAAGCTAATTGGAAAAAAACTCGATGTTTGAATCAAAAGGAAATTAAATGCACCAGATCTCAATTTTCTTGTTTTTTAATTTGTAATAGTTCTGTAATTAGCGTAATGAATTTGGCTTGCTGCTATTTTAATTTTATAGAAGTTGTCCATCGCTTAGTCCATGTTCATAAAAAAAAAAAAAAAAAAAACCCATATATATATATATGTCATGGATTTGGATTACAATTTGAATCAGTACCACCAAGTGTGAAAAATAGAAATGCATGTTCATACAAATTTATGGATTCAAATAATAAGGAAAAAAAAACGCTCATTTGAAAGTCATGAATATTTTGATATTATATTGATTCATTTCTTAGATTACAAATTCAATTATCTCCCTTTGGACATTTCACAAGTTAAAAGTAAAACTGAAGCATAATGAAATAATAAAGATTACATCATTGTTAGCAGCACTCTCATCATGACCTCATTCAACTTTTGAGTGTATTTTGAGAGCATTTTTCAAGGTAGAAATTAAAATAAAATTGAATTTCAACAATAATTTGACATATATCTTTTAAAGAGCTATTAATCCCTCTAATTTCTTGTTGGGTGAAGAAACATTTTAAACACATATGTTGATCGTTGAGCCATATAATATTTTTGGGTTGCTCCATGATAATAAAAAAAAAATGTTATTAAGTGTATAAAATGCCAATAAATTATACTTTCTAAGTATCTTGAGACATGTAAAGGTAGATAATATTAGATTTATCCAAACTGCAATTTTGTATTGATTTATCTTTTGAACTGTACAAACAAGGTCAATTATGTATAACTAAATCCAGCCAAAATTAGAAGTAACGATAAGTATGACATAAGATGATTCATTTCCAAAAAAAAAGAGTGGAGAGGGCACGAAAATCTTGCGATAAAGAATGAAACTTTAGCTTAAAAAGTTGTGTTCTTTTGAGAGTTTAAGTTTTGAGCAACAGAAGCATGCGATTCCAAAATTTTTCCTTGTCGTGAAAGAGTAAACAAAAATGGCCGCATGAAATGTTTAAAAGTGAGGAAACAAATACAATTAAGTTGCTGAAAAGTGAAATTGAAAGGTCGTGATTCGAGCAAAAAGCACTTTTGCAAGAAAACTAAGCAGTCTTACTTGATACTCTACCGATAATTAATGTAATTAAGAAATTCAACGCTTAATATTAATAGTAAATTTTTATTGATAAGTTTAAGTTTTTTCTAGAATTAAGTAGTTTTACTAATCTCTTACGTAAAAATCTCTCATTATAATATAAATGATGTGAAAATATAACCACTTATAAAATAATATTTTAATTGTATATTATTTCTATAATATAATCAAAAATTTTACGTGATATAATCAAATCATAAAATAATCTTATCTTTTAAAATTCACTTAACATTAAAATTTTTATTGAGTAATGAGTTAGAATTATTGGGCCATTTTACTTTAAAAAAAAAAATCCAATTGCTATTAAACTCAACGTTAATTATTTTTGTAATTTCAAGAAAAAAAAAAAACTAAGTTTAAAGAAAACAAACATCTTATAAATGGCAAGAGTTTGACGGTAGCAGGACAGTGGGAACGTTCAAAGATCCAATAGTTTTCCTATGCCGTCAGCTTCATCTTTTCGCCTTTTGCACCCGTACGGATCTCTTTGATATTCAGAGTACATTTTTTTTTTTTTTCATTTCAGATACATATTCAGAGTACATTTTCGTAAAATTGAAAATTGATAGGAAACTTGGCACACTTCTCGAAATCCGCAACTGTTGTTATGTTACAACTGACATCTACAATAGGGTAATTATTATTTAATTCTCTTAGCCGTTGGATTCTCATCATACACCCCGTGGAGGGATGATTCCGTGTGCGCACGCCCAACATTGACGCAATCAAGTGAATAGTTTTATCGGCATCGGGTGTAGGGAGCAGGAGAAAATCCTGGGTTGCGGTGCAGTGGATCAAACGAGATGGTGCGGTGGCCGATGATAAGAGAGAGCGTGTGTGATCGCATGGTGATAATTCAACGCGGAGAGGAAAGAGAAGCGAATCTAAGCACAGTGGAAAGATGGCACGTTGTCTGTTCTTTTGTAAGTACTAAGTTCTATTTGGCTTGGCGTGATTGGTGGGTCACGGTTTTGGGAATTAAAATTAATTTCGGAAGAAAAATAAAAATTTACAAAACTTATGGAATATTAAACTAATTACATATAATAATAATAAATTACGCTTGACGTTGACCCTCCTAACAAAGAATGTTGTGTAGTCCTTGTATGGTAGGTCGATGCTACCTAATAAAGATTATTATGGGAAAATTTTAATGTAAAATGTAGGCTTTATTCGTGAACAAGTGGCGTAAGATGATACGAGGAATGGTCGTGTTAGGCAATCACCGTGAAATGAGCACAAACCACTGAGGGAAAAATGAATCGTTGACATGGAGACGGAGACCAATAAAGGGAAGACCGGGTCGAGTCAAGTTTAGTAATAGAGCAATGCTTGATTTTGTGAGATTGGAATTTGGAAGAAAGGGATGCTATTATTATTCTTTGAGGTTGTTGACGAAGTACCCATATAAATTCAAGCTTAGTGGGAGTTGATATCTGTGTTTTTGCTTATATTAATTAAGCTAACATTGGAACTTGACCTAAAGTTGCTTTTTTAATTGGTTTCTGAGAATTTGACAGAGATTCTCCGCTTATTGATAATTTGATATCTAACTTTCATCGTGCTAACCTTTTTCTTATTGTCAAGTCAAGTATATATATATCCCGATTGAGTTTTATTGGAAAAGTTTTTTTTTTTGTTTTTTTTTTAAAAAAGCCCTAATGATAGTACTAAAAACTACTAAGTCTTATCACTAGGTATTAAACATAAATGAATATTCAATTAATCGAAAAATTAATTATAATGCAATAAGCTAAACTTAAATTCTTTTAAACTAATAACAACAAGGGCTCAACTTACTCACGTTACTCACATTTAATACGTATGTTGCTATTAAATAAAATTGTTATAATAGAAAATAGATGGAAAGGGATCAGTAAAAATACATATTAACTTCATTAAGTAGAGGTCTCAAAGCTCACAAAATTGTGTGAATAATTTCAACTTATATATTACAGCTCTTGGGGCATGTACTATTTGGTTTGATTTAGTTCAAATTTAGAATCGAACTAAACTGAAACTGATTAGTTCATTATTTTATAAACTAAATACAGACCAACTATAATCGAATGGAACTAAATCAAAGTAAATTTATCTCGGTTTGATTTGGCTTTGTTTTGTTTACTTTGAGTAATTTTTTCATGTATATTCAATAAAAAAAAATGACATAATAGTAATATATTATTAGTAGAACAATAATATTGAGTTCATAAATTCACAAACAATAAACAACTTAATACAGTTCAATAATAATTTAAAAATCTATCATGAATTACAAAGGAAACTCCAAAGATCTATTACCAATGAACACTCTCTCTATTATCACTTCTTAATCCTCAAATTTCTATATCCATAATATCTACATTATCTTTTAAAGTGAGTCATTAGCCAAATACCATTAATAAAATAAAATAAAATATACACTCTTGTATCCATATATATTAACTAATGAATAAAAGTATTGGTTTTATTACCTAAATGTTCATCATGATGAACCAAAGTTTTAATGCGGAACACCAAAGTGATTTGAAATTGTTGATTTACAAAATTCTACACACATGAACGAAATTCAAACAAAGTAAAATTGTGCAAGTTGTTTACACTAAACTTCAATTTAAACTTTACAAGACTTACTTTATGAAAGTTGATTTATAAACTCATTTTCTTGAACTAATTGAATAAAATTTGTGTCAATATCAATCTTTCAACCATGTCAGAAGTCAATTAATTTTGATATTGATATAGTTTATGCTAGGTTTTTAATTTTTATTTTCATAATTTTTTTTTGGTGAACAATTTGGTTTGGAACGTTTGCTTCTGTTCAGTTAGTGTGGATTTTGGAACGTTAATTTTAATGTTTATGCTTAGTATTTTGTTTTGAATTTTTCTTGCCATGATATCAAGTAACTTTATCATTTGCCTCTTTTTGCTGCATCTACAAATTCTATGTCGGTAAAACTGCATATTTAATATGATGGTTTCAATTGTATGGTGTGTGATGGTTCTGATTTCTTTTGGTTTTTAGGAATGCCAAAAATTGGTATTTCTTTTAGCTGGAGGGAGATATTGATTTCTGTTTGTTTATAAAAGAGAGTTTTCATATCTGGTGGGGTTACCTCTTAGGAAAAGGGGAAAAAAAAACTTTGGGTATATGTACTCGGAAACAGTACCTGGTGATATTCAGACTGGAGAAGTTTGATCTCTAAATATTGGTATTGGTTTTGGGCTTCCTAACTCCAGTCTAAATGATTGTGGTGGTGAAATATAATTACTAATATAATTAATGTGAGCCCGGAGTTGAAGTGAGTTAGTTTTCAGTTTGTTCATAGGCTTCTTTTTTGTCTGGGTCTTGTTCTTTTTTAGGCAGGATGTGGTTTCATGGTTCTAGAGCTTTGAGGCTGTTTTATGGAAGTATCCAAAACATAAATATTTCCTTTTTAAGCTATAAAGCAAACATGACTTTGACTGCATTTGTAGCTATATGGCATAAATGTTAGCAGTGGTTGGGCAAGTTTCCCATTATAGTCCATACTAAGGTCTTAGCAGTGGTTGGGAAACTAGGTTGTACGGGTTTTTTGTTCAAGGGATGGCAATATGTTCCAAGTTAACCCTTTTTTGGGATCTCTTTTTGGTAACGGTTGCAATATTTGTAAAGATTGGTAAGTATAATAGTAATACCCACTTTCTCGGCAGTTAACCAATAATTCACTTGTACTTAAAATTTTTGCAATTTTAAGTCTCATTTAACATTTGATGCAGATTATTGCAAACCATACTTGGTTTCCTTCGTTGTACATGGATGGTTCGATTTTTGACATGAGCTGCTCCGTTACTAATGCGACGGAGCTAGCTTAATACGATTAAGTTGAAATTATGATCTCGTGATCTCATAGCCTCTAGCAAAACAATTTGTATACACTTTGATACCTGAGTGCCGATTCACAGCTACCCAACCACTTCGAAAAATGGGTGCTAATTGCTTTAGCAGTTTAATTTGTCTTTGCACACGTTTTTACTTTTAATTGTACGATAAAATAAAACCAGAAATAGCCCACAAGCATCACACGTGGACTAGAGAATACTGTTATGCTATGTTTTGGAGCTAAGATTAAGTGTAGGATTAGATTAATTTTGTGATAAAATATTAATTTCATGTTTGGTATGTTCATTTGGATTGGATTAATGGTTTGAAAATTTTAATTTTAATTTTAAATTCATGGGGTTATTAATCTTAATTTTCATGTGGATTTAATTGGAATTAGATAATGTGAAGAAAAATATTTGGCCATTTATAATATCTTTCATAATTTATTCTATTATTTTTATTTAAAACTTAAAAATTATTTACTTATTTATTATTACTAAGTAAGTAATTTATTTTTTATTCATGATTTACTTAAAAAATTATTAATTAATCTTTTATTTGTATAGTTTTATTTAATGAAATGATATATCTCATATGAAATAACCTATAATTTAAATAATTTATATTTCTTTATATATATATATATATAATTTTCTTATTGATTTTATTTTTAAATAATAATAGTATTTCTTATTAAATATCTATAAACAGTTGATATTTAAATTCAAATATGACTTAAATATTATTTAACTTTATTTAAATATGATTTAATATAATGCAATCCAATACTGTATCAAAGCATTATATATAATTCAATTTAATTTTAATAGTTAGTCCAATTTAATCTTGGCTCGATTCAATTTTAATCTGAGGCAAACAAAAACTAATTAGTTTAAAGATTTATGAACTATTTATTTTCTACTATTCGAACTAAATCAAATCGAATTATCGTAATTAAGTTGGGATCCGATTCGGTTCGGGTCCACACGCAATTGTGCGGATTGTGGACTGGCTCAAGTTGAAATTGGGACTTGAAGTGGGAAAATGGGTCCCCACTGGCATGTCAATGTTTGGTATTAAACTATTAATTAAATTAATTTATTGTTACAGATGTGCGATTGAATTCGAACCAAAAACCAAAAAAAAAAAAAAAAAAGAGTACGGACCATATCAAACATTCTGTTTCCACCGCCAGTACCAAATCGAGATTTGGCGCGTTCAATACCCGCAACATACTTTTCACAAACAACAGGCACAATAAAATGTTTGCATCCCGGCTGGAACAGCTGGAAGTGTCGGATTTTCTGGTATTAGGTTTAAGTAACACTACACACACACACACGCACACACATACGAGCTGAACTATTAATGCCCTCTAAAAGCCTCTCAAACTCCTTTCCTATCAGCACCCTCCATTAAATAATTAAAATAAATTAAACTTCTTGTTTGCACTTATTTTTATTCCTTAAATGCTCTTTATTCCATCTTCTCCCCTTACAAAATCCCAGTTTCTTTGCACAAGTGTGCAATACCAAAATAAGCCTTTCTTCTTTGCAGTTTTATTTATAAAAAAATATTCATTAAATTTTGAAAAAAAAAATCCCATTATTATTTATATATATATTTTTCTATCTATATTTTTCATGACTTAAACCCATATGATTTTTTTCTTTAAAAAAATTATTTTGTGAAATTTTAATGTGTACTTTTCCGAATAATAAAAGCGGAGTAGTTACAGGAAAATATTAACCAATTAATTAGGAACTAAGCATTGAAGTGATTAAAATTACTGATTTTATAGTGAATCAATATTATATGTTCTTGGGTCTTGCAACAATATAGTCAGCAGTAAAAAGATGATTGTTGTTCTTTTATGTAATTTTAATTATGACTAAAACGGTAAAATATGAAGAAAAGGTTTCATAAGATATTTTGAGGCATGCCAATAGCTCCACCCTAAGTGTGTGTGTGTATATATAAAAATTTATTTACATGTTACCACCATCTCAAATTATCTATTATATTTATCAAAGTTCTACGTTGCAGTGTAACAATAAATTTTTAACGAAACCTTGTAACCAGTAATAGAAAACTTGTAATGGTAGTACGGAAACCCATATATTTATCTCTGCTGATTTTTCTTTTAAACTTTTTGGGTTTCTATTATATTTTGTTACTGGGATTCTCATCCTTATTAGCCAGCTTATTTGTTGTGGCCCAAATGAATGAAACAATTCCGGCCCTTTAAATCTCACTTAAAAATAAACATGCGATTGATGAACACCAGAACTTTAATAGAAATAGTATGAAAAGATTAAAAAGAAAGACAATGCCGAACTATAGGATAAATTTAATATTGTGTTTACTTATCAACAATAATTATAAGAAAATTAAATAAGTTTTTAAATAATAATATTGATGATGATAATTTAAATATATGTCATTATTATTAGTTTAATATTATTTAATTTATTATTATTATTAAATTATATTAATTATATTATTTTAATTATCATCATCATTGTCATCAAATGACTTATTTTGTAAATAACACAAAAATTTTAGTTATTTTCATAATTCTATAAGAACTAAAATGTAAAAATGACAAAATTAGGGATGAGTATGCTTCGATTCGGATCAAAATTTAATTGAACAGATTATAATTAATCATTATTTAAAATGAACTGAATATGAACCGAGCCATTTGGTTGGGTTTGATTTAGTTTAGTTCGAGTTTTTTAATTTTAGACATGCCTATTTTTAAATTTTTAAATTTATAACATGTTAGGCCTCATTAATGGACTAGATTTTCTCACTTTTAAAACCTGTATAGCATCCAAATTATTATAATTTTATTACTAATACAGAAATATTAACAATAACGATCATGCTAAGTTACAATATGAGTAACTTACAACCCATTAAACTTATGCAAAAATTAGTAACATAAATGAGGTCAACACTTGTAAATAGATGGGTTTAAATTACTCTTGAAGGAACTTAATAAAAACCTAACAATAAATATAAAATATTTAAAATATATTTAAAAATATAAATTTAAAATTAAATAGTCCATCTAAATAAATATAATCAGCGTGGATACACAATTTCACTTAACTCAGCGTGCATTTTCATTGAAAAAAATTTACAAAAATCATGCATTTATTCCACCTAACTCACTGACACAGCAAACAATTCAACTTTAACCCACTAACTCAGCATGCACACCTGATGGCTGGTAACAAATTCAAACACACTTGCTGATTGGTGGCGCACGGCGGCTGGTCGCTGGTAAGTAGAGCAACAGCTGTCGCATGGTGGTCTCTTGGTCGATTAGCAGAAGAGGAGCTGTGGTCTCTTGGTCGGTTAGCAGAATAGAAGCTGACATATGGTGAGAAGAAGGCAAGAAGCTGTCGTGTGATGTCGTCGGTGAGAGCTAAGAAGAATGTCTTGGTGACAGTGAGCAGCTGACGAGTGTGGTCAGTGTTTTGGTGACTGTGAGCAGCTCAGTGATGAAAGTGTTTGGCTTCGGCTGCAGAGTGCAGTGTTTTTGGCTTTTGGTGGGTGACAGGCTGAGGGGTAAGGCCGTGAGGGAGGGTAACGAGGGTTAATTTAGGATTTAGGTTTTTGATTTTAGGGTTTATTTTGGAGTGACAACATTATATATATATATATATATATATATATATACTAATAATTTTGTGTTTATAAGTCTTTTATAATAATTTGAGATAATTAATTAAAATGTAACACGTTTTAAATTTAATAAAATTACAAACATATCTCAATTTTTCAGTTTGGTTCTTATTATGAACCAAAATTTGAAAGTGTTTTTATTTTTGTTTATCTAATCCTATGTTTGATTATTTATAATTCTTATTATGAACCAAAATTTGAAAGTATTTTTATTTTTGTTTATCTAATCGTATGTTCGATTATTTATAAAAAAATAAATCAATCGTAACCAAATCGAACCATCCGTTCATAACTATATTTTTAGGCTCTGATTTTTTTGCTCAATACTAAACAAAATTTTATTAAAGATATTTTAAAAATATTGTAATATTAATGAGAATATAACCGAAAGTTCAAGGATTGAAAGTCTCATTCCTAAACCCCCTAAAAGAATCACAACTTCATAAATTAGTAATAAATTTATATGAGACCCACAAAACTCATTCTCATTCTCAATCTCAATTTGAAAAGTAAATTAATTATTTGATTCCCATTTTTTTATTTTTATTCCAAGTAAATAAGCGCAGGATAAAAGCAAATTTTTTGTAAACAGAGGAGAAATCCAGAGCATGTAAGTATACAAATCTCTGATTACCATAATTATAACCATCATCATTTGACACAATAAAGGAAAAGAAAAGCACATCTTGTCATGCAAACTGACTACCGGTATAAGAGAATTACAGCCTCAATCTCTGCAAGATGAAAAATCAGCCAACTTATTGTCAGTCACGTGAAGAACTCAAAAATTTCACAAATTTCAGCTAACATAAATGACAAGACTTCAATCTCTGGAGGATGAGAATCTAAGCAATTTACAATTTTAACCACTCCAAGCAAGGACATAGACCCCAGCAAAACCTAGAGGGATAGTCCTTCAAGTACACCTCTCTGCTATTACCAATTATATAGAAACTGAAGGATCGACCACGCTGCGCCATGGTGACACGAGTCACTGGAACAACAGAAATAGTATGCCTCTCACATATAACCCTGGCAGTAGGAGGCACATGAGCCCGTTCTGCAATAACTTCGGAAGAGAACTTGTTGAGAAAGAAAGAGTCAGCAAAAAAGGCAGGAGAGCATTGGTGTGCTTGAGTGTTACACAACTGAACCCCTTTGGCTCTGTGGAAAACCTCATCTGGGACAGAAGCTGCTCCGCTTGTTGCACTTACTTTTCGGGTTGACAGAGTCTTCCTGTTAACAGAAAAAAGATTCTTTTTCCCTAAGTATGTATTTCAATAGCTTAAGGTTTCCGTGCTCAACAAGGAGGAATTCTATAAGCTGACGGTCTTTCAGTCTCCTAGTATCTGTGAATTATTTATAGACAAGTTGTACACTCACCATCTAACAATGGCGACACTGCGTGTCAAGAGAGAACCACTTCCGTCACATGTCCTGCATTTTATTAACCCACGAGATCCACAAGTTGCACAAGGAATCGTTCCCTTTCCATTGCATTTCATACAGCTGCAGAGATAATTAATAAATAAAACAGTAAAAGAGAAGACATTAGAGACAGGCACCAAGTATAAAGATCCAACGACAGTGAAATTACCATCTAAGAACATTTGGTGCTTGTCAGTCCAAAAATTTAAAACGTACATTCCAAGTTGCAGCATTTAGCCCTAGTTATGTGCAACATACAGTAGTTAACAGGCAAATAATTCATGGTTAAAGAAAACTTATTTTTATAATAAATATGTTGGAGCTTGACATAGGATGACAACATGTGTTGTGTGACATCAGTACAAACAAAAGGACTGATGGGAAAATGCTCACACTGTGTCAGACCCATCTTTATGAGCAATCAAACCCCTTCCGTAACAATTGAAGCACTGACTCATCTGGTTTTCCTTGTAATGTCCAGGCTCTTGATTCGCATTGCAACCGGGACAGACAGCATTTCCTCGTCCGACACAACCTGCAATTTAATTCAATTAAGCAATATCTAAACATGGGAACCAAATAATACTTTTATGGCTTTAATCAGGAAATACATCATATCAATAATTGGAGCAATAAAGGGAACTAGTGGCAAAGGACAATAACAAATGACAAGTAAACAAATACGGACAACTTCATGTCCGAAAAGTATGTTATACATTACCAGGGCATTTCTCAATTGTTTCAGAATGAGGAATTTTCACCCGTGTTTCTTGATGAGTTACAAATAGAACAGGGAATTGTGACCTTAGATCCAATTCCCAAGTCCCTAGTGCAGGCCCATTATCTTTCCCATCCATGTTGCCACCAAGGTAAGGTTCTGTTTCACTTATGGTTTCCCTCTCCTCTATGAATGTCTCAAGAGTTCCGACATAGACGTTACAATCTTCGACTGCGTGAATCTTCCATGTTCGAGCTGGACGACTTCCCCAACAGCAACGATGACCGACATGATCAATGAGCAACTCCCTTATCTCTACCTCATCCAGAATTTTCCTACACAAAGATAATTCATTTAACTGAATCTTGCTAGCCTTAAACTAAAATATTGAATCAGACAAGAAACCTTATATACAATGTAGAGTTAGAAAATATTGATGAACATGGACTGTACACTACAAGATCAAGACAACTCATGGCCACCAGAGAGATGTCACAATTCACTCAAAACCAGAAAAATGTATATACATCAATACAACTGAATCTATTCAATTTATTCAACAGTCTCCATTTTGATTTTATCTTGCCCAATAAATTTGTTTCACTGATACGAGAAGTCTGCAACTTAGTTAAATTAAATGCTCATCAAGTTCCATAAATCAAAAGCATATGAATAAGGACCAAGCAATCAAACTTAAAAACACAGCGTGTGCATGTTTTGTCTTCTGTGGGATGAAAATTAAGGCTCAAAAGTTATCATTGAAGCATAGAAAAAACATCCCATTTTGAAGAAATAAAGTTTCCTTGCAGTCACTTAGTATTCGGAAAGACAGAAAACTAGATAACAAGAAAAATGCTGATTAAAACTCTTACTACGTTCGTGTTGTGGCACAAGAAGAACCACATCATATCAACTCATGATATCCTCCAACAAAAACTACAGCAGCCTTATGCATTTAGAAAATTTATGCTTTCTCATAAAGTAGGTTTTCTTCTAAGTAACTAATTAATACTAAAGTGGCATTGACTTTGATTTTTCCCCTTTTTTCTTTTTGACCGTACAATGGCATCAAATTTGAACTTGTTCCAAAATTATCAGGATAGTATTTCAACAAACAAGGTCCAATAAGGCCAACATAACAAAAACAAAAACAAAAACAAAAACAAACCAGCACAAGAACAAGCACAATGTATGCTTTAAATATATCAAACAACTGGCGTATAATGCTAATTGACAGAACAATTGCAATTAATTAAACTCTAATTCAATCCATCATTAGTCATTACCCCTGATATTCATTAGTATTCGCACGATAATCCCCTCCAGAGTAACCGCCTTGGCCTTGACACACAATAGATTGCTCTGCAAAAGACACGCGTCACTAATGGATGAAAATACACGGACAGAAACAAATAAGTAAGCTTGTTTTAAAATAAAAACGGAGAGTTTCGATGCACGGCGTACGGTGAGGATCAGGCTCAGGAGAACTGATCAAGGGAGCGTGAATGGACGGCGGATAGTGACCAGAAAAACCAGAAGCCGATCGGATTTCTTCAACGCTGAGTTCGGTTCCCGCCAAGGAGGCAGTTGGAATAAAAGAATTTGTTCTTCCCACGTACTCGTACGAGCTCCATCCTCCGCTCTCTTTCCCTCCCGATTCACTTCTTTTCTCTTCATTGTTAAGTATTAACAAATAAAAATAAAGTCAATTCATGAAAATTCTCAAAAATTAAAATTAAAAATGGAATTAGAGTGTGGCGTACCAGAGAGTAAAGGCTGCTCCATACTTGTGCGAGTTGGATGGAGGATTCAGAAATGAAACGACAATATAATAATAATGCTGGACAATTTGCTTAGGAATTAAGTCTGTGACAGCGTCAATAAATTTTGTCACACCACACCACCATAGCTGAGACTTTGGAGTGGGGTCCACACGTTGCTAATATTTGTATTGCATTATTGTTCTTGTTCTAGTTATCTTCATCGCTAATCCAAACCAACGCAGTTTAGTCATCGTTGAGGTATGTAAACGACGCAAGTCGATTGGGATTGACGATAATTGCGATTGTGGAGCTTACGTGGCAGTCTTGGTTTGGTTTACGCACGTGCTACTTGAGCTTGGGTTGAAGCCCAACGGGCTTCAGACGAACAAAACATCCTTAATTTAAGTTATTATAAGATTTTTTTTGTTTTTTTGATAAGAAGTTATTATAAGAATTAAAGAAAATAAACAAAAAAATATTATAATTGTGAATTGTAGCATAATTGAAATAATTATTGGATGTCTCTATAGATTTGACCGATTGATTTTTAAATAGCTTACTTCTCTACAAATTTGAATTCGAAAGAGATATAAGACTAAAAAATTGATTTGAATTTTATCCACATGTATCTTTTAAATTTTGAAAGGTGTTTAATTAAAAATTTGAAACATTTAATTAATAATAAGCATATAATTTTATATGTTATTAAATTATAAAATTTTTTATAATAACCAATCTCAAAATAATCATAAACAAATATTTTAACTATTTATAAATTACAACACTACCTTTATCTTCAGTTTTTAATATCTTAATTATTTATAGGTTCTAAAATGTAATGAAAATAATTAATTTTGATACAATTTACATATAAACTGAATTAATGAAATGTCTTGCAATGGAAAGAAAAAAAAGTATTTGTATTTTATTTCTGCCTCCTTTTTTTTTTTTTCCTCTATCAAACTAAATTTAAGAATTAAATAACACATGCATAGGAGAGCAACATATGAGATTAGTGTTTAACTATAATGCTAAAAGTGCAAAAAATAATAATAATAAGAAAAAGAAGAAGAAGCACCAACTTGCATGTATCGTGACTTTTTAGAAATAATATTTTAATTATAAATTAATCAAACAATATGACACTACTATTTATTATAAGATGAACATCATCCCCTATTATATCATTAATCATACAAAACATTCATCCCACCACTCATAGTTTGAATTATAAATTAAAACAATAATTTATTTATAAAAAAATAGAATTTCTGCAAATATAAGTTATTAACGTTTGGCCCTTCCTTTGAGGAAAAAAAAAAATTGGCACTAATCATAATTCATACGAATGTCCGAAAGAAGTTCTACTGCATTTCCATTGGTATCCAAGATTATCCACGTGTACTAAACATCATGCCACCATGCATAGGTCACAACATACAGTTGCTCACACCATATAATTTCCCTATCGAATATAAACATCACTTTTCGCACAACCCATCAGGTTCTCCAACTAGGGTTTCTTCTTCGCAGACACAGGCGGTAAGCAGGCAGGCAGGCAGAGCTTCAATAGTAAACAATGGTGAAGGGCAGGCAAGGCGAGCGCGTCAGGTCCGCCGCCTCTTTCTAACTTCGGATTCCGTCCAATTAACTTCTTAAAGCTCACTCACATTTGTTTGTTTTTCTCTTTGCAGACTCTATGTTCGAGGGACAATTCTCGGATACAAAAGGTCAAAATCAAACCAGTATCCAAACACATCACTGGTTCAGATCGAGGGAGTGAACACAAAGGAAGAGGTGGCCTGGTACTGCGGCAAGCGTTTGGCTTACATTTACAAGGCCAAGACTAAGAAGAACGGGTCCCACTATCGTTGTATTTGGGGGAAAGTTGCCAGATCTCACGGTAACAGCGGCGTCGTTCGCGCTAAGTTCAAGTCCAATCTCCCTCCCAAATCCATGGTATGATAAAATATTTAATTAATTTGTTCATTGCTTTTGTAGGGTTTTGATATTTATTTTTGACTGCCGATTACCAATTTTTTTATTATCAAACAGGGAGATAAAGTTAGGGTTTTCATGTATCCCAGCAACATATGAGGTATGTTAGTAATGCCTATTATTATGCATTATCTATTTTTGTTTGAATTAACAGATAGGATTGTTGCCTTGATATGTAATTGAATATAGCTGATAATTTTTTGTAATTTTGAGGCAAATGGTTTCTGATAAATTTGTGTAATTTTGAGGCAAATGCTTCTTTGTTTTTGGTATGATTTTGATAGCACTAGTGCTTGTTTTTTATGCTATATCTTATCAGTTGTCATTTAGGAATATGTGTGTGCACTTACTTAGCCTGTCAGTAGCATGTGCGGTGAAATTACATCAGTATTATGGGCTCGGTTTTCACTGAGTATATGCATTCATCACTCTTCAGATATTGAAGCTTAGTAATTTTTCTACTGTCTGAATTTGCATACTTTGATTGGGTTAAATCCTTTCAGCATAGAAAAGATTCTTCCTTAGAGTTTGGGGAAAAAGTATAACTTTTTTTTTTTCGTTTGTGAAAAATTGTTCAAACAATAACATTATAAATCTTGTTTACAAAGACAGCGCTCCTATTTTCTTTTTTCTGATATTTCTACCTGATTTAATCAATGGATTGGAACGAATCAATGCAACGGCTCAGTCTTTTTTTTAAAAAAGCACGTCTGCTTTCAATAAGCAAGGATTGTAAAAAGAGGTTTGTTTTTCAAGAAAATTAAAAGAAAGTAAATAGAAACGTTTATTTTGAACTTGAGGATTCACAGTTATTGTCTATTTAATTGGCAAAATATGGTTGAGAGTTGAAACAATATGTTTTCCTTGTGTTAATTTGATGGATAGTTTTTGGGGAGGTTTAGCATTTATAATCATTGGAGTCTTAATTTTCAGTAGTTAAATGTTTCAGATTTATTGGTTTTTGTCTTACATTGGTTTTTTTTCTTTTGGCTTCCAGCAACATGGTTCGAGGATCATCTAGATCCAAAAGTAAGGTGTGCGTTCTGAATTTGGGATTTATTCGCTTAAGATCTATGTTTCAAGATTTTGGACTCGGGAGTTATAGTGTAGCTGTTTTGCTTTTGCTTCTGTTCAGTTAGTGTGGATTTTGGAACATTAATTTTAATGTTTATGCTTAGTATTTTGTTTTGAATTTTTCTTATCATGATATCAAGTTTCTTTATCATTTGCCTCTTTTTGCTGCATCTACAATTCTATGTCGGTAAAACTGCATATTTAATATGATGGTTTCAATTGTATGGTGTGTAATGGTTCTGTTTTCTTTTGGTTTTTAGGAATGCCAAAAATTGGTATTTCTTTTAGCTGGAGGGAGATATTGATTTCTGTTTGTTTATAAAAGATAGTTTTCATATCTGGTGGGGTTACCTCTTAGGAAAAGGGGAAAAAAAAACTTTGGGTATATGTACTCGGAAACAGTACCTGGTGATATTCAGACTGGAGAAGTTTGATCTCTAAATATTGGTATTGGTTTTGGCCCTCCTAACTCCAGTCTAAATGGTTGTGGTGGTGAAATATAATTACTAATATAATTAATGTGAGCCTGGAGTTGAAGTGAGTTAGTTGTCAGTATAGTCTTCTTTTTTTGTCTGGGTCTTGTTCTTTTTTAGGCAGGATGTGGTTTCATGGTTCTAGAGCTTTGAGGCTGTTTTATGGAAGTATCCAAAACATAAATATTTCCTTTTTAAGCTATAAAGCAAACATGACTTTACTGCATTTGTAGCAGTATGGCATAAATCTTAGCAGTGGTTGGGCAAGTTTCCCATTATAGTCCATACTAAGGTCTTAGCAGTGGTTGGGAAACTAGGTTGTGTGTTTTTTTTGTTCAAGGGATGGCAATATGTTCCAAGTTAACCCTTTTTTGGGATCTCTTTTTGGTAACGGTTGCAATATTTGTAAAGATTGGTAAGTATAATAGTAATACCCACTTTCTTGGCAGTTAACCAATAATTCACTTGTACTTAAAATTTTTGCAATTTTAAGTCTCATTTACATTTGATGCAGATTATTGCAAACCATACTTGGTTTCCTTCGTTGTACATGGATGGTTCGATTTTTGACATGAGCTGCTCCGTTACTAATGCGACGGAGCTAGCTTAATACGATTAAGTTGAAATTAGCACGAGCACATGATCTGATCTCATAGCTTCTAGCAAAACAATTTGTATACACTTTGATACCTGAGTGCCGTTTCATAGCTACCCAATCACTTCGAAAAATGGGTGCTAATTGCTTTAGCAGTTTAATTTGTATTAGCACACGTTTTTACTTTTAATTGTATGATAAAATAAAACCAGAAATAGCCCACAAGCATCACACGTGGACCCGAGAATACTGTTATGCTATGTTTTGGAGCTAAGATTAAGTGAAGGATTAGATTAATTTTGTGATAAAATATTAATTCCATGTTTGGTATGTTCATTTGGATTGGATTAATGGTCTGAAAAATTAAATTTTAATTTTAAATTCATGGGGTTAGTAATCTTAATTTTTATGTGGATTTAATTCGAATTAGATAATGTGAAGAAAAATATTTGGCCATTTATAATATCTTTCATAATTTATTCTATTATTTTTATTTAAAACTTAAAAATTATTTACTTATTTATTATTACTAATTAAGTAGTTTATTTTTTATTCATGATCTACTTAAAAAAATTATTAATTAATCTTTTATTTGTATAGTTTTATTTAATGAAATGATATATCTCATAAGAAATAACCTATAATTTAAATAATTTATATTTCTTTAATATATATAATTTTCTTATTAATTTTATTTTTAAGTAATAATAGTATTTCTTATTAAATATCTATAAACAGTTGATATTTAAATTCAAAAATGACTTAAATGTTATTTAACTTTATTTAAATATGATTTAATATAATTCAATCTAATACTGTATCAAAGCATTATATATAATTCAACTTAATTTAATTTTAATAGTTAGTCCAATTTAATCTTGGGTACTAAACATAAGAGCTGACAAAATGGGTTATCGGATCGAATTCATGTTGTGTCAGTTTTGTGTAGTGTTAAATTTAAGTTGATCTAAATACGATTTATTTAATAATTGTGTCAAAAAATATTATGATCCTAACATGACACAGAAAATAAATGGGTTATTGAATAATCACATAAAATTTATGTATTTAATTAAATTTACATAAAATATTTGTACTTTGTTATACATATATATATAATTTATTGATTTATGAAATAAACATATCTACTTAATATATTGCACATTTGTACTATTGAAATTTTAATTATATATATGTAAATAATATTATATATCGATATTATAAAATATACATATTTATCAATATTTTACATATTTATAATATTGAAGTTTTAAATCTATATAAAATTTCATAAATGAAATGCTTAGTATATGTTCATTCGGTCAAAAAGAAAAATAAAATGAGATAATCATGTTTAATATTTAAATTTTAATGATAAGAATTTATAAATTAATTTAAAATAAAAAATATAGTTGTGTTTTTAGTCAGATAAATAAGTAAAAAATTTTAATCGTAATTTGATACAAAAAAATCGTGTCGACATTGACCCAACTCATTCAATAATTGTATCAAATTTAATGATTTATATATATTTATTTGTATTATATTCATATAAAATAATTAAATCGTACTAAATTTTATTAATTCTATTAAGAATAATTGGATCGCTGGCAAATTTTATCAGCATTACCAAACATAAAATGTGCTGTGGGTGGAGTGGGGCGAAAGGAAGAACAATCACGGCCCGGCAATGTGGCAAAACAATCCAAAGTGGAACCTTGTCTCGAATGAATGGCTTCGCTGTCGTTAAATAGTGCCACTCAACAGCCCTCATCAATTCTTCACCAACTACAATCACAAAAACCACATCTCAAAATAATCTGAAAAAGAAAGATAAAAAAAAAAAAAAACAAAGATTTTCATGCTCTCTATTATCGTCTAATGGCGCACCACCGTCCATTATTATCATGATGCTGCCCTGGGACAAATATGAAATGGATTTTGTTAATCCGTTGAGGGTCAGGGGGACAGCGTGCATGAAATGTTTAAATAAAAAAACAATAATGATAATGATAAACAACATAGTATCTGAAACAAATCAGAAGTCAAAATATGGATAATTTCGGCCAAGACAATCCATCCAAACTTCGCGCGTAAACTTGGTATTTGCAAAGAAACGTGCGTTGGACGCCTTAATTTAACTTATAATATTCTCTTAAGAGATAATAGCTTTTGCTTTTGGCATGACATTTCTAATTGCTGTGCTGTGTAGCTCACGTTGTCGCGTTGTGTAAGTACACATCGCAAGAGCAATACCAAATTACCAATAGCCACTAAATTATTGCTGACCCAACGACTACGAACCCTTTTTTTTTTTTTTTGTGGGGCTCTGTTTTGAGAGCTTTTTCTTTTCACGCTATCTGCTGGCTCCATATATATATATTCCGACAGCTGACAGCTGACGTCTAATGAAGCTTTACGTTCTAAACTCAGTTTAGTTTTCACATTCTTGTCTTGTGATTTGGTCTCAAGATTGAAACCCCATCACCAATCTTACGACCAAGTAAGTAAAGCCTTCTTCTTCTTCTTTACAATTCTTTCGTTTTGAATGATTGGGTGTTAGTATTAAGTTTTGTGAGCGTACTGCTCGCACACTCTTATTCTGTGGCGACAGTAAATGAAATCAACCATATTACTACTTAAACCAGGCAAGTTATTATAGATAAATGGCAAAAGCAAAGAAGCTTTCAGTTTCAAACCGGATAAAGCGATAAGGCAGGCACAGATAAGCTCCAGGAGTTCCATTGCCCAGTTTCTTTTACATCAGTCCCGCGGTGACAGCGATTTCCTATTTCCTTATAGGAAGTTTCCGTTCCATTCCCTTTTATGGCATCGCCTTCAACCAGACTCTCTCTTAGTAAACAATATAACCAGAAAAAAGCAACAAAAAAAAGAATGTGAGTGGATTTGTATATATGCTAGTACACTTAAACTTCTTTAATAGCCATTGTCTTCTTTACTAATGAATTGAACTTGTAGTGGATTTGTATCCATACGGTTGTGCTGATCTTTTCGTTGATTAGATGGGAAGTTATCAAATTAGGTGATCGCTGATTAGGGATATCTCAAATTTTCCGTTTTTCATTCATTATTTTTTTCTTACTGATTGATTGAGGAATGGTCTCCGTATTGTCAGTTGAAGTACTTATGATGCTCAATTTTGCTTTAATTTAAACAGGTCACTCATTTTATGAATTGAGATATTGAGATATATATGCTCAATTGGTTATGGAGGGGAAATCTGTGATCACTTGGTTTACAGTTTTACTGTTGCTGTTTATGCAAAATATTGGAGGATCATTATCAGCATCCAACTATTTGATTGGTCTTGGAAGCTATGACATAACTGGTCCGGCTGCTGATGTAAATATGATGGGATATGCAAACACGGATCAGATTGCATCTGGAGTTCATTTCAGATTGCGGGCTCGTACTTTTATTGTGGCTGAATCTCAGGGAAACCGTGTAGTATTTGTGAATCTTGATGCTTGCATGGGCTCACAACTTGTTACGATTAAAGTACTTGAGAGACTTAAAGCAAGGTAAATAATTGTCTATAACCTTTCAAAACAAAGCATGGTGCTGGAATCGTTCATTATTTTTTGGGAACTTATTTTGTTGTGCTTAAGTACTGATTAGAAAGTTTTAGCTTGTTTAACACAAGAATTAGAGTTCCCCTTATGAATATATGTGCATGTGTAGTCTTTACTTGATTATTCAGTTCTCATCAGAAGAAAAAATGATAATTCAATTTGCTTCTGTTTTATCCAGTTGGTTGAACAATTTCATGTTATGCCTGCCTTTGATAGGTTTGGTGATCTGTATACAGAGCAAAATGTTGCCATTAGTGGTATTCACACTCATGCTGGACCTGGAGGCTACCTCCAATATGTTGTTTATATTGTGACATCTCTTGGTTTTGTACGCCAGTCATTTGATGCTCTTGTTGACGGCATTGAGAAAAGCATTGTTCAAGCTCATGAGAATCTTCAGCCAGGCTCAATTTACATTAACAACGGTAAACATCTCAAAATCATTCACTCTCTATTTTCTGAATCATACCATGATCATTTGTGATACTGATTTTTGCTTAGATGATGTGCATGCTTATTGTTGGATATTCTTTTATAGCATGTGCCCTATTCACTGTTCTATTTGTCATGGCTTTTAGGATTTTTGGCAAAGGTAGGTTGTATCTCATTTCACTATCCACCTTTTTTTAAAATATGGGCCTTTTTCATTCTGACACTTCCTATTCCTTCTAAATTTCCGTAATGTTTTACAGGAGAGCTCTTGGATGCTGGTGTGAACCGCAGTCCAAGTTCTTACCTCAATAACCCTGCAGCTGAGAGGAGTAAATATAAGTATAATGTTGATAAAGAAATGACCCTTATAAAGTTTGTAGATGAGCAGTGGGGTCCGATTGGTAGCTTTAACTGGTTTGCAACTCATGGAACTTCTATGGGTCGCGCAAATCCATTGATTAGTGGTGACAACAAAGGCGCTGCAGCACGGTTTATGGAGGACTGGTTCGAACAGAGTGGTTCTCGCAAAGGATTTTACAGCCTACATTCCAACAACCCTGGAACTGACAGAGTTCCTCGAAGAATTTCAAGCTTAATCCCTAATCCTCTTGAAAATGGTAAGTGAATTACTTTCGTTCAAGTACAACACATGCATATAGATCCACTGGCTCTGTGAAACCAGTTCATATTTATAATTAACTCAGATTATTATGTGCTTGCTTGGGAAGTCAACATGAAGCCTAACTCATTGATAAACTTTAACAGAATCTGAGCTGCCTTAAAATACAATATATTTATTTGAAATAGAAATATATTTTATGTGCAAGCGACTAAATAAACTTTTCTGAAGGTTATCATGTTTGAATATGGTCTTAATAATATTAACTGTGTTAAACATGTGAATCAATGCGACCAAATATTATTCTTGTATAATAAAAAAAGTAGGTCACACTTACACATCTTGCATATTGCCTTATATTCCTAATCAAGCAGGAAATATTTCCATTTTCTGACTTTGTAGTCTATTTGAACCAGGCAATGAATTGATGAAACTTGCTGCATCATTTGAGCATTCGGAAGGACGACCAGCAACAAGATCTTTAAGTGTTGCAAGCAGGGTCAGGAATGCTTTAAAGCGTGCTGACAAACCACAATTTGTTTCCGCGTTCTGTCAATCAAATTGTGGCGATGTAAGCCCAAATGTTCTTGGTGCATTTTGCATAGACAGCGGACTGCCATGTGATTTCAATCACAGCACATGCAATGGGAAAAATGAGTTGTGCTTTGGCCGGGGACCAGGGTACTTAGCTAGATCAATCTTGGATTTCTCTTCTTCAATTTGTTTTATTCTAACATTCATGATCTTTTGGCAGTTATCCTGATGAATTTGAGAGTACTCGTATTATTGGTGAACGACAATTCCGAAAAGCAGTGGAACTGTTTAACACAGCAACGGAGCAGCTGACTGGCAAGGTTGGCTACAAACATGCCTATGTTGATTTCTCCAACCTTGAGGTAGGGCTTCCTAAAAAGGGTGGCGGTACTGAGGTGGTGAAAACATGCCCAGCAGCCCTGGGTTTTGCTTTTGCCGCGGGAACAACTGATGGACCTGGAGCTTTTGATTTTAAGCAAGGAGATGACAATGTAAGTTAGAAACTTCTGGTGTATGGTCTGATTATAAAAAGTTCTTTTGGATGTTAAACTCTAGTAAGTGTCTTTTCAGGGTAATCCATTCTGGAAGTTGGTAAGGAATGTGCTGAAAGCTCCAAGTCAGGAACAGGTTGACTGTCAGCATCCAAAACCTATTCTGCTTGACACTGGTGAAATGAAGATACCATATGAATGGGCGGTAGGTATTCAATTTACATTGCACTTGATATATGTGGTGAAGAAGCCACAACGTATAATTGACTTTGTCCATTAGGACTACACATCTTCGCATATCCATATGGAGTAGCCTGCAGTTGAGTGTTATGCTTCAGCATCCTTATTCAAATAATCACAAGTACCCTGCTTTGCATCATGTCATGACTGGTGCAAATGCAAGACATGAATCCATGACACCGTATGGCAGTTCATCCTGTCATAAATTATAACTCATTGAAAATCTACTTGTTTTTGTTCTTATTTATTGCAAGACACCCATAAATCGAACCTACAACTATTTGTTTGAATTGATAATTTTTCCATAGAGAATATATCTAGTGTTATGTTTGCCCTGTCTAGTGTTTTGCTGTATCTTTCTTTTTGAAATCTAATTATACTTGCAATTTTATCTTGATGAGTTTATGCAGCCTTCAATACTTCCAGTTCAAATTTTTCGAATAGGGCAACTTGTCATTCTCAACGTGCCTGGAGGTATTGGAATTTCATTTGTTTTGTTTTTGTTCTTTTCTCTAATGTTCCTTCAATCATTCACCTGTAAAAGTCAATGGTATTAACTTGGTCAAGTGTTATTGACCTATAGGGTCTCAGTTTTTATTATTCAAGGTAGTTGCTTCATTCTGTAACTTTTATGTTCCAAATTCTGTTAAATCTTTTCATGGTGTGATTCTTCTCACACACAATAGTATATTCTCTACTCTATGGTGGTTTTTGAATTATTCACTAGATCTTCTAATGGCGATCAACTGGTCCTTGCAGAATTCACAACCATGGCTGGTAGGCGTCTCCGTGATGCTATTAAGATGGCGCTCATCTCTGGGGGAGGAGGTCAATTCAACAGCAATGTCCATATCGTCATTGCAGGGCTAACAAATACATATTCACAGTATGTGGCCACTTTTGAAGAGTACGAAGTGCAGAGATATGAGGTTTGTGTCAATGGTACCTCATTTTCCATAATGTTGGTGAAAACAATTCTTACATAAAACTTTTACTACATAACCGAAACAGGGAATTTCCCAGTTAATTCAATCACTATCTAAATATTCCAGGGGAAACATGCAAATTGTTTTGATTGATCTTTTTGTGACTTGCACTTTATCTCAGGGAGCTTCCACTCTTTATGGTCCGCACACACTGAGTGCTTATATTCAGGAGTTCAAGAAACTAGCAGCAGCTCTCATTATTGGCCAAACTGTTAAGCCAGGGCCACTGCCTCCGGATCTCCTTGATAAGCAAATTAGCTTATTACCCCCCGTTGTTGTGGATGCAACCCCTCTTGGTGTAAAATTTGGGGACATTAAAACTGATGTCCCACAGAATTCAACCTTCAAGAGAGGTGATATGGTCGCAGTCACATTCTGGTCTGCTTGTCCAAGGAATGACCTCATGACTGAGGGCACATTTGCACTCGTGGAACTTCTTCAAGGCCAAAAGACATGGATTCCAGCTTATGACGACGACGACTTTTGCCTCAAGTTTAAATGGTCAAGGCCTGCAAAACTCAGTCCCCAAAGTCATGCAACTATAGAATGGAAGATCCCGGAATCAGCAATTTCTGGTGTGTATAGAATAAGGCATTTCGGTGCATCGAAGTCTCTTCTTGGCTCAATCAGCCATTTCACAGGTTCATCTAGTGCCTTCGTAGTTGCTAATTAGGGAGGCCTCCAAGCTATGTATTGTTCCCTTCAATCTTGTTATGTAGTATTGACTTTTCCAGCATTGGTTCACAATTCTACCGTTTCCACAATAGAAAGCAAACCCCAGAAATAGAATCGAGAAATGAGCTGTTTTAGTACTGATGATATACAGGAATTGAAATCATTTATACGACACGACATTATGAAACAAATTGTCACCTGGTAAGTGATTGTTTATCTTTTATCATCATCTCACAGCCACGCGTGAATTGCATGGGGGCCACGCTTATGTCACATTTTTGATGACATAAACTCTGTAAGTATAACATTAATCATCGAATGAACAAACACTGAACCAGCCGTGCGCGTCTTCTTCAACTGTCAAACTAGATGAAAAACGCATCTTTGAATAATAATTCTACTGTTTTTCAGCTCGAAAAGTACCTGAAACACATGCCCCCTGCCGTTTACCTCCACGTTTAAAAAAACAAATCACACCAGACAGCATGCAACCGTCCGATGATTCATTCGCGGTCTCCACTCCTCATCAATCTATCTTGCATGCATAATGCATTTACCTGCCATCCCCGTAACGTCAAACCCTTTAAAGCTTTTTAAATTCACATTCTTTTTAATTAATTATCAACTCTTATCTCTAAAACATCACCATGCAATTGCAAATACCCGAACCCGTTAAGAACCCGATCCCATGGCCCAAAGTCGGGCTCGTTTTCGCATGGTACGGCGCCAACGTCGGCGTGCTTTTGTTGAACAAGTACTTGCTCAGCAACTACGGATTCAAGTACCCGATTTTTTTAACAATGTGTCATATGGCTGCGTGCTCACTTTTAAGCTACGTTGCTATAGCTGTAATGAAAGTGGTTCCCATGCAGAGAGTAAATTCCAAGAAGCAGTTGCTGAATATCTGTGTGCTATCTCTTGTCTTCTGTTTCTCCGTGGTCTTAGGGAACGTGTCTTTGGGGTTCCTTCCGGTGTCGTTTAACCAGACGATTGGCGCCACGACGCCGTTTTTCACTGCGGTTTTTGCTTATTTGATGAGCAAGAAGAGGGAGGCTTGGGTTACTTACGCCACTCTTGTTCCTGTTGTTGCTGGTGTCATCGTGGCTAGTAGCGTAAATTCTTTCTTTAATTTGTGATCTTACTTCAATTTGTTTGAATCCCATGCTGATGCGGTAGTCTTTTAACGATCTTGATCTTGTGTAATGCGTACAATTTTTAACAATACACGAGTAGAAATTAGGGCAAGATTGGTAATGCCTAGCTTTTAAAGTAATTGGTATTAGCTGTATCGTATAAATAATAATTATTAAATTGTTGTAAAAAAATAAATAATTAAAATGAACATAATGTATCACAAAATTTATTTATGTATATAAAAATATATATATAAATTATTTTTAATTGTGTACTATAATAATTTAATTAAAAATAAAATTTATATTATATTGATTTTATTTTTTATTATTTAATAAAAATTTATTAAAATATTAATTTTGTTTCTAATTTAACTAAGGATGATTTTAAGTTTAGATAATAATTATAAGGATATTTATAAATTCGTATTAAAAGATAAAATTGGTTATGAAAATCAAAATCACTTTAAGTCTCCTAAAAATAATCCCAAATGGGCCTCTCAAATATTGTTAGTAAATATGTATTTAATAACATTACTTATTGTTAAAAATTAACACAAAAATCAAATCAATAAATATTAGTGGCTAGGCGGTAATATTAGCCACAATATGGATGTTTAATCGTAAGAATAATATCAACTCCCGGGTGATGGAGAACTTTCAATCAATCTTTTTTTATTGGTTTGTGTAAATAGAAAATTTTGTTGTTTAATTTTATAATAAATTGTAAGTATATATGAGGAAGATTATTTTGTTTAATTAATTACAGAAAGTGCTGTGGATTATATTCACTCTTGAATGAGTGAATTTTGGATCAATCTCTCAAAAGATCCTTGGAAAGATCTAGGATTTCCCAAATTAATCAACATGTGGGATAGCCAATAACAGGATTATACATACTTGTGGTAAAGAATAGGTGGAAATGGCAGCATGTATCATATCCATAAGCTGCAGCCTTTAGCTACCCTTGATTCAATGTAGATTTGAATAGTTTCCCTTTACTTCAGATTAGAATTTTTTACTTTTTGGGTTTATTTGAGAGCCCCAAGTTAGTTTTTCACAGCTCAGATATCTGTGTGTGCCAGTAATTATAATATTCTTGGTGGCAGAGTGAACCAAGCTTTCATCTGTTTGGATTTATGATGTGTGTTTCGGCTACAGCTGCCAGGGCATTCAAGTCAGTGCTTCAGGGAATTTTGCTGTCTTCAGAAGGGTAATAAATTAATGAATTAAATCTCTTTTGTTAAGTTGTCTCGAGATCTTATAATCAATTGAACAAAATAATTTTCCAGGGAAAAACTAAATTCAATGAACTTGCTTATGTACATGGCACCAATAGCTGTTCTTTTCTTACTTCCTGCAACTCTGTTGATAGAGAAAAATGTCACTGGGAAAACAATCTCTCTTGCAAGAGAAGATGCTAACATAGTTTGGTATCTGCTCTTCAATTCTTCACTGGCATATTTTGTAAACTTGACCAACTTTTTGGTCACTAAACACACAAGTGCGTTGACTCTCCAGGTATGCATCCAAGTCTTCCAGTTCTTTTTTTTCAGCCCCATCCAGTGAAATTAGTCATATATGCTGTAGTTATATGAAGATGAATGTGAATACTCTACTTGTTATTACAGGTTTTGGGAAATGCTAAAGGCGCGGTTGCTGTGGTTGTGTCAATCTTGATATTTAGAAATCCTGTGTCGACGATTGGAATGATGGGATATTCCCTCACAGTATTTGGGGTTGCTTTGTATGGTGAAGCCAGGAAGAGGTACAAATGAAATTTGTACTCCTTTATGGGATCATAGTGCAGGAACACTCATCTAACTTACCTTGCTTCGATTTATTTGAATTCCACTCAAAGCTTCTTACAACCATTGCTCTAACACAAGCTTCCAATCGGAGGAGCCTCTGGCCAGTGCCAACTGCCAAGTAGTGGAGAAATCGGATGAAGCATTTTGGCATTTCTAGTTCTTGCCCTCAGCCCAATCTGGCCACAGGTTCTTTTTTTGGAGGGGGGGCAGGAACGAGTTTTAATTTCTTGTTCTTTGTCTGATGTCTCAACAATTTAGTAGAATGTTTTATCACTTCTTGCAGAGATTATGTCCAGCTGTACTTGCCTCTTTGTTTATTTGGTTAGTCTCTGATCCCCATGAAATAATCTTTTTTCCCTTTCGAGTTTAGATTAGTTGCTTACATACACTGCAACGTACAATTGTTTGGACAAAATGCCTAATAATCTCTGTAATCAAATGGTCATTGGAGCTCTTGCTCCATGTTGAAATGACACCTCATCTGGTGAATTGTCTAATCCAGACGAAAATGGTACTCTTACTCAAATCCACTAATCTACACTGGGCTTGGTTGCCTGTGACAGGCAGAGGGAACCGGGCATCTTTATATGCTCTTACTCGACCCACTATCATCAAGCAAGTGCCCATTTGGTCATCGGTATTCTTGTTCTTGGTAGTTGCCTCATCACGCAGACAAACGACTTTCCAAATCATATCATAAATTTGCTACTGAAAATAGAGTAAAAATTTTAAGGGAAACAAATCATATCATAAACAATATTAAAGCTGACTCTCCCTCAAATTTGCTCCTAAAATGACAAAGTCAACATGCCAGATATTTGCTGACTGTAAATTGCCTATCTTGTAACTTATCTCTTAATTGGACAACTAGTCCACTATCATTATCTAAACAACACACCTAATTTGCTCAAATTGACCAGTAAGAACACATCAGCATCTAGTTAGATACTCACGAAATGACAATTTCATCCAAAAATCTTTCATCGAAAAATGTCTCCGTAACCCCTATACGCGGCTGCTTGTGATTAATTGGCATATTTGTAACGACAAGACATCATCATTCAGACGGTACCTTAAAAAGATGAATTATTTACTGCCTCAGTTATGGGTAAATTATTTGCCAAATTGGCATATAATGGCACGACATAAAGTGAGCAAAAGATTGATGGTGGCGCATAGCACAAACAGAAAGTGAAAGGGACCCAGTTGAGCAACTTCATTGGGTTGGTTGCTTTTCCTGAGATTCTCGTACCCAAAACAAAAAACGAGCCGTATTATTTAATTTGCCGTAGCCCATTTCGTCTCAGCTTTCCTCTTTGTTTCGCTAAAAGAATTGCGCTCGTTTCTTTGCCTTAAACATGGTGGCCGATTCCAAGGCTAAATCTGACATCTCCTTAGCCGGAACTTTCGCCAGTAGCGCTTTTGCTGCTTGCTTTGCCGAGGTGGTTGTGATCTCTGATTCTTTTTTTGTAATATATCGTATAAATGGGGTCAAAATAGTTGTGGGGTACCTTTTATTTGCTTGTAAATTCTTTAATTTGATCGAATGATTATCATTTTGGATTTTGATTTGTTTTGTGGGTTTCTTGGTATTTGATTAACGCATCAAAGATAAGATTTTGAATGTGATGACTGTTTTCTGTAGCCCGAAATTTTAGAGTTGAAACAAGTTTGACATGTTTCGTAAGATTATATATTTATAGAGCTGGGAGAAGAGGCTATTTTGATTGATTAAATATGCTATGTGTCATACTCACTAGCTAAATTGTCATTTCAATTGTTGTATTTTGAGCTTATACTTATACATACCAGTTTACTTGGTTATGAAGTAGATTTGTACTATTCCTTTGGACACTGCTAAAGTTAGGCTTCAGCTGCAAAAGAAAGCTGTTGCGGGGGATGGATTGGCGTTGCCAAAGTACAAGGGTATGTTGGGTACAGTTGGCACCATAGCTAGGGAAGAAGGTATGGCGTCTCTCTGGAAAGGCATTGTGCCGGGATTACATCGTCAATGCTTATTTGGAGGGTTAAGGATTGGATTGTACGAGCCTGTGAGTTTTGAATCCATATCTTTGTTCACTTGTTATTGTAGATTTTTTTGTTCACTAGCCGATATCGCATGCATGCTTGACAGGTTAAGACACTGTATGTGGGCAAAGACTTTGTTGGAGATGTTCCTTTAAGCAAGAAAATACTTGCTGGACTTACAACTGGTGAGCATAATGGATGGATGGATGATGTGTATTTTGTTTTTGGCTTTTGGAGAACTATCATCGACATCCTATTAGATTTTATGTCTGATGCAAGTAGTTTGATTTTTTTTTTTTTTAATATATCTTTCTCAAGAAATGTTCTAATTTACGCTTGTACCAATTCATTTGCCTTCTGAATCCTTAAGATGTCTCATTTCCACATTAGGTGCTTTTGGGATCATGATAGCAAATCCAACTGATCTTGTGAAAGTAAGGCTTCAAGCTGAAGGAAAATTACCTCCTGGTGTACCAAAGCGTTACAGTGGGGCATTGAATGCTTATTCCACAATTGTGAGACAGGTTGTGCATCCAACCTGGGAGAAAGAGCAATATGGATGCATAAGTTTTAACTATATAGTGTGTTTCTAACTCAGTTTTCCGACTCTTAGGAAGGATTTGCAGCTCTTTGGACTGGAGTTGGACCCAACGTTGCACGAAATGCTATCATAAATGCTGCTGAACTAGCTAGCTATGATCAAGTGAAGCAGGTAAACTCAGTTCATTAAAAGTCATTTTTATTGAACTTCTCTCATCAGATAGATTTCAACTTTTTTATGCAAGCTCTAACTATTTGTTTCAATACAGACAATTTTGAAAATTCCAGGGTTCACAGATAATGTTGTCACTCATCTCCTTTCTGGTCTGGGGGCTGGTTTTTTCGCTGTTTGTATTGGTTCCCCAGTTGATGTGGTACGCTGACTACTTTCACATCTGATTTCTCTCAAATAGATAAATGGTTTAGTAGTTTGGAGTTCCTACTGTTGATTGTGTAGTTAATGCCATGTAGCATGTACATAGTTGTTGCTGCTAAGGTATTGTAAATTTGTTCTGGCATCTATATTTTACGCAATATCATTGGTGGTATACTCTTGTATGAGGGAATATTTGGATTGTGACCTGATTTTCATTTACATATGTTGGAAGTGAATGATTTTTCTGCGACCTGGTTTAGTATGCCGCCTTATCTTAATTTCTTTACATCCTGTTAATTTTTTGGTCTTTTGTATTTTTCTTATTTTCCCTCATTTACAGGTTAAGTCGAGAATGATGGGGGATTCTGCTTATAAGAGCACACTGGATTGTTTCATCAAGACTCTGAAGAATGATGTATGCCCCTTCCTTAATTTCTTTTTACATTTTTTTCTTGTTTTAGGGAGATGATTTGTTATCACACTTCCTATTATGAAAATACAACTAGCTCGGCGTTACACTTTTTCCTTCATTAACTAATCATCACTCAATCAACTGGTTGAAGGCATCAAGTGCAAAATAAAAGACATTTAGCTTACAGCGTCTGATATTTGTTGCAGGGGCCATTGGCATTTTATAAGGGTTTCCTCCCAAACTTTGGAAGGCTAGGATCTTGGAATGTGATCATGTTTTTAACCTTAGAGCAGGTACAAATTACATACAACACATGTTTCTCCATTTTTGCCCTTCATTTCACCCTTTGTCATCTTTGTCACTTTTATGTCTTAAATCTTAGCCCAGTGGTTTAGCAGGATTTGAGAATCAGTTCACTAGTTCTCAAATTCCCATTTAACCGCTGTGGCAGGCGCATGATATCAACATAAAACTCTTACAACACTGTGGATTTGGGAATTTGTTGTGTTGGCATAAATTGAAACTTACATTATGGTGGTATAATGAGGATTTGGGGACTAGGGTACCGAAATCACTAAAATTTCTCTTATGTATGTGTGCACTTGCACGCTGGCCTGCAGGTGTGCACTAGGTTTCTCTTTTCTTTGTGGACAACTTGCTTAACTATTCTTTTGTCTTCCTTTTCTTTCCTTTTTCAATGGCAGGCCAAAAAATTTGTCAGAAGCATAGAATCATCATCTTAAGCTTGCAGATGAAGATCAATCCTCAGTTTATGAATTTGCATGGGAATTTGCATGGAAGTTATTTAGAGATAATAAAGTTTTTGCATGTCATTGTTCTCCTCGTTTTAGCAATTGAGATGAGGAGTGTCGGCAAGAGACAAACAATTGACGATTGAAAAGAGATTTTAGCAACTCAAGAAACATTCAAATAATTGTCTTTTTTTCTTTTTTCTGGGATCCGACATTATTTTCTTTTGTCCCATTAATAGAATGAAAATGAAATTTACTGATTTTCCCTTCAGGCTGCTTGGAAGACATGGCTTCCCATCCAATGTGCATTTTGGTGGAGAAAAATAATTAAAGGATGAATTATTAGCTGTATTCAATTAATAAGTAAATCCTCAGATTCAAAATCACTAAGGATTCGCTTTGACTTTTTTTCTATGAGATTCTCTTTGACTCTTTGCTTTTTGTTAACCCTATTTATTTTCAATTTTGTGTTATTATTAACTGTTCTCAAAATATTTCTAAATTATTATAAACTTCAACTTAATCTTAATTATCGTATGTTCAAGAGATAAAGACAAAGAGTAATGAAAGAGTTATAGTTAATTTATATAAATAAGTATACATAAACTGATGTGGTACGATAAGATAGGTTATATAAAATTTTAATGGGTCTATATAATTAAAAAAAATAATTGTTATCATTTTTTAATTAATCTCTTTTAGTCTCAGTTTGTACACATTAATTTGAGGTTTGTAATAGTGTGGAAGTATTTTGAGGTTTGTTAATTTTATTAAGGATTTATCACACTATTTATTAAATAAAAGATTTGATCAAAGTAATAAAGTTTATTAAAAAAATTAATTAATTAATCAAAGTAATAAGTAACCATGCTAAAACAATCGCAATTTATTACTGATTCAAAGCAGACATTTGCATTTTTTTTTTAGAAAAAAATAGAAGAAAATATAGAGGAATGATATTTGTGCAAAAATTTATTTTGATATATATAAATTGTTGTACAGATTTTTGAATAAATATCATTTCTTTGAAATATATGCCTAATAGATTTTTATTAACTTTCATATTTTCCCTAATTTTGTAATTATATATTTATAAAAAAAAGGCAGGATTTTTTTATGATATATAATAAAAAGTTGAATATTATAAAAAAAAGGAAAATTTGCCTTAAAAAAAAAAAGAAAATTGGAACCTAATGGATTTTGTATGTTTCAGAAAAAAAGAAGAAGAAAATATAGAGAAATATAAATCATTTCTCTGAAATATATGTCGAATAGATTTGTGTTATCTTTCAGATTGTCCCTAATTTTGTAATTATATATTTATTAAAAGAAAATTGATTTATTTATTTATTTATGATATATAATAAAAAGTTGAATAATATATAAAAAAAAATGAAAATTGGGTCCTAACAGTAATTATACAGTCAGTCAGCAACAATAACAATTCAATATGAAGACGGTCGTCGTTTGACGCATCCATCGTCTCCGCAAGCAACAAGGCGCTGTCTCTGGCAAAAGAGCACACTCCGAGTCTGGCCGAAATCTCTCGCATAACAAAAATAATCCGCCGACCCGTTACTGGCTGTCACTGGTAAGCTTTTCCATTTAGCAAACAATTAAATTATTTCTCTAAACAATACTATTATTTCTAAATTGATCATTTACAACATAATTAGGGCTTTCAAGACTTACGAATTTTAGATTTCTTTTTCTTAAACTCTTGATATTTCGCTTTTTAAAGTTACTTTTAGCCTTCTGGGTTCATTTGTTCAGTATTATTAGAGATTTATGTCTGGGTATTTAACTATTTATTGTTTAGCCGCTTTATACATACAATTTGATCTTCATGAATGATGGGTTTGCAAGATAATATTTTCATGTTATTGCCGTTTATAGGATTGTCAAAGAATTAGTACTTTTTTCTTTTTCCATTAAAAAGAAGAAAAGGAATAATGCTTGTGAATTTGTTTGGATAATCTAGCGTAAGTCACCTCAGTTTGTGATCTAGAATTTGTATTTTATGATTGTAGTCTGATTTTTTTCTGAAATTAATTAATTTGGTTATTAGGCTTTAGATTTTTGGAGGTCGGAGCTTGTTTTACTTAGTGGGATCAAGACGGTTAGATTGAAAATGCTCCAAATTCGGCTTAAAAAGGTTCCATCATCAGATAGTGGTGGAGCGGTGAAGCCCTTGCCAGTTGATACTGTGACAGTTGCGTGTCCGGATCATCTTGTTCTGGCTGATCTTCCTGTAGCAAAGGGTATTGGTGCTGCAACTGCTGCTTCTCTTGTCAAGACTGTTGGTCGCAGGTCCTGTCGCCAACTTGGCAAGCGAGTCCATTTTTGTGTTCGATGTGATTTCCCAATTGCTATCTACGGACGTTTGGTATGTTCCAATTATTGTTTCTTGCATCTTTTTGTTGTTGTTTTAGATATAGTGTTGACTATATATTTAACTATTACATGACGTTTGGTTGGACATGTGTTCATTTAAAATGCATTTCTGTTCGAAAGAGGGTGATGGAGCAATGTATTTGATTTTTCTCTATAAAATTGGCAATGCTTCCTTGATTGTTATGGCCAAGTGTCTTCTTCTTGGCTAAATGGTGTGGAATGAA
This sequence comes from Murraya koenigii, assembly GCA_025617385.1. NCBI lineage: Eukaryota > Viridiplantae > Streptophyta > Magnoliopsida > Sapindales > Rutaceae > Murraya > Murraya koenigii. The sequence goes on from CM046819.1 coordinate 15,140,628, forward strand.
AGGATTTTTTAATAAGAAGTGCAATGGGGTGGAGTTTGTTTGTGCTTGTCTTAGCATCCGTAGGAGGTGTAGAAACTTTATGATATGCTATTTTTGTTTGTTCATACTAAGTTGTACTCCATATGCACGATTGCATGTATTATCTTTTAGGGGGAATGCTTTGCTCAAGGTTTTGAAAAAGTCCAAATTCATTGCATTGATTTTATCTTTTGTATGGGTGAGTGGGTCATCTTAGCTTCCTGAACATCTGCTGCTAGCAGTGTTTTAGCATATCTGGATTTCTGTACACTAACATTTCTTTACTTGCAGAATCCCTGTGAACATGTGTTCTGTCTTGACTGTGCCAGGAGTGACTCAATATGCTATCTGTAAGGAGATTTCCGATCTTGACTTCTTAATATAAATTAATGGGCCTGCTGATATTATTACCATGCATTTCTTAGTAGTAGGTGATGTCTCTGGATACTCTTCTTTTACATGTTTGCTTGTGTAAAGTTCATATTTAACCAATAGCTAGTCATTCTCCTTGTAGTAAATTCAAATGTAGCCATGCTGATATTATTACTATGCATTACGTGTCTTTTTGCTTGATCATGGGGTTCAACAATAGCTTTATTTTTGGAAATTTAACTTGCTTTGATTCATGAACTAGTTTATCAGTTAAGTTTAAAGCAAATGGGTTTCCAAATTGATCTAGAGTGATACTTCCACTTCAATGAAAAATGAGATTGAGTTCCCATGTTATTGGCAAACATCTAATTTTTTACTGCCCGTCATTATCTGCACTGCATGTCTACAGGGGAGTTAAGTAGTAAACATGTGTGGTGCATTCCCCTGGGATTTAATCTTTTTTGGTTGAGCTTTGAAAATGAGAATATGCTTTAAACAGTAATATGATTTGCCAATATATTTTATCCCAGTTCCATATGTTTGGTTTCTAGTATCTTATTAACAGAATGAGACTATTTTATTGTTGGTTATTTAGTTTTGAGAAGACTTCAATTCTAATGCAATGGATACTTTAAAATAGAAACAAACAAACAAACGTTAGGACTGGCAGTTTATCTTATGGTAAAATTTATAACATCTTGCATTCTTTCTCGCATCAAACTTCTTTTGTTCTGGTTAAATGATTGAGGAATGCAATCGGCAGTTTCACATGCTTTGTTGATTGCAGTTGTGATGAACGTATTCAAAAGATTCAGACAATCAAATTGATGGAGGGCATCTTCATCTGTGCAGCTCCTCACTGTCTTAAGTCTTTCCTGAAGAAAACTGAATTTGAGTCTCATATTCATGTGAGCCATGCTGACCTTCTACTACAGCCCAATGCAGAGAAAGAAGACGGTAATGAATCAGAGAGTGCCAAACAGCCTGCAGCTTCAGAATCCTCTGTTCGAGCACCCCCAAGGCCTGTCTTTTCTCCTGGTTCAAATTCCCAGCTTAATGATCGTGATGACAAAGCCCGTCGCCAGCAACCTAGAGAACAACCTCCACCAAGGGCAGCCATGCTGCCAAAGCAACCTTCTGTTTTTGGACAACTCCAAAACTACCAATCAGATGCCCAGCCTGATAGCAGCCTTCCTCCAGGCTTTGAGAGGCCTGGTCCTCACAACCATTTTCAACAGAGCTTTGACATGCAGGGTACCCCTCAGCAAGAATCTAGCCAACAGCAAGGGATTTTATCAGAGACCCAATTTCCTGAATATCCACCTATGCATCTGATGCAACCACCAAATTTTGTTGTGCCCATGAATTCAAATCCCTTGTTGACACCTCCATTTCCTCCTTTTCCAACTGAAGGATCTCAACAGTTTTACGGTGCTCATTTTGGAATGCCGGGGCCAGATTCAGTACCAGAAGTTGGATCTGAACAAGCTTCATTATTGGGTTTCCCACCTGGTCTATCAGGGGGTGTAAATTTCCCACCTGCTTACCCTCAGCTCTGGAACCCTGGGCCTGGTGGTGCTCCTTTTGAAGTTCCATCAGGGGGTCAAGGAATTGCAGATGGTTTTGGGAACATGTCAGATTCTCATGGAAAAGCATCATTTTATCAAGGCTATGCACAAAATCCAGGAGGTGCATCGATGATAAATCCTCCCCTACCAACAGTCAATAAGGGAATGGAAGCTGTGCAGGGCAATAGTGGGATGGATCCCCGGGATGGCAAGGGTATATTGACGCCACCACCCATGTCGCTTCCTCCACCACCACCAGGACCACCGCCGCAGTCTCACATGTCACAGCACAAAAGAGGTAAGTACTATTCTGGTGATATGGGCCGTGACAGTCCGGGATACGGATGGTCACATGAGAATCGTGATGGCTTTGGAAGTAGTCAGGAGTAGGAAATTACAAATTTTTTTGGGCATTCTGGCGTGTAATTCTTCTCAACTTCATTACGTTGATCAATTCAGTTTGCCCAATGGGCCATATTTTTGTTTTTGATCTCAGTTCAGTTTTGTTTTGTATATTTAATTTAATTAGGGCTAATATACAGCGCAAAATTTTTATATAACGTAGATAAATTTTGGCTTTAGAAGACAGATAATTCATTTGCCAAATTGTGTATATTTAGATTTTTCTTAAATTCTATATTTCTCCTGTCAAAATCTCTCACAAAATGTCAAAAAGGATACAAAAAGACACCATTTCTGAATACATACATACTCCAACTCCCACAACCTTAAGCTCAAAAAGAAAACAATCCAATAACACTCCCCACCCCAGCTTCTTGGCAAATAAAAGCAAAATATCAGAAAATGATGAAGTAAAACAGAGGAATTAACTTAGTTTCTGCTTTTCCAAAATCCATTTCCGGACTTTGCTGAAAAATTCCTCATCAATTTTGACATATAACTGCCGAAGTTTGCTGTGACCCAATATGGCATGTTTATCAATATGATCTTCGTATCTCTCGTATAAGGCTGGAAGTGTCAGAACAATAACAAGGCCTGCAGCAGAGGAAATGTAAATTAAAATTCAGGTTCCAAAGTCAGTTCTGGGGGCCAGAGAATTTTTGTAAAATTTAATAGGAAACTAAAGTGGTGCAACTGAAACTAGGAACTTACTGGTGTAGCCTAATGTAAGAAAATCTGTCAAGCCACCAACAAAGGAAATCAGCCACAAGCATAGAGCTACTCTGAAGAACAATCTCGAGTTCTTGCCAAGGGCAATGTCCTGAGAAACTGAGAGCAAATCATTTACATGAGTGCGAATCAAAGCTGCAACTTCATTTACTATTTCTTCTGATAGATGCAACTCTGGCAGGGGTGGAGCAGGCCTGTTTGAGAGAGAGCAAAATATGATGGAGTTGCAATTTTACAAGAATTTTGACAAAGGAAATACCAGGAGCTGTGTTAGTTATACATGCACTCTGTAAATGGGAGTACAAAAGAAAATCATTACAGTTCCTCAAGTGAATCATTATCTTCTCTTAGGCTTGCATATCTATCTATCTACATTTAATTGGTAGGTCATAGCTCAAAAGTTCCATCCTAACATAGAGATCATTTTTGGTCCAAATACTTTACAACACCAAAGCATGCAAGAGAAGAATGAATATTTGAAAAGCAAAATGCCAACATACTGTTTATATTATGATTCAATATCTGCATTTGCTTCAGAACTTGAAAGGTACAAAAAGAACACCTAAAATGCTGTTGAAATCACAGATTGTCCAGTATGTTACCGATTAAGAATTGCAGCAGATTTGGCCCAAAGAAACAAAATGGCAATGAGGAGTAATAGAACACTTGAGACAAGCGACAACAAAGTGTAAGCAGATCTCTCAAACACCACCCAAGCAGCCAATGTTACCAACAATATTCCCACAGTTACATTTTTTCGCCTCCAGAGAATCACATCTGCAGCTGTTACAAGTTTGAACAAACGTCAACATCAACTCCTGAACCAAACACTCAATCCATCAACTAAAAATAAAAAATAAAAAAAAATCAACGATTGTCCCTAGACCAAATATAAATTTCCATCCATTCATATATATATATATGCAGACATAACTTTGAAAGCTCTGTAACACAACAACTATCAATGCAAAATCGAACTCACATTCTCTGGAGTGTAATTCATGTTGAAACTAATATAAAAATTTATATCCAACCAAAATATATGATCAAATTTAACTTACCAACACCTCCTCCGAGGATTTGATGAATAGTTCTTTGTCTGTTAAACAATCGATCGGAAGATGAACCCATTTTAGAAGAAACTGAAAACAGGATCTTGAATCCAGTCCAGATCTCTAAAAACCCCTGTAACAGGTAGTTTTGATGATCTCTCAGAAAAGAGAAAAGTAGTAGCTCCTCTTAGGCCTTATATTTACGACTTTTTTACCTTTCTTTAATTTTTATTTTTATTTTCTGTCAAAAGTCTGTCTCACGAAGATAGTAAATATGATAATATGTATGACTACTAGAAAATGAAAGGTATGGTTGGTGGAGTCAGATTCCACCCTAAAAGCGAAAATACTACTGTTAGCATTAGTCCTTTTCTTTTCTTCTCTTTTGTTGCTTTTATCCCATTTTCATCAAATGCTAATTATTATAATATATGTAACACATACATTTCTATACGCAGAGTCTTGAATGGAAGATATTCTTTCTAAGAAATAATTGCACTGCTGTACATACGTGGGTTGCTTTCTGTTTATCTTTTTATCATTCGTTTCCTGTTCTTTTACATTTTCATTTTTCAAATTAAATTTTGAAGGTGTTTGCTTCCTACTTCACTCAAGATGGGTATTTTCGTCCATAGGTGACATTTATTAGATTCATCGAGGGTATTCTTGGCATTTAATAGAGGGGTACTACTGGCCGATACCTTTTGGCTCTAGGCTAGCTAGCAAACGGTAATGAAAAATGCTAAACGAACTAAAAGACAAAAGAAGTACAACAGAACCCAGCAAGTGCTGCCGTTTCGCATCCTTCTCACTCTCACTTCTCCTTTAATTCCTTAAGTTTTATTAAAATAATACTTAAAAAAAAAATACAAAAAGTGAAAGATCTTCTCGCTATATCCTCTCCTCACCTCAGTAGTAGAACTCTTTGACAGTATATTATATTATATTATATTATAATAATATTATATAATATTTAAGTATTAATTTTTATATTTTTATTTTAATATATTATTTTAGTATTTATTATTAATTATATTAAATTATTAAATAATAATTAATTTTTATATATTAATTATTATAATAAAATTAAATAATATAATATTATGTTATATGTTTATTTTAATATATTACTTAAATACTTATTATTTATATTAACTTATTAAATAATATTTAATTTTATATATTAATTATTATAATATAATTAAAAAATATATTATTTACTTATATTTTTAATGTAATAAATTATATATTTATTAATTTATGTTAATAATTATATTTATTTAATAAAAAATAAAAATTAATTTTATATTATATTCAAAAAATTTATTTATTTATTTATTAAATAAATTTATTTAAAAAACAAAAAAATAAAAGAAAGAAGAAGAAGCTACTGCCGCATAAGTTAAACCCGACTCCCAGTCAATACACCATAATGCAGCCTAATTACTGCACCAAACATGAGGCTGCAATGCTGATAATGTAATGAGGGAAACATACACGCCCCTAATGTATAATTACAAAACAAAACTCTCCCTCTCGAGTTGAACGAGAAAAATCAAATTAATCACTTCGCACACACTACCTGACCTGGAATCTGGCGAAGAAGGTTCACCAGCACCACGAGCGCTTTGAAGGAGAAGAAATGTGACGCTCTGGTGATCGGCGGAGGCCACTACGGCTTAACAGCGGCCGCATATTTGGCTCGCGGAGGCCTCTCAGTGGCCGTACTCGAGAGGCGCCACGTCATCGGCAGGGCAGCCGTGACTGAAGAACTTATCCCTGGCTTTAAGTTCTTTCGCTGCAGTTACCTCCAAAGCCTCCTCCGTCCTTCCCTCAACAGAGGTGTCTGAGTCCCTCATTTTTCCAAACAATATACAAATAATGCCTTCCTTTCAATTATTCGAATTTTATTTTCTTCTTCTTTTTTTTTTTAATTTTTCAATTAAAACAGGGAACTCGAATTGGCGAGACATAGACTGAAGTTATTGAAGCGAAATCCATCATCGTTTACCCCACGTTTGGATCTTGCCAAAGTGTATGGTTGGTGCTCTCTTTTATGCATTGTGCTGCTCATCTGTAGAATAGAATACCCCAGAGCTAAGTGCTCTTGTTTTCTCAGGCTGGTGACCATAGAAACATCATGGAGTTGATGAAATTTGGCGTATAATACATGAATAAAGGGGAAAAATAAAAAGGAGTTGTTCTGGAGAAATGTACGCGTCTATGCGTTGTTGCCGTTTTGTATCTCATTTACTTTGCTAAATTCCTTTTGTCACTTGCACCTTTTTTCCATTAATTATTTTACAATTTTTGCGGGCTAAAACGAAATGTGAAAAGGAGTGATGGACCCATGTTTTCTGTCGTCGTCCTCGTTTCTTTATGGCTAACAAGCAGCCCTCAACGGTAATTGGAGTTACCTGCCTTTATGTACCTCTGTTAAGACTGCCCCTTGGCGATGTCTTAGGCAAGTTCAACTACTGGGCCAACCCTTGCATTCACATATGTAAGAATATGCAAAAATTTGAACCTCCATAAAATTAATATAAAAATTAGTTTCAATCTTCTTTCAATTACAAAATAATAGTCCATTATATAAATAAATAGACGTAAACAAAAATAAGATACAAAAACTACATACAGCGCATGCAACTCCGAATCTTTCTCCAGAAATCTGGACAAATCCACCAAAAAATTGCGAGCTGAAATTTCATTTCTCAAAGAAGCTTTTGGTAATGTTAGTTTAGATTTTTGAGAAAGTATAATAATGAATGTATATAAACAAAAAAAAAAAAAAAAGGCATTATGTCAATGACACATATTCAAGTTCACATCTACTCTGGCATCAATTATTACATACAATTCAACCAGCAGATAAATGTATGAACGGAGTTAATCTTCTTGTGCAGTTTTCTCTTTGCTAATTTCTTTTTCAGTTTGCGGGGTGCCTGCTGGGGTGCTGCTAGCTTCTGCACTAGGCTCAGTTGGAGAAGAATCCAACAGACTCGCCGCTATTGCAGCCTTCAAGTCCTCATTTTCCATCTCCAAGAGCCTATCTGCCTCCTCCACAGAAAGAAATGGATCAGAATGCTGTTGAGTCAATTTGATTCTCTTTGGGCCTTCTCTTGTGTTGCATGATTTAGTAATCCTCTCTGCATCTTCAGGAGAAAGCCACTGCCCATAACCATTGGAAGAATCAGAAGATGAGATGGGGCACTCTTTCGGGAAGTTTCCCCTCACAATGAAAATACTCCAGCCATAGCCTTTTAGTGAATCCAGATAGGCTGACAGGTAAAACTTTGAGAGGTGCTCTGGGGCTGCATAAAGACTGTCAAAATTGTACCATTCTCCATTCACTTTCCTGATACAGAACCAGTGGTCGTGCAAATGACAGATAAATGCATTCTCTAGCTCGGGGTCAATCTGGGCAGGCTCAGCAATTGGGCAGTTAAGGGGAATGACTTGCAGATCCCACACCTCTAAAGCCTTTTGCAGAACCTGAAAAAAGAAATTTCACCAAAAACCATAAGCTAGGACAAGTTTATGAATGTTACCAAGCAATACCCATCTGTAAATGTGAAAAAAATGTGCTCATGCAGTTTGATAATACGAAAGGTTTGTAACAACAAGCAAAATATTCATATTTCTTGTGTCATAATTGACTCTAGCAAAGGCAACATGCCAACACCTCCTGAAAATGAATTTTCCAATTACTAGAGACAGATTGACAGAATCAATCAAGATACATGCTGTTCATTTAAATGTGGGCATCCTATCATGAATTATTATCTATATGTGGTATATAAATACTTATCATTCATTGTTATTTTCCATCATGATATTGTTAAATTAAGACAAAAGTCATGTTTTATATACACCCAATGGAAAATGACACAGTTCAAAAGAGCCTCAGGTGGGGCTTGAAGGCGTTTTCCACAGGCTACTAGCATCAAGAACGCATCCTTGCCGCTAGTAACTTGATTACCAATTGCATCAGTATTATTAGTGCAAAATATAATGCACATGATGCATCTATAAGGAGGCACATCTTATCATCATCTATTAAAAGACAGTTATCTCCTAGAAGACAGAGAGGTGCCAGTTATGTGATGACAATTAGATACAAGTCAAATTGCATATGGGACCTTAAACTCCACTTAACATATTAAATCACTTTCCCATAAGAGATTTTGGAACATTACAGCTGATCCCAAAAATTGAGTATTGGAAATGACAGGTTCAAGTCTCAGTTTCTTCCGTTCTTGCCTTGAGGCAACATTATAAAACAAATACCAGCACACTGGAACAATATCCATCCCTGCAGTCAGTCATGGATAATTAAACAGTGAATGTAGACATCTACACATAAAACAAGCAATATTACCAGTTTACACAAAGCTGCATGCACTTAAGGCATCTATGCATTCTACAGATTAATGCCACTACAAACACAGTTCAATGTGAATTTTAACAAATTAATGACTCCTGGTATGTTTTGAATTGATATGTTAACATGAACTATTAAAAAGCACCGCTAGAAAATGTTACATGCGAAAGTAAACAACAAATCTGAAATAGCATTGAGAATGAATAAGCTCTCATAAGTACGGCTACTAAAAAAGAAACAAATAAGTAATATTTATTGCTGAATGTTTAAAGATCTTCACAACAAACTCATCAATTCTCCTTCCCTTAGCCTAAATTGGGCAAAGGCTGAGGACGAAGATTTCAAGTTTGAAAAATAACTTTTCAAAAATTTTGAGCCAATAAAATTGTAGTTTTATTTTTATTTCAGCATGGTTTACATAATCCTTTCTAGAAACTAATGCAGCCACTTCTTTCTTCCTAATCTTCTTAATGCTTTGACAAACGAAAATGAAAGTCAGACAAACTCTTCATTTTGTACGAGGAAAAGTTAAGTCCCCTTGAGACCATCAAATTGAGATATTACATTTCCTATTTGTTGGAAAGACATAATAAGATGAAGTGAAAAAAAAGACATGAATGTGACAAATGGGGAAGAAAAGGGGAAAAAAAAAGCTCATTAAGAAGAGAGCAAAAAATTGAACTTTACCTTCTTTATATAGAAAAGTACAGAAACGTATTCGACAACTTCAACGTAAAAGGTATAATATTTAACTAACATATAACGATTTCTCTTCCCTATCCTTATTAAGGATATCGCTAAACAGTTAAAAAAGTTTTTCCGTAAGGATAAACTACAATAATATTGAGAAGGCAGCAAGAAGCCAAGGCTCTCATTTATTGAATTGTTGGTTTATTTATCTATTGGGTTAGTAGCGCTAAGCAACAACTTGGAATAGTCGAGAACTTATTGCTAGTGTTTGTAGATTGTGTGGAATGTTTAAAGACATAATAATCATTGGTCATTCAAATAGAATTATCCAACCTTGACTCTATAGTTTCCTCAATTCACATGTTGTGATGTTTTAAGAGTAAGCTTCAGAGGATTTTGAATCTCAGGATAAAGGCATTTTCATAAATTATCCAAATTTGGTAAAATATTTGGATTGACCTTTTCAAGTAAGCGACCGCATTAGTATGTTACCATTATATCGAGCATTTGTTTATTGTCCAAATCTGGTGACTACAGTAATTTTTCATTTAATTGCTAAGCCTGCTAGTAGGATCCTACACGCAAAGTTTTGAGTTAATGATTATAGAACTAATGTTTGCTCATCGAATATCACTTACCAAATACTGAAACAATCCTGAATTAATAAATACAAATGCATACTGTATTTCACACACAGACAGCCTTTCTGAAAGTATTCAATCTTTCAATTTTCCGATCTAGTCACAGTGATAAAGTGAACTTCTTTCCATTGGAACTCGTTAAAACTATAAATATAATTCTGAAATTGCTCTTAAAAATACTTTTTTTTTTGTTATATTTTAATGTCATGTTTCAATTCATAAAAGAATAGAAATAGATTATTGCAAATATAATATTATTCAAAACTTAAAACACAATTAAAGCACCTGGATACTGAAATCGCCGTCGAGAGAGACGTTATGAGACTCCTCGCTGAGGAAATCACCGGCGGAAGCGGCGGGGACGCGACCTTCGAGCATCACCTGGCGCTCACTGCGATCGAGATCGGAAGCCAGCGCCGCCAAATCAAACTCCGAGAAAAACGGACCTTGTAATACCGTGTTCACGCAATGCACCGCGCATAGCTTGGACTCTTGTACCTCGTGGTACAACATCCCTCCGTTGCTTGCCCCTTCCATTATTCAAAAAACAAACCCTTATGTGCACCAAGCAACAAAACCTAGATTTTTTTTTTCTTTTTTTATATTTGCTATATTATTGTAACGGCGTGTTGTTAGGAAACGTTTTCAGTTTCGAATGTTCGATGGAGAGAAGAAGGGGAAGCTGAGGGAAAAGAATTTTATAATTTTATTTATTAAATAAATATAAATATATGATCGGTTTTTGCTTTGCTTGGCTTGACTTGAAGAAAATAACCAGTCATTGAGAAGGTGTACTGAGGGTTTCAGACTTGCCAAACTTGCAAGCAGTGAAGGAAGCGCTTTTCCTCTACACTGTTTCCTTTCCGTAAAAATTGGGTGCTTTTGCAAGAAACCCAAAAAAAGATAAAAACAGGGGTGGTTTTTAAGTTAAAATATATATATATATATATATCTTTATTCTTAATTTCTTATAAAAATGTTATCCCATGATCCCATCAAAGTGAAAATTCGACAATATAATTATTTCCAAGCACATACTTTAGTAGTTTGGAGTTTGGCGTTTGGCCATTATTATCATTATATAAAACAGATAATGCCTACGATATAACATAAACACTTTCAGACTAGAATGAGAGAAAAAGATGGCTCACACCTCACAGTTTCCAGCACCACAGTACAGAAATTAGAAAATTCATCATTCTGCATTCAAGTGGTGAAGTGTATTGAGAAAAATAATATAGTTTTAATACAAATACAAAATGGGACGGTCTCTTCCTATCGCGCCTTTAGCTTCTGAGAAGGGAAAAATCTCAGACAAGCAGATCATAATGGTTTCTACCACTGTACAGAAGCCTCACTACTTTCTTCGGCTTTCCATTTCTGGAGCCTCTCCAAAACTCGGCTCCATACTCTGCAATGGGAATAAAACCAGAGCCCCCTCCAGCACCTCTATGCTGCAATGACATAATAGAACCTATAATTAGACAACCATCAAGATTCAAATGGAGTAATTATAAAGAGTAAAGACAAACTAAAAGTAGAAAAAGATTATGAAGAACTGATTTTGTTCACTCTGAAGGCAGCAAAGCAATGCATGTGATGAATATAGCCTTATGTTCATAATTCTGAGTGATTGAATAGCTATGATAATGGAAACAAGGGGATCAGCAGCTGAAACAAAGCAACAAAACAGGACTACTCTCGGTTATACATCATCCAGTATTCAATGGACCCATACCCTCTCATGGCCAATATACAATTGGAGTTGTTAAAGTTCAATGAACTTTCTTTATTTCTATAATACAGCTCATTGGATGCACAGAAGGCAAATGTACAGACATTCACAATCATTTTCTATGGAATTTCAGCAGTTCTAAAACAAGTTATCATAGTTTAATAAAAAAATTTCTTAAAAGGAAAGCAAAAAGAAAGTCACTTCACACTGACTAGGTCAAGCTGAAGTAAGGCAACTAAATCGGCAATCAGATTTTGAAAAGTCCCCATACCTCATGCTCTGGTATGTAAACAACAATCGGCTGACTACACAATTTTGACAACACCTGATTTAGAATTCATTGTCAGTGGTCAGTATGCGATGTTTCACACAGAAGCATCAATATATAATTACACGCAAACAAACACATACATATGCAAAGAGAGGAAGAGAGGTAGAAATACAGAGATTGTAGCAACTGATTGATTGTCATAAGAAATAAATTAAAACTCCAATAATAGAGTAACACCTTCTCCACATTTGTAAAAATAATAAAAGATGTTCAATGTATCAACATCAGACAAAAGAGTTATGCATTTCAATAACCAAAGAAATAGACAGAAGCTTATGCAAACATTATGAGATGGATCATTGAGCAGTTGGTTGAAAACATCAACTGTCATCACCCCAAAAGATAAGGCATGTATAAATCAACTCACAGCTAGAGCACCAATGCTCAACGACTAAAAGAATAAACACTAGTCATATCCAAGGCTAAAAAGGAGGGTTAGTTTTAGTCGTCCAACTACCACCTCTGCAAATTCACTAAATTATACTTCAACCTTTTCCTTGATCAATTACCAAACAAAGAGAAAAAGGGGTGTGTTGAGAAGTTCCATCTCCACTGATGAAGGGAAGGGAAAAAGCAAATTATTTGCATTTAACAGGTGCCAACCAGTAGTTCTGACTCTCCTCCCCAGAAATCAGATCTTTCAATGCGCTGGCAGTAACTGCAGAAAGATGAAATTAGTATGTTCAACAGATTCAAGAATGACTACATGCTAAAGTGTACTCCAGAATACAAACAAATAGAAGAATTTTCAAGACTCGAAACATGATTAAAGACTTACCGTTTCAAGGACTCATCGACAGTAATTGCAATCAATGCCTCTTCATACTGCTGGCGTTCGCTGCCACTATCACATATAACCTCCTTTACAGCCATTCGCAAATCATCTACATTTGCAAAAAACCATGGCGAAGCTAAGTACCCAGAACTTAGAGCTTATCAGAACCATTTCTTAAAATTTTTTTTAAAAAAAGTAGACATAATCATTCTGACAGCTCGAGTTTCTCATTGAATTAAAACAGATTAAAAACTTAAAAAGGGTCAAAATTCAAGCAGAAGTCTAGATTCTATGCATCCATGCAACATGCATAAGAGAAAAAGATTGCTAAATTGCCACAGTTCTTCGTTTTGAAGACAACCATTGAATTGAAAACAGAAAAAGATCTTCTATTGCGATCTCACTCAATTACCCAATTTACAGATGAAACATTCCCTAGTTGCCAATTGATGCGCACACACTAAAGATGAAGAATGAAAAATTCATTGAATTGTCATATAAAATGATCAGGTAGGATCATATTAAGCAATTATTGATTGACATTCACATCGAGCTATATAAATAAAAATATCCAAACATACCCGCATCCTCTCTCTCTTCCCGTGCGTTAACAGTGATACCCTTGTTTAAAGCCATCCCTTTGACCTAATTCATCAATTAGGATTCAGTTCACAAGGCAACAGAAAAAGTATTCTTGAGGCATGGTTTAAGTTCAATTTTTACAATTTACTAAATAACAAATAAAATTTAATTAAAAAAAAAAAGCTTTCTCAAATCAATCAGAGGAGCCATAAATGAAATTTTTATTTACCACCAGAAAGGTAAAAGGAAAAGAGATACCAGTGCTCTAAATAGACAGCGTCCATCCCCAGTAACTCTCTGAACTGAATAACGCTCAACCTTTTTCATCGTTGGTGAGCCACCACCTCTAAAAACCAAAATTTACGGAACATACCATAGATTAAAATTGAGAAAAAGTCTAATTTTCAGAACTAAATTGTAATACTTCACATACAGTCACTTATGATTGTTATTAGTAAATCAAATAAAACTTCATTTTGAATTAGCCCAAACAATTCTAGTAGCAGTGGACGAAACCGCTAAATTGCAACAAATGTGGACAAGTTCGAAGTTTATGAATGCTTCATATGTGTGTGTGTGTTTTTTTTCCTCACCGGAAAATTTTAACAAAGAGAAATAAAACTCACAGTGGAGTTCCAATTCTTGCAAAGAATAAATGATTGTTGTTTCTGTGGAACGCCATGGGACATGTTTGGGAATTTGGATTTGAAATTGACGCAACGGGCGAAGAGACAAGCTCGAATTTTGCAATTCCAATTCTCAGTTGCTCAAGAATCCCCTCTGCTTTAATCATCAATATAAATAAATAACTACGAAATTAAAAGGAAGAAAAAATCAAGCTTAGAAAGTGAAGTACCAGTTAGAGGCTTGTCCGCCATGGAGAAACGCGGGTTAGGAACTGGGAAGACAGTGAGTGAAGTAGAATAAACTGACGAAAGGCGCAGATAAGGCACGGTTGCCCAAATAAGGTACACCGGTACGACGTCGTTCAAGCTGAAGCAGATTAAGATTTAAGACCATTGTTCGATACAGGAAATGAAAAATATATTTATTTTTAGGGAAGCGTTCGGCATCATTTTTTAAATAATATTTTGAAATTAATAATGGACAACGAGAACATTAATATTTTAAAGATGGCAAATGTGTTTGGTAATTTTTTAAAATAGAAAATTAAAAAAATATGTTTGATATTATTTTTTAAAGAATAATGTTAAATATTTTAACATTTATGTTTTAATTTGAGTCTCAACTGATGTGATATTTATCTATTAAATGATGATTATTTTATTTTATAAATTATGAAATACATCGTATAATATATAAGTGACATATAAAATTTAAGTTGAAGTTCAAATATTAAGATCCTTAATATTATTATTTTTTAAAAAATTAAATTTATAGAACACGGTCGGTATCATTATTTCTAAAAGACAATTTTTTTCTTTAAATATTATGATAATTTTGTATGGATAACTATTAGAGCACTATGTTCACATTTATATGAATAATTATAATGCAAAATAAAAATTAATTGATGAAAAAATATTAAAAATACAAATACTGTATTATCAAACTAGGGCAGGTCGTAGTTAAACAAGTTCAACTTATACATAATTTCAACATAAAATATAATATGATGGCCCTTTTAAATATTTTATCCTTAATTAATGTCGTGAATAATCTTCCCATAATGCTGCTCAATTATATCCTTGGTTGCAGGGAGTCATGGGTTGTCGCTATGGATTGCGATAGAAGGATGAAGAAATTTAAAGATTTTGTCCAAATTAAATGGCACATCACTGAGGATAATAAAACAATCCGAACCAACTTTTCGCATGATTGATTCGGACTAAATTTTTGGATTTTGACGTAAATTTAACAGTCAAGAGTCGAGTTCGGACTTAAATATTAAAGTTAAATTAAACTTGCTAAGGTTTCAGCTTACTCGCCCCAACCTAGTCTTAATACTTAAAAAAAGTCACATATCAAACACACACTCTCAAAACAAACAAAAAAAAAAAAATTACACATCTTAGTGATAATGTCTCCAAACCACGACCACCAATCCGACAACACCAACCTTCACTAATCATAGTCGCTAACAGTAAGAAATCACACCGTCACACATGACCAACAACCAATCAATTGTACCTTGCACTGCTAGCCAACCAACCAACCATGAACTCACGCCACTGCGAGCCAACCAACTAACAAAATTACTTGCACCACCGTCACGCCACGCCACGCCACACTGTCTGAGGTCCCTTGTTATTTTTGTTTGTTGTTTTTTTATTATTATTTTCATTTTTTATTGCTTCACATGAATAGTAAACATATACGTAAACGATAATTATATATTTAAATACTACTGTATACATAAATAATACATATATTTAAACGGTATGTATATGTAGATAGTAACCTCCAACATGAACAATACCCAATTCCATAAAATGTAACCAAATTTCTCTTGTTCTTGATGTTTGAGGCCCATTGTTATTTTTTTTTTATTAATATTTCAATTGTTATTTTGAATGCTGATTTGATTTATGTTATTTTGTAATTAGCAAAATAAAAAAAAATGTTAAAAAAATTATGGAGCCCAAGCCTCCAGGTGGCAATATGGGTCAGGATTCGTTTATTCGATTCGATTCGATGCGAATTAAATGGGTTTGGATTTGAAAAAATTGATTCGTTTAATAAATGGGTGAATTCGATTCGATTCGTTAATTAAACGAATCGAATACGGGTTTAAAAATTTTGATTCGTTTATTCGTTTAGAATTCATTTAATAAATGGGTCATAAACGAATCGAATACAAGTTGATTCGTTTATTATTTATTTAATAAATTTGTATTAAAAAATATATAAGTTAAAATTGAAAAAAAAAAACAATAGGTCCAGTAGCCCTAATTCTCTAAATTATGAGGGGTTTATGTGATAAATTAAGAGGGATTTATGTGATAATCATGAAGGGATCTAGTTGATATTTTGCGGGTGTTTATAAAAGGAGAAAATCAGAAAATCGGATGAAAAACCAAAATTTAGTGAAACACGCAGAGAGAGAGAGAGAGAGAGAGAGTGTGTTGACTTGTAACAGACTCGTGACCCGACCCGAACCCGCAAAACCGACCCGTCTGTTTCTCCCATCTTCGGCCACCTCACTGGCCGAGCAAGGTGTCAAACGGAAGCTTGTGAGCCGGCCGTCCATCCCCAGTCACCCTTGCTACCGGAAAACGCGTGGAATGCCGCCGGTGAAGCTCGAAAGTTCCGCGGATTTTGCACGGACGATCGCCGGCGATTCCGGCCGTCTTTGGCCGTGCCACCGGTTGGAAAAGCTTCCCCACCTCACCATCTTCCATTCCCGACCAGTCACCGGCACCGAGGAGGCCGATTTGCCGCCTTCCAATCACCCCAAGGAGCCGCGGCTTCACGAGCTCGATCTAGCTTCGCCACCGCGCGTGGGAGGACACCATCGGCACCGTTGGACTCACCTCGACGAGAAGTGTTTAGTCCGAGCTTCTCCACCACCGTTGGGTGAATTCTTGGCTGCCGTTGGACTCACCTCGACTAGAAGTGTCTCGGTAATTGAATTTATGTTATTTTTTATGTTTGATTTATGTTGTGGTATTTTTATTTGTAGATTTATGATGTTGTATCTTGTACATGTTGATTAATTGTTAGATTATAGTTGATTTTTATTTAATATTGTTATTTAAATAAATTTCTTGGATTAATCAGGGCCCTTAAAATAATTTTGAATTATTTTGTTTTTAGGAGAATAGCCACAAGCCGAAGTAATTCAGCCTACACAATTAACGATTCTAGTGTTGGCGATGATGATGTAAATGACATAATCGAACAGGAAGAAGAGATTGAAAAAGGTTTAAGGCTAGTAGAACAAAAGGCACCACGACAAAGGAAACTAACTTCACAAGTTTGGTCGTTGTTCCGTAAGGTTCCGGGGGATAAGTATCCGGACAACAAGCCGAGAGCGGTGTGTAAAAAATGCAGCATTGAGTACGTGGCTGCACGCAATTCTGGTACAGGTAATCTAAGAATACATTATGAAACTTGTGCAAAATTTAAAAAGCGTGATCCTATACAAATGATGTTAGATCGTAGTGATGGATCCTTAATTCGTGTTCCCAAGTTTGAAGCTCATGTGTTTCATGAATTATTGTCTTGTGCCATTGTTATGCATGATTTGCCATTTCAATTTATTGAATATGAGGAAATTAGAAGAATTTGGAATTATTTGTGTGATGAAGTGCCCAACATCTGTAGGAACACTGCAAAAGCCGATGTGTTAAAAATGCATAATAGGAAAAAGACAAAAATTCGAAGCATGTTAGAAGAAGGTCTTAGTAGAATATGTCTTATTACTGATTTATGGACTTCTATAACTACAGATGGTTATTTGTATCTCACTGCACATTTCATTGATAAGGGATGGAATTTACAGAAAATAGTGCTGAATTTTTGTGAAATGCCAATTCCACATACTGGGATTGCTTTGGCTGAAAAAATATTATCATTGTTGTGTGAATGGGGTATTGAGAAAATGATATTTTCATTGACTGTGGAAAATGCTTCAAGTAATGATGTTTGTGTTGCAATGTTAAAAAGTCAATTGAGATTAAGGAATGCTTTGGTGTGTGATGGAGATTTCTTTCATATTCGATGTTGTGCTCATATTATTAATTTAATTGTTCAACAAGGATTGAAAAAAATTGAGAAAGAAATAGAAAAAGCCCGTGAGAGTGTGAAATATGTGAAAGGGTCATAAGTGAGAAAAAAGAAAGTTTTAGAGTGTGTTAAGCAAGTATCTCTAGATGACAAGAAATGATTAAAACAATATGTTCTTACAAGATGGAATTCAACTTTTCTTATGCTTGATAGTGTTTTGTATTATAAAAATGCTTTCCGTTATTTACAATTGAGTGATTCCAATTACAAGAATTGTCCTTCTGAAGAAGAATGGGGGAAAATAGAAAAGATTGGTAAATTCTTGTCTATGTTTTATGAGATCACATGCATTTTTTCTAGTTCAAAATAACCCACTTCAAATTTGTATTTTCCGAAGGTGTTTGTGGCTAAAGTTGCTTTAGATCAATTATTTTGTAGTGAGGATGTGTACATGAAAACTATGGCACAAAAAATGATCGAAAAATTTGAGAAGTATTGGTCTGATTTTTGTACCATTTTGGCCATAGTGATCATCTTGGATCCTAGATACAAGATGGCATTTATTGAGTTTACTTATAGCAAGGCTTATGGTCAAAATTCGGAGGAGTTGAAACATGTTCAAGATAAATTGTTTTCAATTTTTGGTGAGTATAATTTGATCACACCATCTTCCCCCATTACATCTGTACTCACACAAATGAGTGATGTTGGTTCAAGTGCGAGACGTAATGACAATAATCAAAGCACACTGAACCAAAAGACCATGAATATGTTCAAGGTATATTTACAATTTTCTTATTTGTTTATTGTAAGACTTATTATTTCCATGCTTGTTTTGAATTTTGACTATTCTTATTTCTTAATCATTTTGTGGAAGTTTGATGATTTTGATAACATGGATTGTAGTGCTTATGTTAGAAAATCTGAATTGGAGCTTTATTTAGATGAGCCAAGAATCGATAGAAAGATTGATTTGGACATTCTAAGTTTTTGGAAAGGAAATGGATTTCGTTATCCTAACCTTTCTTTCATGGCTCGTGATATCTTGAGTATTCCTATATCCACTGGTGCATCTGAATCAGCTTTCAGTGTTGGCTGTCGAGTTCTTGATCAATTTCGAAGTGTATTGAAGCCAGAGATAGTCCGAGCAATTATTACTACTAGAGATTGGAAGTTTGGAGAGATTGGTAAAACTTGCTTATAAAATTTATTTACTTTTCTTTTATAATATTATGTGCAATTGTTTCTAATTAAGATTTATTTTTATAAAATTATTGTAGAAAATTTGGATGTTACATGGACCAACTTACTCAAAACATTATAAACATTTATAAACATGAGCATTAATTATGCTTTATCTGCACAGAGTGCCAATGATCCAAATGACAGTGTGTGAGTGTGGTAGATAAAATTTTTATCTTGTTTAATTATTATTTTCTTGAAAATGCTACAAATTTGCTATATATTTTGATTTTTGAAATTTTACAATGACTATTATTAATATTGCAGTATGTTAATAACATTTTATTTACTTTTTGGTGTAGGATTTTTGTTTTCAAGGTGATAAAGACAAATAAATAGAATTAAAGAAATTGTATTTCTTTATAATTTGAATTTGAATTATTGTTATTTTTAATATTAAGGATTTGATATTTGGTATTTGGATGACTGTATAATATGATTTGAATTATTTGTATTTTGTTGTAGGATATTAAATTTGTGTTTTTTTGCTTAATTTTGTTTATTAATTATATTTTTCTAAACGAATTGTAAACAAATCTGGATTCGATTCGATTCGTTATAAATTCGTAAAGGATAAACGAATAATAAACGAATCCGAATTCGATTCGATTCGTTTATCAATTCTATTAAACGAATTAAACGAATCGAACCGAATATCGTTTAATAAACGAATCGAATCCGAATCCTGAAATTTCAATTCGTTTAATAAACGAATCGAATTCGAATCCATAGAATTTTGACCCAATTCGTTTACGATTCGATTCGTTTATTCGTTTTGCCACCCCTCGCAAGCCTGACTTGAAGTTTAAACGACTAAGTTTTTTAAGGCTCGGCCCTTTACTTAGTTATGGGGTTGGGCTCGGACTAAGTTATTGCCATTCCTACACAGTAACTCTTGAGTGGAAAACTTGCATTTATAACAACGAAACAATATTTGTATTTTTTTTTAAAAAAGAAACAATATTTGTATTTGATGATGAATATTTAAAAAATATGTTTTATTAAAAAAAAATTCTTCTGAACATATTTTCACTATTTTTTGTGTTTTCAAACAAACAATCAAACATATTTTTGTTATTTTTATTTTCATATATTATTTGAAAATAAACTACTAAATGTGTTGTCTAAAACAAGCATAGGAAATAATAATATTATAGATTTTAATATTTAAATTTCAACTTGAATATCAATCATATATTAATCATCTATTAAATAATTAATTTTATAAATTTTAAAATTAATTAACTACATTTAATAAAGAAATATCACTTATATTAAAATTTAAATTAAAACTTAAATATTAAATATTTAGTGTTAAAAACAATACCTAAGGCAAGTTTTTCCATTATTTTGTTTTCTGGCACATTTTGAGTCTCCGGTGCCAACATCACCATTTCGTCAAACCGCCGGCACGTGATTTTCTGTTTGTGTCACTTGTGTGTCGTTCAGATTTCATGGTTACTTTATTCTGATCTACCTAGCCGACTAAAAACATACCTGTAATTAGGATTTGACTCTTTTGTGAGGCAATAAAAACAATCGGCAAGCCACCAAACTCAACCTAACCTCTTCTTTTTCTAATTAAAGCCCTCATCATGGCGCTCTCCTAGTGGTATGGAGATTGGGCCATTGGGCCGAAGATTAGAAATAATGGTCCATTGGATGTGTACTAGTTTGAAAGTAATCAATAATAAAAAACTGTTTAACGATCACTCCATCAACATTTATAACATATTATATAATTCATGCATAAAGAACAACTCGGGAAAAAGATACATTGAGCGAATGTAAGAATATTGATTCCACCGAACCTCTGCCAACAAGAGAATTTGATCACAGTGTAAAATTACACTAGCAATTTATTTTGATTAATCGAATCAATTATATTTGACAAATTGAAAACATTGTGGCGTGGAGTCGAGCCCTATGGCATGGAAGGGAACATCGAACCAATCGAGACAATCACACGTGTAAATCCGAACTTGCACACGTGCCAGGTAATCAGGGTTTAACAGAGAGAAGGAGAAGCTACGTACTTTCAACGGCCGAACCGAAAAAAGCTGGCTGATTTTAAGCAAGCGGGGTCCCTCCACATCACATAAGAAGTATCGACGACACACAAAATCACTGCGCATAGAACATACTTTCGATTTCCGAACACTCGCTCTCTCTCTCTCTCTCCTTATTTATTTAATTTTAATTTTTTTAGTTATTGTTTTTAATTTGACGATCTCTACGATGCTTTCATCTTCCATCATATTTGCTTAATAATACTCGCCTTCCCCACTCTCGTCTTCCCCTCTTCATAAAAAGTTTATGCTTCCACGCTCTTTCTCTGGAGATATCAAATTTTCTGTCATTTCCCTGGTAATTTCCTCGTAATTTGAGTTCATTTTTTAGTATGTCTAATCTTTTGCTCTATCTTGTTTGTTTCTCGAGAAAATTGGTGCGGAAGCAGTATGAATCTTCTGAATTTGAATTTCGGCTCAATGTTGTGTTGGATTGTAGCGGAAATGTGATTACTGAGCCCAACTAATTTGACTGCTATCGTTTGCTCTTTTTCTTATAACTGGAAAAAATATTATTTTTCGCAGATTTGATTTCTTTGGAGCTTAATTCGAAAATTGAGCTCTTGCTGAAAGGAGTTGAATAGTAGGTTTGGAGAATGGCTACGATTTCTCATTCTTCGCTTGCATTTACCGGAGCTTCAGCTTCGGATCTTTTTCGGAGCTCCAAAAGCCATGTAAATGGTATGCCTCTGAAAGCCCTAGGGAGTGCGAGATTTGGGAGTAAGAGCAGGAGATTTGCTGTGAGTGCAAAGCTTCGGAAGATGAAGAAGCACGACTATCCTTGGCCCAAGGATCCCAAGGATGCTGATCCGAACGTGAAAGGTGGAGTACTTACTCATCTTTCACATTTCAAGCCGTTGAAGGAGAAGCCGAAGCCTGTGACTTTGGATTTTGAGAAGCCGCTTGTGGATCTCTCAAAGAAGATCATGGATGTAATTGCTTTTTTGGTGTTGGTGTTGATGGTAATTGTTGGTTTGACTGAGATTGTTTGGTTTGATTTTATAATTTTATTGAGTGCAGGTGCGGAAGATGGCAAATGATACTGGTTTGGACTTCAGTGATCAGATTGTATCATTGGAAAATAAGTATCAACAGGTCAGCTTTTTGCATTAGCTTTTAATTTGCTGTTCATGGATTGTTGGTAAAATTCAAGTTCTGGGGATATCAATTAGTTGAAATAGTATGGACATAATTAGTGACTGATAAAGCAGACCTAGCACTGAGGACAAGGGTTTAAGTGGTTTAGATAGACATGCTCGGGTAGACTTTGCACCACAAAAGTACATCCCAAGCTTTTGGGTTGGGCGTTAGGTTTCCCAATCTCCATTTAAATGGAGCACTGCCACCCATGTTAGTCGCCACAACCAAACTATTTGCTTTTCCTTGCCTAAGAGTTTCTGCCATAAGCCTTGATATGTGCAGTCTAAAATGTTGGAAACCTAACGCATGGGACCTATGTTTTTTCTTCCATCGTCACTTGTCTTGCTAAGTGGCCATAACAATTTATTTGCTTTTTCATTGGCAAGTTATCATTTAATAATGAAGAAGGCAGGCACCGATTTGAGTATATATCTAACTTCTTGGTGTTGTATTTTTTGTCAACAATCAAATCAGTTCCCTTTCCTTTTGGAAAATAACTTATTTGATTAATTCTCAATTCTTCTGATGTATAAAGGTTTCATAATCCATGGCCTTATAGTGCTATATTGGTGGCTGAACCCAATGAGGCTTACCACCTATAGTGGTGTTATTTGCAAAATTGCTATTAATGAGATATACGATATTTACAAATAACATCTTTTCACTGGTCCACATGCCTCTTACGGGTTGTGCAATGTGATTGAAGCATACTTAAAGACATTATGCTCCTACTCTTGCCAATTAAACTTGCTAAACAAATAAAATATTGATTGCCATGTGGCAAGACGAGTGACCAAGAGGGAGGACTCAGTGCCCATGAGTATTCTTTGATGGAAATCCACCAAGTTTACAACAAAAATCACCGGAACTGAGTCAAAATGCTTACTCTCTGTTCTGCACTTACTAACTATTATTATTATTTTTTTTCCATGGAGCTGATTGATGCAATTTTTCTATGACCATGCAATGATGGTGTTCATCAAGATTTAGTTGATATAGGGCCTTCATCAAGATTTGGTTGACGTTAATGTCTTGCCAATGATCTTATTCATTGATGATAAGCTGGAAATGTTTTTCTTGTTTCCAGCTAAAATATCAAGATGTATAATTGATAGACATTGCACTTTCGCTGCACAAATAGCGTGAAGGGGATTGTAATATGTTTCGATCTTGCTTTTAGGGCTTGAGCTCATATAATAGTGTATAGCTTGTGTCAAGTGTGTTACGATCTTGTTGCTCACATACAAATTTTTAAAATCATAGTTCAGATAGTCTCTCTTTCAATTTTCATCTCACAACTTTCCCTTACTGTTTGCAGGCTCTAAAGGATTTATACACGCATCTGACCCCCATACAACGTGTGAATATTGCAAGGCATCCCAACAGACCCACTTTCCTTGATCATGTATTTAACATTACCGAGAAGGTGTGGCAGTCATAGTCTCTTTTACTATCAGATTTTAACATAATGTGCCACCTCTTTATTGAGGCTCCCAGCTTTTTGATTTACACTGATACAACCCCTTAGTGAATCTCTTCTTTGTTTGCATATGTTCAGTTCGTGGAGCTTCATGGAGATCGAGCAGGTTATGATGATCCTGCTATAGTAACTGGTATAGGAAGTGTGGATGGTAGAACATTCATGTTTATGGGTCACCAAAAAGGTAGAAACACGAAAGAGAACATTCAGCGTAACTTTGGGATGCCTACTCCACATGGGTATGTCCAATAAGAATTTTGTAGTTTATAATCACCACAAAATTTTGATTAGTTTTGGAACTGGAATTTCTGTTCTCATTTTGCTAATGGGTATTTGATTTTAACTGATTTATTAAACAGTTACCGGAAAGCTCTACGCATGATGTATTATGCAGATCACCATGGGTTTCCTATAGTTACCTTCATTGACACTCCTGGGGCATACGCAGACCTAAAATCCGAAGAACTGGGCCAAGTATGTGGATGACATTTGTAAAAATTTGGATGGCTTCCTCACTTTACTGGCATAACTGATTTGTTTGCTCTAAATGAACACAGGGTGAAGCCATTGCTCACAATTTGAGGACCATGTTTGGTCTGAAGGTGCCAATCATTTCCATTGTTATTGGGGAGGGTGGCTCTGGTGGTGCTCTGGCCATTGGCTGTGCTAATAAATTATTGATGCTTGAAAATGCAGTTTTCTATGTTGCCAGGTGATTTAGTTTTCTATCTTTGGCTTTAAAGATTGACTATGTAGACTCTGGCTTGCCATAATCCAATCAATGGTTATAATATCTTTTGAAGGTTCCATTTCTTATATCACTTTTCGATTGGGTTTTCTTTTCCACCTTTCTTAAGATTTCTTTGAACCAATTTAACTTTTGCATCTTTGTTCTCTGATTTTATCTCCTTTTTATGATGCAGTCCAGAAGCATGCGCAGCTATATTATGGAAGACTGCCAAAGCTTCTCCAAAGGTTTACACAGCACTAATGTTCTTCTTGTTAGTTGGTGAAGATATATTTATAGCTGACCACTGAAAGCTTTTTCCTATGCAGGCAGCTGAGAAGCTGAAGATTACTGCATCAGAGTTGTGCAAGCTACAAATTGCAGATGGCGTGATCCCTGTAATTAGTCTCTCCATGTGCATGAATTCTATACTTTTGCTCCTTTTCATTTGTCCTTTCATGTTCATTATTGTGTCCTTGCCTTGTCTAGATATTCTGGAAACCATGATAAAGAGGGCCTTGTACAAATTCTGGAAACCATGATAGAGAGGGCCTTGCACAAACTTTGATTTTTAAAAATTTCACTTTTCTGCTTGACATTTTACTATAATGCCATATTCAGTATTTTATCCCCTTTCTGTGATCCAGTCACAATGATTCAGATTTGTATTTTCATCCAGCTCTTCTATGGTATTATCTGTGGCACCTTAAAATATTTTTTCATCTCTGCAGGAGCCACTGGGGGGTGCACATGCTGACCCATCTTGGACTTCACAACAGATAAAAATTGCTATAAATGAAACAATGGATGTGAGTGGCATTGACACTAGTTCTTCAAGAATCAACTCTATCCAATTATATGTTTAATGTGAACTTTGGTTCTCACAGGAGCTTGAGAAGATGGACACACAAGAGCTACTAAAGCATCGGAATCTCAAGTTTCGGAAAATTGGTGGGTTCCAAGAAGGAATCCCAATTGATCCCAAGAAAAAAGTAAACATGAAAAAGAAAGAGGGACCTATTGCTAGCAAGACTTCAAAAGAGAAGTTGGAGGATGAGCTTGAAAAACTAAAACAGCAAATCTTGAAATCAAAGGAGTCATCTACCAAACCGCCAGATGCGGCTCTGAATGTGATGATACGAAAACTGAAAAAAGAGGTAGATCATGAGTTCTCTGAGGCAGTTAAAGCCATGGGCATGCAGGAAAAGTTTGCAACACTGCGGGCTGAATTTTCAAAAGTAAATTCTCAGGACCAGTTCATGAATCCAGTTCTAATGGATAAGATTACCAAGCTTAAAAATGAGTTCAACCAAGGGCTGGCATCGGCCCGTAATTATGCAAGCTTGAAGTATAAGCTCGACATGTTGAAGGAGTTCTCCAATGCCAAGAGTTTATCAGACAGCAAAAATAAGGCTGCTAAATTAAAGCAGGAAATCAATAAAAAATTTGAAGAGGTTATGTGTCGGCCTGATGTAAAGGAAAAGATGGAAGCAATAAAGGCCAAGCTCCAAGACTCTGGAGCATCCAGCTTTGGCGATCTGGATGATGACCTGAAGGAGAAACTTGTGAAGATGAAGAAAGATATAGAGTCAGAGCTAATTGATGGTCTTAAGTCCCTTGGTTTGGATGTTGAGGTTGTAAAATCTAAGGCTAAAGAGCTTAGTGAGCAGAATTCATTTTCAAACTTTAGGAGTAAGATGGAAAAGTTGAATGAAGAAATTAACAAGAAAATTGAAGATGTTATCAATTCATCAGATCTGAAAGATATGATTGAATTGTTGAAATTGGAGATAGCAAAGGCAGAAAAGAAACCTGATGTGAACTCAAAAAGTAAGATTCAGGCTCTAGAGCAACAAATTAAGCAAAAGCTTTCGGAGGCTATAAGTTCCTCTGAATTAAAGGAGAAGCATGAGGAGCTGATGGCAGAGATTTCTGAAGCCACCAAATCTCCAGGAGGATTGGATGGAGGTTTGAGCAATGAACATGCAAAGGATGACAGTTCCAAGTATGATAAGTCAAGAGTGGAGATTAATGTGGGTGGAAACCGTAGCTTTGCTTAGTGTAAGTTAAATCTCTTCTCCTCACATGATTTCTTTGGTTTATAATTTTGAATTCGTTACTTTTTTTTTTTGGAGTGGTTGGATTGTTGCTCTATATTTAATAGGTGGGTCTTCTCAAAATTTTCTCGAAGCCTGTAATTAGTGCTGTAAACTCACATCTTTTGATATTGATGGTTAGGTTGATTTAAATTTTCTTGAATTCCTCCAGTATTTATGGTTTTATCAATATGTCACTGGTGAAGATAATACAAAGCAGATAGTGGTGGTCAATCAAGTGCTTAGAGCTGCTTCAAGGCCTTCAGGACAGGTTATACTTCAACCTTGAGCCATGATACTGCCACTGTATGGTCACCTTTGTTTCAGTTTTGCAGCTACGATAACATAAGAGAGTTGCACACCATAGATACTTGTTCTTTTCTTTATTTAGCTTGAACTGTTCTTTAATATTTTGAATTAGGTTTAATTAATTTATCAGTTTCATTGTTGTTTGTTTAATTTATTTTGGTAGAGTCTGGGTCTTTTCCTATTGACAGACAAGGAACACTGTATAGATGATGTGAGTGCAAGGGGAAGCCAATAACATGCTTCCAAATATCAGGAATAAACACTTGTCTTTTGGTGATTGGTCATATATAACTTGTTGCCGCTTATGAGACTTATTTTTATTGTAATCTGCCATATTTTTTCTGGATTTGGCATCTATTTGTCTGCGGCCACTGGAGAATTAGAGGTTCAAATTTTTTACGTTTTCTTGAAACAAACAAAGAAACAAAAATTCTATGAATGCCTTGAGGGACTTCACCGGATTTCATTTCAATAGGTATAAGATAAGTAATTTTACAATAAGATCTTTTATTTTAATAAAAAAATAATTAAATTAAAAAATAAGAAAAATATATATTTTAATATAGTGTGTTTTATATTATAATTTATCAAAAATTATGTTTTTTTTTTAAAAAATCTCCTTAATAGAAGGAGACTGCCGCTTATGCTTGTCCGGGCACGGCCTGTCTCTTGTTTTACTCGTTAAGTTGAATTTTTGGTTAGTATTTGACAGGATGAATGTACGTAACTACATATGATTAGAATCTGACAGAGATCGGAGGCCCGTATGGTTAGAAACAAATAAATCATGAAAGAGCGATGCACATATGGCGTATAGGTCAGAATCTAACTGAGGTGCGCATGAAGTATCTAATTACACGGTCATTTACCAGAGAGAAGAGGTTTTTGACTTGATGCAAGGTGACGACTGTAGTTACTTTGCCGCCACTGAACCGTTTGATGGTCACTAAAGCAGCACATTTAGAAGTAAGATGAAAGCTACAAATCAAGAGTCAAGTCGAATCCGGAATCCCAAAACACCATTCTATTCATCAAACTTACAACAAAGATCAAAGAAGACACCACAAATTCAATACAAAAATGGGATAATAGCTTTTCCATGCTTGGGATAATCCTCCCCAAACTTTTCCAAATACCACCTATGATGCGCAAATGCCCTAGGTACCAAATTAGCGCAGGTGTAAAGAAAAAACCCTAAACCTACCCAAGACCATGTCATCACCGCCCAACCAAACCACTCCAAAATCTCACCAAAATAATTGGGGCAACTCACAAGCTCGAACCAACCACCCCTGGGTACTTTATACCCCCCACCTTGTTTCTTTAACCCCACCAGAACTTTATCAGACCAGATATTCACCCACATTCCGCAAAAGAAAATCACCAAACCAATCAAAAACCGCCACCAAAACAACCACCCATCGGAGTCACCCTCATAATCCTTGTAGTGAGAAACCCATCTAGCTTGCAAGTAAGAATTCAAGAGATTGAACCCAAATGCCATTAAGGCTACGGTCACAGGGAAACCGGTCAATTGGGTTTTATTCCGGTGAAGGCGAAGTGGGTAGATGCAAGATCGGTGAAAGTAATGGAAGAGAAAAGGGGAGATCAAAATGAGAGATTTTGGGTTTGTGAAATTATGACCAAATGGGAAGACTAAGAGAGTGAGCCAAAGGGTGGGGCTTTCCATTAGAAACCAAGCCAACGGTGGTGACATGGTGGGGCCCCACCCCGGCCGGTGGTGCTTACCGTAGGGGGCTTGGAAGAATCTTAGGGATAGGAATGTTGGTGGGGCTATGAGGTAGAGTGTGAGGAGGCAGTTGTTGAAGAAAGCTTGATCTGATGATGATGATGCCATTGGACAGGAACAAAAGATTTGATTTTTTTTGACAGTGAGGGATGATGGGCCTTTGGCTTTTATGCTGTTGGTGTTGGGGCTTTTTATTTTATTTTATTTTATTTTTAATGAAATAATAATAACGGAGAGGTTTTTGGTTTCTACTTTGCAAGAGATGTCTTTGTAATTCTGTTATACAGTTAAAGACAAATTTAGATTTAATTTTTATTTGTGGCTAATGTATCATTACATGATTTCAAGACAATCCTAATGAGTCACAATTATTCTACGCCATTTATTCAGTAACTTATGAAATTAAAATTAATATTTTATTATCTTATGATAAATAATACATCAGTAGTTGAGACTCAACTTTGGATCCTAGGA
Source organism: Murraya koenigii (assembly GCA_025617385.1). Taxonomy (NCBI): domain Eukaryota; kingdom Viridiplantae; phylum Streptophyta; class Magnoliopsida; order Sapindales; family Rutaceae; genus Murraya; species Murraya koenigii. The sequence continues at coordinate 15,169,883 of CM046819.1, forward strand.
TTATGTTGTTGGATCAAGAAATTTGGGAGAGAACTTATGAGTCTAATCTAATTATAATGTTTCAGCATTTGAATAATGACTTAAATATATATATTTTTTAAAAAAATTAATTAAATAATAATAGAAGTACAATCATCTAATATATATATATATTAATATAATATTAATAAATTAATTGTATAAAACCATTCAGTTATACATAGCACGTGGTAGCAGTGATAGAAACTGAAGCAATGAAATTTCATAATAACTTACAAAACCAATTGGTACATAAGCAAACCATCATATGATGCCAACAAAATATATATATGTATGATATAGAAGAATATAATCTAGAAATTATATTTATTCAAGATTTGAATTAAAAAATATATTATTATTATTATTATTTTAATAGAGTTATTTATGCATCCCATTTTTAGCATTTCATTTGAGAAAGAGAGTTTGTGTGAAAGTTTAAAGAGTTTAATACTTTTGTAGAATTAGTAAGTGAGAGATTGAGTGTATTGAAGTTCTAGGAAGTGAGTCAAAATATTATAATACTTATAATCCTTATATCACTAATAAAATATTTTTCTTATGTCTTCGCCTGTGAATGTAGACTAAAATCTAAACCACATAATTTCTGGTGTTCTAATTTGTGCTTATTCTTTATTTTATTCTAATTTCATTTTAGCTTTAGTTATACTTCACGTATAAAATTTCTAACAGTGGTATCAGAGCCTTGGTTACATTTTTTAGAATTGAGTTACTGTTCATGTTGAGGTTATTGTTCACATATACAATTATTGTTTATGTACATAGTTATTGTTCAAGTATATAGTTACTGTTCATATATATGGTACTGTTTACGTGAAATGATGAGAGCCGATCATAATAAAGACAGTTCATGGTGAAAGTAAAATACAAGATTGAGAAGTTCAACGAGAACAATTTCTCGTTGTGGAAAATGAAGATGAAAGTTATTCTGAAGAAAACCAATTGTTTGACAGTAATTGGAAAAAAAACCATAGAGACAACTGATGATGCCAAGTGGAATGAGATGAACGGCAATGCAATTACTGATATTTACTTAGCACTTGTATATGAGGTGTTATCTAGTGTAGAGGAGAAAAAACAACGAAGAAAATATGGGATACTCTCTCAAAATTGTACGAGACTAAGTCGCTGCAGAATAAGATCTCCTTAAAAAGGAGACTATATACTCTTCGAATGGCAGAATTTACGACAATGATCGACTATATCAACATCTTGAAGACTCTATTTTCGTAATTCATAACGTTGGGTCATAAAATAAAGAAAAATGAACATGCGAAACGTCTACTTCAAAGTCTACCAGATTCATATGATCAACTCATCATCAATCTGACGAACAATAATCCGACAGACAGTCTAATATTTGATGATGTTGCAGCCTCTGTTTTAAATGAAGAAAACAGGCGCAAGAACAAGTAGGATGGACATGCAAGTTCGCAGTAAGCAGAAGCGTTGTTGGTGATGAGAGAGAGATCAACAGAACGTGGCCTCAGTAGGAGTTATAATCATGGTATATCAAAATAGAGAAGTAAGAAAAATCTCAAATACTACAATTGTGGGAAGAAATGGTACGTCAAAAATAATTATTGGAGCAATCAGAAGAGTAGAGATAATAAAACACCTGATTCATCAAATGTTCAGGGTCATCTGGCAAGTACCTCTGATGATGGAGAAATTCTCTACAGTAAGGCAGTAACTGTTGTAGAGGTAGGAAGCGATTAGCTGATGTATGACTTATAGACTCAGGAGCAACATGACACATGACATTTCGGAGAGAGTGGGTTCACATATATAAATCTATCTCAAGAGGATCTGTGTACATAGGTGATAACCATGCCTTGGAGATTACTAGTATTGGTACTATTAAAATCAAAATATCTGATGGCATAGTACGCACAATTCAGGAAGTATGATATATAAAAGGCCTGAAGAAGAATATTATCTTTAGGATAAATAGATAGTCTTGGGTGCAAAATTCAAGTCGAGAATGAGATCATGAAAATAGTTAGAGGCGCGCTTGTATTAATAAAGGCATAGAAGATCAATGCTAATCTATTCATACTTCAAGGAGAAACATTATAAGAAGCTGCTGTGTGTGTCGCGTCAAATAGAGAAGAGTCGGTGATGATGCGGCATCTCAAATTAGGCCATATGTCAAAACAAGGTATGAAGATTCTTTCTGAGTGAAAACTGCTTTCAAGGTTAAAATCGGTAAGCTTATCATTTTACGAGCATTGTGTTACAAGTAAGTAGCATAGATTAAAGTTTAGCAGATTTAACGCTAGAAGTAAAAACATTATAGACTTAGTTCATTATAATGTTTGGAATTACTAAATTTATCCCAAGAAGACGAAAAGTATTTCGTGACTTTCATTGATGATTACTCTAGGAGATGTTGGGTGTATCCAATAAAAAAGAAGTCAGATGTGTTTTCAGTGTTTAAAGAATACAAAGCGCAGGTTAAACTTAAATCTTAGAAGAGGATCAAGTGTTTGAGGATAGATAATAATGGAGAATATACAGACGGTGAGTTTATTGTATTTTGTAAGTAATAAGGTATTTAGAGGCAATTCATGGTGGCATACACTCCTCAACAAAATGGAGTAATGGAGTGGATAAATAGAACTCTTATAGAGAGGATAAGAGCTATGTAGAGGACTGCTGGTCTGCCTAACTCATTTTGAGCAAAAGCAGTCAAAACAACCTATTATATTATTAATCGGTCTCCATCAACAACTATTGAGTTAAAGACACCAATAGAGATGTGGACCGGAAAGTCAGTTGATTACTCTCATCTACATGCATTTGGATGTCATGTGTACGTGATGTACAATACTCAAGATTGGATCTAAAATATAGAAGGTGTATCTTATTGAGATATGCTGATGGAGTAAAATGGTATCGTTTGTGGGATCCCACTGCCCATAAAATTGTTATCAACAGAGATGTTATTTTTATAAAAGATCAACTGCAAAAAAAAAAAGGGATAATAACATTGAAAAGGAAAAGTTAGAGATTGTGCCAATATATGTGGAAAATAATCTATAAGCTGAAACAACACCAGAGCACGAGAAATAAAAATCAGTCTAGTCTGAGAGCTTTAGAAGTTCGTCGATTAACTCGAGAGAGACAACTACCAACTTGATATTCAGAGTATGTTAAAGAGATTAATGTTGCATATTGTCTTTTAACAGAGGATGAAGAGCCATTAACTTTCTATGAAGCTTTAAACAGTTCAGATACTGTTTTGTGGATGACAGCAATGCAGGAAGAAATTGAAGCTCTACACATGAACAAAACTTGGGAACTTGTGCCACTACCACAAAGAAGAAAAGCAATTGAAAAGATTAAACGTGATGACAATGATCAAGTGAAGTAGTATCGTTCAAGATTGGTGGTAAAAAGATATGCTTAGAAAAAAGACATTGATTTCAATGAGATATTTTCTATGATAGTTTGGCTCACAACAGTCAGAGTAGTCTTGGCAATGTGTGCTACATTTAACCTATATTTAGAGCAGTTAGATGTGAAAAATGCATTTCTTCATGAAGAACTTGAAGAAGAAATTTACATGCTCCAACTAGAAGGTTTTATAGAAACAGGTAAGGAGAACTTAGTTTGTAGGTTAAATAAATCTCTATACGGTTTTAAACAGGTGCTGTGGTATTGGTATAAGAGATTTGATTCTTTCATTATAAGCCTTGGATACAATAGACTTTCAGACTATTGTAGATTATTGTACATACTACAAGAGGTTTGAGGATAATGATTCCATCATTTTACTGTTGTATGTGGTAAAAGGATATGCTCAGAAAGAAGACATTGATTTCAATGAGATATTTTCTCCAATAGTTTGGCTCACAACAGTCAGAATAGTCTTGGCGATGTGAAAAATATATTTCTTTATGGAGAACTTGAAGAAGAAATTTACATGCTCCAACTAGAAGGTTTTGCAGAAACAAGTAAGGAGAACTTGATTTGCAGGTTAAATAAATCTCTATGCAGTTTCAAACAGACGCTGATGTATTGGTATAAGAGATTTGATTCATTCATTATAAGCCTTGGATACAATAGACCTAGTTCACACTATTGTAGACTATTGTACATACTACAAGAGGTTTGAGGATAATGATTTCATTATTTTACTATTATATGTGGATGATATGTTGGTAGTATGCCCCAATATAGATCGAGTCCAGGAATTGAAAGCAAAATTGGCTATAGAGTTTGAAATAAAGGACTTGAGACCAGCAAATAAGATTTTAGGGTTGCAAATTCACCGAGATAGAAACAATAAGAAGATTTGGCTTTCTAAGAAGAATTACTTGAAGAAAATTTTACGACGCTTCAACATATTAGATTATAAGTCAATTTCTACCTTACTTCTTGTTAATTTTAGGTTATCCTTAAGTATGTGTCATAGTAATGAAGCATAGAGAAATGAGATGTCTCGAGTACCGTATGCATCAGCAGTGGGAAGTTTAATGTTCACTTTAATTTGTACAAGACCATATATTGCACAAGTAATGAGAACGGTTAGTCGTTATATGGCAAATCCTAGTAGAGAGTATTGGGAAATAATGGAAAGGATTCTGAGATACATCAGAGGAACTTCAGATGTTGTATTATGTTATGGAGGATCAAAATTTACTGTCAAGAGCTGCGTAGATATAGATTGTGCAAGAGACCTTGATTAAAGGAAATTCACTACTGGCTATGTGTTTACACTTGCATATGCAACTATAAACTGGATTTCGAAACTGCAAACCATTGTGGTTTTATCTACAACAGAAGTAGAATACATGACAGCTACACAAGCTTACAAGGAAGCTATTTGGATACAAAAGTTACTAAAGGAATTCGGACATAAACAAGAGAAAATTTATGTGTTTTGTGACAGTCAGAGTGCCTTGCATATTGTAAGAAATCCAGCCTTTCATTCAAGGACAAGGCACATAATGGTATAATATCACTTCGTTCGAGTAAGTGGAAGATGGAAGTGTAATTTACAGAAGATTCATATTAAGGAAAACCTAGCAGATATTTTGATTAAACCAATCAATGCTGACAAGTTTGTATGGAGTAGGTCCTCTTATGGCCTAACAGCGATGTAACGACGAAGTAGAAAGGATGGTATGAAGATTGATTTATTCTCAATCAAATCTTCAAGTGGGAAAATGTTAACAAAATACATGCATGCATGATCTAAAAGCATGCAATTTAGAAGTTATACTTATTCAAAGTTTGAATTTTAAATTCAAATTTTTAATTAAAAAATATAAAATATATTATTATTATTATTATTATTATTATTATTTTAATAGAGTTATGAGAGGAAATGAAGCCGGTATTTAAAGGCTCTATTTCTTTCTCTATGCATCCCATCTTCAACATTTCATTTGACAGAGAGAGCTTGTGTGAAAGTTTAATGAGTTTAATACCCTGGTGGAATTAGTGAGTGAGAGATGAGGTGTATTGGAGTTTTAGGAAATGAGCTAAAATATTATAATATTTATAATCCTCATATCACTAGTAAAATATTTTCGTTTGTTTTCGCCCGTGGTCGTTGACTAAAAATCAAGCTATGTAATTTTCGGTGTCCTAATTTATGCTTTTCTTTATTTTTTCTAATTTCATTTTAGTTGTAACCGTACTTCACCCGTAAAATTCATAACAGATGATTCATAGGATAGGAATAGATTTCTACTAATTTCATAAATAAATAAATGATAAGACAATATCTAAGTCGAGCAGAAGCTAGCCTTTGTTCATTGCATAGGTGGCCTTGCATTGTTCATTGCATATTGGAAAAAAAAAATTAAGAAATTAATTATAAACATTAAAAAGATAAAATTAAAGTATGTTTAGGATTGAGGTACTGTAATTTTTAAAAAGTAGGTAGTTAAAAAATAAATTTAGACTTTATCGTTTGATAAAAAAAAAATAGCGTTTTACACAAATTAATACGAGAAAATGAAAAACCATGAAGAATATCTTGTGTGACCTCTGAGTCGTCCTTTGACTGAACAATAATCTCCGAATCAGTAGCTCTCTCATTTTTCCAACTGACAAGGCTGCATATGTGAGCTAAAAATTTACAACCATTCTTGACCTTGGCCCTGACTTTTCTCGACTTTCCTTGCTGGATATCATATAAATATAACCGATTAGTTGCATACTGAAATTTCCCATGCCTAAAAACCAAAACTTCACCATCTTTCAATGATGCAACTGCAAATAGTTTCATAAAATTTGGTTTACATTTTCTTTAGATTATTGACTCCGCGATTATGCTTTGCCTCTTGATCCAATTCTGCCCATCAAAATCTTCCAAAATCCATACATCAATCTGGGTTTCGGAAACCTTTAACAAGCTCACCAGCTTCAGGTTGCTTTTAGCATCATCCATTGATACCGGGAGGGCAAAGCCCTAAGTACCAATGCAAGATTTCCTCCCATCTCCACCAAATCACAGTCGTGCTTACTAATTTCCCGGCAACATTTAAGAAGAAAAATTTCCTCGATTTCTCATCACTTCCATTCATTGATATAATGAATCTACTTGATTCTACAAACCAATGCAACACTTGGCCCTCCACGGAAACAGGATCCTTCCAGTTACGCGAAAGTGCATTAAGGGTAGGTTATTTATTGACTCGAATGGCCCCAAAATCCTTTTCCAGGCATTATATGCACTATTTTATAGTCTTTTGTCAAAGGAGCAAGACCGAGTGCTATCCCACAGTGTAGATGCTGACAAAGAGAAGAGCATTTAGGGAGTTGTAACCGGGATTTGGTTAGAATGTTCATAAGATACAGCAACCTTTCTTCTTCTGGATTACAAACTAATAACAAACCATTACATCTTGACCTTATATTTCCCGTTTGCCGCAGAGGAAAATTTTGCAAGCTTAAACCAAATGGCTGTGCCGCCTCATCATCCTCTATTCTCAGAATTTTCACTTCCCCAGGAAGTACTTCTTCCCAGCCAAACAGTTGATTTGATATAAGCAATTCAGGTTTGTTGTGTTGAATATTCTCATATGTGAAATTGCTGCTAGACATTAAAATATGTTGTATAGGTATTGAGCAGGAGTTTTGATTAGAATTTGATAGATGGTTTGTTCTTGAAGATACTGTAGCTGGGCCCGGCTTTATTTTTTGACATTTTCAGTGTTCATCTTTGTTATTGCTTTCTATTTCCAATTTCCAGACACTGGTCCTACAAAGCAGCAACCATTCTAAATGAATTACTGCTTCAAAAATAAAATTGAAAATATAAAACAAAACACACAATTGAGTTATATTGTGATAAATGTCAATAGCCTCTAAAATAAGATCAAGTTGGTGGGTGATCAATGTCAATAGCCTCTTCCGACAGTCAGGATTCGAGTATGGATACTTGAAAATTATTCAGTCAAGTCTCTTTTGGGCAAAATCAGAAGGTAATTTAGGCTTGTTAAGTTTCGATTATTTTTTAATTCAATATTATTAGAAAGAATCAGCAAGCGTAACCAGAAAGTTTCTAGTAGTGAAAATATTTAACAATAACTTTTTTTTTTTGGTAATAAAAATCTAAATTGTGCAGGGTATATTATTCAAACCATAACAAGAAAGCATTAAAAAGCAAAATTAAAAAAATAACTAAGAAAGACCAAGCCATAACTATTAACTAGAGCATCAAGATTCCAATTACTTGTTATTTTTTTACACTTATTCCTATTATTTCAATTAAATAAAATACGATTATTTATATAAGGAATAAAAAGAAACCCAAACCGCCGCCTAAAAGTTTGATTTCTTCTAATAGTGAAATAAGAACAGTGGCAGTAAAAGAAAAAAAAATCGGTTTAACCAAATTTTAAATAATTTTTTACTTACATTTTGTTGTTAACCCCTGAAATTCACTATATTTTATGTTCTGCTTGGAGGTTTGTTGTTTTGGAATTATGGCCCTTATTTTATTGTTTAATGCTGATGCATACTTCTATGAAATAGAGATGTGAAAAGCACTAATCTAAACAATTCCCACAATGAAGATTTAAACAAAAAAAAGGTTACCTATGAAACAATTTAATTGACTCGGTTATGAGTAAAACCAATTTATGTTCTTACTTAATATCGTATTAAAATGTTAACAAAATGTGCTCTTTTCCTGTGAATGATTTTATTGTCAAAGACAAAATGTCATATTAAAAGTTTATGAAGATTGAAGAGCTCAATAAAAGTATTCTGGTGAGTAAAAAGAGATGATTGCGCAAGTCAACATAGATTTAGAGGAGTCATAGTAGCAGATTGGTTCAATCCTGTTTAAACCAGTGATGATGCAATCTGTAGTCCTGTAATTTATGTCGTCTTATCATTTAGAACAATATTACAACAATCAAAACAAAGATATTGAATAGTGAAATTATAGAGCCTAAAACTTCAAAGTTTTGAGGTTTTTGGTTTTTAGTATTTAGTAAAAATTTGTAAAATGATTTAAAAATTAAAGTGATTTTATTCCACAATTGTTTGAGAAAAAATTTATATTGTCCTTACTATTTTGTCAAAATTATTGATGTACCAGTTATATTTATCATATATTATCAACTTTTATAATACAACTGACACAATACTACCCTATCAAACAAAGCCTTAATGTGTTTAAATAACAATAGTTAGTTAAGTAAATTTAAACCTTAATCATCGTATATCCTAAGAAACAAATGACCATTTACTATCAGAGCCCTCAAGGGTGTGGTCGGGTTAGTCATTATACTCGTTGTAGAGCCGTGGAAGCCCGGGTTCGATTCTTGGAGGTGGGAAGGGGGTTATAAAATTGTATTTAGGCTTGTCAGCCCCCCTTCATTTTTTTTTAAAAAAAAAAGAAAAAAAAAGACCATTTACTATCGGACGATTGCCAATTTTCCCTTTATTGTAATTAACATATATTATTTATCTCTCTGCTACTTTATAACAACCCCACTCATAACAATATAATTTTATAATATTACCCTTATTTTTAAATACACTTTTTGTCATATTTATTATAAATAAAATAAATCATATGTATAGAAATTAAATAAAAATTAAATATGAAAAACAAAAAATATACGTTTTGATGTGAACAAAAATTAATAATTAAATATTTTTCTTGTACATCTTTTTATTTTATAATAAATAAATATTTTATAATATTTTAAAATTAAATATAAAAAGTACAAGAAAATATTTTATTATTAATTTTTTCACATCAAAAATATATTTCTTGTTTTTAATAATTAATTTTTATTTTTAATTTCATTCATATAATTTATTTAATTAATAATAAATATAAATAAGAGAATATTTGAAAATAAAAGTAATATTATAAACTTCTGCTGACAGTGAGTTATAGTTATTATAAAAACAACAATGGGTAAATGATATATATTGATTACAGTAGGAGAAAAATTGACAATCTCCCTTTACTACCCTAAAAAGTTTTAGAAGAATAATCTAAATCTCGAACCTTTAGAAGTATGATTGAGGTGTTTTAACTTTTAATCAACATACATTTTGAAATAAGTCATTAATTAACAAGTATAAATGTATTAGTGATTCGTAAATATGATAGTTAACAATCTTTTTTTAATTCTTAAACCATCATCGTGCTCAAAGTTAGATGATGAAATACAAATTCATCAAAAAATAAATAAATCATTGTCGTTTTTTGGCCTAAGAAATAGTTCTGAGTAATAATTAAGTTTTCTTTTTTTTTTCAACAAACTTATGCACAAATATTTTAAGTAAAACATTACAAAATTAACTTAAAGAAAATTTGACATCAAAATAATAAGATTAATCAAGTAATTAAAATATAGGGATATTATCATTTTCTCACCTAAGTTATTCTCACATATTAAGTTAATACTATGGTTTGGTGAAAACAACATTTTATCATAAAACGTTTACATTGTTATCATTTTACCACTATTCCATTAACTAGTTAAAAATTTTGTTGACGTCATAAGGGTATATTGGACATTCCTCGTGATTGCAAAACACTGGGTTTTGCAATTGCAAAATAAACAAGTCATTAGTCATGTAGGTCATTTCTCGTGATTGCAAAACACTGTGTTTTGCAATTGTAAAATAAACAAACTATTAGCCATGCATCCTTAGAAATTGAAATCAGCCACTCTCTCTCTCTTGCTCCATCTCCGACTTCTCTGACCGTCACCAACACATCTCTCTTTAACTCTTGCAGTAAACTCGTTGCCATCTCCATTGCTTTCTACTCTATCCACTATGAGTTATTGTCTTCTTTTTTTCTTTTTCTTTTTCTTATTGTTCATTACTTTTTACTTAATTAAATTGCTTTGAGTTGTGATTACTACTTGAATTTAATAGATTAGGATTTTAATTTTGCAGTGGAATTTGTAATCATCAAGCTTACATGCATTTGCTTTTTTTTTGTATTTTTGGTTATTGGTCATAATTTTTTAGCTTAGATGAATTATAGTGTTTACAGTGGCTTATTATTGTTGTCTTCGAATGATAAAGTATTAATTTTTGAGTATTTGACATGTCATTTTTTTACTTTTTGAAATATAGTTGCTAATGTTGAAATGTCTTAGTTGCTGATGTTTGAAAATGACTTAGGCTTGCCAGTGTAATGGTATTGAAATATTTGCCATTGTTTGTTTTTTTATAGTTAAGTTTTGAATTCTTTTGTTATGCATGTTCTTACTAGTGATGATTTATCCTTATTTCTTTATTTTGTAGATCATATTATCAATATAACTACATATCATCTACAAAGGCGAAAGACATCATAAAGGGTTGATTGAACATGATGAATATACTTTGCTATAGATGAAGAATGGGGCAGTGAGATTACAAGTAAAGATGGATTAAACATTGATAAAAAAATGTGCAGTTAGCTGTTACCAACCCAAAGAACCAGCAGGAAGTTATTATAGATTCTGAGGCAGTCTTGAAGTTTCTGTTCAATGTACATGACTCATTGAACATGACAGTGTTTGAAGTTATTATGTTGCTAGCCTTACATCATGATTTACCACTTGGTGGAGTAATAAAAGTCATCTACATAACTTAAGAGTTAATCTATCTGCAGAGCAAATTCAATCGATAAATTATAGTAGAAATAAGCTACCACATATAACTGGAGGCAGACATGGGCTAGAAACAGACTTGAATGAGAATGTTGGACATAAAATTGATGATGATGATGAAGTAAATTCTGGGATTGAAGGCAAAGATGGACCATAAAGTGTTGGGCATGGGACTAATGATGATGATGATTGATTGTCAGATTTTAATGAGGAATTTGTTACTGATGGTAGTAGTATAAATGAGCAAAACATAACTGAGGGTGCAGAAGTTGTAGACGATGCGAGATCTAGTTCTAATGATAAATTAATAGATGTAAAATCTTCAACTATTTGCAGATATATTTGATTCAGACTATGATCTAAGAACTACTAAATGAAAGATTATATTGAAGTACATGTGTATAAGTTAGGGCCTAATGGAAAGTATAGATTAAGGTTAGGAGTTGTATTTGATGATGTTTACCACTTCGAACATGTGTTGAGTAAGGTGATGGTGGATAAAGGCTTTGAAATTACAATGAGCTTATGAGATTTTATGCCTAATGCAAGATTGTTAACTGTTCATAATATGTGGTGGGAGGTATAATAAGAGGTAAATGTGGATTTGCAATCAAACAGTTACATAAGAAGCATGACTGCAGACAGACTGAAAAGTCACTAAATGTGACCACCAAATAGATAGCAAAGAAATAAAAGAGCAAAGTTACTGTTGATCCTCATATGAAGATTTTTATTCTTCATGAGCTTATGCAAGAGACTTTTGGTGTAATGATAGAGAATTTAAAACTTTATAGGGCTAGAAAAGAGTAAGAACAAACATTTATGGAAACCATGCAAGGGGCTATGAGGATCTTTTTTAACATACTGTAGTGATTCACAAGTATGATTTTAGTGCAATTTACAAAGTATTTTGTGATGCAACGATTAGGCTTGAAAAAGTGTTATTTCAGAGATTCTCTATAGCATTTCCAGCCTAAAGAAATGCATTTAACAACGGTCATAGGCCATACATTGAGTTAGATGGATGTCATTTGAAATCAAAATATAGTGGAGTTTTATAACTGCTGTGCACATGGATGCTAATAATAAAATGGTCTCATTAGCTGTAACAGTATGTGAGATAGAGAATACTGAAACATAGAGATGATTTCTAGAAACTCTACATTCGTATTTTGATAATAGATTAGGTCAAATTACTTTGTTGAGAGCAATTGAAATGACATGGCTTACTGCATTTCATAGGCCATGTGTTAGACATGTACATGCTAACTTCTCTAAAGATCATTCTAGTGTTAGTTTGAGAAACCTGTTTTGGAGAGTTGTCAGTAGCACTAATAAGTATGACTACATAACTGTAAGAGAAAAGTTAAAAAAAGAAAAGGTAGAGGCATGGCAATGGTTGGAGACAGAACTTGCCGGTCTTACTTGGTCAAGACATAAACATGACAAAAATTATAAAGTGGTCGTACAAGTAACAATACTCCATAGTGCTTCAATAACTGGATCCTACATCACAGAGAAAGCCTTGCCTGAACATGCTTGAAGAGATCAAATACATGTTTAAAATATTATTCACAAACAGAAGGAAAAAAAGTAAATAATTAGTCCAACATTCCTCCCGGTAGCTTCATCCGCTTTACAATCGGATGGTGTAGCGATAAAGGTTGCATATTTGCTGTAAGGATCGATGATGACCATAATATTTATGAGGCTGGAAGCAAGATGAATACAATGACTTTTGGTGATCTTCACTTTCTGGTATAAATCTTATTGATTTTCATTATAATTAATTTTTTTTTGTATGTGCTTCTTTTAATTATTGTTCAATTACTTTCAGGTCAAAGACAAGAGTTATTATTCAACAAGGAGATTTATTATTAATTTAATGAGAAGGTCCTATGATTATGATTATTGGAAAGTAGCTGGACTTCCATGTGCTTATGCTAGGGCTGCAATTAGTTATGCAAGACACAAGACAGAAAAATATTTACCAAAGTACTTTACCAAATAGGCATACTTGAATACTTATGTAGTGTTGTTTAAGCTAATTACTAATAAAGCTATATGGGACCCTTATGATAGGTCAAAACTTTCTCCACTTGAGATTATTAAGAAGATTAAAAAACTAAAGAAGTCAAAGAAAAAGGCACCGAGCTAGTGAAAAGAATAGATTATTCTATGTTTGTTGCTCATTTTATGGTTGAATGAATTAACACGACTTAAAAATGTTTAATTTACTCCCAAGTATAAGAATGTTTAGTTATAATATAACTCGGTAACTCCAGAGTCGAACCACATAGAATTTTAAATTTAGTAGTCAATTATTAAATAAAAATTAATCGTAAAAAAAGATTATCAATTTAAAAAATACTAAGACTATGTGATTCACTTTTAGTATCTAAATTATGTTCATAATATTTTCTCATATTTATATTTTGTATTTTATTTACCAGTTAAATATTATGTCATTTAATTTTTAACTGACCAATTTTATGAGTGAATATGAAAATAAAGTACAGATGTGTCAAAATATTATATAAATCCAATAAGATCTATGACTATAAATTAATATGACATACAGTCCATAGTTGCGGTATTTAGGCTTGTAGATAACTTCTGGAAGTTTCTTAACTCAACCCCTAGAATTAATACTCGAGTGGCTACTGGAGGCCATTATTTTGTTTAAATTTATATGTGTGAAGGTATATGTTTGGTATTGAATGAAGATTAAAAAGAGGTGAATATTTTGAGTTTTAATGAATTGTAGTACTTAAAATGGCTTGTAATTGCTGTTTTTGAATGATAAAGTATTAAAATTTGAGTATTTATTTTTCATTTTTCTTATTTTTATAAATGGGGTTGTTGATGTTGAACGAAGCAGCTAGTGTGTTTCAAATGAGACTGTTGTTGTGTTGAATGAGGCTATTGGTTTGTTTCAAATGGGATTGTTGGTGTGTTTCAAATAGGGTTGTTAGTGTGTTTGAAATGGGGCATTTATGTTGAAAAAAGGCAACCAGTGGTAAAATGATAACAATGTAAATATTTGGTGGTAAAGTATTGTTTTCGCCAAACCATTGAACCAACTTGATGTGTCATAATAACTTAAATGAGAAAATAATAATATCCCTAAAATATAATAATAATAATAACAATAATAATAATAACCATACAATAGTCAATGAACAATAGGTGAATTGAAAACAAATAGAGAATAGCACCACCGTTAATTTGGGTTTAGATTTTGTAGTTTTTTTTTATCCTAAATGTGTGTTTGATATACTATATTCTATTAAATTACTTAATACATATGTATAGTATTATGTTGTATTATATTAATAATGTGTTCTAATAATATTGTACAACATTTGGTGTTACATTATACTGTATTAGTTTTATATTAATATTATTTAAATTTATTATTATTCTATTATTGATTGTATTAAATTAATTATTAAATAATTATTTTTAATAATTTATTTAATATGATCAATAAAAAATAATAATAAATTTAAAAATAATATTAATATAATATTCTTAAATAAAATAATATTATAATATAATTTATTTTTATTTATTAAAATAAAAATAAAAATATATCAATGCCTCGAATGAGGCAAAAGTTAGTTCGCCAATATGATGCATTATGATGCACCACAATACAACTTCTGAAATTGCTAGGTAAGAAATAAATTATTGTGAAAAATACTATAATACTATATTCAAAACACACTCTATAGTGTATTATATAATGTTGGCCGAATTTCCACCCAAATTAATGAGAGAGAAATCAACCTCAATAAAATTATGATTCCATTTTTATATCTTATATTAATTATGTAGAAATATATATTTAGAAGGAGAAATGAATTCGTTGGGATTCGAATCCACTAGCCAAGTCACTGTGATTCAAGACATAATAAAAAGCCAATGTTAACTATAATTGCTAGTTGCTACATGCTTTCATTTTGCATGTTGTGTGTGTGCGTGTGTGTGTGAAACTCACCCTAACAAATTTCTTAAATAATTTAATCATCTTTATTTGCTTTGCATTTGGAAAGCTTTTTTTTTTTTTCAATTAAGAGTTTATTCACATGATCACATCAACCGTTAGATTCATAAAAGACTCCAAACTCACTTTCCTGCACAAAATTCAAGCTAAGAGAAGCTGCTTCTCAGTTCTTTCTAGAGAGACCCAATGAGATCAAACGCTTTCTCTTTATCTCACTAAATTGTTCACTCCTTCAAATCTCAAAATTCTCTTTACAGGCCACAATTTTTTCAGTAATTAATTTCTTCTCTATTTAATTACTTTTCAATTTCTTTAATTCCTTGATTCTTGTTTTTATTACTAAATTTGTGAACAATTAAATTGATCACCATTCATCTTACGATTTTTACTTCTTTTCTTGAAAAAAAATTCTCAATGCATTAGTTGATCATTTATTTTGTTTTTTTTCCCTTTCTTTCTTTGTTTTTAAGCATTCTTTAGAGAACTCAATTTTGTAAATCATTTCTTTGTACACTTTCAATTTTAAATAAATTTCTATTGATTTTCGAGTAAGAATCAACATAAAATTTCTAAATCTAAATTTAAACACATACCTAAGGTTGTGCTATTGATTTTTCGTCAAAGGACGATCACAAAGTCGAAATCCCTCTCATATCACATTGAAAGAACCATCTAAGCTTCTCTTGACTTGAATTTTCTCCAAACTATACTTTTCTTCTTCTTTAATTAACCTTAGCATATCTATGAATTTACCATCTATTTATAACATTCTAAAAGTACTAATCATTTTTCAATGGTCATTAAATAAGCTTAAACAATTGCTGAAGTGATCATCTTCTTAATGATCACTTAATATCTTAAATATAATATTTAAGATGTTATAGAGTTCTAACTCAAAATAATCATTTGGTCTTGATCATGCATCCCTCATAAGTGACCTCAAAGTGATAGAATTTCATCATTTCTCACTCACACATGATGAGATATTTATAGTGCAACGAGAACTCTCTATTCAAGCCTTAAAACTCAATTATCATACAGACAAATGCAACATGTGACCCATGAACTAAGCATGAGCTATATTGCTTTCAATCTCAATTGTATTCTATACAAGAGATTTGTTCATCATGTATCCTAAATTTCATTTTACCTCAAAATATAATTGATACTATGTGAGGATAATTATTTAGATTTATAAAATCTCAAAGAAACTTTACACAATGAAAAATCAACGAAATTTTCTCATTTTTCTTTATTTTGATCACAAAAGCACATATTGTATGAAATACATGCTATAATGAATTCTCTTTTCTAAGAGCATATGTCTAAATTATTTCACTATACAGATCTTGGTTTATTCATTACTTAAGCGTTTAGCATAAGTTTTTAATAAGCTCGCTTATCCAAAGCACCAAATTACAAATTTTATATCTAGCTTTAATCAGGTTTCCATAATTATTGGGTATATCATAGTGGTTTTTATATTTATCATATATAAACCTCATCTTAACCCAATCAACGCGACACATTTATAAATGCTCCGTGAAAATAATTAGAATTTTATCATATGAAAATACATCAGATGTCTATTACTTAAACAATATCCCATCAAGTTTAATTCTACAATCTATGTAAGCCCAATGACTGAGCATGTTTCAAGTAAACATCTTTTTTTTTTTTTTTTACTTTGGTAAATGGGTTCGCCACTATAAAATATGTAAATATGTATTGTATTAACGCTCCTATTTGTGCTGCAATTTCTCTCACAAAATTATACTTTGTCTCCATGTGTTTTGACTTACTATGGTATGTGGCATCTTTTGTATAAGATATTATCGTTGGCTATTACAGTATACAATTACTAATATAGAAGAATCAGCAGCTATTTTGAGATCTTAAAGAAATCTCTTAGGCCATACAGCTTCTTACACTACTGCTAAACATGCCACATATTTAGCTTGTATCATAGATAGAGCAATGCATGTTTGTTTCTTACTACTCCAAGAATCGTGCTACAACTAAGTACAAATGCATATCCTAAGGTTAATTTTCACTCATCTAGATCATCACCCTAATCGGCATCTGTATAACTAATTAGGCTCAAATCACCTCCCTGGTAGCATAAAAGTAGTCAACAATACCTTTTAATTCTCTTGACTGCATTCCGACGCTTTCATCTTGGATTTAACTTGTATCTACTCATTAATCCCACAACATAACAAATATTTGTTCTAATACACATCATAGCATACATAAAACTGCCAATAGCACTTGAGTATGGAACTTGTGCTAATGCTTTTAGTTCTTCAGGAGTCTTAAGGCACATTTCAAGGCTTAGAGTTTGTCCTTTTGAAATAGGAGTATCCATAGGTTCACAATATGACATATTGAATTTTTCAAGAGTTCCTCTAATGTAAGTCTTTTGTGAAAGAGATATAAGTTTTCTTGAACAATCCCTATGAATTTTAACTCCTAAAATATAAGTTGTTTCGCTCATATTTTTAATTTCAAATTTTAAGGATAATTATTCTGTAATGGTTTTAATAAACTCTAGATTATTTCTAACCAATAAAATATCATTCACATATAAAATAAGATAAAGAAGTTATCCTTTGATCATTTAACATAAATATAAGGGTCTTCTTCGATCATCAAGAATTCAAAAGAAATTATGGCTTTATAAAACCTAAGATACCATTGTCTGAATGATTTTTTTTAGCCCATATATTGACCTTTAAGGTTGGAAACTTTTGGCTTTTAGTTTTACAATATATAACCCTCCGGCTGATCCATGTATATTTTTTTCCTCCAGTTCTTTATTGAGAAATGCTATTTTAACATCCATTTAATGTAATTCAAATTCCATCTATACAACGATTGCTGGAATCAATCGTATTGAAGCAAACCTTACGACGGGGAAAAAAGTTTGCTCATAGTCTATACCCTCTTGTTGGGTGTTTCCTTTCGCTATCAAGCATGCTTTATATCTCTCAATTATACCATCTGCTTTACGTTTTATGCATAGAACCCATTTATTTCTATTGGCTCTACGTTTAGGTGGTAAATCAACTAAGTCCAAGACTTGATTTGATTTTATGGATTCTATCTCTTCATTCATTAACTTTATCCATAATTCCTTATCAAATGATGCAATAGCCTCACTAAAAGTTCTTAGCTCATTACTATTATATAAAGCAACAATACGATTACTCCTTCGAATTGAGTCATCCTGTGTAGCCACTCCATAAAATGGTTTGACTCCCACTAGAATCAGAAATCCCAGACAAATCTGGCCTTTACACAATTCAATCACCAATATTGACAATACTCTATGGATCATTCATTTCATACAAACAAATATCTTTGTCAACATTTGTAATTGTTGATATACGTGCGTATGTATTATTATAGTTGTCAGTGTGCAAGTGAATACAACAAGTAATATAATGATAAATATCCAGATCGTCTCTATAAGGATTGATGTTATCAAACTTGCTACAATAATCCTACTAGCGTAATAAAAATAAAAATAAAAATAAAAATAAATTAACCAAGGAACTAAAAGACCTAATTAAATAAGTTGAATAATAAATGGATAGTTAGGTACTTAAATTGAATTAATGATTATTGACTGTTCATGAATTAATGCATAATTAATATAACATCAACTATAGCACTGGACAGAATCCTAATGCATTCTCAGCTGTTGCTTATTGGATATCTTATATTCAAAAGCAACCTATTAGTGAACAGTTGTTAAGCCAACATCTAAATATAGCATTACATGATATAGATTCCATTTACCGTACAAGGTAAATCTCTATGTCTAGTTCATCACTAATTTTAGATCAAGTATGGCCCTATTCAAATCGAGATAAACTCAACTTTGAAAACTCAATCTAAAACCATATATTGTCTTGATTTGCTTCACTAAATCATATATTTTTTAGACTTTTTTCTTAGCTAGTATCCTCTAAATGGGTGGTTAGTCAAAATAGCAAATTACAATAAATAAAATCAGAACAAAGTGCTATAGTTGATTCTAAACAATAAACATATAACAATCAATTAATCATTAAGCTTATTTAATCCCCAACTACATAAAATTTTAGTTCGTGATGGATGTAGAAATAGCTGCAATGCACTTTCAAACATTAAATTCATTTTCAAAGAAAAATAAAAACAATCAAATATAGAAATCGCAATTTCAAGTTTACAACTCTCTTTTTCACTTGTGATATCTCTTTCTTTTTGTTGAAATTCTCTGCTGTAGCTTGAAATCTCTTTATTCCTTACCCTTTTAATTATTTTTTTGTTATTGTGTGTATCCACTCTCTCTCGGTTCTTTGTTTTTTATCTTATGTGCTCTTTTTATATATTAGGATTAGGGCAACCAAAAATATGTAGACACGTGTCACTCTTTTACAACCTAGGACTACATAAATTTTTGTGCCACTTATCATTATTTCAGTTTTCATATGATAGTGACAGCACAGTAACAATGCAAAAAGTTCTATTAGTTAACATGTACTTTCTGTGTCAGTCTTTTATTTATGTGCTCCAGGTTACTATATTAATGTATACAGTCATCATCTCTGGTTTAGATTTGATTTGTTCTATCTGTAAATAAGTTCTTTATCATTCTTTGCGATTCTATTACATTAGCAATCATCCCCATAATTTGAGTTGTTTAATCACTTACAATAATGCACTTAATTAGAGCATGTAATGATCTAAAATGTATTAATTTATTAAAACAAAACCTAAATGGATGCTTACACAAAATATAATCCAAAATTAGATAAAAAAATCATCATTCACTCTCTAAAGAATATTACTTAAATTCTAGAAATGCCATGATAACTCTCATTTCATAGAGTTATCAGCTATGCTAGGAAATTCATTATCTAACAATAAGTCATCTCGTAATTCTAGTTTAATTATAGTTCCATCATCATATTCACTAATCAGTATATTCCTTTTCGGATGCTTAAAATAATTTATAAAGATACATTTTGTTTTCCTTTTGCACACAATTTGTCATGTGTATGTGAAGGATTGCAGAGTTTCAAATGGGTTAGAATATGTTTTCTGCATGTACATAGCTCATATGGAGTGGAACTAGGTAACTTACTTGGAACTCGATTAAGTATGTAGTCAGCAGTCAACAATATATCTCCCCAGTAGAATATTAAGAGACTTGATTATGCCATCATAAACCTAGCCATCTCAAGTAATGTCTTATTCCTCTTTTCCGCAACACCATTTTATTGTGGAGTCTTAAGAATAGTTAATTATCTCTCAATACCTTTCTCTTGACATAATTCCTTGAACTGTTCAGAAATATATTCACGTCTGCAGCTTGATCGGTTTATCTAATTGATTCTCAATTAATTTTAATTTTTTTAAACCAATCTAATAGTTTAGATTTGTGAGAAATCAAATAGACATAGTCAAAACATAAGTAGTTATCAATGAATATGATAAAGTATAAAGTGCCATGTCTGGCCCTGATAGCTCTATAAAATGAGAGTTATCACAGCATTTTAAAGTTTAAACTAGCATTACTTAGAGAGTGAATGATTAATTTTTATCTAATTTCAAGTTGAATTTTGCATCAACATCCATTTAGGTTTAACTTTAATAAATTAATGTGATTTAGATCATTATATACACTGATTAAGTGTATTATTGTAGGTAATCAAATAGCTCAAATTGTAGGGATGATTGTTGCAGCAGAAGAACTATAAAAATGACAAAGAACTTATTTATAGAAGGAGTAAACAAAATCATATAAGATATTGCTGCAATAATCTTGGAGCACGTAAATAGAAGACTAACAAAAGACTACATGTTTTAATTGGTAGAGCCTGTTGCAGCAGTTATTACATTGTTACTGTCATGCGAAAATGAAACAATGACATGATAAAAAGTTATACGGTCCTAGGTTATTAAAAGGTGACACGTGTCTATATGCTTTTGGTTACCCTAATCTGAAAATATATATATATAAAATCACATGTAAGAAAAAAAGAGATTTAGAGGCTGCAATAAAGAAAGAAAAAAAACAAAGAGATTTAGAGGCTGCAATAGAGAAATTCCACAGAGAATAAGGAAGGATCGCCCAAGTTTAAAAGAGTGACATTTTGATTTTTGCGTTTCTCAACTTTTACTTTATATGTGCTTGTTTTCATCTCTTTGGGAATGTATTTGATAGCAAAAACTTGTGTTGTTACTGTTTTAAAGTCCATCATGAACTAAACTTTAATGTAGTTGGATTTTGAACAATCTTAATAGTTATTTGATTTGCATAAGGTCATACTTAATCTAAAATTAATGAAGAACTATACATAGAGATTTACTTTGTAGGGCAAATAAAGTCTAAAACATATAATAATATAACTAATGTTAGTTTAATAACTAGTCATTATCAAATTATCCAACATACAATAGCTGAGAATGCATTAGAGACTCTGTCAAGTGTTGCAATATATGTTGTAGCAATAATGCCTTAATTAAAAGAAAGTCAAATATATTAAGTAAGTTTAGAATCCAACTACCCATTTATTATTAATTAAATCTTTGTATTTTACTTTAGATTTTCTTTATTGCATTTTTAATTTTATTAAATCATTTATTTTATTTATTTTGTTTCATTTAGTTTACTAGGTTTATATTGTTAAGATTGCTATAGCAAATTCTATAGCATTAATCCTTATGGAGAAAATTTTGGTATTAATCATTATATTACTTGTTATGTACACTTGCACATTGACACCTATAGCAATATGCTTTAACATGCCCTTATATTCATTAGAACACAAATGTTAGAATAGATAATTTGTAAAGAACTTTCGACTTTAGTTCCTTTACCGAATGATTTTCTAGTTGTTTTTCCAACTAGACAACTTTCACATATAAGAAATTCTATTTTACTAAGTGAGCCCAAATAGCTCTCTCTAGATAATCGATGCATTCTGTCTTGTTTTATATCTCTTAGTCTGGCGTGTATACATTAACATCCATAGAATCATAAGATGTAATTAATGAAAATAATATTGATTTGAATTATAATTCTAATTAATTACATTCAAAATCATAAAACCATTAAATAAATAATCAATTCCAACTAGAGTTCATTAAAAACTAATTATATACAAATATGAACATGATGAAATATCACATGATATCTCATGTTCAAAAGTTTAAAGCCCGAAGCTTTTCCCAGTTGGTATCAATCATATAAAGTTAAGCAGAAGATTTAGCTACAACTAGGCACTCATTTTCTAACTCCAAGTGATGTTGTATATCTTTAAACGTTTTGACACTCTCATTGTGTGTTATATTAACTGTCATATGCTCTCAACTATCTGGAAGAGAACAAAAAACAATCTGAACTTGTTATTCATCAATTATGTAGTTTTTAACTCTCTTATTAAATGTGGCATTTCTCTGAAATGCTGTTTTATCAAAGTATTTAGGCGTAATTTGTAAATGTCAAATTAAATTGTAAGTCTTCTAAGTTCAATGGTAAAAATACCACTATACTTTTCTTTCAAGGCATTCCATATTTATTGAGTCATTTGATATTTCTCATATTCGCACACAAAATTATCTTTTATAGTGCTCAGCAATAAAATGCACGCACTATATTTTTTTTTCCAAGCTTTAAAATCTTTTTTAAGTTGAGTAGAGTTACCTTATGGTGGCTTAGTCATTATGCCTGTAAGAACCTCCAGTGAGCTTTGTAATTCAAAGAGGTTTTGAAATTTACAGTACCAAATATCATAATTATTACCATTCAGTTTAATTCAGCCACGCACTATTTGTTGCCATTGGTTTTCGATACCAAAAAAAAAAAAACACAAAATACGAAAATAAGAAAAACTTTTATGATTTCATTTACATACATTTAATTATATTGCTTCCGCCAAATAGCCTAAAATATGATAAGTTTAATATAAGTATTGGATTTGAAAAGTTATCTAGGCTTCTAATCATCATCTTTTCCGAACGTTAAGTTAAAATAATTTTAGTATATTGCGTCAAAATATGAGTTCATTTATTATTTATTCCCTCAGAATTTTAACAACAATAGAACTCTCACTCATAAAATGTGCTATAAGAATACATTCATCATGCATTTATTGATGTGGATAATACACCAAACAATTCCCAAGAAAACGGTGAAAGCTCAAAAAATCTCTCTCAGTACCAAAGTTCTTTAGGCTCATACCCTTTTATTAGAATTTTCTTAGACATGTAATTTATTTATATTCTACGCCAGGATTATTCTCATTTTATGTGTCAAATACTTTTTTATGCTCCTAGTAATGCACAACTCCATTAATGATGCATCATCATATGCAAATATCATTTTTCCAGATTTTTTATACTTAAATAAAGTACTTTATCTAATTTTAAAGTATTTATTAGACTAAAATTAAAATTAAATATATAAACATGTTATAAAATTAATTTTCAATCACAATAAAACAAATAATAAAAATATAAAACAGCCACTACAAACGTGCCTCAAAATTTGGTCGGGAAAGTAGCGTGTGCATTACACTATCCATAGCTGCGAGTGGGCTTTACTCAAAGCCCAAAACTAGTTCAATTTCAACCCAGTTTGGTTTAGTGGTTCAGTTCGGTCCATTTAGGATAGACTATCATATGTCGATGATGTGTCTAACACATGCCAAACAAGTGGCTGCCGTGTGGCACACACACGACATTGTAATATGCATACTTCTCGAATGAGAGTGTGATTCACCCTCCGCTTTCCGGCCATTTTTTGGCGAGAGTATATACGTATCCCGACTATTTTCAACGTGTCGATTTAGAATCAAGTATCGAATTTTGAATCCAATGAATAGGACAGATAAATATATCTTCCCGAGAATGGGATTGCGCATAAAATCACTGTTTATTTTCTTCAACTTCAATAATTTTCTAAAATTTGGACTAGAAATTCAAATGCTTTGTTCTCTCTCAATATACATTAGCATTTTCCATATAATATACCGTTTGAAAGCTCTTTTCATTCTCTTTCTAGGCTTGGCAAAAAACCCGCTTGGACCGGATCCGGCCCGTACCCGGCCAATCATGTTAAAAAAAAAAGAGCCCGGGTATTGAAATTCAAAACCCGGAACCCAAATTGAGCCCGGTTTATTATTTTTTAAAAAAAGAAAAATATAAAATCACAAGAAAAAATATTATTTTTGTTATATATTTTAGGATTTTCATATGTTATGTTGGTAGTTGGTATTGTAGTTATGAACTTATGATATGTTAGTAATTGGTATTGTAATTATGAACTTATGATATGTTGGATGTTACATTTATTTAAATTTATTTAGTGATTATTGTGTTATTGGATATAGATTGAATGAATTTAGGTAGTAAATAGTATATTGAAATAACTTTTATGTGTGTGTTAATTAAAATTTGTTAAGTTGATTGAAATAATTTAATTGAGATGTTGAAATAATGTCATAAGAATTTTAGAATTTTAGGGACACATGCGGACTGGAAGCCCGAATTAAAAACCTGGGCCTGGGAGGTGCCGGGCTTGACCCAGCCCACATGTGTAAAATTCGGGTTTCGGTCCAGATTTGGGCAATAGTTTTATTTGTCTGGGTCGGGCCCGGGTAGGCACAAACCCGGCCCAAATCCGGACTTTTGCCAAGCCTAACTCTTTCTAATGATACCAATTTTATATTCATACGTTATCTATCATGAAAGATATGAATAAAATAAACTTATAGATTCATAAACTAGGTTTTCATTTTACTCATTACATGAACTATGTAAGGTTGCCTTTCGATCTACCTATCTTTGGACAACTTTAAATCCAACTTATGCGGGTAGTGACAAACAAGGCTTGGTTCTTAAATGGAATACTGAGATGAGGTTTCTAACAAGCTAGGTGTAGGCTTAATAATGAACGCAGACCCTTATATATAGATATGAGATATTAATCTTCATGGCAATTGGGAATTAATCTATACACCTTTATGTGTTTATTAGTTTAGTTGCATAGCATAAAAAACAAATAAATTTTATCATACTGTTAATATGTGTTCTTAGTGAAAAACTCATTTTCTTTAAGAGCATGCTTAAGTCACATACTTTACATGCTTAAATTAGAACACAACCTATTTGACTTTGATACCAATATTGATTTTCGAGCAAGAATTAACATAAAACTTGCAAATCCGAATTTAAACATATACTTAGATTATATGTGAAAAACAGATAAACTAAGGTTGTGCTATTGATTTCTAGTTGGAGGATGATTATAAAGTCTAAAAATCCTCTCCAATCACGTTGTAAGAACCCTCTAAGCTTTTTTTAACTTGAATTTTTTCTAAATTACACTTTGTTTCTTCTTTACTTAACTTTAGCTTATTTATAGATAAACCATATATTTATAACATTTCAAGAGTAATGATCATCTTCTCAATGGTCACTAAATAAACTTAAACAATTGTTGTAGTGATCATCTTTTTAATGTTCACTTAATATCTTAAATATTAATGATCACTTAATATCTTAAATATAATATTTAATATATTATAGAGTTCTAATTCAAAATAACCACTTTTTTTTGTCATGCATTTCTCATTGGTGATTTCAAAATAATAAAACCCTAATATACATATATATGCATACATATACCCAACAATTTTGTATTTACCTTTTGCCATTTTCTTGGTTTTTGGTCTAAGAAATTTTTAAGAGGACCCTTAGAAGGGTCTAGTCATGAGATTTGAATTTTAATGTTAGTTAAATATTTATATTGTCCTTTTTATTGTAAGAAAATATAATTTTTTTTTATAAATTTTCTAGTCTGAGTTATTTTTAATTTTAAAAATTCTAATTCATCGTGTGCGGCGAGTCATGTATTATATTATATTATTATTTATTATACCATATTATCATATATTTCATAATTATATTTTGTACTATATTAAATACTATATATTACACTATATTATAATATTATGTATTACGTTACTGTAATATATTTCATGATCATATATTATATTTTATTATATAATCATATATTATATAAAATTTTCTTATATTATATTATATAAATATAATTATTTTAATATCTTTAATAAATATTTTAATTTTTTTAACATAATTAAGAGTCCAATAAAAATAAAATTTAAGCATAAGATCAAGACTTATAAGCAAATTTAAATAAGGTCCATGAATCCGAGATTTCACTTCTTTTGTCTCAGTATTCTTGGATCCGAACAAATGGAAAAGGTGAAGGGTTGGAACTACAAGGTTGTTGAAAAAATAGGACAAGGTGTCTTTGATGAGGTGTACAAGTGCCTTAATCTAGAAACTGGCCAGAATGTAGCTGTTAAGATGATTTCCATTCAAAATGAGCGTGAAGGTGTCCCTAGCGATCTGATTTCTCGAGTCTCTTTTCTCAAGGAGTTGGAACATGACAATGTTGTCAGGTATTAATTCTTGATAATTACAGATTTTAATTGATTAGTCGTGCTGTCATCAGATTTGTCTTTGTGCATTGATAATCTGGCTGCAGGTTGCTGGATGTTCTGACCAGCGACAAATATGTGTATCTTGTCTTTGAGTACCTAGACCTTGATCTGGGTTCCTTCATCAGAAAGCATACAGTTACTGCTATTAGGCCCCTGATAAAAGTAAGCAAGAATTAACTTTGTGATTCATTATGTCCAATGTTATTATTTTGAGTCAGTTGCATTTACAGTTACAGAACTCAGTTGCTCTATGAGAAAGCACTCGAATTTAAATTCTTCATGTAGAAATTTTGTTTCATATTGTAGTCAGGATGCTCTGAATTTTTGACAGGAACCTTGATATTCATTCTTTTTCTTCCCTTTACAGACTATTCTGAAACAAATTCTTGTTGGTTTGGCATACTGTCATTCACATAAAATACTGCACGGAGACTTGCAACCAAGCAATGTACTGATAGATCTCAATAGCAAGAAAGTGAAACTTGCAGATTTTGGACTTGCATTATCATTTGGAGTTCCACATACAGAGTATTCTTACGATGTATTAATATTCACCTTTTACTCTTACCTATCAGCTTCAAGTCTTTCATGTCTTAACTCATCCATAACATTCTATTTTCATTTCTTTGAGAATGACATTTATGGCATTTAGAATGCGGATATATCTCACTCAAGGTAGCTTTAGAAAATGAATTTTTTCCTTAGCATTATCTAATTAGAAATTCAGCTATAAGCTTTTCTTCTGTTTGTTAGTAATGTATTGACTTTAACAGGAAGGTTATATTAGTTAAAATGTTCCTTATATCCCTTACCAAACAGCTACACCAGATGTGTTTGACTAGCCAATTTGTCTTTTATGCATTCTCTGCAGGAGGTGGAATCCCCATACAAAGCACCCGAGTCTCGAATTCGTTCCTCTGTATACTCGACTCCACATGATGTGTGGGCTGTGGGTTGTATATTTGCTGAGATGGCATCTGGGAAGCCTCTATTCCCTTGTGGAAAGAAGGATCACTTGTCACTCATTGTTAGGTATTTTACAGCCTTGACAAACCACCCGGTTATGCCTGGTTTTGTTAGTATGATGCTTCTTACAAAAATTTCTGTTATGTAGTCTTTTCGGTAAACCAAACAAAGAAACTTGGCCTGGAGTGAATTATATAAATGAACTTCTTCATTCACTTCCTCAGTGCGAGCCTGCAGTAAAAAATCCTCTGGAATCCTTTTCTGTTTTGAATTTTGTTTCAAGAAACTTGGAAGATATGATCAATAATCTTTTTATCTGTTACTGGCAGGATTTGGCTGAAAAAACTCACGGTCTAGAACCATCTGGAGTTGAACTTCTTTCCGTAAGCCCCAAAACTTTATTTTCATGGTTGATAACACTAATCTGCTTTATAGTCTGGCTTTGATACAAGTCATCTTTCTGGTTTCATAAACACCAATGAGTTCTACTATAGGGATGCCCTTATATTGTACCACTTAAAGAACTACATTCCTGTACTATCTACTGACAGTAGTTGGTTAATAACTGAGAAAGGATGTGCCTGTTTGAGTATGCATGGGCATCTATCAACAGCCACGGATGAAAATTATTCAACTTAATAATCGCAAGATATTCTGTAGCACAACTTAAAGGGCAATGGAACGGTAATTTGACTTTTTCTGACAGAGTTGTGCACTTCTTTACTCATGCTTATGTTTTCGTTTTCAACAGCAAATGCTCTGCTTGAATCCAGATCACAGAGTTACGGCTAATGATGCACTTCTGCATAGATACCTCAGACATGATGAGGACCTCAGAATTGCTGAGACTCTGTCGTCTAAATTACCTTCATCCAACAACTGTGGTTTAGTCGAAAAGTTTTTGAAGGGAGTTTGTAAAGTGCCATCCTGGTAGTTCTCTTCATTGACCTCCATTCAACTATGAGCTAGCCCTTTTCCTGGAGTTTATTTGTGCTTTCTTAATAAAATGCTGGGACTTGCTGCTAATTTGCAAATGGAAACTTTTAGCACATGCCATCTCTCTGTTAAAACAGTACATGTGAACATACGTTGAAGCTCCTTCTATTTTCTCTGTTGTGGCTTGGTTTTCCAGATCTGCTAGTTGCTGCTTCTATATTCCAAATTATCTTGTCTTCTTCTGGATTATTTTCTGCACCATTTGAAGACAACAAAAATTTAACAAGTGATTATTCTCAATTGAATAGAAAAAATTTTGGTGAATGTTCCGAATTTGTGTAGAGCTTGCAACATTGCAGTTTTTTAGTGAATAAGAGTAAATTTTAACCTTAAATCGCTAACGACGTATATATGTCAAAAAGAACTTTTTATTTATTTATATTTTGACTATTTTTCAAAATAACATTTCAAGTATGATGGTCAAATACAGGTACTGCAAAAGTGCTGATACTGTGCCCTCCAGCCATCCTGATGCAGTCAGAAATGTTCAGAAGCAGGATTTTAAATTGGCATCCAGGTAGATCAGAAAAAAGTAGTAATTATCTTGAGCAAGAGTTTTCTCTGTTATTTTCTTCACATTATCTGTGCATTTGTGTTCATATCGAAGTGCTGTGCGTAATCTTTTTCTTTGTTGCTATAGATCTTCTCCTTCTTATGATCAGGGAGTTTATTCCAGTCAAACGTGTCCAATGCGTGATTATTCCAGTCAAATGCGTGATAAGGTAGAGGATTTGAACCATATATGCAGTCTCACAATTCTGTATTCATATATCCTGGAAGTACTGAGTCCAGTACTGGAACATGCAGTATGAGTACAGGCGTGTAATAGCTAAAACTCGTGGTTCTGTGGTTCATAAATGTCGTCACTATGAGACTGATCGGATTGTAGCAATTAAATACATCAACTTTAAAGCTCCATCTGAAGGAGTCCCAAGCTCAGTAATAAGAGAAGTCGCAATTTTGAAGAAGTTAGAGCATAGATTTATTGTCAGGTGACAGGCACTCCCTTCTTGTAGTTTCAGATATTTTTAGAGACACAAAATGAAGCCACAATAATCCTTTTTCAGCGCACTATCAATAGTTTATTATTTTGAAACTGTTTTGCACTTTAATGCAAGAGTAGTTTTAAATATTAGATTGACCAGGAGGGGTCTCAGTCTCAGATTTACCGATAAAATTTACAAATACAATATACTCAGATCATTGCATTCTGAGTTTATAATTATCTAGTTTCCCTCTCTACTGCAGCCAAGGCAAATTATGTGAATGATTTTGGAATTTTTTTACTTTGCAGCTCCCTTATACTGGTCATTATATCTACCTTCCCCATCATTGCATTTTCTTAGAATGCCAGTCATGAAGTCAATAAGTTTATGGATGCACAATCGCTGCCAACTTTTGTTTTGTTGAATCTGATATGCTTGAATAATTAGATTACTTTACGATTAAATGCTTTCTGAATATAGTCTAGGATCAAATTTATCACATGAAAGATTTATTTAGTTTGTATATCCCGTCCGTTCTATTAATCATCTTGAACTTGTCTAACCATGATATGTTGTTATTTGAATACTGAAAACCAGGTTATTGGATGTTCAGAGTGATGTGAAGAGTGTAAACCTTGTTTTTGAGTATGTCGACGTTAGCTTGTTCAATATCATCCAGCAGTGTCATCCCATAGATTCGCGTTTTATAAAAGTGGGTTGTGCTTTAGTGCTTCTTAGATTGTTATTAATTTTCTTTCTTATAACATTTTTTCTTGTAGTGTTTCACAACTGCATTAGAACATAGGATATATTCCCTTTTTAAATTCTTGTTTTCCTTTTAATTAATCCGATAGCTTTTATTAAAATTGAAATTTTTCATTTTGCTGAGATATTGAAGCATCTAGTTTTACAAGCAAGCACATAAAGTGGTTCTTGCATCATATTTTCTTTAACGTATACAAACGCATACAAGTGCATTTGGGTGTATGAAAATTGAAAACTATAGACCCCTTAATTATCTTTTGGATTTTAAATATTAAAAGGTTAATAAATCATCTGTTTGCAGAAGTTCCTTTATTGTATTCTGAGTGGCATATCCTATTGTCATGCTCACAAAATCCTCCATCGCGATTTGACACCCATGAATCTGCTGGTAGATACTAAGAATAAAATAGTAAAGATTGCTGATTTTGGGATGGCGATGGAAGTTGATGCTCCTTTCGATACACACACTACCGAGGTATCGTAGCAACCTTTTTTTTTATTGTTTCCACTGTCTTCATATGCCTAATTAATAGTTTCAATAATTGTTATCTTGCCATTGGATATTTCCATCTTGTTAATGAACCACGATGCATTGTTTTAACCCAGAAGTGCTTGATGATGTGTAACTATATTTTGAAAATCCAAATTTCTATTTATTAGAAACTTCTGTACATTCGTAAGTAGGATGTAGTGATGCAAATTGTATGGAGGTCCTCATTGACCCACAGATAAGAGTTAAAAAATGGATGTGATATTTTTCTAACAACTTAAATTCAAATGTTTACATATTAGTAGCCTTCTCTGTTTTTGTTCGGAACTTTGTGCTTTCATTAGCAGAATTTTTACAGCATATTTGTGACACTTGTATCAGTATGTTACAACAAAGAACTCTAATGAAAACTTGCACATTGTATTTCTAGATGACCCTCACTGTCAAAGATTATGATACTTTCAGCACATATTTGCAGTTGGTAACTCATTATTATAGAGCCCCTGAACTCCTCCTTGGGAAGACCAATTACTCTGCTGCAATGGACATGTGGGCTGTGGGCTGTATATTTGCTGAGATGGTGAAAGGGAAGTGTCTATTCGGTGGAATATCTAAATATGATGTCTTACATGGAATTTTCAGGTGCTATACTTCTTGCTTCATCTTTTTTTTATTTTTGGGTGTTTAGCTTCTTTTCAACTGCTGTCCTAATTGTATTTGGTTCACTCAATGTAGTTACTTTGGCATGCCAGATGCAAATACCTTTCCAGAGGTGACTTTGTTATCCGATCACTCCTTGGTAATAGAACTTTCTGGGGCTGGTTATTTCATGCAATGTTTAATAAGATATTTTATATCATCTTATTTTCTTATCTCCATTGCAGCATAAACCTATTGACAAGCTGAACTTGGCAGAAGAGCTCACCAGGCTTGAACCAGATGGTTTGGATCTTCTTTTTGTAAGTTTAGACCTTCTTTTCACTGAATATTATCACAATGATATGCACTGTTCAGCATATTTTCAAACTCATTAGAATGTGAAGAGCTTTTGCTACATATCTATGTTGTTGATCCTTTAAGCATATGGCCTTGGAGCTGACATATGGGTTTTTAGTTGCCCAAATGATTTCATTGTGAACATCATTTTCAATTATTTACTAATGCTTGGTCTTTTTTTAAAACCTTTGGAAAATAACTGTTTACAGAGAATGCTTTCTCTAAAACCTACCACAAGAATCACCGCCGAGAGTGCACTTAGTCATCCATACTTCAAGGGCAGCCGTTCTCCTCTCTCATCTCCCGAGCATTGAAATATTTCTTGTAAAACAAATCTTGTATATACTTTCATTTTTTAAACATCTTCAGTAATGGAAAATCATTACTCTCATTTTTGCAATTCCTGCCGACAAGTACACGTACCTATTGGATTCTTGTCATGTGTTAGGGTTAATATAAACAGTGTACAGGGAGTACTCATAAACTTTCTCCCATATGTCTCTTAATATTAATGTGAATTATTCTGCATTAAGTTCAGTATCCTCATAAAGAAGCTGGCTGATGGAGTAAAACAAACAAGCCAGGTAGTACTTTATTGCTGACGTCGACGGCCGAGATGCGTACTTATACTATAAGTAAACTATTAAATGTAATATAATATAGGACAGTGTTAAAAAAAAAAAAAACTAGAAATAAAGAGAACAAAGTATTGAGCAATAAACAAGGCGCGGAAGAAATCACTTGTATATAGGCTTCAGATTTTATTGTTAATTTGTTATTCAATGAATCAAATGAATACAAGAGGACTCCTCTATTTTGCAGGAATAGATTAGGGTGGGATTGTTATCGGCAATGAGCACGTATTTATTTAGAACAAGCAAACAAGATCACATGATCTTTTTATTATGCTGACGTGGACGGCCGAGATGCAATCGTAATTTTTGGCGGGAAATTTGGTGGATCAAAAACAGAATGGATGTGTACTGTACAGCTCTCCCAAATTAACACGTACGAAAACACCCGTTTTATTTTTTCTCTCAAAATTATAAGAAAGACACTGCTTCTAAGATATCTCTCTAGAGTGATCCAACACTTTGTCTTTATCTCACTAAATTGTTCTCTCCTTCAAGTCTCCAAATTTCTCTTTACAGATCCACGATCTCTTCAGGTAATTAATTTCCCTTCTACTTATTAAATAATTACTTAATCTTGTTGTTATCATTACTTAATTTGTGAACTGAGCTTGGAAGTTTCATCCACTGATTCCAATATTTTTAATACGAATTTTTTAATTCTTTTCTTGAAACAAAAGTTTTAATGAATTATTCTCAATGCAATACAGCCGATCATTGATTTCCCGCACCGGCAACCCCCCTCTCTTTCTATGTATTTTAGCATTCTTTAGAGAAATTTAATTTGTAAATCGTTTCTCTCTATAATTTCAGTCTGTGAGTTACTCAGATGGGCTTCCTTTAGTGTTAAATAAATTGATTACTTATTATATATTCTTGGATCAGAACAAATATGAAAAAGGTGAAGGATTCGTGTTACAAGGTATTTAAGAAAACAAATGGTTCAGGTACTTTCTCTTTTCTCACTAAATTGTTCTCTTCAACTCTCAATTCTTTGCCGATCATCAATCCCTTCAGACAATATCTGTTCTACTAAGTTTTCAGTTCTTTCATTCTTGTTAATTTGGTCGTTGTTCATCTCTGACCTTGTAAGTTATAATATTGAGCTTCTAATGAATGATTCTCAACGCATTTGATCATTGACCTCTTCCTTCTATTTGTTCGGACTTTCTAATTCAAGATTTTGTTTGTACAAAATGGGTCTTGCAATTGAGATTTCTGTTTTAGCATTCATTAGAGAACTCTAATTTGTAAATCTTTTCTCTGTACACTTTCAATTTTATGTAAATTTCATTTTTACTTTTTGCCCTTTTCTTGGTTTCTTGTCTCAATATTCTTGGATCAGAACAAATGGAACAGGTGAAGGATTGGAACTACAAGGTGGTTGAAAAAATAGGACAAGGTGTCTTTGGTGAGGTGTACAAATGTCTTAATCTAAAAACTGGCAAGAAAGTAGCCATTAAGATGATTACTATTCAGAATGGGCCTGAAGGTGTCCCTAGTTATCTAATCTCTCGAGTCTCTCTTCTCAAGGAATTGGAACATGACAATATCGTCAGGTATTAATTCTTGATAATTACAGATTTTAATTGATTAGTCATGCTGTCATCAGATTTGTAGAAACACATTGTACATCGACAATTTGGCTACAGGTTGCTGAATGTTCTGACCAGTGGCAGATATGTGTATCTTGTCTTTGAGTACCTAGACCTTGATCTGGGTTCCTTCATCAGAAAGCACACAATCACTTCTATTAGGCCCCTTATAAAAGTAAGAAAGAATTAACCTTCTGGTTCATTATGTCCAATGTTATTATTTTGAATCAGTTGCACTTACAGTTACGAAACTCAATTGTTCTATCAGAAAGCACTCAAATTTAAATTCTCCATCTAGAACTTTTATTTCATGTTGTAGTTAGGATGCTCTGAATTTTTTACAGGAACCTTGATATTCATTCTTTATCTTCCCTTTACAGACTATTCTGAGTCAAATTCTTGTTGGTTTGGCATACTGTCATTCACATAACATTCTGCACGGAGACTTGCAACCAAGCAATGTACTGATAGATCTCAACAGCAAGAAAGTGAAACTTGCAGATTTTGGACTTGCATTATCATTTGGAGTTCCTCATACAGAGTATTCTTACGATGTATTAATATTCACCTTTTGCTCTTGACATTCTATTTTCATTTCTTTGAGAATGACATTTATGGCATTTAGAATGCAGATATATCTTACTTAAGGTTGTTTTAGAAAATGAATTTTTGTCTCAGCATTATCGAATGAGAGCTTCAGCTGTAAGCTTTTCTTCCTTTTTTTTTAGTAATGCATTGACTTTACCAGGAAGGTTATATAAATTCTTTATATCCCTCACTAAATTGCTGCACCAGATGTGCTCAACTTGCCAAATTGTCTTTTATGCATTCTCTGCAGGAGGTGAAATCATATAAAGCACCTGAGACACGAATTTGCTCCTCTGTATACTCGACTCCACATGATGTGTGGGCTGTGGGTTGTATATTCGCTGAGATGGTAGCTGGGAAGCCTCGATTCCCTTGCAGAAAGAGGGATCACTTGTCACTCATTGTTAGGTATTTTACAGCCTTGACAAACCACCAGGTTATGCCTTGCTTTCTTAGTATAATGCTTCTTACATAAAATTTCTGTTATGTAGTCTTTTCAGTAAACCAACCAAAGAAACTTGGCCTGGAGTGAATTATATAAGTGAACTTCTTCATTCACATCCTCAATGCGAGCCTGCAGTAAGAAATCCTCTGGAATCCTTTCTCTGTTTTGAATTTTGTTTCAAGAAACTTGGAAGATATGATCAATAATCTTTTCATCTTGTTACTGGCAGGATTTGGCTCAACAACTTCTCGGTCTCGGTCTAGAACCACCTGGAGTTGAACTTCTTTGTGTGAGTATCAAAATATTATTTTTCTGTTTGATAAAACTAATCTGCCTTTTAGTATGGCTTAGATGCAAGTGATCTTTGCGGCATAAATAACAATAAGCTCTATCATAAGGATACACCTATTTTGTAAGAACATCATTCCTTTACTATATACAGACAGTACTTGGTTAACAACTGACAAAGAATGTGCTTGTTTGAGTATGCATGGGCATCTGTCAACAGCCACGTATGAAAATTATTCAGCTTAACAATCACAAGATATTGTGTAGCACAACTTAAAGGGCAATGGAATGGTAATTTGACTTTTTCTGATAGAGTTGTGCATTTCTTTACTCATCCTTATGTTTGTGGTTTCAACAGCAAATGCTCTGCTTGGATCCAGATCTCAGAGTTACGGCTAATGATGCGCTTCTGCATAGGTACCTTAGACATGCTGAGGACCTCAGAAATGCTGAGACTGTGTCATTTAAATTACCTTCATCCAACAACTGTCCTTTAGTCAAAAAGTTTCTGAAGGGAGATTCTAAAGTGCCATCCTGGTAGTACTCTTCGTTGACCTCCATTCAAGCATGGACTAGCCCTTCCCTGGAGTTTGTTTTTGCTTTCTTAATAAAATGCTATGACTTGCTGGTAATTTGCAAATAGAAACTTTTAGCACATGCCATCTGTATGTTAAAACAGGATATGTGAACATACATTGAATCTGCATCTATTTTCTCCATTGTGGCATGCTTTTCCAGATCTGCTAATTGCTGCTTCTATGTTCCAAATTATCTTGTCTTCTTTTGGGTTATTTTCCATAGCATTTGAAGGTAACGAAAATTTAACAAGCGATTTTGCTGAAGTGAATAGAAAAAAAATATGGCGAATGTTCCCAATTTGCGTAGAGCTTACAGCATGGTAGATTTTTAGTAAATAAGAGTAAGTTTTTACCTTAAATGGCTAATGATGTATATGTGTCAAGAAGAACTTTATTTATTTATTTATTTATTTTTGCTGATACTGTGTCCTCCAGCCATCCTGCTGCAGTCAGAAAGGTTCAGAAGCAAGATTTTAAAGTGGAATCCCAGTACATTAAAAAAAGGTAGTAATTATCTTGAGCAAGAGTTTCTTTCTCTGTTATCTTCTTGACGTTAGTTGTACATTTGTGTTCATATCGAAGTGCTGTGCGCAATCCTCTTCTTCGTTGCTATAGATCTTCTCCTTCTGCTGGTCAGGGAATTTTTTCCTGTCAAATGCATGATAAGGTAGAGCATTTTGAACTATATATGCAGTTTCGTATATCTGTAATCATATGTCCTGGAAGCACTGATTCCACTGCTGGAACATTTGCAGTATGAGCACAAGCATGTAATCGCTAAAATTCGTGGTGCTGTGGTTCATAAGTGTCGTCACTACGAGACTGATCGGATTGTAGCAATTAAGAACATCAACTTTAAGGCTCCATCTGAAGGAGTGCGAAGCTCAGTGATAAGAGAAGTCGCACTTTTGAAGAAGTTAGAGCATGAATACATTGTCAGGTGATTGACACTCCCTTCTTGCAGAGACACAAAACGAAGCCACAATTATCCTTTTTCTTCATACTATTAATAGTTTATTATTTTGGAACTGTTTTGCACCTTAATGCAAGAGTAGTTTGAAATATTGTGGTGACCAGGAGGGGTCTCAGATTTACCTAGAACATTTGCAAATGCAATATACTCATGCTCGGATCATTGCATTCTGAGTTTATAGTTACCTAGTTTCCCTTTCTACTGCAGCCAAGCCAAATTATGTGAATGATTTTGGTATTCTCTACTTTGCAGCCTCCTTATGCTGCTCGATTATATCTACTTTCCCCGTCATTGCATTTTCTTAGAATGCCAGTCATTAAGTCAATGAGTTTATGGGTGCACAATCAATGCTGGCTTCTGTTTTATTGAATCTGATATGCTTGGATAATTAGATTACGTTTTGACTAAATGCTTTCTGAATATATATAGTCTAGGATCACATTTATCATATGAAAGATTTATTTTGTTTGTATATCCCATCAGTTCTGTTA
Organism: Murraya koenigii; assembly: GCA_025617385.1. NCBI lineage: Eukaryota > Viridiplantae > Streptophyta > Magnoliopsida > Sapindales > Rutaceae > Murraya > Murraya koenigii. Next base: position 15,207,341 of record CM046819.1, read on the forward strand.
ATTATCTTGAACTCATCTAACCATGATATGTTGTCATTTGAATACTGAAAACCAGGTTATTGGATGTTCAGAGTGATGTGAAGAGTGTAAACCTTGTTTTTGAGTGTGTCGACGTCACCTTGCACAATATCATCCAGCTGTATCATCCCATAGAATCACGTTGGATAAAAGTGGGTTGTATTTTGGTTCATCTTACATTGTTATTAATTTTCTTTCCTAAACTTTAACTTTCATTCCTGTAGTGTTTCATGGCTGCATTAGAAAATAGGATATATTCTCTTTCTAAGTTCTTATTTTTCTTTTAATTAATCCGATAACTTTTTTTAATTTGAAATTTATCATTTTACTCAGATATTGAAGCATCTAGTTTTACAAGTAAACACATAAAGTGGTTCTTGCATCATATTTTCTTTAACCTGTACAAACTTATACAAGTGCATGGAGGGTGTATGAAAGTTTAAGACTATGAACCTGTTAATTGTCTTTTGGATTTTAAAAATTAAAAGGTTAATACATCATCTGGTTGCAGAAGTTCCTTTATTGTATTCTCGGTGGCATATCCTATTTGCATGCTCACAAATTCCTTCATCGAGATTTGACACCCATGAATCTGCTGGTAGATATTAAGAATAAAATAGTAAAGATTGCTGACTTTGGGATGACCGAGGAAGTTGATGCTCCTTTTGATACACACACTACTGAGGTATCGGTGGGAACCTTTTGTTTTATTGTTTCTGTTGTCTTCATGTGCCTAATTTTATGTCTTGGTAATCAACCATATTGCATTGTTTTAAACGAGAAGTGCTTGATGATGTATAACTATATTTTCAAAATCCAAATCACTATTTATTAGAACTGCTGTACATTTGAATGTAGAACATTGTGACGCGAATACACCAGTTCAGGTACAACCCTGTTTATGAAACTTCTTATCTGGATGGGAATGAAGAAAATTTGAAATTAGAAATATTTCAACTATTTAAAGAAAAAAAAAAAAGAAGAGAAAAGTTACTTTCATATCTTCTTAACCCAAAATAGAAATGCGGAAGTCTTCATTCAGCCACAGGTTAGAGTTAAAAATGGATGTGATATTTTTATAATAACTTAAATTCAAATGTTTACATATTAGTAGCCTTCTCTGTTTTTGTTTGGAACTTTGCGCATTCGGTATCAGAATTTTTACAGCATATTTATAACACTTATATCAGTATATTACAACATGGAACTCAAATGAATACTGGCACATTGTATTTCTAGATGACACTCACTGTGAACGATTATGATACTTTCAGCACATATTTGCAGGAGGTAACTCTGAATTATAGAGCCCCTGAACTCCTCCTTGGCAGGACCAATTACTCTGCTGCAATTGATATGTGGGCCGTGGGCTGTATATTTGCTGAGATGGTAAAAGGGAAGTGTCTGCTCAGTGGAATAGTTAAATATGATGTATTGCATGGAATTTTCAGGTGCTATACTTCTTGCTTCATCTTCTTTTTTTTTTTTTTCTTTTTTTGTTCCAGTGTTTAGCTCCTTTTCAACTGCTGTCCTAATTGTGTTTGGTTCACTCAATGTAGTTACTTTGGCATGCCGGATGCAGATACCTTGCCGGAGGTGACTTTGTTGTCCGATCACTCTTTGGTAATAGAACTTTCTGGTGCCGGTTATTTCATGCAATGTTTAATAGGATATTTATATCATCTTATTTTCTTATATCCATTGCAGCTTAAACCTATTGACAAGCTGAACTTGGCTGAAGAGCTCACCAGGCTTGAACCAGATGGTTTGGATCTTCTTTTTGTAAGTTTAGAACTTCTTTTCACTGAATATTATTGCAATGATATGCACTTTTCAGCATATTTTCTAACTCATTAGAATGTGAATAGCTTTTGCTACATATCTATGTTATTGATCATTTAAGCATATCGCCTTGGAGCTGACATGAGGGTTTAGTTGCTCTAATGATTTCATTGTGTACATCTTTTTCAATTATTTACCCTCACTGCTTCTTTTTACTAATGCTCGATTCTTTTTTTCTTGGAAAATGAACTGTTTACAGAGATTGCTTTCTCTGAACCCGACCACAAGAATCACCGCCGAGAGTGCACTTAATCATCCATACTTCAAGGGGGCCACTTGCGGTTCTCCTCTATAATCTCCTAAGCATTGAAATATTTCTTGTAAAACAAATCGAGTATGTACTTTCACTTTTTAAACCTCTTCAATAATGGAAAATCATTGCTGTCATTTTTACAATTCCTTTGCCAATAAGTGCGTACCTATTGGATTCTTGTCGTGTGCTAAGGTAATAGAAATGATGTACAGGGAGTACTCATAAACTTTCACCCATATGTCTCCTTCATATGAATATGAATTATTGTCTGCAGTTTAGTTCAGTATCCTCATAAGGAAGCTTGATGATGGAGTAAAACAAACCAGCCTGTTTGTACTTCATACACTCTTTTAAATGTCAAAAAAGTCATCACTTAAATCATTCAAATTAATTACTTTTATTTACTCATACATTCTTAAGTATCCCAACAAAGATGATTAAGAGCACTCTTGGCAGTGTTAGAAAAATGTCGTAATCATCTTGGGCAAGGGTTTCTTTCTCTGGTATTTTCTTGATGTTATTTGTACAATTGTGTTCATATCAGAGTGCTGTATATAATCCTTTTCTTTGCTGTTATAGGTCTTCTCCTAGCGATCAGGGAGTTTAATCCAGTTAAATTCATGATAGGGTAGAGGAGTTTGAACTATATATGCCGTTTAACATATCTACAATCATATATATGTTCTTGAAGTACTGATTTGAGTTCTGGAACATTTGCGGTATGAGGATATTCTTGAACTCTATAAAAGATCTGGTGCTGTGGTTTTAAATGTCGTCACTATGAGACTGATCAGATTGTAGCAACTAAGAACATTGAATTTAAGGCTCCTTCTGAAGGAGTCCATAGCTCAGTAATGATAGATGTCGCACTTTTGAAGAAGTTAGAGCATGAATATATTGTCAGGTGACTTATATTCCCTACTTGTAGTTTCTGATGCTTGGAGACACAAAATGAAGCCACGATAATCCTTTATAGTTACACTCTGGATAGTTACTTATTTTGCAGCTGATTTTCGTTTTAACACAAGCGTGGTTTGAAATATGGGGTTGACCAAGAGCAGTCTCAGTCTCAGATTTACTGGGAAAATTACAAATACAATGTACACATGCTCGGATCATTGCATTCTGCGTTTATAATTATCTAGTTGCCCTCTCTTGTGCAGCCATGGTAAATACTGTGAATGATTTTGGTATTTTTATTGTAGCCTCCTTGATCAATATATCACTGATCCTGATACTGCTCGATTATATCTACTTTCCTATTCATTGCATATTCTTAGAATGCAAGTGATGAAGTCCATGAGTTTATGGGTGCAAAATGTACGCCGACTTCTTTTTCATTGAATCTGATAAGAGGATGTCTGGATAATCAGATTACTTTATGGCTAATTGCTTTCTGAATAAATGTCTTTTGGGATCAAATTTATCATGTGAAAGATTTGTTTTGTTTGTATATCCCACCACTTCTAGCTATGTTATTATCTTGAACTCATCTAATCATGATATATTGTCATTTGTATGCTGAAAACCTGGTTACTGGATGTTCAAAGTGATCTGAAGAGTGTAAACCTTGTTTTTGAGTATTCGACATCAATCTGCACGAATTCATCCAGCAGTATCATCCCATGGATGCACATTTGATAAAAATGGGTTGTAATTTGGTACTTCTTATATTGTTATTAAACTGCTTCCTTATTTTGTTCTTATGGTGTTCTTCTCTTGCTGCATCAGAACATTGGATTTTCTCTTTCAGAGTTCTTATTTTCCTTTTAGGTAATCCAATAACTTTTAATTTTGAAAATCAATTATTTGACCCAGATATTGAATCATCTATTTTTACACAATAAACACATATTGGAGTGTTTCTTGTTATATTTTCTTTAACATTTACAAACTCATAGAATTGTATGTAGGGTGTATGAAAATTTGAGACTATGGAACTGTTAATTATGTTTTGGATTTTACATATTAAAAGTTTAATACATCATCCTGTTTGCAGAAGTTCCTTTATTGTATTCTCAGTGACATATCCTACTGTCATACTAACAAAATCATCCTCTGAGATTTGACACCCACGAATCTGCTAGTAGATATTGAGAATAAAATAGTAAAATTGCTGATTTTGGGATGGCCAAGGAAATTGATGCTCCTTTTGATATACACACTACTGAGGTAGTGGTGGCAACCTTTGCTTTTATTGTTTCCACTGTCTTTGTATGCCTAATGAAGAGTTTTGATTAATGTTATCTTGCCATTGGATTTTTTCTTTCTTGGTAATCAACCATAATGCATTGTTTTAACCAAAAAGTGTTTGATTATGTTTTCTTGATTATGTATAACTATATTTTCAAAATCCAAAAAAAAATTTATTAGAACTGCTGTACATTTGAAAGTAGGAGGTATTGACGATAATTGTATGGAGGTCTTCATTGACCCACAGATTAGAGTTACCAGACTATGGAAGTGATATTTTTCCAACTAAAATTCAAAAATTATCATATTTACTGCCTTCTCTTTTTTAGTTTGGAACTTTGAGCATTCATTGGCATAAGTTTTACATGCTCATAATGCTTATGTCAATATGTTACAACAATAAACTCAATTGAAAGCTTGCGCATTATATTTCTCAATGACACTGTCAACGATTATGATACTTTTGGCACCTCTCTGCAGATGGTGACTCTGAGGTACAGAGCCCCCGAAATACTCCTTGGCAGGACCAATTACTGTGGTGAAATTGATATGTGGGCCGTGGGTTGTATATTTGCTGAGATGGTGAAGGGGAATTGTCTGTTTGATGGAAGTGGAAGTGGAACGATTGAATATGATATATTGTTGGGAATTTTCCGAAGCTATACTTCACTCTTCATTAATTTTATCTTTTCGTGTTTAGCGTCTTTTCAACTTCTGTCCTAATTGTATTTAGTTTACTCTATGTAGTTACTTTGGCATGCCAGAAGCAGATACCATGCTGGAGGTGACTTCATTATCTGAATCTGATCATTCCTTCATAGTAGAAATTTCTGGGCCCAGTCATGTCATGTAATCTTTTTAATAAGATTTTTTGTATCATTTTATTTTCTTTTCTCCATTGCAGCTTACACCTATTGAGATGGTGAACTTGGCAGAAGAGCTCACCAGGCCTGATCCAGATGGTTTGGAACTAGTGAACTAGTTTAGAGACCTCCTTTTCAATGAATATTGCTGCAGTGATATGCACTTTCCAGCATATTGTTGAATTTGCTTGAATGTGAAAAGCTTTTGCTGCATAACTCTTAGCTACAGTATTGATCTTTTAAGCATATAGCCTTGGAGCTGACATATGTGTTTAATTGCACATATGATTTCATTGTGTTCATCTTTTGCAATATTTACCCACGTTATTTCTTTCTACTAGTGCTCGGTTTGTTTTTTCCTTGTTATGAAGCCTTTGGATTACCCTAGAAACAGGATATTCCCACAAGCTACGGCCAGAAGTAAATTTACAAAATATATCTTGTAGAACAAACGTATATATTCTCATTTTGTAAGCATCTTCAGTATGCAAAATCATTATCTCATTTTTACTGTTCTTTTACTGTCAAGTATAATTGGCAGTTATAAAACAATGAATTGCAGCCACTATTTGATTATTGTTACGTGTTAGGGCCTAGGGGCACCGTTTAGCCACTTCATTGGATTCTCATCAAGTGTGTGATATTTATGAAAATAGAACAATGCATAGGCAGTGCTCAAAAGCTTTCCTGCACGCGTCTCCTTAATATTAATATAGCTTATTTTCTGCAGTTCAGTAACCTCGTAAGGCAGCTTGATAATGGAATAAAAGAACATTCGTGTTTTTAATAACAAAGAAAGAGAGGTAGAAAAAGAGTAGAATTTATTAAAGGCACTGAAGTTCGCTAGAACACTCAACTTCTTCACAAATAGTTTGTATGAATGGCTAATACTAGAAATGATATAAAATTTATAAACCAACACTGGCTTGTTCAGAGAAAAGGGCAGACAAAGAGTATTCTGGAAGTGCAGAGCAGCCCTGCGATTTCTCTACTGGCAGCTTTCTCTATTCCATTTCTCCAACAGACAAGCCTGCTTCTATGGTGTACAAATCTGCTGCTTTTTCTGATCTTCAGAATTAATCTTTTCAACTTCCCTTGACTCATATCACATAGATAGTAGGCATGCTTACAAATTTTGTGCCTAAACATGATTACCTGACCATCTCCCAAGGCTGTGACTGCAAATAATTTCATAAAATCTGGCAAATTCGTGTAGCATCTAAAAGACTGCATTGTATAGTTTATTGAATCTGAAATTATGCTATGTCTTTTGATCCATTTATGATCCTCAAACTCTTCTGGAATCCATACATCAATTTGAGTATTGGATCTTGATAAAACAATGCAAGTTTTCCTCCCATCTCCAACAAATCTTACCTGTGCTTATCACCATCTGGAAGATTGATCCTCCTCCATTTCTCATCGCTGACATTCATACATGCAATGTATCTGTTTGATTTAACATTCCAATATGAATGCTGCCTGTTTACTGGGACTAAGTTTGTCCATTGAAATGTTTGAGGATTGAAATGTCGCTCAAGTGGTTCATTGAAGGGTCCCAGAACCCTTTTCCAGGCATTGTCAGAACAACCTAAGTTGAATATCTCAAACCCAAAAATCATACATATGCATTACTTTGTACTCATTTGTAGAAGGATCAAAAGCAAGGGCTGTTCCACAGTGGCTGTGTGGACAACCAGAGGGGCACATTGGGAGAGGTACAGAGTTCTCGGTGACTAAATCTACAGCTTGCAGCAGTCATCCCCTTTTGTGCATTATAATCAAAACATTACAACTCGACAGAATTCTCCCATTTCCAGAAAATGGTGCAGTTGAGATTGGTTTTGCAGCATATTCTGGGATATGAAGTAGCTGCAAGTGACTACTTGGTGACACTTTTTGCATACTCACCTGACATTCCAAAGAGCTTCGGCTGGAAGTTTCACAAGAATCCGGAAGATAACATGTTCGGGAGGATCTAGCAGGTATGTTTCTTCTACAACACTTTCTTTCTGGGGATACTTCGTTTTGGTCTCGCCCCTTGTGACAAGGAATTTCATTTCACAAAGATATTTTCTTTAGGGTAATCTAGCAGTTCGTTCTCCATTTTTTTGCCTTGCTTTTATACGTACGTGCCGCCAATTACATTAGCCGTCTGTGAAAAGCAATCAAGATTATATTCTACTAACAAAAAAAAAGACGAGTGATTAGTAAACATCAGCAGATTCTACCAAAGGCAGTTTCAAACATACCCCAAGCTTTTTAACAATTGTACAGAGATTCTTACACCATCCTCGTGTGCAAGTTTAGACGATTACACACAAATTCGTCTTACAGAAGGAATCAACATCATTCAAAAGATCAACAAGAAGTTTCTAGTGCAAGAAATTGATATTACTTGTAGAAATAGTTTCAGTATTCATATTCTATAGTAGACAATTTTTTTCTGTTTTTAATATTTATGTGTTATGTGATTGCCCCAGTGAACACATGGTTAATATCTAATATCATCAAAACCTTTTTTTTTTTTTTTGGTTAAATTGTTCCTAGAGTCAATTTTCTGGTCCCCGTGATGACAGTTTTCTTTTAAACGCAGAAAGTAATTCATACAAAAAGATATTAAATATTCGTCAATTTAATCAAAAAGCACCTCTTTTTTTTTTTAACCTTATTTTACCGAAAAAGCCAAACCTGGTGTTAGCTTGCAAACCAAGTATAACACGAACTGACAGTGGGGCCTCAATGTTGAGAGAGTCAGATTTTGTCAACTAAAACTTTGTATTTATAATAACATACAGGCATAGTTCATGTACTTTTTCTAAATCGAACAAATATTGGTGTTACACGTGTATAACTACAAACCTTGTTCTTCTTCCCGGAGAAAAAAAAAAGGTAAAGTATCCAAGTAGGGACCGGCGGTGCAGCAGAAAATTATTTTTTAATTTCAACTAAGAATTTAAATTTTTTTCTAATAAAAAATTATATACCATAAATCATTTTTTTTGTAACATGGGGGGCATGGCGTATCAGACTGTCTTGTATAGTTTATTGAATCTGAACATATTCAACCCAACAGCGACTTTAACCTTATGCAATTAAATTCCACTACAACATTAATACAATTATACAAAAGTAAACTAGTTTCATGGTATTTGTTACATTGTCTTTTCAATATCTTTATTATGTATGAACCAATACTGTGGTATAAATTTTGATAAATTAAAAACACATTAAAGTTTAAAATTAAAATCTAAAAACTGGTCAGTGATTATCTCATGTTCATGCATTGCTCCCATATAGTACTTGGTTTGAATCTCTATTCCCAAGTCTTTTTTAAATGAATATATAGATTCGGTGGAGAATGATTGAGAGTCACGGGATGATTTTTTTCTCACCAAATATGAAATTTTTAAATTCTTTTAAATGAGTATATTTCACCTAAATTTAGTCTTAACGTAACTAAACACAAATCCAAATAAAAGTTCATTATCAGCAAAAAGAATGGCGCAATTGACCAATAAAATAATAGTAATTAGATAAAATTAAAGTAGAGAGTATCAACAATCATCGACGAACTCAAGACATGACCATGGGGGCTAGAGCTCCCCCCCACCCAAAACTAAATTTTTTTTCTAAATTAAATTACTTATTTAGCATATGTAATTAATTTAAAACATTAAGTGTATTCATTAAAACCCAAGTTAATTTATTTTATAAAAGTCCATATTAAACTTTATTCTATTAAAAGTAAAAAAAATTGATTTTTTTTTAAATAATTAAAAGGTTATCAACTAAAAAATAATTTGAGTCATTAACTTATTTTATAATTCAACATTCTACATCTAAAATCTCTAAAGCCATACAAGAATTCAACGATGTTTCATGTTTATAAATCTCGAAGACTGATGACTAACAAATACAAACCGTTCTTTCAATTAAGTTCTAAATATAAATTATTTTTTAATTAAATTTTAATAAATATTATTAATTTATTATTAAATACTGACATTATTATTAACAATATCCTCTCTTGATAAATTGTTTGAATCGGTCGCTGCAGCAACAAGCTAAACTTTGATTTAGTTGCTTGGTATCTTTAGGTAAAATAAAATAATTAAAAAAAAAAAAGAAGAAGAAGTTCACGTGACTAATTTGAGAATAGAGAACCGGAGAGGCTCTCTGTCCTCCAAATCTCCAATGATATATGGCGCAACACTTTTGGGATCTTTCAGCTCGTTTCGTGTGCAAAACATACACATGCATAATTGTTTTTGTCACTATTCCCCTTTTGTGTAAAGCATGGACTCTCCATTATTTTTTCAGTAACTCACGCCACCTTTGTTTCCATTTTCCACCTTTGCTTTGCGGTGACAGATGAGTGGCGATGGCATTAGCGCCGTACAATGTGTGAGTCAAATTGAATTGACGCCATCCTCTTATCTAATCTTCTGGCTGTTTGCGCTTTGTCACTTTGACGACGGTTCCTTCACTCGACTGGCCCCACTCTCAAATCACGTGTGCGTGTTTTCCCAACCAAGTGTAACCTTGATGATACGTCAGAGTCCGACCTTTTATGATTTTATTATTTTTTAATATATAATTTTTTTTGACAGTAACACTTTTAGGTGTAATATTTACAATTTTATTAATTAAATATTTTAAATATATTAAATAATCAATTAATAAAATTATCATGTATTTGTATATAATTAATTTTATATTTTTTAAATTTAGAATATTAAATTACACTTATACAGTTTAAGAATAAAATAGATTTTTATTATAATTTTCTATTAAAAATTATATGAACTCTAATGGTTTAGTGGTAAAATAATAAAAATTAAAATATTAAGTGAAAAAATAATTATAAACAAAATTTATATTTAATTAAGGATGAGTGAACGATCAATTTGATGTAAATATAATATTATTCTCTTAAATGTAAAAATATTTAAACTGATGGATAAATATGTTATTATTCACTTGATATTCGAAATTCCAATCCACCTTATAACGAACTAATGAAAGTAATTAGTGCTTTTAGTTAAATGTGCGTTTGATTCTGTGTTATAATATTTTAAGGGTGGTTGAATATCTAGACATTTTAAAAAAATGTTATTTGTTAAAAAATAAATAGTTTAAAAGAAATACTAAGTGTTTTTAAAATAAATAAATGTTAAATAACAAAATTTAAATTTTTTATTAAGCATGTTATAATTTGATGGTTGATATTGTCGGGCGCTCTTTAGTTAATTTCAACTTCTATGCAATTTACAAGATTTTATAAATCGCATATTCTATTAGTGACTATAAAATGTGTGAAATTATCTAACAAATTAATCATATACATTTTATGTATTGAGATTATTTTAATTTTTAACAAATTATTCAAATCTCTCATGATAATTTATAAGTAAATTTTTATTATTATTTAGTATAATATAATTTAATCCTCTGCCTATTTATATGACTAGAGTAAAAACTGAATCGTAAATAAGTTTGTACCTATAATTGATCTTTAAATTGTAGAATAAGTTTCTTCAATAGTTTAATTCAAGCACTAATTCATAATCCTCACCAACTCTTTATCTAGATGTGTTAAAAGTTTTGCATATATTCATGAGATAATTAAAAAAAAGAATAAATAATGTTAGAAATCTCAATATTTATATTTTAATTTATAAATTAATTAGTGTTATTCATTTATTAAAAGATATAATAATAATTTAATTAAATAAAATTAATTATTTAATAAATAAGTGACACATGTAATTGAGATATATTATTATAAGAAAGATATAAATATAACCCATTTATTTATTTTTTTGAGTGATAGTCTATAAAAAAAAAATTGTCTATTTTGTTAGAAAATCTGAAAATGTGTTTGTTAAAAACAAAAATAAAACTGTCGAGAGTCTTTTTCCGGTCCATTGTCAAATGACCATACTGTCCTCGTAATTTTGCCGCTTTAGGCTATCATCACCGCGCGCTGTGGGTAGTTTCCCATTTGTAAAAAACACGGAGTTCTATTTATTATTTTACCCTCCATTCTCATTTCATTAAACAAATTACAAATCACAAATCGTGAAATTTCCTCCTGTTCTCGCTCTTGTGCGCTCTCTCTCTTGACATGGATTAATCAAATTCACTTTTACTACTCTTGTCTCTCTCTCGCTCGCTTTTTCTCTCTAGGGTTTTGAAATAGAACTTTCAGTTTCGATAATTGAAAGTTTCTCCCAAAAAGAAGTTTTAAAATTCGTAAAAATCGTTTTAAAAGTCTTAGTTTTGCTAGTAATTACTTGATCGCGAGAATCCTCAATTTCTCGCCTGTTCAAGAGTCGGCTTCCATCTGCTGCATCGCGGTGCACTGTTTGTTCATTCGACTTGGTCAGTTGGTAGTCTTTTATTATTTGTTAGGTTTTGGCCCCTCGTATTTTTTTCCTTTAGAAATGATGCGTTTTGTTACTTAATTAATTAGAAGGTTTTTGGTTAATTAGGGTTGTTGGCCTTGATTTAGTTAAAATAATAATAGTGGTTGTGAACGCATGAGAAATCGAGACAAGTGAATTTCAAAATTTTCGTAAAATTATTTTGATGGTTCTGTTGAAAAGTAAAGTTATTGGCGGAATCAAGAATTGTACCGAGTTAGGGTGATGGTTTTATGATTTTCTGCTTTGAATTGATGTAAATAAGTCGTTTATGTTGCTAACTAGGATTTAAATTGTACTCTGGGCGCAGGTTGGTGGCACCAGTTTAAACTTTACTGATAGTGTGAAAGTGACCTTATGGGCGTTTGAGACTTTCATGTCGGTGAATGCTATTGAGTGGATGTTGAATGATTGGTTCCATGGATTTAAATGCTTCTCCGTTACCTGAAGAAGATGAGGATACGTTTGAAGGACATATAGAAGAATATGCCGCACAAGAACGAATAGAATCCGGAGCTGAAATTTTGCGCAGGGTACTTCTATATTTCTCTCTTATTTATTTTGCTTTTCTCTTTAAAATATTGTTCATTTTTCCTTTCATATCTATACATGATAGCTAGAGGGATTTCAAACTGTCCTTGATCTTTTAGTAAATTATACGAATTAGGTGAAACCTACAAGATTTTGACCTTTGTAGGTCTGGCATAATGCCTTGAACGCCAGTTCATGTGATCTGTTTAGGATAGTCAATATGTAGGTGATTTCTGTTATTATGTGGAAGGAGGAAGATGACTATTTGGTCTCTCTATCTGTCTCTCTTATTCTTCCCTCTCCGAGCCCCCCCTTCCCCCCATGTATCAAATAAATTGGGTTACTTTAGGTGTGAGGAGGAAGATGACTATCTGTTATTGAGTGAAGTTATTAGTTACCATTTTTCATTTCCGTAGATTTTTACTCCTTTCGTTGATATCTGTTCACGGTTAGAGATTTTGTTTGCTTGTGTCAGGAGCGTGAAGAAAGAAGAAAGCGTTTGAAAAGAGATCGACCTGATGACAGACCCGTGCATGCATATCAACCGGCCATGCATGATCAATATTATCAAAATAAAAACTATAAGTTCTATGACAGAAATAAGCTCCCCCCTGGTAACTTTTCTGTTTACATAGTCAGGTTCTACTTTATGTCATTTTTGTGTTGTCTATGTTGCCAATTAATTGCTGGATCTTGTATGTCTCCTTACCATAATGTGAACTACTTTTAAAAGAGTTATCTTGACTGTTTTAAGATTTTACTGGTTATAGTTGGCTGAGTGGTGAGATACTGCAGGGATCTTGCTCCCCTCCCACCAATTTGGGTTTGGTAAATATGTTTCACCAGAATCTTAGTGGGGGAAGATATGTTCCTAAAATAGAAATATAAATTTGTATTTTGCTGGAAAAGAAGTGATCTAGATTGGTCTTGGTTGACCCTTGATTGTAAATGTCAGTAGATTGTAAAAAAAAAAAAAAAATTATACAGGTTTTTGTTCACCAGGAGACAATCATTTTCTGAAACTGCATTTTACATTTTCCGGTCAGGCTACCTTATTATTTTGGGGAGTCATGAAATAAATGAGGAACTTAATACCTTGTAAGACCCGTAATTGAGGGATCGAGTGACTGGTCCCTGGTATTATTTTTTCCTAATATTCTTTATGGAGAGAGTAATTTTAATTGCATATTTATATTCTTAATATTTTTCTAGGTTTAAATAATTTTTTTCCTCCCTTTGTAGGTTGGTTGGACTGCCCTCCATGTGGTCAAGAAATTGGTGGTTGTATAATCCCTTCAAAGGTTCCGCTTAGTGAATTCTTCAATGATTGTATTCCTCCAGGAAAAAGATACTCGTTTAAGCAAGTGATTCACCAACAAAGAGTCTTGGGAAGAAAGGTAAATAAAAATGTGAGAAAGCGCTTTTCTGCCTGGAAACATCAACAATTTTTTTTTTTCTATGGAATGCTATAAATGCATCTAATCCTGATTGTGCACTTTTTGGTTGGACAACTGGTTTATGAGAATTATCTCCTTGTTTCTCTTTCTCCCAGCTTGGTTTGGTGATTGATTTGACAAATACAACTCGTTACTACCCAACATCAGATTTGAAGAACGAGGGCATTAAGCATGTTAAGGTGAGTATCTTTCTTTCCTCTTTATTGTGATTGAACAATTCAGTATTTTGAATTTTTTTATTTGTGTTCTAGATTCAATGCAAGGGCCGAGATTCTGTACCTGATAATGCTTCTGTAAATAACTTCGTATATGAGGTATGTTCTTTTACCTTTTCTATGCCGTGTCAATTTAGCGCATTAAATTTGCTGTGTTCAGCGGGCTAAAGTTTCTTATGATGCTTTATATAACCAATTTTTCCAGGTTACCCAGTTCCTGTCACGACAGAAACAAAAGAAGTATATTCTTGTTCACTGTACGCATGGACACAATCGAACAGGATACATGATTGTTCACTTTCTTATGCGGTCACAGTCAATGTCTGTTGCTCAGGTTAGTTTGGTGATTGTTGTTTAGTGTTTTTCAAATAGTTTCAATTAACAAGTTATATTAAAATCTGGTTCCTTTGATTTGGCTGGTGTGCAGGCAATAAAAAAGTTTGCTGAAGTACGCCCACCTGGAATTTACAAGAATGACTATATAGATGCTTTGTACACTTTCTATCATGAGAAGAGGCTTGATTCGACTCCTTGCCCTTCAACTCCAGAGTGGAAAAGAGAACTTGATCTTAATGGTGAAGCTGTACCAGATGCTGACGATGACGGAGTTCCAGCTGCTGCTTTGCATGTATGCATACTCTTAAGAATATACTTGAGTTCAAATAATTGTCACTGCATTTATTGGCTACAATAATAGTGTTGATGCAGAGTGCTTTACATGTGTGTGCTTTTGTCCCTATATGTCATTGGAATTATTTGGTATACAAGCTTTGGCTTTGACCTGATGGGAAACAACATCACTTCAGATATAGCATATTAAGTTTCGCTCAATTTAGCAGTTGTACTCCTCCCTTTGAAGCTACAATCACAATATGATGAATGTCATCACTGGTTGCAAGAACGAGGATATTTTACTTGTCATAATTAAAATTTTCCATCAGATCTATACAAACAGTGTTGTACATAATAGGTGTATGTGGTTGTTAATATTTTCTATGTTATTTGCCATTATTGAACTTCCTTTGTCTACCTCAATTGATGGAAATTCCATTTCTTCATCATATTATTTTGTTTTGTTTATTGCTTCTTAGTGCCCCATGTCTTCAATGAAATAACTGTGATTGAATTGGTTTTGTGTTTATTTTTTTTTCTCCTTGTTCCTTTTTGTGTTGATCGGGACTAAAGAGAAACCCATATAAACTATTTTGTTCTGTGCTTATTGCATTATGGGTATGATCTTGTAATATTTTTATGTTGTTGTCAGCCAAGTAATCATATGTGGTAAAAGGTTTGATGATTAAGTTTTCAGCAAATTAATAGAACTTAGTGCTTTTTTTTAAAAAATATTTTTTATCTTTGTCTAATGCTTTTAATGATATGTCTAGATTCTTATTATTTCAGGAGAATAATGAGGTAACTATGACGAATGATGATGTTTTGGGAGATGAAATACCTAATGACCAACAAGATGCCTTTCGGCACTTCTGT
The DNA here is from genome assembly GCA_025617385.1 of Murraya koenigii. Lineage (NCBI taxonomy): Eukaryota > Viridiplantae > Streptophyta > Magnoliopsida > Sapindales > Rutaceae > Murraya > Murraya koenigii. Next base: position 15,222,629 of record CM046819.1, read on the forward strand.
TACCAGACACTTAAGTTGAATTTTGGGGTAAGTTTATACTTTATACATGCATGCCTGCTCTGATTTGTATGCACCTTTACATTGTTCAAGTGTAAAGTTTTTAAAGAAGAAATGATTATTGAAATATGCTTCAAGAAAGGGGCATCTGTATAACACTAGAGTATTAACCAAAGAATGGATTATGCAAATCTTTTTATTTTTATTATGTAAATCTGTATAATAGAGTATTAACCAAAGAATGGATTATGCAAATCTGTATAACACTAGAGTATTAACCAAGAAATGATATGTCTATGCTGTATGCTTGTTATGCACTTGGTAGCTATCTGGTTTAACTCAAAAGTTTACCTGGTTCATTTTTTGAAATCCAGGGAAGAGGGAATACACAATTTCCAGGTTCACACCCAGTTTCTCTCAACAGGTCCAACTTCTGACTCTTGTTTACTCTTATTTTGTGGAAACTTCTTTCTTCCTACTATTAATTTTTATAATTAGGTTACACACTTTCTCTGGGGCATCTAAACAGCTGTTCAGATCATTAGAATTGTTGCAGCAATTTTTATTATCAAAAGAAGAAAAAGAAAAAAGGTTAAGGAGAACTGTGGGGTGGCTGGGTTGGTAGTGAGGAGTTCGAATATAGTTGTTCTCCTTTCAGCATGCTATTCTATGGAATGCATTCAGCTTATTAGACTTCTAAGAGCGCTCAAAATCCCATTTTTCCTAATATCATTGTCAAAAAAAAAAAAAAAGGGACTGACTATCGTGTTCTGTTCAAGTAAAAATAGTCTACTAATCGAGCTCTTAATAAACTGCCTCGTGTTATGATTAATCTCCATTTTTCAGAGTTGCCTCTAGGTCAGTGAGGGCTGGAAATAATTAAGTTTATGCAATGTTAGTATTAAGGTAAACGAGGTAAAAAGTAATGGTTGGTAGGGTAGATACTGGACATTTCAAAATGTACCCTCCCCTGGATAATAAAGGTAGGTCTTAGTAGATGACATTGAGCAAAACTTTTTGTCAGACAGCATTGCAGATATCTTTCTCCAAATATTTGTTTGGTTCTTTTGCACATCCTTTTAACAAGGAATAAACGGTAGTGGAGATTTAAAGCGAATCCAAAATAGACAGATATTGGCTGGGTCAAACATCCGATGTAAATTCCAACTTCACTGATCTTTAGTGAAAAGTTAATAGGGTATGAGTGGAATGAAGCATTTGGATGAGTTTCTGTTGAATTGGATTTCAAAGATTTTTTTGTTTGAGATCCATAGAAGTCAAAAAAAAAAAAGTTTCCGGTCCTACTCTAATGAATTAAGTAATGCATCCGAACCTTGGGTATTGATTCTGTTCATATATTTATGCCATCTGATCAGATTCTTGGAGCTAATTTCGTATGTTAATATTTTTCTATCTTCCAAATGCAGAGTAGCTGGAAGAGTATAATAGCTGTTGTATTTTGATTTTTTGGTGACACAATTTAGTATTTTCATATGCAAGGAAATTGTTTGAAATTTTTGTTCTAAATAACTTTCTTGCTTTTGGTTGCAATATATGAATTTTATAACTTTTTAACTTCTAATGCATGCAGTGACAACTTACAACTATTACGGCAACGTTATTACTATGCCACATGGAAAGCTGATGGGACTCGATACATGATGCTTATAACCATGGATGGATGTTATTTGATTGATAGGTGTTTTAATTTTCGAAGGGTCCAGATGAGGTTTCCTTGCAGAAACTCAAATGAAGTATGTAGTTGAATCTCTGCTTGCATAAAGGTTCTTGGTATTGAAACCCAATTTTATATAAAATTGGATTAATGAATTGTTTTGCTTGTAGGGTTTGGGCGAGAAAACTCACAACTTCACATTGCTGGATGGGGAGATGATTATTGACAAATTGCCAGACTCACGAAGGCAGGAGAGAAGATACCTTATCTATGATATGATGGCAATTAACCAAGTGTCTGTCATTGAGGTTGGATTTGGAATAAACTAGTGATAAATTATTTTATGTTCTTTAATTCATGTTATTATTATAACTCTTATCACTGCAGCAATTGAAGTAGTTTGTGTTGTGACTATAATGCTTGGTAGTCCTTGTTGTATGTAGTACAAGCACCAATGTGTCCATATGCCACTTATAAAAGAGTCTTACCTTGAATAATTTTACTTTATCCATATTTGATGTTGCTTATCTGTCTTTCTGTGCAACATATTTAGCACTAGCAGTCCCTGTAGACTAGTTTTCCTCATCTTCTCAGTTATTCTATTTTTAGTCAAACCTGACTTTAAAATGTTAGATTTTGAGGTTTCTGAATATAGCTTATTTTATAAAGCCCGAAAGAGTTTCTCCCAAGTAACACATTCAAATTGTCTTGTGTTAGAAAGGTTGATTTGAGCATATGAAGATTTATAATTTATGAAAAGGATATATGATTAAAAAGGTTCCATGTTACTTTGATGTACATGTGTTTAATGGAAAACATTGTAGCATGCTATGGTTGGCTGAGAAATGGAGCCAATATGTGCTACTGGTGATGCTTTCAAAGCAGGTAAATGAATTGGGGGAGCTCAATGAAACTGGCTCATTTTGGGAAAAAAATGGTTTGGAAACTGCAATTAATATTTTTTCTTGTTCAAACTAGCTTAATAGGTTTGTTAATAATATATATTAAATGCTGATAATATCTCATTGAGATCGCAGCCTATTTAGAAAACTTATTGAGAAGGTGGTGGCTCCACTAACAATCATATATATGATAATGAGTATGGAGGAAACAGATTCCTAAATATTTTTATTGCTGTAATTCATATTGTTAATGAAAATAAAATATATAGAATGAGGTTGCCATGTTTTTCACTGGTTGGAGAGATCAACAATACATGCATAATAATATTTCTTCACTTCTGGTATTTATCAACTCCTAGAGGATGTGGTAATTGTGCTTTGTGAATCTTTCTAAAATAGCACATCAATATTTACATTTCCTTTGTATTGAATGTAAATATTGTTTGGAATGTTATTTTGCTGAGTTAGATGCATATGTGGATTTTTTTAAGGTGTTCCTCTTAGTAGTATTCCATGTACTTGTCTTTATTTTTTTGGTTGGTTACAAAGATATAAATAATTAAAAGTTTGTACTAACAATAAAGTCGGGTTATCAAATGTGGGCCAGCGGCCTTTCTATGAACGGTGGAAGATGCTTGAGAAAGAAGTCATTGAACCAAGGAATTATGAGCGCCACAATATTTACCAGAGTAGGAACCCTTACTACAGATATGATCTGGAACCATTCAGGGTATGTATTGAGAAGCATCATTTCTACTGTCTTTCCTTTCCCAACTGCTTTTGGTTATTGATTATTTAAATAATTTATCAGGTTAGGAGGAAAGATTTTTGGTTGCTCTCCACTGTTAACAAGCTGTTAAAGGAGTTTATTCCAAAGCTTTCGCATGATGCAGATGGTCTTGTTTTCCAGGTAATTGAGGATCATAAACTATAATTGCAAAATGAAATTTAACAACATTTTTTGATGGTTTTATTAGCACAATTTAGGCCTCTGATTCTCCTTTTTCTGCCCAAGAATTTTCATCCTGCACTGTGTTTTCCTTGTGCTGCAAAATCGATTATTTAATTGCATTATAGTGACTATTCTTTAAACATCTGCCTCTTTTAAGTGAAGTTGAGATTTTTTTTTTTTGAGAGGAAAAAATTTGAAGCTGAGAGTTAAATGTCAGGTTGTAAAATGTGGTTATTAGCGATTACTATGTGGCAGGGCTGGGATGATCCTTACGTTCCTCGAACACATGAAGGCCTTTTGAAGTGGAAATATGCTAGAATGAACTCGGTTGACTTTCTATTTGAGGTATACTATTTTATTTACTTAAAGAATGATAAACTCAACATCCGATTCTAATATAAAAGGTATATGCTGACAGGTGACTGATGATGATCGACAGCTACTTTATATATTTGAACGGGGGAAGAAGAAGCTGATGGAAGGGAGTTCAGTTGAATTTACAGGTTCATTTTCCTCACAGCTAATTAGTTGTTTGAAGCAAACCCATGAGTGTAGGATTATTATTTTGGATGTCAAAATTTATGTCTTCTATATTCAGAGTCCCAGATATGACGGCTATAATGGCATAAAGCCAAAGATGGATCCCCTTGTGATGTTAAATGCAGTTCATATTCAATATTAACTGCATACATAAATAGTTTTATCTTTGCCTTTCTTTTTTCTATTTCCTAATTTTGTCTGGGGAGTATTTCTGTGTGGTACAGTGGTAAATTATATGCTTGTTGGGCTTGCTGGTGTATATTGGCCTCATCATGTTCTCATATTGTATGGCTGTTGCCCATGATTTTATGGAATAAAGATGAAGAAAGATTGTATATTTGGCTGGTTATGGATATGCTTTCTTTGGTTTTCTACTTCATTGTTGCCCTGCTTACTATGTGGGTTTACGAAGTCCTGAAATAGCATTTCTCAGTTGTGCAAGTTTTTGTTGGGACTTCATTCTACTGTGATGTTTGACTTGTGGCATCAGATTGGTCTGGAATTGATTTTTCGTCTATTGGATTTTCCTAGTATATTTTGTTTCAACATTTTTATTCTTTAGTACTTGCATTTGCATGTAATATGATGGCATTTTTTGCCTACGATGACGATCTGCAATCCAGAGTCCTGTCTACTTCTGCCATGTGGCAAATATCTGCAATTGGAGGAATTCATATGCTGCAGAGGTCAATTGCTTATCATGAAAAAAGTGCCAATAGTAGTAGGAGCATCCATATGTTTAAGTGGCTGGCTGTCCTTGATGTTATGAAAGTAGGTCAATTGTATTTGGGTAGTCATAGAGATTTCAGCTGTTTGTGTGGCATACTGATTGTCGTATTCCAAATTCTTGTAAACACTAAACAATTTCAACCTTGGGATTCCAATTATATTATGTCCATTTTCTTGTGTCTTTTATATCATGGTTCAGTACTTTGTTTACGTCTTCGATAATTGTTCATATGTTAGCCCTTGTTTTTAACGTCAAAGGCTTGAAAATACTTGCAGATAGAGAGCCATCTTTTTACTCGGGAAAGATTATTGAGTGTACTTGGGATCCAGACACACAGGTTTGGAAATGTATGCGGATCAGGACAGATAAATCAACTCCAAATGATATCAATACCTACAGAAAGGTCCCATCTCTTCACCTATTCTGTTATATATATTACTTTTTTTTTTTTTAATTATTTAGCCTTAGTGGAATAATAACAGCGGCTTTTGCTTCTGTAAACACAGGTGATGCGAAGCATAAAGGACAATATCACTGAGGAGGTCTTGTTGAATGAGATACAGGAGATCATTCGCCTGCCAATGTATGCTGATAGAATTCGAAACGACAGCAAAGCACACTTACATACGAATTCAGCACGAAGGAGGTGATGGGAGAAGAAGTGTCGAGGCTTGGATTTCTGACATACCTCCCGGGATTACCTTATTAGAAGAGCCCAAGACTAAAGTGAAACTATGGGGTACCCTTTATGATGCATGCTTGCTCTTGCTATTGCAGGTTTTGGTTGGTTGAAAAAAGCTGTGGCATTTGCATCTTCTTCTTAAGGGTCACTGAGATACTATGTAATTAGACAGTCTTTGTTTTTTTTTTTTTTTCACATATTGTAATGTGTGCTAAGCTGGTGAGTTCTTTGATCCAGTGGGGTACACTTTATTAGTAATCATATCAGGGCTGAAATTATTTTGCTGATAGTTGTCCAATATCAAGAGAAATAGGATTAGGATCTCAGTATGTATATTATTAGTATTCATTTCTGCCTCCTTTTATCCTATTCTAATGTAGTGACTGCTAAGTTGGAATTTAACAGCTAGTCAAATTTTTTTTTTTTTCAATTTCAATGACTTGGATTTGCGTTTCCCCATTTCTGTGGATATTACTTTTGTATGCAGGTGTTAGCTGAAAAGACATACCAATGGTAGCTCTTAATTACCTTATAAATTCTTCTCCGAGCAATAGGATTTTAGGGAAACAGGGAAAGCGAATTGTATTTTAGAAGAAGGCTGGTATTAGGCATTGCAAATGTGGTCAAGTTAAAAATTTGTTGATGGTTTTATGTATCATTTATCGAATTTGAATCATTATCTTAAGAAGTTGGTCTGAGCATTTCCGGTACTTCGGTATCGGAAAATATTCTTAAATAAGTTATGAATTTTATGCTCACCTAAGTAGGAACCAACGGGGCATGGCATTAATCATGTTTCATTTAAACGTAAAAATTCAAGAATTTATTAAATTCTAAAATCGCATTATTTCATCAGCTTTTATTATTATTATTATTATTATTATTATTATTGTTTTAATAACTTCTGTAATGGTACTTTTAACTGATGATAGAGAACAAATGCTACAAAAATGCTTTTAAAAACATATTTTGTAGTCACAAGAAGATTACATTAGTCTGCCCTTTATTCCTGTCACCGTTCGCGGGATCGAGCGCTAGTGAGTAGTGACGCAGTATTGCTCAAAACCCTCAATAGCAATTAGCAATCGTAAACAAAACCTTTAATTTTCCAAATTCCCAATTCCAACTGTCATCAATGTCATTCAAGTCCCCAATTTCAATACATGTTCATTCTTCTTCTTCATATCGCCTTCACAAAGAGATCAATTAATATATTTTTGACCAACAGATCTTTGGCGCCCTCTTTAGTTACTCCCAATTACAATAAAATCACCACATATAGTCGTTTGCAATTTTCAAGTGTAACATATGAAATCCTCAACAACGACGGCGGCTTGTGGTTTTTTAATTTGTTTGTTGCTCTTCAATTCCGCTCGTGGCGGCGACAACTCCGAACGGAATAAATTTCGCCAGCGAGAGGCTACAGACGATCAGCTTGGCTTGCCTCAAATGTGAGTTCTTAAATTTTTAATTTTTTTTCTTTTTTGGGATTTACTTGTGAAATTGTAAATTTATGATTTTTTGTATTTGTATTTGTATTTGTATTTGTATTTGTTAGAGATGAGGATGCGTTGGTGAATACGCAGTGCCCTAGAAATTTAGAGCTTAGATGGCAGACTGAAGTCAGCTCTAGCATCTATGCCACTCCTTTGGTCGCTGACATCAACAGGTATTCAAATGAACTCCATCTGTAACCTAATCAGCTGATTATTAGTTGATTTTGTATTGTTTTCAATTGGGTGTTTATTTATTTATTTTTTATTTTAGTGATGGGAAGCTTGATATAGTGGTTCCTTCGTTTTTGCACTACCTCGAGGTACTAGAAGGTTCTGATGGCGACAAAATGCCAGGTATAATTCCTTTTCATGATCTTTTCTGCTTGTATATGTTGTTTTTGCACCTGCAGTAAAATACAATGTATTCCTTATAACATTCGGTGCTGTAATGTTGTTAGGTTGGCCTGCTTTTCATCAATCATCCGTGCATTCTAGCCCTCTCTTGTATGACATTGATAAAGATGGTGTTAGAGAAATTGCACTAGCTACTTATAATGGTGAAGTTCTATTTTTTAGGTAATTCAATCTTTTTGGTATGGTAATTGGGATTACTTCTATGTTGATTAATGTGGTTCTCAGTTGCCAAGATGCTCAGACTTATAGCAATTAAATTTATATTTACTGTTTAGGGTGTCGGGCTACATGATGACAGATAAATTGGAGATACCTCGTAGGAAAGTTCATAAAGATTGGTATGTGGGTTTGCATACTGATCCAGTGGATCGCTCACATCCGGATGTCCATGACGATCTAATTTTTCGGGAGTCAGAGGCTGCTCATATGAAATCAATGCTTGGTAAGTTACTCCTGATTGTTAAATTTGGAGTTGTTCTTGGTACTTTCTAGCACGTCATAACGTTATGTTCTTCTGCTTGTTAACTAAAGCAAATTCACTATCAGCCCGAATTATCCTATTTCTTGATGTGGTCTTGAGATCGTTCGCTGCTTGATTGTTTCTTCCAATTTAGTTTCTGGCATGCTAGAAAATACTATGATCTGGATCCTTTTATTTTTTATTTTTTCTCTCTAATTTTATATAAGAGTGATTTGGATCTGTTTGAAACCAAAAGAAAACACATTCCACCTTTCGAGTCCTTTGCTGTTAATTATGAGCTGATTTTATGTATACAGATTATTTTTTCTGGACTCGGTATTCATATCTTCATAATCAATCTTGATTTCTTCTATGGAACAATTTTTTACTTGAGCGAGGATTGACTCTAGTTTGGCTAATGTTGGTGATTATTGTAGAAACGAAGAAGAGTACCCCCGAAACAAATGCAACAGTGACGACATCAACAGAAAGTCATCCTGCACCGGTAAATGCATCTAATCCAGATGTAAAGAAAGTGAATGAAAGTATGGTAAATGTATCTAATCATAGTGAAGAAAGGAAAGTGAATGAAAGTCACACAGAAATGAACATTAAGCTTCCTACAAGCGTGAATAATTCTTCCACAACTACTGTGTCAAGTGGAACTAATAGTTCAGAGAATGGAACTAACACTGGGAGACGTCTTCTGGAAGATAACAACTCAAAGGGGTCACAGGAAGGCAATGATAAAGAGGATGTTCCTGTTGCAACTGTGGAAAATGATCAAGCATTGGACGCAAATGCAGATTCGTCTTTTGAGTTATTCCGTGACACTGATGAGCTGGCTGATGAGTATAGTTATGACTATGATGATTATGTCGATGACGCCATGTGGGGAGATGAGGAATGGACTGAAGAACAACATGAGAAAATAGAGGATTATGTGAATATTGACTCTCATATATTGAGCACTCCTGTGAGTGATCTTCAGTAAATATAAGGCTATTTTAATGTATGAACACCTTGACAGATGAAGCTGAGATATTATTTTGGCACTGATGACATATAGTTTTCTCAATTACACAGGTCATAGCAGACATTGATAATGATGGTCTCTCAGAAATGATTATTGCTGTTTCTTACTTCTTTGATCACGAGTAAGTTTTATTTATGGTTTTTCAAAACTTACTATACCAGTTTACTGTTTTCTTAAATATTAAAATTACAGCATGAAAGTTATCTGTTTCTTGTGAACTGGAGATTTACCATTGTATCTCAAATTAGAAATCAATCATCATCATACACTCATATCACCTTTTGCACTTAAGTTTTAAGCTCAAGGCATTCCTAGTGCTTTATATGAACCAATCTGAAATTTTAGACATTATGAGTTGACAGGTACTATGACAACCCAGAGCATTTGAAGGATCTGGGTGGTATTGATATAGGGAAATATGTTGCCGGTGCCATTGTTGTTTTCAATCTTGATACAAAGCAAGTTAAGTGGACTACGGATCTAGATTTAAGTACAGATAATGCAAGTTTCCGTGCATATATATATTCTTCTCCAACTGTCGTGGATTTGGATGGTGATGGCAATCTGGACATACTTGTGGGGACATCTTTTGGCTTGTTTTATGTCTTGGATCATCATGGTAATGTCCCGAATTTGGTTGTTTTTATTATTATTATTATTATTTTCTTGAAACTGTCTGTTTGGAGCATATTTGAATATATTTTTCCTACCTGGGCATGTTGGTATCTAATTTGTATTGTAACATGATTTAATAAGTGTGGAAATTGCTAAAACATTTGAAACTGTAGGAATTGACGTTGATAACTTTCAAGATGACATCTGGCCTGGATACTGATCCTTGTTCTCATCCTTTCCCTAAATGATATTAGTTTGATGTTAAATGCCTTTGCATATGTGTGATATCTGGTAAAGAAGTTAAGCCATAAATTCTTGTTGCCAGCACATTGTACACTTTCTTTGAGGATGTGGTGACTTTAAATGATTACATTTTACTTTATGTGGGACCTAGACTCCATATTGTAGAGCTCTTCTGGATTCTCACTAAAATATTCTGCTTGTGCATTTGTCAATTTCCTATCAGTTTCAGTGTATGGTCAATCTTTTATTCAATTGATTTGCACAAAACTATCTAAGATCAATCAAAACAGCTGTCATGACATGCTTAAATATTATGCTGTGAAGGACTTTTAAAGAAAAACTGCTACAATGAAGGGGTGATCTAATGATGCATGTTTTCATTAATTAAAGTTGTTTATACCAATCAAATTTTAATGTTTTTTTTTTCTTTTTAATTCAGAACTAATTTTGAATGTATCAGCAACTTAGTGTCAATATCAATTAGTATCTGAGAAATTAATTGTTTCTTTTCTGGCAGGTAAAATTAGAGAAAAGTTTCCTCTGGAAATGGCAGAAATTCAAGGTGCTGTAGTTGCAGCTGACATCAATGATGATGGAAAAATTGAACTAGTGACCACTGACACACATGGAAACGTTGCTGCATGGACTGCAGAAGGAAAGGAAATATGGGAGCAGCATCTCAAGAGTCTTGTTACACAGGTTTGCAGTGAAATGATTTATATTAAAAGCCAAATTGTTACCATTAATGTATGAAGCAGATTCTTTTTTGCGTGCCTCAATTTTACCGAGATCTAATGATTTTTTCCAAGTACCAACTGTAATTGTCTACTTAACACTATATTGATGTGAATATGGCATAATTGCTTGTGGACTATTCCTGTAGAAAATGTACTTTATGTTCATGTCTGCCAAAGAATTTGTGTAGGTGTTTAATGCAGCATTGTATAGCTTATATAATATAATGATAAACATGATAACTGTTTGTGAAGTTTTAATCTTTGCGTAAGATTAAGAAATTATTACAATGGCAAAGAGAGTACCATTCAATAAACAGAGTAGTTACATTGGTAAAGAGAATAGCATAACTAAACGCTGTCAATATTGAAGTTCGTATTCTATGTATTGAATTGTTTTGTTGCTCATTATTTAAACTTGGTTTTGTAATTGACTGAAAATGAAAGTTTTAATCCTCGTTGACAATGTCATTAGTTGTTATGACTTATGAGAAAGTGGTAACTGTTGATTTTTTAAAAAAGAAGCATTTCTTACTCCCAAAATAACAACAAATACACGTGTCTTTTTTTCCATTAAAAAATTGCTGGACCGGTGTTACCATTCACTATTGTGTAAGATTGTATTAGTTGGTCGTACACCTAAATATTGCAATTTTTTACCTGTTTATTAATCTGATGACTCAGTAAAAATATTATACTGTATGGTCATTTCCTTTGAGGGTTACACGAGTTATGATTGTTACTCTCATCTTGGAATGTTGTAAAATTGCTTAATGATACTGTTATGTGACAATTCTTGTTATCAGGGTCCCTCAATAGGTGATGTTGATGGGGATGGCCGGACCGATGTTGTGGTTCCAACACTATCGGGGAACATTTACGTTCTTAGTGGCAAGGATGGCAGTAAAGTCCGTCCTTATCCTTATAGAACTCATGGAAGGGTGATGAATCAAGTTCTTCTTGTTGAATTAACTAAACGCGGGGAGAAAAGCAAGGGACTCACAATTGTTACAACATCATTTGATGGCTATTTGTACCTTATAGATGGTCCAACATCATGTGCTGATGTAGTTGACATTGGCGAAACTTCGTAAGTATTATCTTCTTTAGTGCCATAAATCTTTTACCCCTTCTCCAAAACACATCTACTCTTCTTTTTCCAACATTTGACTTAAAATGTGAGTCTCCTCATGACAGATATAGCATGGTCTTAGCAGACAATGTTGACGGTGGAGATGATCTTGATCTTATTGTTACAACAATGAACGGCAATGTTTTTTGCTTCTCAACTCCTGCTCCACACCATCCCCTCAAGGCAGGATAAACTTGAGCCTTGGTTTGCAGAATATTAATTACAGATTTATCGAGCTTTCTATATATTATTTGCATGCTATTGTTTGCAGGCATGGAGATCAAGTAACCAAGGAAGAAACAATGTTGCAATCCGTTACAACCGTGAAGGAATATATGTTACACATCCATCAAGAGCTTTCCGTGATGAGGAAGGCAAAAGCTTCTGGGTGGAGATTGAGATTGTAGATAAATATAGATTCCCATCTGGGTCACAAGCTCCATATAACGTCACTGTAAGTTGCTTTTAGAGTTTTAGTCCATCAGAAATGTTGTTTCCCACAGCCACTCAAATCTTAAATCCAGATTTCAATCTCCTGAGATCAATTTCAATATTTTGTTCAAACATGCAGGTAACTTTGTTGGTCCCCGGCAATTACCAAGGTGAGAGGAGGATTAAGCAAAGCCAAATCTTTGAACGTCCTGGAAAATATAGAATCAAATTGCCAACCGTCGGGGTAAGGACTACAGGGACTGTTTTGGTGGAGATGGTTGACAAGAACGGACTTTATTTCACAGACGAATTCTCGCTTACATTCCATATGTATTACTATAAACTACTAAAGTGGCTCCTAGTCCTCCCCATGCTTGGGATGTTTGGTGTGCTTGTCATCCTTCGTCCACAGGAAGCGATGCCTTTGCCATCATTTTCACGGAACACAGACCTGTGATGAGATCATTCTGTATTAGACTCTGACATGCCGATGCTGTCAAGACGTGAACTGATATTTCCACCTCAATGAAGGTCAGATTGAGGTAACGATGGATCGAAAATCAGATCCTCTAGTAATTTTTTCTCCGGAAAAGGAATTGTGTGATAGACAGCTAGGAAGAATTGGTCTCAATAAGATTGATTTTTGGACCAAGAAATTCGGGACTTGTAACATAGATAAATTTGAGTTCGCTAAAATCATTTCATGGTTTCAGTGATAGTCAAAAGAGGAAATAGATATTTTTATCAATTATTGGAGAGCCGTCAACATGTCTCCCACAGGGCGCAATACTTTACAAACTTTGCTTTTCCCGTGTCTTTCTCTCTTTAATTGTTAATGGTACTTGTAGCTTTTCTTTCATCTTTCATCTTTCATTCTTGGCTGATTGGAGTTATTGCTAGAAACGAACCTTTTATTATGATAACCCTTAAACCCTTTGTAATTATGATTGTGAATTGGCATCCTAACGCCTTCTGGGTAAATTTAATTCAGGTTCCTGTTTCGTGAGCTTAAAACTCTCTAAATATGTTTGATAGTTTTATGTCACAAGCTGCTTTTCTAAAGTAAAACGTAAAATATAACAATGCTAAACGTCAATGTTCTAATCTTTTATGGTTTTATAACATTGGGCAATCAGTTCCAGAAAAATGCAACTACGGCTTTCCAAGACAATGGCCATAACAACTTGCCGGAGAGACAACGTTCATGGGCATTCATCAGTTTCAGAAAATTCACAGGGAAATTTCAAAATTTGGCCGCCAATTTCTAATTAAGAAGAAAATACTTGCCAGTCCATCAATACCAAAGTTCATACTACTGGAACAATTAACAGAGAGGTATTCATGTTTCTGAAAAAAAAAAAAAATTGTCGTCTCTATGTAATTCTCACTAAGCTCACAATAAAGCGCTTTTCTGCCTCTAAATCAGAACATGAATTATATAACTTGCCCAAGGGCCATTCACATTTCTTCACCCAAAAGGCATTCATAAAATGCAACCACAGCAGACAAAATTCAAGTGTGCCACAAAAGTTTGAATGCGTACACCAATAACCCTGACAAAATCACCATATGTATACTCAAGTGTCAGCACAGCCAACCTGGAATAATTTTATTTAGTTGATAGCATGATACCAATCAGACACTCAATAGCAAGAATCCTTGTAGATAATCTCAAAATTTCGAGGCCTAAACAGCCTTGCTGAAAGTAAAGTAGCAGTTGTCTTGAGGTGCTGCAAACCATAGAACATAGTTCTATCTAGATAATATGAATGGCAAAAGCAAATTTGTATTCCCGATGCTATAACAAGGAATATGCTCTGTGGACATGAGGTGAGTGCACTAGATTTATTCCCTCAGGCTTATAGGCATCACTTAGAAGACAAGGTAAACAAACATTATGAAGTTCTATGATAAGCAAAAATATTTAATGAAACTCTGAAAAAACTAAATTTAGCATTTCTGGACCAAAGCTGGAGACAATTCAACCATGCAAATCTTTACAGGTTTGCACCTTATTCCTGATTAGGCTGTATCCAACAATCAACAGATTTATTTGTCAAAAAAAGCTCAGTTCTTGGCCTAACAAGCAACCAAATCTACAACTGACACCATTGATAAACGAAAAAGCTCTCAGTAAATTCATTCCCTCTACAGCACACTCTGCACTAAAATCAACATTGCATTCGCTAGACATCAGTTCGTTCTGAAAAGTAATGAAATTAATATGACATCTGCATTCTTCCACTGAGAAGGGCAGAAAATTCTACACAAACTGAAGATTCAACAGCAAAGTCAAAATCATCCAACACATAAACCGCCTTGAAACCCGTTGCAAATTTATTCAAGTGATGAATCATATTTGATTCTAAGCAAACACATTTACACATAAGAAAACAAGAATTCAAGTTGACATTTGACTTCAACAACGAGTTCAATTTGAACCGGAAGCATCCTAAAAGCATGTACAAGTGTATCCTGTATCACAAACAGTCAGAGAAGCTTACGATATGATCATAAGACCTGCAAAACAGGCCTCTTGCCAAGCCTCTTGATCTCTTTATCCATTTTCCCAGTAAGCATCAATCCAAACATCTTGAAATCACATAAAAGCGACCAAAATGGATGACCAAAAGTTGCAGGAACATTTCCTTCAACAAAAAAATGGCTATACCATGCAAACCCATAACCAAAGATTGGCACAAAAACCAAAAAGCACCAATTAAAAAATACAGATAATAGCAAAAAGGAAATACTTATGAGTGTGCCCACAAAGTGCCATCGCCTAGTAGACGGTTTTGAGTGTTGGTTCACATAGAAAGCCCAAAATTCATCCAAACTCCTGAAATTCATAGCTTATAACACAAGCACCGCAAAATAAACCCAATTAAAAAGTTTTGATTTTTTTGAAAACCCTAGCCAAAAGTTTTGATTTTGAGGTGTTCTTGACAGCCCTGATGGGAAAAAAAAAATGAAAAATTCTATTTGGGTTTGTTTTGACTGGAAAAATAGACCGATGGGTTTAAGCATACGACTCAAAACATAAAAAGGGGTGAAATTCTGATATTTTCATCTGGGTTTGACTGAAATTTTGTGGCAAGAAAATTAGCGAACTGAATTATCAGTCTTCACCTAACGTAGGGAGTTGATAGGTTTGATGTAATCTTAAATCTAAAAAATTACACACAACAAGATGAGTTGTGTTTTGTTTGAAGGGTGAATAGTTGCTGTCTCTGTGAAGAACAAAGCAAGGTTGGTTTTGTGTCTCTTATGCAGTGGTTACATGGATAACATCATACGTGATGTTTGGTGTTTTAAAAAATATATTTTCATATTATATGGAATTTCATCCCCACCCCAATTTTTTTTTTCCAAAGAGTTGTCATTTGTTGAATTTTTTCAGTTAATTAATCCAAAGATTCTGTTGTAGTAATTTTTCATACCAAGTTTGATATGTTAATCACCTGAACAGAAATGGTATAATTGGGCATAGCAGCAATCCTTAATCTTTGTTTGTTTATTTTGTTTCATTCTTCTTTCTATAGCTTTGAAGCCATACCCGGTGGTGGAATACTATTTTCGCAACAATTTTTTTTAATAAAAAATGATTTCTTTAGAGTTTCAGTTTATTAGAAACTCAAATACTCAATTACGGATTTGATTTATTTGTAATATAATTACATACGTTGAAATAATTTCACCCATCACATTTTTAAGTATCTATTTTATTGTACTCATATTAAACAAATATTAGAACCTTCTTCTTATTTTTTTATTTTTTCTTTTTCTCTCCTTCTCTTTATAATTTAGTAGAAGTAATTGACTTAATTATAAATAAAGTAAAAAATTAAAAAATACTTTGACTCAAGGTTATTTATTTTTATGTCTGAAGTCTTAATTTAAAATGTTTTGATATTTTAATTTATTTGTTTTTGTATGTAAAGTTAAGACATTTTCATTTGAATTAAAAAAAATAAAATTTTCTGACTTTTATCTGAATGATAAAATATTTTAATAAAAAATTATTATTTTTTCTCACAAATAATTTTATTAAATATATTTATTTTCTATGAACTATTAGATTCTATATTATAATTTCACTTGAACTTAAATTATACTTGGTATTAAATACTTAACACATATTCAATTTGAATTTTAAATAAACTATTTTATTATTAAATAATAATTTTTTATGTATAAATATTATATTAGAATTAAGTAAAAAAAATAATATTATCAAAATTATTTTTTATAAATTATATATCAAATACTTATTTTATAACCATTTATAACACATAAAAACTATTATACTAACATTGTAAATATATAATTATTTAAACTTCTAAGCATATATAATATTTTTAATGTCATAAGTGTAAAAATATTATAATTAAAAAGTTTTGGCCTTATGAAAAAGAATAACTTACCATTTATATTCGGACGTCAAAGAATAAAAAATAAATATATTTTCAGATATATATATATATTCAGACTTCAGTAACATACAGATCCATTTAGATTTCAAATAAAAAATAAACAGATAAAAAATAAACACTACCTCCGTCTTATCCCAACATAAAATGCCTATAATGTGTATGGATTTGCAGTTCTTAATATTATAAGTGTTGTGCTGCTAAGGTTGCTTCAATCAAAAATAATTTTTTAATTGAATTACACAAGAAAATATAAACAAACATTTATTTGTTTTTTACAATTTCATATTTGTTTTTTAGAATTTCATACAAGATCTCACACCTCCTGATTTCTTCTTAATTTGATATTCTAAAGGATAGACCAGGAGTGTGCCAAAACAAAAAAAAAAAAAAAAATTGAATTAATTGCTTACATATAGGGCAATTTGCCTGGTGCACAATAATTAACAAATAAATAAACTGTACACGATCAGATTTCACTTCCATCCATACTTATGCCTAAGAAACAGACTCCAAATTTTAACTACTTGAATCAACTCAGTTCATCTTTTTCTTCAGCTGAATCATGACCCTGAAACAGTTTATGCATTGGACTAGAAGACTCGTTCCCCCGTAGAACACTGGTTCCAAAATATGGTTGTAACAAAATAAAGTCCTGCAGTGACACTGAGGAATGCTTGAAATGATCCAAGCCATTGTACAAAATAACCAGTTCCTATCGTGCTGATTATCGCAGCTAATGTTCCTGCTGAATTTGCAATACCGTGGAGAAATCCTGCGCAATCCGGAGCTATTTCCTGATTAAAGAATCCACAGAAACCATATTAAATTGGAGGGGAAAACAATTTAACACCAGCTTTTGAAACTTTATGGTATTGTAGTGACTGAACAGTGAAACTTACTTGAATATTGAGGAGAAATCCAGCTTGGCTGAAAGAGCTTAAGCTTAGGGCTATTGTTATTAGTACGGCTGCAATTGTTGGGGACTTAGCATAATTCAAGCACAGCAGTGACAACCCTGGTCCAATGAAACCTATGGACTGTAAAATTCGCGATTATTTGTTAGTGCTCAGATTATCAAGAAAAGATTCCAAATGTTAAAAAAAATTTAGAAACAATGGTAACCAAGCAGAATTGAGATGCAATTTCTCTTCATTTTACAGCCCTTGAGTCAATCATTTATTATATTTCACACTATGACTGCAGTTTTCTTGTGTGGCCTTCCTGATATCACTATGAAGGGGGCACTGAATTCTTTTCAATACTGGCTGTGAGTTACAGAACTAAATGCTGAAACTCATTCCAAATTTTGTTAAAGATTTTAATTTTATCCTGCATGTTGATTCGATACCATTATGGTTTTGACAGAGGAGTTACCTGCATTATCTTTCGAACCAATGTCAAAGAGTATCCTGCCTTGATTAAAGAATCTGATGCTTTACCAGCAATGTAACCACAAACTGCCATTGTTCCCCATGGTACGGCACTAAACCAAGCTGCTTGCTTCAAATTCACATTGAACACCTATATTTACCAAGAAGAAATGATCACAAAAAAGTTATAAGACACACGAGTATAAGATTGTAGAAAAGTCTCATCTAAAGCATGAGCATTCCATACAGAGGACAATTCTTAGATTACATCACATAGAAGATAGGAATTTATGCAAATTGAGAAAATTGTGACTTACAGAGTTGAAATATATAGGCATCCATGATAGGAGAACAAAGTATCCCTGCGAATTGCAGCAAGTTCAAAAGTGTCAATGCGAACCCAAAATCTTTTATCAAAGCAAATGAGTCATCATTGTGAAGAAAACTCACCCAATTGTTAGTTACATTGGCTATGATAACCGCCCAGCTTGGTAATTTAGATAATAAATGTTGGAGAGATGGAGGCCTCCCTTTCTTGGCTACAGAATCTGATTTTCCAGCTTGGATTAACCATAGCTCTGATTTGCTGACAAAAGGGCTGTCGCGTGGATCGTTAGTGACTTTAGATGCCCATGTTGTCAACCATAGCAGCCCCAGAGATGAGAAGAGAATGAAGGGACCAGAAATCCCAATTGTTGATAACATAATTGGAGTAAGAAGTAAGCCAACAACATTGCCAAGATGAAATCCAGCCATACAGATTCCAATTGCACTTGCTCTTTCGTGGCTTGGAAACCACCTAACCAAAGGTACAGAATCAACATACTTTTAGTTAATTCGAAAATCAGCTTGTCCTGTCGTACACAATTGAAACTCAGCTAAACATGACATGAAGACCTATATTATTGAAGGGTGCTATTGATATGTGTCCTTCAGGATAAAAGTGAAAGGGGATTCTGACTGTATATGATGTATCAAATAGCATTTAATAAGGTTTAACATAATACCTTGATGCGAGGGTGCTCATGGCCGGCATAGCCACGCCTTCAGCCAGTCCAAAGAAGGCACGGACGGCAAGGAGGCTGGCTGTGGAGTGGGTGGCAGCCCAGGGAGTGAGAAGTGTAGATAAAGACCATAAGGCCACACCCCAAGCCAGCACTTTCTTTCCTCCATATTTATCCACCAAGGCTCCTCCTATCACTGATGAGAATATGTATCCCCATAGAAATGATGACTGTTAACACAAATTTAACATTTCAATCATATTAGAATTGCCACAAACACAACTACATAAGCTCTAAATCATATCTAAATTAACCCTATTTTAATTAGTACAATTTATAATCAAATATTTATATGACTAGTCCATTCGTAAGTGCAAACTATTAGTACACATTCTTGTGCTGTTATAAGGCTCATAAGAGAATTCAGTTCACGGCTACTTGCTTTTTCAAAAAGGAAAAAATAACAATAATTAAAAAAAGAAAAAGAAAAAAAAAGGGGAAGAAGCCCAATATGAGTTACTGCTGTTACAAAACAACTAGGATGCCTGGGCCAATTGATCAAAATCTACTCCCAATAAGGAGAGGTGATATAAGACGAATTTAGGAAGTTAAAAAAGTCTTATTTAATTTAATTTTTTTTATTAGAAGTTAGCCAATTTAATTACACAATTACTATTTAGACTACCTCGTGCCAACTGTAATTTACATTGTTTGTTAGCTTAAACCAACTGAAAGAAAAGAAAGTGGAGGAATTTAAACCTAATAGATCACAAATTTTTGTGGTGACAAGTTGCCAGCTTTATTAACACAGAAGCCATGATGCGACGGGACCGTGTCGATGTTAAACATGTAGTCATACGGTCCAAACTCCAAACCAAACACTTTCTGTGTTTCTTCTGTTCGGTTTCGAGTGAGAACAATACAACACCTACACCGACAAGGAAAGATACATCTGGATATCTCTCCTCCTTCCTTTCAACATCGGCCCATTTAAGAGGCCAACTAGGTTTGGCAAGTGGTAACAGCCGTTTTAGTTCATCATGTCAAAGTCAAACACGTTACTGCCAATGTTTAAATGTAAGTTTGGTGAATTTATTTTTTTATCCAAATGCTTTTAGTGCACCGTACTGTATTGTATTTTACTAGATTGTAATATATTATACTAGAGTGTATTAAAATATAATATTATGTCTTGCGGAGTATGCATTATACTGTGTATTTAATATTTTAAATTAAATTTTATTTATTTATTTTTTGAGAAAATAAATAAAACTTTCACCAGCTACAACCGTTAGGCCACCAGCGTTTATCCAAGCGATGGTGCCTTCCATTTTCTCACCAACTCACATTGCTCTGTTTCTTTCTTTCTGTTTTCATACGATAAAAAAATCCTACCTATTACACACTCCAATTAATCCAATTTCTAAGTCAAATATTTTTTTCCTAAGGAAAGGTTTATTTTTATTTTTATTTTTAATATTTAATATAAGATAAGCTGTTTCACATGTTAAAATATATAAATTTACGTAATAAAATTTTGACTAGGTGCTCTAATCATATTCGTACCTCGTAATAAATAAATAAAAAAAAGACAGTTTATTGAGGTGTTACGATCCACGAGGATCCTTTTGAGTACTTATCGCATAAATACGTGCACGTAAAATTCATCACAGTTTTTTTTTTTTTTCATTTTTGATAACACATTTTGTAGCATATATGGCCCAATTTTATAAGTTGTCCCTAAGATAAAAAAATTTCTTATTACAATAAAAAACTTGTTACCAAAAAAGAAAAAAATTTGTGCCAATTGCTAATTACAGAAAATGTAATATGATCATTTAATTTTTGCTATACATGTCTTTCAATTAATTATGTATCGACGAAAATGGAATTTAATAAATAACATACTGCAAAAAAAAAAAAAAAAGAGAGAGAGAGAGAGATGGATCTAAGATATTGTCATATATTTTACAATAATAAAGATGGAGAAGAGGCTGAAGGGTTACCTGAACGATGCCGAGGAAAGAGCTGGACCAACCAAACTTAGCGGCGAGAGGGACAACAGCAACAGACATGACGACTCTGTCAGCATTGCACAAACACATGACACATGCCAACAGAGCCACCACCTTGTATCTCTCTCCCACCAATATTGCTTCTCTTGATTCTCCTCTTCCGATCAGAATCCCTCTCTCTATCCCTTCTGCCGTACACTTTACAACGCTGCCTCTCTGCTGCTGCCTCTTTCCTAACTTGTATGAGAATGATAAACTTTGCTGTGATCCCCATTTGACGGGCTTTGTGAGGAGGTTCCTAGGCTTGAACACTCCCCCCAAATGGCTTCTTTTCAGATTTGGTAAATTCGATTGGGAGTTGAAGAAACATGATGGGTTTGATGAATGCAGCTGAGATTTAGCCGCCATTTACAATAACAATAATACCTGCAGAGCTTTGAGAGAGAAGAGAGAAAAGATAGATTGAGTTGTTTGTTCCAGGAGGCCGTCTTTAAATAATAAATAATGGACTTTTATTGTTGGGAGATATACGAGTATAAATAAAAAGAAAAAATGGTGAGAACGCTTTTACTTACTCCGAAGTTGGAAGTCTTTACCAATCAAATGAAATGAAAGCGTTTAAAATATGCCAAAAAGATTTGGTTGTTGGTGAGGAGGATTTGACCCTGCAGTCTGCACGGCAGTAGCCAGGATTGAATGGCGTATGGCGGGTTGGTTGGTGACGACTACTGAGAGACTTGAGCGGTTCGTTTGAGTGACTCGAAGCCTCCCCCAATAAAATGCTCTTACAAGGGTAGTTTCGTCATTCCAATACCTTAAACATTCCGACGTGGCGACACGTTGTGCATAAAACCTAGTCGGTACTCACCTACCCTCTTTTTTAACTGTTAACTCACCAGCCCCCTCTCCAACAACCTTCAGGACATTCAAGTGGCATAATAAATGATTACTTTTATAAAAATATCACATAATTTACATAATATATTTTTATTATTTTATATATTTATTTAATCAATCATATTATAAATATCAATTTTATACAAAAATAATTTATACTTGTAATATATATTAAGGGGTATTTATTTATTTAATAATTTTATGACTCTTAACTCGATTCAAATAATTAAGTCTCCTTTCTTTCAAATGAATGATAATTTTGTGTGATTTTGACTGAACCAATTTTTTCTTGACTTTAAGTCTTGATGATAGTTTGATACCAATAATTTATTTTCTCAAAATTATCCTACCTACCTAAATTATTTTCACCCATGCCCAAATTCAACCTATCCTATTTGATATTTCATTCTACTAAAAAGCTGCAAATAAATTTTGTTGGACTTTCTATATCTCAACTTCACTTATAATTTAAGGATGGGAAATGATATGCTTATTTAGTTGAGATATTTAATTTATAGTACATAATTTATCGCATAAGTATAATAATATTATTTAAGTATTTACAATGAAGAATTTAACTTTAGTAATACTAGTACTTTGTTTTTAATCTTTATATTTTGTTTTAATTTTAAATTATCTGTCTTATAATTTTTTAAAAGTACTTTTCATGATTTATATGCAACATTATAAATTACAATAACATTCATGTTTTCGATAGGGGCTTAAAAACTTAATTTGGTCTTTGCCCACCTTTTTTATTTGGTCTTTGCCAACCTTCTAACTCTAAAATAAGTCACTAAATAAATGATTTCACATGTTTGTTTGAAAAAATTATCTACTTAACACTTTTTTTTAAGTTTAAAAAAAATATAAGGATGGGCAAAACCCATTTTTAGCCCATACATTTTCCAGAATTCAAATTCAATAGTCAGTTAAATAAAGCTAAGTATCTCAACTAAATAAGTATAACAATATTATTTAAGTATTTGTATTGAAGAATTTAATTTTAGTAGCACTAATATTTCATTTTTAATCTTTATATTTTGTTTTAATTTTAAATTATTTGTCTTATAATTTTTTAAAAGTACTTTTCATAATTCATATGCAACGTTATAAATTACAAAAACATTCATGTTTTAGATAGGGCTTAAAAAATTAATTTGATCTTTGCCCACTTTCTAACTCTAAAAAACATCACTGAATAACTGATTTCACATGTTTGTTTGAAAAAATTGTTTACTTAACACTTATTTTTAGAATTCGAATTCAATAGTCAGTTAAATAAAATTATTTGAAAACTATTCTGCTAAGCACTAAACAAATATTCAATAAAAATAAAATACGCCATTCAAGTTTAGATAAATATTTAAGTCTACTTAGATTACATGTGGAACAACATTTTCAAGAGAGTACTGTCGGCAATTGACACTCAAGAAAATAAAATCCCTTAATTATTAAATTTTGGGGAAAAATTATCTTTAGTAGGGGCCATTTTATAAACAAAATTTGATATTTTGGTCAATTTTATGAATTCTCACTTTTATTATAATATCACCCTATGACTTAGTTTTCTAGATCCGCCATTGATTTAGATATTATATCAATTTATATTTCAATTTAAAAATAAGCGTCATCTAATTAAGAATGCCTAATTTTTTTTTCCACAGTTTTAAAAGTTAAGAAGTTAAAAATGTGATAATAACATATTTGTCTAAAAAATGTAACATGTTTGATTTTTTTTTTTTAAAGTAAGGACAGTTTTTTTATTTGTGTCAAATAGTAGGTAAGGCTTAATATAATGATAATGTGGATAATTTTTCTTATATTAAGTTATTCTAGTATAGAATTTTGTGGTTTTATAATTTTATTTATCGGGTTACCCATGATATCTTCCGTTGCCAGATTTGAATAGTTTGAAAGTCAAACAAGGATTGTGAGTCTGTGATCCTTCTTCTTCTTCTTCTTATTATTATTATTATTTTAATATGAATATTTATTTTAAAAATCTCACTTGATATTTGAATTTTGAAGGGTTGAATTGATTATGACTCATTATGTATTTTCAAAATTCAACTATGGATGATGTATTGTAATAATAATAATAATAATAATAATAATAATAATAATAATAATAATAATAATCATTTATTTAATTTAAGATTTAAGTATTCTTGAATTCTATAACTGTTTTTACGAAGGATGAGACTATTTGTATTATAAAAGAATATTGAATATCCATATTTTTATGAAATTTTATATTACTGAATACTCATTATTTAATTTAAAGAGAAAAAATTAAAAGGAAGATGCTAATGGTTTAGACTTAAGAAAAAATTAAAAGGAAGATGCTAATGGTTTAAACTTATTAATTGTGTATAACTGGATGAGCCTAACTTAAGACTTTAATTTCAATCTTTGTGTACAAATAGTAGCAATTTTCAAATTATTACTTAAGAATTGAGATTTTTTAACAATTCCTTACTTGAATTGATTAGAATCTTCTCGTCCGTCTTTGAGTTTGAGGGTTGGGTTTGTCCATTAATCCGTTAATATAAAAATTTGTTTGTTTGTTATTTATTTATATCAGATTTTTGTGCTGGATCCTATTGAACTCATGAAGTTTAAAGGGTGAGAGTTCTATGTTGCCATATGCCAGTCAATTCATTATGCCAGATCTGTTGTTAATAAATGAGAGAATGAGGCCATGTTCATAGAACTTATAGGATTTAGTAATTTTCTTTTTTAAATAATGCTGCTTAACAAAAAATTTATATTCCTAATGGCTAATGACATGTTAATATATTAATTCTTTGACTTTGGAATCTCTTCGTGATTTTTCATATCAGAGATCTTTGCTTCCGAGAAAACAAACACCTTCTAGGGCACCTAACGAGAACTTTGATTAACGGTAGTGTCTTTATTCTTTAGTAGCAATTATTTACTTAGAGAGGTGTATTTATTTAATTATTGCTTTTTTGCTGAGTTATACAGAAATGGAAAATCCCTAAGGAGGGTTGCCATAGACATAGAGCATATATATTGTTTGGGTAATATCAGATAGGCCCCTCGAAGCTCTTCTAGCTCGAGTAAGACACCCCTAGGACAGCCTAGCTCGAGCAGCCCTTCAGGTCAAAGCTGGTCAAGGTCGAGAGCTAAGCACTCCTTCTCCTGCTCGAGGTCGTCCCTCAGGTCAAAGTTGGTCAAGGTCAGGAACCGATCACATCTTTCCTGCTCGCAGAGATTCACGAGCACAGTTGGGCAAAACCCGACCCGTTTTCTCAGAATCCTGGCACACCTTTTAATGTCTGACTGGGATCCCACATGGTGTGGTGGTGATACTGTTGCCGGTGGTCGGCACATGCCTCCAAGGTGCCATCATTCCTAGCGCACTCGCCCGACATGGTGATCTGGCCACGTGAATCGGGTTAAGGGGACAGCCGCTCATCCCTAGGGAATATTCCGCCAAACCTGGCTGTCAGAGGGACCCAGATACCACTAGCGTGGAGTGGACAGCCTGGAAAGGGAAAGAGCGGGAAAAATAGAGTATAAAAGGAAACGAAGGAGAACGTTACAAGGGTTGAAGAATTTGATTCTCAAAGGTTGGATTCTCTAATTCACAAAAGGATCTGTAAGTTCAAACAGGTTCTTCCAATTCTAATCTCTCTCATTTGATTTTCTGAAAACACCATACTTATCCAAAAAGGGGGGGCGAAATAATACCCCTTTCATCTTTCCGGTCTCCCTCACTAAGGGAGATACCGAAAAGACAAACCCAATTACTGACTTGAGCGTCGGAGGGTTTTCGTCGGAACACGCCCGGCGACCCCTGACCCAGTTTTCTGTGAGTACAGGTCCGGGAGATCTCCGTTCTAAAGAAGACAGTGGAACAGGACGAAGGGAGTAATCCTGCTCGAGCTTATCGCGAGCAGAAGGATCGAGGCACTGTTTGAATCCGCGAGCAGAAGGTTTAAACAGATCCCGCCGAGCTGCTTGGAGACACTGCTTGGAGGTTCAAGCACTCGCTGAGGCACGCGGAAAAATCGCATCAACATCTTTGGCGCCTGCTCGTGGGATCGGCACAAAAGCCCGATTTCTAATACATTCAAGACACACAACACAACGATGAGGGAAACAACCAAGAGGAGTAAGTCCTAAGAATCGGTAACCTTGAGAGAAGTGGCCAATGAGGCCTGTAACAGGGAGATCCAGGAAAGAATGGATCGGATGGAAAACAGATCGAAACTATGACCTCCTCGTTACAAGAATTCAGGGAAGGACAGAGAAAAGCATGTAACGATGTCCCGGAATCCAGCCGAGGGAATGCTCATGTTCGGGAAAATACGGGAGATGAAGCCCAAAGACCTAGGGCACCAAATGCTGCAGTGAGAGAAGAAACAAACATGGAAGAAAGGGGTCTCGTCAACATTTGCAGGATACGACCCCAACCTCTCGCAAGGAGGAGTTGGAGGGAGAGGTGCGCAGTTGGCACAAGTTATGGAAGATCTTCGGGAACCGGAAAGAGTCCAAGTTGGCGAATAATCGCTGGACAACGAATCTCCACTCTCCGCGGAGATCATGGGTGTCACGATCCCACGTGACTTTCGCTTCCCAGATCTGAAGTATTCGGGAAAGAGTGATCCATTAGTACATATAGAGCGGTTCAACGACATGACAGGGGTGTAAGGTCTGTCAGCAGCACAGAGGTGCAGGGCCTTCCCGCTCACTCTTGAGGGAAGGGCGAGAGAATGGTACCGCAGACTCCCACGGGGAAGCATTTTGAGTTTTGAACAGATGTGCAGGGAGTTTGCAGAACAATTCGGGGCGCAGTGACCCCTGAGGATGACATGATGGAGTCGCCGAGTGAGGCAGAAAGAAGGAGAGTCCCTCCGGGAGTTTATCAAAAGATACCATAGATCGGTCCTAGATCTTGGTGCGTTCAACCATCCCCAAGCTCTGAGAGGATTAAAGGATGGTATTCGGATGGGGAGACCATGGTATAACCTGCGGAGTCCTTCGATCCGTTCGTATTCGGACGCGTACGAACAAGTAAAGCTGGATATGGTAATCGAAGAAGAAAAAGCTGCCAAACTGAGAAGTGAGCAGGTTGGTGGAGCAAGAAGGAAGGAGAAAGGGAGCCCTGCCCGAGGGACACAGGCTCCAAAGGCAGCGAGAGACCGGGCTGCCCTGTACAACCCATATCAGAGAGTTCCCCCACCGCGGATGGTCCCCCAACCACCTCGCAGGTCTCCAGGCCGGGATCACAGAGAATACAGGCGTCATGATGGCCACATACCCCGCAACCAGCCACCGAGTAGACCTGAAGTGAGCCACAACAGGGGTGATCGTTCATTGCCACCCCCACCAAGAAGCTTCCCGAGGGATAGGGCAATACAAGTAGTGGAACAGAGCCCTGCTTACGGACAGTATACAAAGTGGAAGGTATCTCTTGAAGAGATACTTCAAGTGGCTGAGGAGCGTGGACTGCTAAGCCCTCCAACGCCGATGACCACGCCAGCTAGCAGAGCGAAGCAGGGCGCTCGCTGCTTCCATGGAGACCATGGTCACATCACGTCACAAGGTTGCGTGATTTGAAAACCAGTGGAAGATTTAGTCGAAATCGATACCGGATGAGTTTGTAGAAGAGCGCACCTGTAGTTGAACAACGACCGAGGAAGGTGACCGAAGCTTACGAAATAGACACTGAGCCACCATCCACGAGAGTAATTTCGGTGGGCCAACGATGGCCGAAAGTTCCAACAGGCCCGAAAAACTATTGCAGATATGCCACGTGCCGAGAAGTCCTGTTCATCGCTCCCGCGCCAAGAAGGCCAAGGTTCGGCAGTGCCAATCATGTGGACGGATGAAGATGAGGAGGGGTGCTCAGTACTCCACGAAGATGCCCCGTGGTAAAAGCCAATGTAGCGAATAGGAAGTTGACCGAATATCGGTTGACTCTGGGAGCTCTGTAGATATTCTTTTCAAATCCACGCTCGAGGATTTAGGAATAAGCAGCGCGAGCCTCGAGCATACTGAGCACTTCCTTGAAGGGTTCTGGGAGGAAAGCTAATACCTCTAGGAATCATCAAGTTGGCAAGTAACCATCGGCTCTAAGCCTTCGAGAAGAACATGATGCTCGGATTTCGTGGTGGTAGATGAAACCAACCCATACCAAAGCGATTCTAGGGAGGCCGCTTATGAGGATCACCAATGCGTGGTGTCCACCCATTACTTAGCCCTAAAGTATCGAGTAAACGGGGCTATAGGGTCGTGAAAGGCAGCCAAAGGGTGGCGAGGAGTCGCTACACTGTAGCCGCCAAAGAAACTATGCAAATTACCTCACTGGACACGAGGGGAATCGAGGAACGCAAGGCAAAAGCCAGTAGAGAAGTTGGAGGAGCTCGAGGTGATAGCAGATGACCCCGAGAAGAAAGTCCGAATCGGCTCGGGCCTTAGTGAGCCATTGAAGGAAAAGTTGGTGGAATGTCTGCGAGCACACGCAGATGTGTTCGCATGGACGCACGATGATATGCCCGGATCGACCCGAGTGGCGTGTCACAGTCGGCAAGACGGAGAGATGCTAAGCCAGAAAGCGTAAGAGGAGGTGCGTTAACCGGAGAGATACGAAGCCATCAACTCGCGAGGTTGAAAAGCTCGAAAGCTGGATTCATACGGAGGTATCCTACTCCGAATGGATTTCGAATGTGGTCAGTGAAGAAAGAAAATGGGAAATGGAGAATGTGTATGACTTCACAAATATGAACAAGGCCTCGCCTGAAAGATAGCTTTCCACTACCGAAGATAGACTAATCGGTGGATTCTACTAGTAGGCACAGGTTGCTTAGCTTCATGGATGCATTCTCGTGATATAACCAAATTCTCATGCACCAATCGGACGAGGAGTGTACGACTTTCATCACCAATCGTAGTCGCATCTACTATAAGGTCATGCCTTCGACCTAAAGAATGCAGAGGCGACGTATCGTAGGCTAGTAAACAAGGTTTTCAAGCCATTGATCGGCTTGAATATGGAGGTATATGTAGATGACATGATCACCAAGTCTAGAGACGCGGAGGAGCATGTAAAGCATCTAGAGGAGACCTTCGCACTCCCAGGAAGTACCGAATGAAGTTAAACCCCAAAAATGTGCTTTTGGAGTGAGTTCGGGAAAATTCTTAGGATTCATGGTGAGTCACGGGAATCGAGGCCAATCCGGAGAAGATCGAGAGCGATGATAGAAATGAGGTCCCTCGTAGCCTCGAGGAGATACTGAGTCCGACCGCAAGCTAGCGTCCCTCAACAGAGTTCAGTATCTCGAGCTACTGGATAATGCCGAGTCTTCTTCCGAGAAATGAAGAAGGGCGGAAGACGAAATGGACGCCTCGAATGCGAGGAGGCGCTCCAAGCAATGAAAGAGTATTTGTTGAAAGTCTGCTATCGTCAACACCTCGAGCAGTGATAGGTAATTGCTTCTATACTTGGCTGTATCCCAATGTGCAACGAGCTCAGTTATGGTAAGGGAGGAATCAGGGGTACAGTACCCCGTTTATTACACGAGCAGAGTATTGCTAGAAGCAGAAACCCGGTACCCAACCATGGAAAAGTGGGCACTAGCCCTGGTCACGACGACCCGAAAGCTGAGGCCTTATTTTCAAGCACATTCAGTGGTGGTACTGACTAACCAACCTCTCAGACAAACTCTACACAAACCTGAGACCTCTGGAAGGTTGGTTAAATGGTCAGTGGAGCTAAGCGAGTTTGACCTCAATTACCAACCCCGAGCAGCTATAAAAGCACAGTCTTTAGCTGACTTTGTGGTCGAGTGCACGGCAGGGGGTAAAGAGATGGAGAGCGAGCGCTCATCAAGCTCCCAGGCCTCAACCAAAGCATGGATAGTCACGATGAGATGGATCCCGTGGAAGTCGTGGAGCGAGAGCGAGGGTGGTGCTGAAAAGTCCAGAGGGGGAGGAGATGCAATACGCTGTGAGATTGGAGTTCGAAGTCACCAACAATCAAGCCGAGTATGAAGCTATAATAGCGGGGTTGAAGCTCGCCTCGGTAGTAAAAGCAGAGGAAATAAAGCTTCGAACGGACTCACAGCTGGTAACTAATCACCTCAACGAGAGCTTTCAGGCAAAGGGAGAGAATATGGACGCCTACCTTCAGAAGGTGAGGCAGCTAATGAAGAATTTCCGAGCTGTCGAGGTGGAACATATTCCAAGGGGGAAGAATTTTCGAGCAGATATGATAGCTCGCATGGCAGCCACCTCGACCCCAAGTTTCCAAAGTCTATCCTCCGAATAAAAACCCGCTCGAGTATCGAGCGGGAGGACGAGAGTGATGAGCCTATCAACGAGCAACACCGGATGGAGCCGATCATTTCTTACCTCGAGGAAGGGACAGGTCTTACCGATAAGAAACAGCAAGGAAATTGAGGTGCAAAGCACCGGTATACTCTCATCGATGGGGTCTTATACGAGACGCGGTACACTCTCCCTCGCTGCGGTGTTTAGACCAAGAGGAGGTCGATTACGTCCTCGGAGAGATACATGAGGAGTCTGTGGAAATCATTCCGCGCGAGGTCCTTGGCTTTCAAGGCCTCGAGGCAAGGGTATTTTGGCCTCGCATGCACCAAGATGCTCGGGGAAGACGAGAGTCGCAAGAGTTGTCGAGCTTTGCTAACCACCGACTCGACCTCCGGAGAACCTTACGGTGATGAATTCGCCATGGCCGTTTGCTCAATGGGGATAGATTTGATTGGGCCACCGCTGAGAGGAGAGCATCCGCCACCCATGCCATAGTCGCGATTGATTATTTCACCAAATGGGTCGAGTAGGAGCCTTGAGCAGCATCACAGAAGGCAAAACCACTGATTTCATCTAGAAGAATGTGATTTGTAGGTATGAGATTCCCCATGCGTTAGTCACTGATAATGGGAGGCAGTTTGATAATGGCAAGTTCAGAGACTTCGCGTAATCCGGGATAGAGTCAAGTTTTGCTCTCCCTCATACCCGCAGGCCAATGGGCAAGTAGAGGCCGCGAATAAAACTATAAAACGCCTCTGAAGACAAGACTCAGGTGAGCAAAGGGGCTCGGGTGGACGAGTCGCTCGGTGTCTTGTGGGCCTACTGTAACCACACACAAACAGCCATCTGAGAGACCCCATTCTCCTTGCCATTTGGGCACAGGCGGTCGTTCTCACTGAAATAGGAATGGGACACACCGGACAGAACACTTCAACGAGGAGCAAAACAACGAGCAGATGTGTGCAGGCCTGGACTTGCTGGAAGAAAGAAGAGAAAGGATAGCTGCCAAGATCTCAGAATATCAACAGAGAGTGGCTCGTTATTACAACCAAAAGGTACACATTCGCCGGTTCCAGGTGGGTGATTGGGTGTTGAGGAAAGTCAACCAGAGCACGAAGGACCCAAGGCAAGGTGTACTAGGACCAAACTGGGAAGGTCCCTATCGAGTCACTCAACTAGCAGGACCAGGAGCATACCGGCTCTCTCATCCAGATGGACGAGAGGTCAAGAGGCCGTGGAACGCACAACTCCTGAGGAAGTATTTTCAGTAGGTCTTCTTGTATTGTAAAATGCTTATGTAATATCTCTCCCCAATATGGGATATGTAAAAGTACAAATCTATGTAAGAATAAGAATAGCATTCATAATGTAAGTTCAAAATGAAGACCAGAAGCAAGAAGAACTCCTCGGCCAGAAGTCCCCAAAGCCTAAGTCATTAGGTGGGACGGTGCCGCGCTCGGGTCAATTGAAGACCAGAGCAGGAGTATCATCAGAAGACCTCGGGTCAATTAAAAGGCTCGAGCAGAAGAAGAACTCCTCGGCATGAAGTCCCAAAGCCTAACTCATTAGGCGGGACGGTGCCAAGCTCGGGTCAATTGAAGACCAGAGCAGGAGTATCATCAGAAGACCTCGGGTCAATTAAAAGGCTCGAGCAGAAGAAGAACTCCTCGGCATGAAGTCCCAAAGCCTAACTCATTAGGCGGGACGGTGCCAAGCTCGAGTCAATTGAAGACCAGAGCAGGAGTATCATCAGAAGACCTCGGGTCAATTAAAAGGCTCGAGCAGAAGAAGAACTCCTCGGCATGAAGTCCCAAAGCCTAACTCATTAGGCGGGATGGTGCCAAGCTCGGGTCAATTGAAGACCGGAGCAGGAGTATCATCAGAAGACCTCGGGTCAATTAAAAGGCTCGAGCAGAAGAAGAACTCCTCGGCATGAAGTCCCAAAGCCTAACTCATTAGGCGGGACGGTGCCAAGCTCCGAGTCAATCGAAGACCGGAGCGGGAGTATCATCGGAGACCTCGGGTCAATTAAAAGGCTCGAGCGGAAGAAGAACTCCTCGGCATAAAGTCCCAAAGCCTAACTCATTAGGCGGGACGGTGCCAAGCTCGGGTCAATTGAAGACCAGAGCAGGAGTATCATCAGAAGACCTCTGGTCAATTAAAAGGCTCGAGCAAAAGAAGAACTTCTCGGCATGAAGTCCCAAAGCCTAACTCATTAGGCAGGACGGTGCCAAGCTCGGGTCAAGTGAAGACCAGAGCAGGAGTATCATCAGAAGACCTCGGGTCAATTAAAAGGACCGAGCAGAAGTTTCAGAAGAGCTCCTCCGTCAGAAGTCCTAAAGCCTAATTCTTAGGCGGGACGGTGCCTAGCGAGGGTCAATTGCAGACCCAAGCAGGAGTTCAAGAGGAACCCCTTGTCCAAAAGTCCCAAAGCCTAACTCATTAGGCGGGACGGTGCCAAGCTCGGGTCAATTGAAGACCAGAGCAAGAGTGTTATCAGAAAAAGCTAGGGTCAATTAAAAGGCTCGAGCAGAAGTTTCAGAATAGCTCCTCCGCCAGAAGTCCCAAAGCCTAATTCTTAGGCGGGACGGTGCCTAGCGAGGGTCAATTGCAGACCCAAGCAGGAGTTCAAGAGGAACCCCTTGTCCAAAAGTCCCTCGGCCTAAGCTCTAGGCGGGACGTTGTCTAGCAAGAGCCAAATGCAGGCTCGAGCAAGTCAAATGAGCTCGTAAAATAGACATAAGGCTTTTTTAGCCTAAGTCAAAGCAAAACTCTACCATGCATGATTGAGCAGCATTACACTTGGGCATAAATGAAAATAGGAGGTCCAACACTTAGAAAATTTTTTACTTGGCAAGCATATTCAAAGTTAATTTATAAGGCAAGAGCATGTGCATACGAGCATTCAATAGAGTTGTTCAAACATGTATCTTTTTATTTCATTTGAAATGATTACATATGTAAAACAAAAAAAAAAAAGAAGAAGAATAAAGAGTCCAAGTCATTCAGCAGCAGCAGGGAGAAGAGCAGCATCAGCAGTAGGGGCGTCTTCAGGAGCAGCAGGTGGATGGCCAGCATCTGCAGAAGGAGCAGCAGGAGGAGCAGCAGGAGGGACGTCAGTAGGAGCTTCAGCAGGAGGGGCATTGGAAGAAGAGGGAGCCGGCTCTCTGACAACACCTGGGGGCTCGGATGAAATAGCTTCAGGGTTGCTCATGTATTCGGCTACGTACCGTTCAACCTTGGACATGTCGGCTTCGGGGTATGCCTTGCCAAAAGCATACATAAGGCGATCGAATGTGAGTCCGCCTCGATGTTGTACT
The DNA here is from genome assembly GCA_025617385.1 of Murraya koenigii. Classification (NCBI taxonomy): domain Eukaryota; kingdom Viridiplantae; phylum Streptophyta; class Magnoliopsida; order Sapindales; family Rutaceae; genus Murraya; species Murraya koenigii. The sequence continues at coordinate 15,256,012 of CM046819.1, forward strand.
CGATGGTGAGTTGGACCTTCAGAGTGTCATATTGCTCTTGAAGACGAGCAACTTCTCCCTCAATGAGCTGCTCGTAGTAAGACTTCTGAGTATCCAGATCTTTCCGAGCGTGCTTCAATTCATTATTGGTATCATTCAGCTCCCTCTGAAGCTCAGAGACCTTGGAGTCGGCCACTGCTGTTTTCTCTGCAAAATCTGAATTCTGGTCCAGTAGTTTTTGATTCTCCTCCTTCAGCTCGTTCACAGTCTGCTCCAAGCTCTGAACCTTTACTCGGAGTTCTTCCTGGGAACTCAGAGTTATTTCATTAAGCCTGGTCGCAGATGCCAAAGCTCGGGAGGAGAGCCGTTGGAAGATCATCGAGCAGATGCCTCGTGAGTGCGGGACTCTATCTTATCTAGGAATCTGCCGGTCGACTCCTCATTGAAAGCCCTCTGGTAAGGCTCTGAATGGCCAGGCTGACTCTGCTCCTGCACACTGCCGGGTCGAGGTTGAGCCGGAGCAGCGGTCCTTTGTCTCCTTCGAGGAGGACCTTCCTCTACCCTCTCAGTTGGTCGAGCAGAAGGAGCGGCTCGAGCAGGTGGGGGCGGAGCACTCGACTCTGCTCGAGGTCTCTTTGAGGTGCTCGCGCCTTCAGCTGTCCCCACGCGCCTATGCAACATTTCGCGCATCCTGCTGCTCATCTCTTCGCTTGGTACTAAATTGGACTCCAAAAAGTTCTGGGGTGTCAACAGCTCCCTACACGAGCTCGAGTTTGAAAGAACAGTCTGCACACGTGCTCGAAGCTGGCCCCCAATTGAGTAAGAAGCACTCCAAGAAGCTGCAGATACGACCAAAGCAGAGTAAGGAGAACATATACAAGCAGGAGAACTAAAAGTAAAATCCATAAGACAGATAAACGACCTGGAATGCAGAAATGCCGCGGGACTGGAGGAACTCCCTCGCTACGAAGTGCAGCTTGCCCCCACTCTCCCCCAACGAAGAAGAATTTGCTCTTCCAGTTGCCACCAGAGGTCGGGAGATCGGTGATGGGCTTTTTACCCTTCAGGCTGGAGGTAAGGTAATACCAACCAGCATCATTTGGGCTACACTTCAGCTGGTAGAGGTGTCTGATTTCCCCTACCGAGGGCTCGTCCAGGTCAAAACGTTTCCACAAAACGAAGAGTCCGGAAAGGACCCTCCACCGATTCGGGTTCAGTTGCCTAGGGCCAGACGAAACCCAGACAGAACCCGGCCAAAATAAGGCTGGAGAGGCAGCCTAACCCCCCATTTAAAACACTCCGAGTAGAAGGTCGTAAACCCTTGGGGGGGACGGCTGGGGATTTCATCCCTGCCTGGCAACCTTAGAACTACGCTATCGGGTATTGATGTGAGTACAGGTCCGGGACGAAGGGGGTAATCCTGCTCGAACTTACCGCGAGCAGAAGGATCGAGACACTGTTTGAAGGTTCGAAGCAATATTGAGGCACGCGGGAAAAACTGCATCAACATATATCCTAATTAAAAATACTGCATATATCAATTTTTTTTTATCTTAAATAATCATCTTATTTATCAATTAATTTATAAAATAATATAATTAATTCATTTTGATTTATTCAATTAATTAATAAATGTCACATCATTTAAAATAATTTTTTAAAATAAAAATTTAAAATATATAGTATTATTCTATCATGATCTGATTTTAAAAACAAACTTATTTATTTATTTAAAGACCGGGCTCAAAGGACATTGGCCTTTACAGCACACACACTTAAGTGGATCCCTTTCATAGACACACCATGAATCCTACAAGAAGAATACATTACCATCATCACACTATATTAATTACCTCTCTAGAGGTGGTGTTCTTACACAACACATTGATATCACCAGCACACACACACATATATGTTTTAATTCATCGAATACAAGTTCCAATACAGTTGATCATCAAAGTCACGAAAATCTATCCTAACATCTCCGCTATCATACACATATAAAAGATTAATCTCCAAAAGAAGACAACCTCCATCAATACCCACACGACTGCGATCAGTTTTTAATTGGTTAAATGGAACCATAGTTCTAACGCCATGACTAGCACGGTCAACTGAACCACTTACGGGATGAGGATAAAAAATCCCATTGCTGCAACCCGATGCAACAACATCAAACAAGTCTCCGGTCTGCGTAAAATTTGATCTTGGACGAGGTAAATACTCTCTCCAATTATACTCTTTAACGCCGCGAGCAAATATACGACGGCCTATGAAATGTAGGGAACCCCCAACTCCGACCAAACAAACCAAAATCAATCCGATCGTAGCACTCCAGTTCATCAGGATCTGCATGGCGTATAAACACGTAATCTGATTTGAAATTTCTCAATTGGTGATGACCAGACACCTTTACCGCCATATCTAGCTAGCTTCTGATTCTTTTTTCTCTACGAACAACACATTTTTTTTTGGCATCTATATACAGTAAAGAACTTGAACACAGACAAATCAAGAACAGTTGTAGAAATTGGGATGCAAACAAATCAAGAGAAGTTTTGACTTGTGTCTGATCAGAGGCGGCTTTATCTGACTCAGACGACACAAAAATGCATTAGGTGCGTCAACGCCTCAACCACCAAAAATTATTAAGTTAATAATTTCAACTTAGTTATACTATTTTATTAGTAGTAATGTATTACACCGATTACAAAATACTATTCTATACGTACAGTCTACAAGTTAATTAAATCTGCACAAGAAAGCCAGCCTTAATGAATATAATATTCAAATTAAACCCGAACAATTAAACTTGTTTATGTCACAATCAATTTTTAGGTAGGGGCACATTTTATGAGGTATCATGGGGACGGTGAAACTGAGTAAAAGAGAGAAAAAAAAAAAAGAATTCCGTCACTGGTGAAATTCCAGCAATTAACAGCAACTAATGGAAAAACGCAGACGCTAAAATCTCCAGCAGGTTTTAACTCCTCCGGCAGCAACATACAAATCACATAACATTAGTAATAAAGTGGCCGTGTAATGAAAGCCCACCGATGGTCTAATTGAAATCAAATTCGAATTCAATAGCGAGCAAACTTCACAAAACAATCCAGCAACTCGAATGATTCCAGATTCAGCAGATCTTCAATCAAGTAAGCGGACAAACAAGGAAGCTGCAAAATAGTAGAAGTAACTTCATATTTTATAGAGAAGATATAAGGTTCTATGTAAATACATTTATATTCTGCTTGTAGAGAGAAACAATTGCATGAGAAACGCCATGAATCCCACTGATTTTTTAAATATAAAACATTTTGGGATCCACTGCTCTTCCACAGAGCAGAGCAGCAGCGCGCCGAGGTGGTTGCAATTTTTTCTCCTGCTTATGTGGTGGAGGTTTTAGAAACCATCTTGGTGCTTTTATGGGAACTTTTGGACTATTTTTGTGTTAATCAACAGCATATTTCGCTGAGGTTGTTTTACAGCTATGTAGTTAGATGAGTAACTTGGTTGGAAATTCCTATCGCTCAAGAGTGATTCCCTATTGGTAATTCATTTGTTTGCTAATTCAAAATTAAGGACTCCTTGATGTGTCGAAAACAGGGGTCTTAATTGTCTAAATGTGGCCAAGTTAACACAATATCGGTTCTCTCATACATTTATTTAGTGTAATGTGTTTGACGATCATATAGCTAGTTTGGCTATGGGTCATTCTCTCCACTCCATTGGTGCTTGATGGTAACATCCTCTTCCCTGTGCACAAGTTTTTCTCTCCAAAATGCAAGCATGAATGTCCATAGAAACTTAATTATAGTAATTATTTATATTTTTTTGATAATGCTACTCATCCAAAAAATTAAATTCCAAATGAGATATCATGTGTTTTGCCTCCAGGATAGCAAAAGTCGTCTCTGGCTAGAACTCGGCTTTAATTTAGGATATCTTCTTTCTTTAATACTAATTAATCACTCAGAAATTAATGGGTTATGAATTATAATTGATATTTTCCCTTTTGTAATATGGAAGATACCTTAAGATGGCGACCATACAACAAAATTATATTCCGGATATATTGGAAAACTGAGGATCGATACTGAGAGGACTAGCACGTACGCAGGGAGACCTTCAACTTTTGATCAGCCCAAATTAATTTATTAATTTGTTGTAAATATTTGTGTGAATGTTAGTGCATATAAGGAAGTTAAAAAAAAATTACATAGGTCACGCAAAATCACATCAAAACGCTTAGGTAAATACATATAAAAAAATGATAACAATGCAACAAATATTCTTATAGTATAAGTTATTAAATTTGAACCATAAAAAAATTATTATGAAAATTCTTTTTTATTTTGTTGATGTTGTTTACAAATCTTAAAGCAAATCCATCTTGTTCTGCCACTACTTCTGTGCGTTTCTCTTGAGACGCAAAATTCATTGTTACTGCTGGAATAGGTAGTCAATATATCATGTAAATTCATTATATATTTATATGACATAATCTTGAACTTAATATGTAGATATTATCTTGAAAACAAAATAAAAACCGTATAATGTATATGAAAAATTATAAAAACTTGAAGGGAAACACAGCCTACATGTTTTCAAGATTTGTAAAAGCAAACTTCTTTATTTAAGGGTTCTGTCCGTTACAACGACACACTTATCCTTTTTATAGGCACACTGAAAAATCTTATGTACAAACAATACGTTACATTACATTACCTATATATTACAACATGCTTGAATCCCTTTTATTGGCATACTAATGAGGGCTTCTACAAGATCTAGAGGCAATCTCTACATTATTATTACTATAATTCAATACATTGGCACATTACCTTATCTTACAAAATTCAATTTAAATATAAGTTCCAATACAGTTGACCGTCAAAATCCCATGAATTAGTGAGAACGTCTCCGTTGTCGGGTGCATCTAAAAGATCAATCTCCAAAACAATACAACCTCCGTGAGACCCCACACGTTTATCAGTTTTCAATTGGTTCAATTGAACCGTAGTTCTAACGCCATGAATGGCACGCTTTTTAGGACCTTTTGCATCAACATAATATAAAATTCCGTTAGTAAAACCAGATGCCACAACATCGAGCGAGTCTCCGGATCCTATAATATTTGGTTTCGGATGAGGTAAGTAACCTCTCCAGTTATTCTCTTTTGCGCCGGGAATAAATGCGACGGCCCAGGAAACTTTAGCAACCCAACTCCGACCTAACAATCCAAAATCCAACCGATCGTAGCTCTTCAATTCATCAGGACTTGCATAACGTATAAAAACGTAATCTGATTTAAATCTCGACAATTTGCGGGTACCAGATATCTTCACCGGAGCAGACTCCATATCTCCTGCAATTTTATTGAAAAATATATCTGAGACTTTAGATAAAGCAAGCTAATTATTAACCAGAATAAAATTCTTTGCCCTGTGGTTTCGAATCTGGGGAGACAGAGGATCAAGAAATAAACTATACAAGTAAAGGTATACCCAAGAGATAAAACTCTATACTTAAAAAATATATATATTAAAAACAGAAGAAGCTAATTATCAAAGCTAAATTGCTATATAAATAACACTTACTTGTATTACTAAACACCTTTACTGGAAAACACGGTGCCATATCTTTTCTGGTTTAATAATAAGCAAGCTCTCAGCGGCCTCTAATATGACTGAATGGTTTCGAAAAGGTTTATTCGACTAGTTTACTTGCAATCTCTCTCTGTTCTTCTGCATCTTAAATACACATTTTCGCATCTATTTATATCAGGGAAATTGTTCATATTACAACTGTAGCACATAAAATAATAATACTTTTCATATTACAATGCTATCATTTATACCTTGTCTTTTTTAATGGTTTAAATATCATTTTTCGCTTTAGAAATACGCAGCTTAGGTGCATCAATGCGCGATGTGAAATGTAACCGCCTTAAACGCGGCACGTGTTACTCTCTTACTTGACAATAATTCTTTACTAAAATTCTTATTCGACCATTTGTTTCCGTCATGCGAATCTCATTGTCCACCACTTAACGAGTGTCTGGCATCCATTTCTATGCTTTACACTTGCTTCTTACAGAATTTTTTCGTTGCATGCTGTACTTCATCTCATTGCTACTTTGAATGTAAAATACTTGTTTGGATTTTAATTCGGCGAATATCATTAGTTTAATTGGAGGTTACAAAGTTAATAAATAGCAATTGTATTGCTCCCCTTTGTACTTGCACAGAAAAGTGAATTCAATTTCATTTATCGTGCTTAGATTCTTATTGCTCTCAATATATATATATATATATATATATATATATATATATATATATACACACACACACACACATACATAAATATTTATTTAGTTTCTATATTTTAATTTAAGTGTTTATTTAGTCTTTATATTTTAAAATATATCTCAATATACTCCTATTATTAAATATATTACACTCTTATCTCTATTTTTTGAAACAATGTTTAATATCCTTATAATAATCTTACTAATAATTCTTTGTAATGACTTAATATATCAAATTAATTTGAAGAGTAATGTATATATACTAAATTTTTTATTTCAAATAACTATATCAAATGATGTAGTATTCATCAATTAGTTGGTAAGATAATATAATTAATTCATTTTAATTTTATGAACTAATTGATGAGTGCCACATTATTTAAGATAATTATTTGAGATAAAAAATTTGGGATGTATAATATTATTATTAATCTAAAAGTAAAATAATAATAATGAATTTTTATTTTATTTTTAAAGTTAATTTGACAAATTTTAATTTTCTTCAATGGTAACCAAATATTCTTCGTATGTACACATGTGCAGAGCACCTTTGCATGCAGCGAGACAATTGAATAAAATTGTCCTTTTCATTTTAAAATCAATAGCCTCTTTTCCTTCCAGATACCCTTGTTTTTCAGATAAGATTATTATCCTTTCACACAGGTCTCGTCTTCCGTGGTGTCGCTGAAACCACAAGTGCTTAACTGCTTAAGAATAAGATAAATTTTAAATTAATGCTGGGTAAGTAAAATGGCGTGGGAGTATAGCAAATTCGGGAATAAATGATTTTTCATTAAATGATATGTTTAATTTGAAAGGGGTTTTACAGTCAACTTTTAGCCCACGTTTTGCTTGTAAGTAATGAAATGAGAGGAGAAAAATGGAAAGGAGGGACGGAGAGAACAATCTCAATTTCATTTTTGGTTTGACTCGGAATTTATTTGTTTTTATTTTTTTCTCCTTGTTTCCTCTACTCTCCTCTCTTTTTATTTCTTTAAACTAAACACTCCTGTTTAGGTAATGGAAAAGAGCAACCAAAATCAAGCTTTTGTTGAAGCATGGTTTTGCTCGCCTCGCCATACATAGCAACTTGGTAAGAACTGGTAACCAGATCTGGTGAGGAACCGATTACAAGAGACCTAATTCAACCATTCTCCCATTTCACTCTAGAATTTAAGGATCAAGTTTTACCAATGAAATCAGTTTCACGACTTTAGGGGATAAAAAAAGTGAAAGTTTATGTAATAAGCATATTATCCTAAAAATGTGGGGGCACATTATCCACCAAACCTACCAAATCGATATCGGAGGGAGGAGAATCTAAACTTCCATACAAACTCTAATAAGGTATAAGGAAAGGGTTCCACAATTTTGAATACAAGAAATCCTTATCTGAGATTACAAAATTGGAAAGGAGAGGATATAGTTAATCCTTCGAATTGCGCATTAAGCTTTATCTACATCTACATCAAAATTTCACTATACAAAAGAAGGGAAAGCTCTCATTACACACTTTTTCTTCTTTTTTTTGAATTCATTTTCATTATTTTACTCTGTTTATTTTCATACAAAATTTACACATTAGGTTATTTCGTGAAAATCTTTGATATTGACTTAAGTGTCGGAGAGTCAGCGCCGGAAAAACTTTCAGTACCCCTGATCGTTTTTCTAGTTGCAGGTATATATCAGAGTAGAATCGTACTCGCCAGAATTGAGTATCTGGTCACTATTTTCAACTCAGTTTGTAAGAGAAAGGTAGGAAACCATCACTCTATCAAAACAAATTCAAATGCTGGCGTCGGAATTTGGTAGGTAGGCCACATACCGACACAACTAGATTTTGGTATCAACATTTTAGCGTCGTCTTTGGGGACGATAATAGAAGCCATTCTACTAGAGTAGCAACATTTGTATGGGATTAACAAAAAAGGTGACCACAAAAAGGGTAAATTAAGAGATAAATAAGATCGATGATGAAGTGGAAATGAGAGGAGCTGGGGTGGATGAAAATACCACAATATGTGAAATCGCCCACGAAGCAAGAGACAGGGTAGTGGATGAAAGAATAGAAAAAATGGAGAAGTAAATGGACAATTTGGCAATGCTTTTACAATTACTGAGGAAAGGACAAAAAAGGCTCAATGAGATGAATTATGCTTAGAGTGCAGATGCACCAGAGTTAAGCAACATCAGACATGTACTAGAAAGACCAGAGAATATTGTAGCAATACCATCAGGGATGGATGATTCTGAACATCCAAAACCTTACAATAGAGATGAGAAGGGAGGAGAATATCAAGGAAAGAGAATTAAGATAACACTTATCAGATGCCGAGCATGAGCGTGATCAAGTGGTAGTGCAGGATCCTAGTCGGGTAGAAGGGCTGGAAATTGAGGTACAGAGGCTAGCACAAATATTAAGGAGATGCAAGGTCGTGGTTGAAAAATAGTGCTGGACAATGAGTTTCCATTATCGGTGGAAATTATGAATACTGTGATTTCAAGGGATTTTCTTTTTCCAAACCTTAGTTACTCCGGGAGAACTAACCTTTTGATACATATTAGCAGTTTAATGAAGTGATGGGAGTGCAAGGCCTGGCATCATTACCGAGGTATAGAGCATTCCTTCTAACACTGGAGGGCCGAATAAGTGGCTGGTATAGAAAATTACCTCGGAGAAATATCATAACCTTTGACCAATTGTGTAGCGAATTTGCTGAGAAATTTAGATGCACTATTTCTCTAGAGGATGATGTACTGGAACTTATGAGTCTAAGGCAAGACGAGCAGGAAACCCTCAAGGATTTTATGAAAAGGTATTATAGAGCATTAAAGGAATTAAAAGGAGTGGTGACAATTGGCAGACCATGGTACAACTTGAGAGTACCATCGGTCCACTCGTATTTAACAGACTTCGAACAAGAGAAAATCAATATCTAGATTGAAGAGGAAAAGGTGGTTAGGGTTTAAGATGAGCAGTTGGAAGAAATGAGAAGACGAGAGATGAGGACTCATAGTGATCATAGCAGAACATCGGCTAACAAAAGCAACACTATAAGACTAATCCCTTACTCACGGTAGAGTGCTCAGATTAGATCATTCTCATTTAACGCAACAAAAACTAGTTGAGATCCAATCATCAACAAAACACTCTATCAGACCTGAAACTGATCATATTTGCTTGCCTACAGTATAGTGAACAGAAAGAATGAAATAAATTATTTAAGGCAAGTAAAGGCTTCAAGTCTCAAAACCTGCTTAGGTGGGACAAGGGCATAAACTTGTTAATTAAGCTGACCAGAAGTAGGCTAGCAGAAGATAAAATTATGAAAAATTTTTAAGGCAAGTATGAGTTTTAATTCTTAAAACTTCCTTAGATAGGACAAAGGCTATAAATTCACTAATTCAGCTGAACTAGAAGTAAGCGAGCAAAAAATAAAATTATGAAATGTTTCTAAGGCAAATGTGAGTTTCAAGTCTCAAAACCTGCTTAAATTGGAAAATGGACATAAGCTTGCTAATTCAGCTAGACTAGGATCAGGCGAATAGAAACATAAAAGAAGAAATTTTTCTAAGGCATGTAAAAGCTTAAAGTCTCAAAAGACAAGAAGCATAAACTTGTAGATTCAATTTGACTAGAAATAAGAGAGTAGAAAGATAAACTTTCTAAATCTTTCCAAGGCAATTATGGATTCCAAGACTCAAAATCTGCTCAGGTGAGACAAAAAGCTTAAACTTATCAACACTGCTTGACCGCGAATAGGTGAGCTGAACGATAAAAGCGTAAATTAGTTCTAAAGTAAGTTAAGTTTCAAGTCTTAAAACTTACTTGAGGTTAGACTAGAAGCTCAAACATGTCAACTTTGCTTGACCACGAATAGGCAAGCAGAACAATTAAAAGCACTAGTTATTTATAAGGCAAGTTAAGATTTAAGTTTCAAAACTTGCTTTAGCGAGATCAAGAGCCAAAACTTGCTAATTTTACTTGACTACAAATAGGCGAGTAAAATAACTAAAGGCACAAGTTATTTCTAAGGCAAATTAAGCTTTAAGTCTTAAAACCTGCTCTGGTGAGACAAGAAGCCAAAACTTGCTAATCCTACTCGGCCATGAATAGACGAGCAGACGAACTAAAGGCACAAGTTATTTCTAAGGCAAGTAAAAATTTGAGTTTCAAAAACTGCTCGAGGTGAGACCAAAAGTCAAAGCTTGCTAATCCTGCTTGACCATGAAAAAGTAAATAGAGTGATTAAAACTTGAATTCTTTTTAAGACAGGTTAACTTTCAGGTCTTGAAACTTGCTTGGGTAAAACAAGGAGTCTAAATATGTTAAAACTCTTCAGGATTAGGTAAAAATCCGTAGACCTTGCCATGAATAAGGGAGAACTCTATAAACTCATAAAACTCGTTAGGATTAGGTGAGAATTTGTCATTGTCATGACTAGGCGAGAACTCCGTAAACCCACATAACACATAAGGACTAGGTGAGAATCCGTAGACCTCGCCATTACTAGGTGAGAACTCTGTAAACCCACACAACTCATTAGGACTAAGTGAGAGCTTCGTTCACATATAACTCGTTAGGAGTAGGAGAGAACATGTAGACCTTGTCAGGATTAGGTGAGAACTTAAAAAACCCATATAGCTCATCAAGACTAGGTAAGAATTTCGAAAACTTATTATGCTCTCCAAGAATAGGCAAGAACCAGGTAAACTTGAAATGAGCAAGCGAAAACTGAATAAACTTACCAGAAGTTGGTGAGAGCCTACTTTTTAGTAATAGACGAGAATTCATTAAATTTTGGTATGGATAGACGAGAACTCAGTTAAGTTATGCCTCAAAGATAAGGGTAGCTCCATTACAATTAAGTGAGTAACGAAGGCCAAGAAGGTTAGTATAGCCTATAAACACTAAATCTGGTCAAGATAAGGTGAGGGTATTAAACATAGTATTAAACATACTACTTAAACTCGACCATGAATAGGTGAACAGAAAAATAAAGGCATGAGATTTGCTCAAATTAAATAAAGTTCCAAACCCTAAAACTTGCTTAAGGTAGGTTTGGTTTGTCTTTAACAAAATTGCTCCGTCCTCAGTAGGAGGCAGATTCATTTGTCCTCAGCAGAAAGAGAAGTATCTTTAATATGACTTGTGCTAGCAGTAACAAGTTTTAACTCGAGTAAGCTCTCATTTACTTCTTCGCTCCTAATATGTACTATATAATAGCCCCAATAAAGTCATCCATCTTCAACTTAGGATGACTCTTCCCAAGAACAATTATAATGCAATTATATCAATACTTGAGGCCAGTATCATAACTATCATCAGCCTCCTTCTTCAAAGCCTTAATCTGGTTTTTGAAACTAGCAGTTGCTTTATGAGATTGGGATTCAATGGACTCCACCTTCTACTCAAATGAAGACTTCTAGTCAATAAGTTGATAATGTTTTTTAGATCATTCTCAAGCTTTACAACCTCAACTTGAAGCCTTGTAGATTTTTCCATAACAACCTCAGCCCTCTTTTTCCAAGACTGGATGACAACCTTCATCTGGGTATCATTTTAGCATTTCGCCTCTTATTATTGGTTGCCATGCATCATAGCCGGTAAGTGCCGAACCAGAAGGCATTCATAAGTTTATCATTGGTACGACTATCGATGTCCTTAATATCCTTCCACTGACCATTTTAGCAATAGAACTTGAACTCCAGTTAGGAAAAAACATGGAGATTTGAGAGATGGCAAGTAGGTCTGGTGAGTAATATTAGTGGAAAGGAAGATTTTTACACATAGTTTTCAGCTTTGCTCGTTACATTTTCAATAATAGAAATCACAGGAATCGTGTTTGGGTAATGGAATAGAGCAACTAAAATCAGGCTTTTATTGAAACCTAGTTGTACTCATCTCACCACACAGAGAAGTTTAGTTAGAACTTACGACCAGGATCTAGTGAGGAGCCGATTAAAAGAGACCTAATTCAGCCACTCTCTCATTTCATCTAAAATATAGGATCAGGTTTTACCTATAAAATCTACAGTTGCACGACTTTAGGGGATAAAGGAAGTGAAATTTTATCTAATAAGCATATTATCCTAAAAATGTGAGGGAACATTATCCACTACACTTACCAAATTGATATTAAAGAAAGGAGAATCTAAACTCCCATAAAATCTCTAAGAAGGTATAAGGAGATGGTTCCACACTTTTGAATACAAGAAATCCTTATCTGAGATTACGAAATTTAAAAGGAGATGATATGGTTAATCTTTTGAATTAGGCATCGAGCCTTATTTACATCAAAATTTTTCTATACAAAAGAAGGGAAAGAACTTTTCACACATTTTTTCATTTTATTGAATTTATTTTCATTTTCTTTTTCTTTGTTCATTTAAACATTTGGTTATCCTATAAAAGTCCTTGATATTTATTAAAGCGTCGGAAGGTTAACACCTGAAAAACATCCAACACCCCTAACAGTTTTTCTAGTCGTAGGTATATGCCAGAGCAGGATCTTGCTCTCCAGAGTTGAGTTCCTAGTCCCTATTTTCAGCTCCGTCTGTAGGAGAAAGGCTAGAAATTGTCTCTTCACGAAAATAAATTCATATGCTGATGTTTGAATCTGGTAGGTAGTCCACGCATCGACACGACCAGATTTTTATTTCAACAACGCCATAAGTGAAGTACACAAAAATCATTAGTTAGCTTGCTATATACTGTATAATATTAATTAGCAAATTCCCTTGGATTCTTGCGACCTGGGTTATAAGCATTTTGATTATTTAATTACTCCTGCTCATCATTTGTATTCTCATTGGATAAGAAAATAAACTCATTCGATATCACTACTGGATACTTGTTAGACTATTTAGGCAAGATAAAGATATTTGAGATCCAATTAAGGCTCCATTTAGAATTGTTTTTAAGAGACTCAAAAAGGGTTTTAAAAATTTAAAAGTTAATTTTAGTGTTTAATAAATTATTTTAAAAATAACTTTTGGTAAAATCACCCATCTTATAGCTAATTTTGAAAAGTTAGGATGGATTAGCTTTTCAAATCTAATTTTGGGAATTAATTTTATATTTAATACAATTCATATCCTCACATATATTATAAAAATTCAAAACTATCATAATATAAAATTATTAAATTTAATTATTACCAATTATATTGAGAAAAAAATAATTATTTTAGTTTTCAATTATTGGATATACATAATAATAAATATTGTGTGTGTGTGTGTATATATATATATATATATATATATATATATATATATATGTTTATAAATATATAAATAAATTTTGTTAAACATTATATCAATTGTAGTTATTTTCATTCTTACACTTGGCACTCTTAAGTTAATCATCTTAATCTTCTTGTCTCAACTCATTATTGTATCTAAACCATTTTTTTTAATAGAAAATTTATGTAATATTTCATGAAAATCTCAAATCTTTGAACTAATGTTAAAGCAATAACAAGCGGAGGAGTTACATAATGTGCTTTACACCTTGATAAGTTTATATAACATTAGAAAGAAAGCTACAATAACTCCAATATAGGCATATAACTTTTAAGTTATACCTATTGTGAAAAATAAAAATTTTAATTATAAAATTAAAGTTAATAATTATGTAGTATATATGACTTTCGAATAATAATTTTAAAAAAATAGTAAAAATATTATAATTTTTTTAATCATATAAGTGTAAGATCAAATCATTTTAACTTTCAAGTCAATATCAATCGCTTTAATATTATAACTTTTGATCTACAAATACTCTATCTCAATACCAAATAAGCTATAGTTATTCGGATTGGTCACCATGCTCACTGTAGAGTCGTGGAAGCCCGGGTTCGATTCTTGGGAGTGGAAAGGAGGTTAAAAAATTGTATTTGGGTTTGTCCGCCCCCTTTTCCTTTAAAAAAAAAAAATTCTACAGACTCAATCGAGATGTTATGACTTACTCCTACGAATATATATAGCCAAATTTCAAAAATTTGAGATACAACACAAAGAGCTTCTACAATGTTGTGTAGATATTCCCAACAAATTCTGGTTAAGAGAAAAATATTTTGTCTCATTGCCTTACAAAAATGGATAGACTATGCCTCATCAAATAACCTCTCATTCAGGAATTCTACAGACTCAATCGAGATGTTATGACTTACTCCTACGAATATATATAGCCAAATTTCAAAAATTTGAGATACAACACAAAGAGCTTCTACAGTGTTGTGCAGATATTCCCAACAAATTCTGGTTAAGAGAAAAATATTTTGTCTCATTGCCATACAAAGATGGATAGACTATGCCTCATCAAATAACCTCTCATTCAAGAATGCCTCATGATGAAGAACTATGCAACCAAGAAATCCAATCACTATTGAATCTCAAACTCATTAGGCTCTCTAAGTCTCATTGGGCCAGCTCAGCATTCTATGTTAATAAACATTCAGAACAAGTCCTGGGAAAGAAAAGATTAGTCATTGACTATAGAAAGTTAAATGACTGTCTACAGGACATCAGATACCCAATTTCAAGACGAACTCATTTTTTGAAGAAAATTGCATCTACCAAGATATATTTAAAATTTGACATGAAGTCAGGATTTTGGTAAATTGGCATAAAATATGATGATAGATATAAAACAATATTTGTAATGCCTCATGGACACTATGAATGGAATGTCATGCCATTCAGGTTATATATATATATAATATATATATATATATATAATTCAATTAATATGAATACAAGTTCCAGTAGACTTAACCATAAAAAGTAAATTCAGTTCCCACAACATTTCCACCATCTCTTGGATCTATAAGATTAATCTGCAATACAAGAGAGCCTCCAGACTGCACACGCCTGTCGACTTTCAAATCGTCCAATCGAACCATAGTTCTAACGCCATGGACAGCAGTCTCATAATCATCGTGCTTATCAAGACGTCTATAATTTCCACTGGTAGAACCAGATGCAACAACATCAAGCATAGCTCCAGTGCTCATAACATTAAATTTCGCAGCTGGTAAATAATCTCTAATTACTCTCTAATACCCCTGGAACAAACACGATGGCCCAAGTAATAGTAGGAGCCCAACTCCGACCAAACAGACCAAAATCCATCCGACAGTAGCTCTTCAATTCTTCAGCACATGCATAACGCATAAAAACAACATCTGATTTAAAACCTATCAAATTTCTATTACCAGAAACCTTCATCGTAACACACGGCACCATATCTGTTGCAATTTAATAACAAACAAGCTCTCAGCAACCTCCAGAATTTGATTGAGTGGTTTTCAAATAGGTTTATTTAACTAGTTTAAGGGTTTATATACAAAGAGATAAAATCTCAGTCATTCGGACGTGTCTTACTTTGAGGTTTTATACAAAGAGATAAAGGAAAAGAAAATGCTAAATTGCTATAACACTTGCACCATCTATTCGTTCGTTTGCATTCTAAATACAAAATTTTCACAACTGTTTATACAAGGAAGAACCTATTCTGCTTCTTTGTTTGTAAGGCTGCTTTACGAATATGTATTTTAGGTGCATCAATGCCTGATGTGAAACGCCATCACTTTAAGCACGGCACGTGTTACTCTCTCACTTTACAAAATTCTTCACTAAAATTTATTTTAGATCATTTGTTTCTGTCATGCGAATCTCATTATCAACCTTTCTACGAGTGTTTGGCATCCATTGCTTTGGCTTACACTTGCTTCTTAAAGAATTTTTCATTGTAAACTATATTCATCTTGTTGCTATAGTTTGAATGGAAAATATGTTATTGGATTTTGATTAGGTAAGTACCATTGGTTAATTGGAGGTTGTAAAGTTCATAAATTGTTCGCCTTTGTACCCACATAGACAAGTGAATTTAATTTAATTTCACGTGCTCACATTCTTATATATTGCCCTTAATTTATTGGGAAATCTACAATAATAATCATAAAAATTTTGTAATTTTTGAAAATAATTTTTTGAGTTTATTTCTTTCAAAAATAGTCAAAACATACTAAAATAGCTAAAACACCATTCTCATGAAAATATCAATAAGATCCAGAAAAATCATAAAAGTATAAGATGGATAAAAATATTACAGAAATTAACGAATTAAATAAACAAATGATAGTACATATTAAAACAATAATAGAAGAAATAAAACTTCTTAAAATAGAAGTATTTGAAATAAAAACTAAGTTAGAAAAGAAATCAACAATTTTAGAAGCAGAGAGAGAATTAAAAGAATCTATTAGACATAAAGAAAAAATGCAATTTGGAGATGTGGTCAAATGATCATTTGATGAAAGAATAAGAACAACTATTATGCTTAAAATATTAAAAAGAGAAGAAGAATATCAGAAACAATTGGAAGAAACAATAAAAAGATCAAAAGAAAAAACACCAAAAAATAAATCAAAAGAAAAGACTGATATAAAACAAAAGGGAATAAAAATTGACGAGCCTAAAAAATCAAGTTCAAGTGATAGTGAATAATGGATAATTTAGAAGAAAAATTTGATAAATTATCATTAGAAGATTTAGACCTAGAAACACTAGGATTTAATGTAAACATGAATGTTGTAGCACCACCTACTGAACCAAATATAAAAACTAAAAACCCTGATATAAATTTTAATGATAAAAGAACAAGAGTACAACATCAAATATTAACATCTAAAAAACCTTATTATAAAATGTATCCAGAAGAATATATACCTGAATACAGAACCGAAAATGAACCCATTAAGCCTATGGAAAGTAAATTAGATATAGACTGTAGAAAAGACCCTAGTAAAACACTAACAAGTTGGTCAAATGATATGTAAATGATGTTCCTATTTAATAAAACATATAGTGATTGGGATACAAATAATACATAAGAGAAATTTGATATATGGATAGAATTACTAGTAATGAGTTTTATTGGTAATGTACAAAATTAGTGGGATGGAATAACTGAAGAAATAAAAACCTTAACAAAATTAGCAACTAAACAAGAATTTAGAAAAGGAATCAATGAAGGATTAGATAAATTTACAAATTACATAAGAGATGAATTTTTAGAAGAAAATTGGAAAGATCTCAAACAAAGAGAAATAGAAAAAATAAAAACTTTTAGCAAGACAACATTTAATGTACCTTCAAATATGTAATTTATGCAACATAAAAAATTATACATGTGAATTTCAGAAATATTATTATAAACAATTTTATAGTAATGATGACCAAACAATTTACTATGATATGTATATAAATAAATTACCATCACCATAGAATACTTACGTTTTAAAAGAACGGAATTCGTATAGATCAACAGAAATAAGAAAATTAATACCAAATACTTTAGGATCTAGAACAAAATTTGTCATAAGAAAATTAAAATATATATGTATATAAAGACAATTATATAAAAAAGCAAAGAATGAAATGATGATTTGTTGCGATTAAATAGAAGCCCTAACCAATGGGGATGTAAATCATATTATAAAAAATATAAAAAACGTAAACAATGATATTTTGTAAATATAAAAATAAGAGAAGATATAAAAAACACTATAGAAAATATTGGAAAAATAAAATATTTAAAAGAAAACTTTATAGGAGATACTATAAAAGAAAACATAATAAAGAAATTAAAAAAGACCATAAAGAATGTAGATGTTAGAATTGTGGGCAAAAAGGACATATAAACCCTGAATGTAAACAGAAAAAGGTCAGAATAGCAGAAATAGAATATCAAGAAATAAAACCAGATTTAAAATTATTATCTGATAATGAAACCATAAATTGTTTCAATATTGAAATATATGAAAGCTATAGTGATACAGAATCTATAAGCACAAGCTTTTTAGAAAGCTCAGAATCAGATGAATCAGAATCAGAATTATGAAATAGAAAACATAGAAGATATAGAAATAGATAAGGAGATAGAACAACAAGAAAATAGAGATGGATACCAATTGATTGTACAATTACATCAGAAAAAATTAAGAGAAATTTCAAGAATATCTTTAAATTTAAGAAATCCAGATAATACTATTTTAAGAAATATACAACAATTCTTTAAAAGGAAAAATATAGTCATTCATAAATATCAAGAACAAGAAAAAGATATAGATATAATCCAAAGTAGAGGAAATATTAAATTAAGTTTATTAAACTCTAGAGGTATATAAGCAACTTTAAATAAAATCAAAAGTGATAGAATTAGAGATAAAATATAATATGTATACTTAGTTGGAATACAAATATTAGTAAAATCCTTATTTAGAGAAAGAATAAATTCACCTATAATACTTAGTTTACATGATCAAAGATTTATAGACCCTGAATTAGGAAATTTAAGAACCATAGAAGGGAATTTATGTTATAAAAATTTTTTATTTACATGTTACCCTAGATATTGTGTTCATATAAAAGATAAAAATATAAATGATACTTTAAGTTTACATTTTGAATTAAAAAAAAAAGATATAATGAAACATGGCAATAAAATTATGACATTTTATTACTCTGCTTTATATTCTTTCTGTAACAGTAATTACGGAGAAATATATAGTAATAAACCATACATAGAAATTGGAAAATAATTTCAAGATTTAGGACAAAGTATAGAACCTATATTACAAATCTCTAATTTGCCAATAACATATAATCTAGATATAAAAAATGATAAACCTGAATTAGAAGAAGATGCTAAAAACCAAATGATACCAATTCAATTTGGTAACAAATCGAAAATAAAGGAAAAGGAAAATAACCAGATTATAACATATATAAAGAAATAATAATACCTGATAATATATCTAATGGAAGTTTAGTAATAATGGGAAAATATTTTAATGGAATAGAATTCATAGAAGGTCCAAAAATATTAATAGATACATGATCAAGCCATAATCATTTTAATATACTAAAAAATAAAGGATTAACAGAGCACATTACAACTAATGAATATAAATATAAAGACTTCAATGGAAATATAAGAATCTGTACAAAAGAAGTAACTGTACCAACATATATAGGAAGACTACTATTTAGAATACCATGTTTTATAGACTCAAGATTTGCTCAGAATGAAATATATGATATCATATTAGGAATGAGTTTCTTAAAACATATAAATTATCATATTACTTCTGAAGGAATATATATAAAAATGGATAATGAAACAACAGAATTTTGCCCTAAAATAGCAATGTGGAAAAATGAATAACTGAATACTATAAAGTTTCCTCTAGGTATTTATATAGAATTAACCTTTCCTGAAACTAATATTACTACATGTGCAATAATAGATACAGGAAGTGAAATTACACTAGGTAAATCCTTTTTACTAAAAGAACGGAATAAATTCTCCGGTTCGGGAATAAAACTTTTAGGAATAACAAATACTCAAACCCCTTTATTATATTATAAATCACAAGTTCCAATTATTCTTGAAAATAAAATAATCCTACTCAAACATATAATTCAATATAATACCTTAAAACAAGATTTACTCATAGGAAATGATTTCCTTAGTCAATTCCAAAGTTATCAACAAACTTTATATAATATAAATCTTAAAGCACCATGTGGACATATTTTCCGGTTGCCTCGTATCTTTAAACCTTACAGAGTTGCAGCTGAGCGTGGTGATTATACTTATAAGATCTTTTTTGATAAACAATAATTACAAAATAATTTGATATCTATAGATGAAATTAAGAAACAATTACAAGAAGTATATCATGAAAACCCTTTAACCTTATGGAACTCTAAAAATTTAAGAGCTAAAATAGAATTGATAGAACCAGTAACCATTAGAATAAGACTAATGGTATATACCCAATAAGATATAACATAATTTAAAATACATCTAAAAAAATTATTAGGATTAAATTTAATAAGACAAAGCTTTAGCCCTCATTTAAGTCCAGATTTTATGGTAATGAAACATAGTGAACAAGTTAGAGGAAAACCCAGAATGGTCATAAATTATAGAGAATTAAATAAATATACTAAATTTGATGGATATTTCTTACACAAGAAAGAAATATTAATTAATTTAGTAAAAAGAAATACATACTACTCTAAATTTGATTGTAAATCAGGATTTTGGCAAATAAAAATGGAAGAAGATAGTAAAAAATATGCAGCCTTTAGTAAACCTCAAGGACATTATGAATGGTTAGTCATGCCATTTGGATTAAAAAAATGCACCACAAATATATCAAAGAAGAATGGATGATTTATTAAGAAATAAAACATACTTAATAGTTTATGTAGATGATATTTTAATAAGTTCAAAAACATACAAAGAACATATTGAACATTTAAAAGATTTTGCACAAACATGTAAAGAAAAAGGAATAGTATTAAATGAGAAAAAAGCTAAAATATGCCAAAATGAAATAGAATTTTTGGGAATGATATTAAATAATACAGGCATAAAGTTACAATCTCATATAAGTGAAAAAATAAAACAATCTCCTGATAAATTAGAAAACAAAAAATAAATACAAAAATTTTTAGGATGCTTAAACTACGCAGAAGGATTTATAGATAATTTAGGCAAGAAAAGAAATCATTTACAAAAATTATTGAAGAAAAATAATCTTCAAGGATGGAAAGAAGAACATACAAAAACAATTAGACAACTAAAAGAAAAATGTAAAAATTTACCTAAACTAAGATTACCAGAACCAACAGATAATTTAATTTTACAAACAAATGCCAGTGACTTATATTGGGCAACAATATTGAAAACTGATTTAAATGAAATATGCAGATATACAAGTGGAACACTAAATTCAGCAGAACAAAATTATACAACGTATAAAAAAGAATTATTAGCAATATTAAAAGGAATTAAAAAATTCTCATTATTTTTAATTGTTAAGGAATTTACTGTAGAAACTGATAATACCCAAGTTAGATCATTAATATTTAATAAATTACCAAATGAACCTCAGTATAGAAGAATCCATAGATGGCAAGTATTTTTGTCTTTATATACTTTTAAAGTTAATTATATTAAAGGATCTGATAATTATCTTGCAGATTTTTTATCGAGGAATATAGAATTTGCTGAAGAATTATAAACAATTGAGGAAGAAATCTCCAAAATAAATGATGAAATAAATCGGCTGAAAACTTATGCTACTGAAACCCTGGACGCCATAGATTGTCTAAGGGAAATATTTGAAACACATAATGATGGAGTAGACAGACTGATCTCTTCTTGGAATAGTCTGATCAGTAGACTCCAAATAAATCCTATAAATGCTGTAAGCAGTAGTAGACCCGTTCCACAGGATCTTATCAGTGATCCGATAAATTAGAATTCTCCCATGGATCCAATAAACCAGGACTCTATAAGAGGCCCAATAAATACAGATCCAATCAGTGATCCAATAGTCCAGAAAAATAAAACCATAACCATCTGTGCAACAGGTGAAGAAAATAAAAGGACTGTCAACATAAATCCCTTTGTCTCAGAGGATGATAACCTCCCTTTAAATCCAAAAGAAGAAGATTATAAACAGGTAACCGCATGGATATATTCTATCTGTTCCTATAAAAATATCATCCATAAATCACCAGGGAAGAATGTTTAACCCAGAATGATATCAATAAAAGATGCAGATCCAATCCTTGTTGGGAAAATAGCAAGGTATGGATTCCTTGACATGATATACCCTGATATAAACTTGAAGAAGCTAGCTAGTTTTGATGAACTCCTTGTAAAAGAACTTTCTAAGTTTGCCAAAAAAAGACAAATATATCTTACATTTTACACCATAAGTCCTGAATATACCAATAACATAGAATACCAGGCCTTCTACATGATTACAATAGGCCATGTTACCAGAAAATTCCAGCTTAAAGTGGGAACAAAATATACAGCAGCCCCACAATTCAATAAAGCATGAATAAGAACCAGAAGTGCTCGAGGAATAAAAGTCATCTGGAGCATAGCTAAAGACCTGTACAATAGAAAATATAGGACAATATAAAATTCAATAATTACATTCTATTGACAGCAGAAGATGGAGAATCACCATCAGAGATACTGCAGGATTTCATACACGAGATAACAACCATGAGATTTCCATCAAGTACAGCTACGTTGCAACAAGCATGCTGGTTAATGGAAATAAAGTAATGAAAAGAAGTCTTGTTGTTTGTGTTGGCAGAAATAAATAATGTAATCTTTACTTTATATATTTGTCATTTGTAATAATGTAGCAAAAACTTTTTGACCTTGTAAGGCCACCACATAAAGTTGTCGGCCAATTACTCAGCCCATGTGTATATGTCGGGCTTTAGTTGTGTTTATCCTTTCTCCTACCATACACCTGTAAAAGAGAAAGATAAGAAGTCATTATCTTTTCCCTTATCCATACACCTGTAAATAGGAGAAAGATAACAATCAATAATGTATCCTCTATATAAAGAGAAATAAATCAGATCGGAGGATATAGTCGATCAGAGCATATCCAATCTTCACACAATCTTTCTTACAATCTCTCAGAACAATCTCAATGCAAAAATAAAAATCTCTTCTCTAATCTCAACCCAGATAAACATATCATCCTAATAAACCAAATAACCACCATAAGAAAGAAAGAGGAAACCTATATCTGTTATTGGATATAAGGAAATTCCAAGACACCAAAGGATACAGTGAAGCCGTGAGACTGTCCAGTTTTCCCGTGTTAGCCGAAGGTGAAGGCGTGTTGAGGGAGTTAAGGACAAGGTCATTCAGGCAGAAGGTTACTCCATCGGTGTATAGGAAAATCTTTTTATACAATAAAGGATAGAGGTAATAATTCCAAATTCTTATCTTTTGGTGGTAAAGGTTTATAAAGATATTAATGTTTGACGGGAAGAAATGGAGATCTTGGATTTATAGCAATAATATGAAAAAATTTCATGAAACCTTATTAAAAGATGTAGGAATAGCTAAAATAATTTGGATAAATGATAGAACAAAAGTTTTATATAATCATAGCACCTTAGTAATAGGATTTAATTGTGGAACATGGAAATATAAAGCATACATGTTTTCTAAAAGAGAATTAGTATCAAAAGAAGCTTTATTAGTAATAAAAAATATAGGATTACCTAATGAATTAGAAAGAAAAATAATAAATCAAGTTGAAATAGATAATTTACAAAAAGAAATATATATGTTTCAGATAAATCAAGAAATCTCTATATTAAAAACCAATATAGAACGAGAAGAATAAGTAGAGATAAACAACTTTTATTACTAATAAATCGAGTGGAACAACTTTTACCACCAATAAAGATTTGCATAATTCCTCTTGTATCCTGAATAAAAAATTTCTTTTTATATTACTTTCCTTTGTAAATGTTTATGAATAATCTCTTTTGTACAAATTATGTACTCAGTCTTTGAATAATAATAATATATCTTCAATTTTAATTAATTTCTTTTATTTTAAAATTCCTAATAGATAAATCCTATCTAGATTAATTTTATTGGCTAGATTTTTTGATTAACTAGATTAGTCTTTGGACCCCCCAAGACAAATGGTATCAGAGCGAATAGTATTAATAAAATGAGAAAAGATAAGGATTTGAGAAATTAAGTTTAATGGAACCAATAACTAATATAGTAGATGCGATGTATACTTTAAAAATAGAAGATAAGGATGAAATAAGAAAATTAGTTAAAGAAATAAAAGAAAGTAAGAATAATATAAGAAATATTGAATTAGAATTAATGCAGGATCAAAGAGAAAGATTTAATATAAATACAAAAGATGATGAGATAATATTAAATAAGAGAATGAAATTTATAGATGAATTAATTAAATTTTTAATATATTGATATAAGACATAAACATTATGAATAATAACCAAGACCCAGAATTTGAAGCCTGAAATAGGATTAGAATAATATGTCATACTATAAAAAGAATGATTTTTAGTTGGGAAAATAAAATTAACCTCTATATAGAAAATTTAAATCAAGAAATTATAAGCTTGGAACAAGAAAAAAGAACTTTAATAAATATTGGTCAAGAAAATTATGAAGAATTGGAATTCATAGACTTTTATGATCTGGAACAAAAAATATATTTTTATAAAGAAATGGTAAAAATATTAGAAAGAATAGGACGAAGATGTAGAAATGATAGAAGAATAAATAATGCATAAAATTATAAGACTCCAAGGACTACAAGAGAAATTTACCATAAGAAGAAAAGACAAAAACGATGGCATTTTTGAAAATAAAACAAACATGATAAGAGATTTTTGTCCATTCAACAAACAATTGGCTAAACATGATAGAGAAAAGTTAGAAAGGTTAAAAACAAAAATTCCTAAAATTATATGGCTAAAATTGACAATTTCACTAATTTATCTCAATATATTTACATTTATATTTTATATATGTGTTGGATTGTATTTATAGTAATTTTTTTTTAAGTACCTTTGGAGTACAACTGAAATATCAAATAAGGAGGAGGAAAATTTACTTATATAGCTATTTTCCAAAAAATATTATCAAAACTAGTCGTAGAACAAATTTTCTTACCATAGTAGCCATATTGTGGACTAAATTGCCTATGCCAAAAACTCAGCTCTCAAATAACTGACAACAAAACACAAATTATGTCATCTAAACAACTAAACACAAAATCCACAAAACTCTCCCATTTCACTTCTTAAACTCTCTCCAATAACTAAACACAAAACTAATTTTATTTTATATGCATCAAACAACAATTATTACCTAGCATCAAAGACAAAATCAATCAACACAAAAAAGGTAAAAAAAAAGATCAATAAAGAATTAAGGTTAGTAATTTTAAATTTTAAATTGTAAGAATGAGTGGGTTTTATATGTGGGTTTTGTAGATATTTATAGCTTTGTTAATTTTTATTGCAATGTGGGTGGATATTTGCTTGAGTAAATCCAAAAAATAGGAAAAATCTAATAAATTTTATGATTTTGAGGAAACCTAGATTGCGGGCGATGGCAGCCATCGCTCATGATTCAAAACCAAGTGCGAGTGATGGAAACCATCGGTTGCACTTCTCGTGGGTGACGATGCCATCACCGGGGCGATAGCATCCATCGCCCATAAGAAATGCGGGCGATGGCAGCCATTGCCCTCGAGAAGTACTAGCGATGGTAGCCATCGCCTACACTTGGTTTTTGGCCCATTTCAGCCATCGCTCGCACTTCTCGCAGGCGACGGCAGTAATATTCCGTCCCCATTTCAGTCACCAACAATTGACATATTCCATTGTCCAAATGCAGGACACCTCATGTAATTGTACTTTTAATGTTAATTGTTTGTAGTTAATTATATTTTTAAAGAAATAAAATTGTTGTTTCAGTAATGTAATTATATTTGTTTTAATTTGCTTCAGGTTTAATGGAATTGACAATTATGCTTAAAATGTGTTATGATAGATCATGGGAAACTCTCCATTCTGTGACTGTGATGACGTAGATTACGATTGGCCATTGGATGATATGGAAGCAATACCTTAGATTGGGGAAGATAATAACCCACGTTAAAGTCGACACATTACCCTTAGGTCACGTAGATGAAGTCGACCCCCAGTATCAACTGTAGTTGACTCGTTACAATTAGAGATTCTAGTTACGCCATCAAATTGGTAGCTTCAGATATGCTTACAATTGGAGATTGTAATTCAAGTGGTATTTATGTTGGGTAGCTATTTAGCACAAAGGAACGATTATACATGGAGCTTAGCATTTTTTTCCATTAGAGACAAGTTTGAGTTCAAGGTGGATAGGTCCACAAACATATGTTGGGAGGCTTGTTGTGCTGTGAAGACATGTAAATAGCGACTTCGAGCAATGAGGGCGAATGACAAAGAGAATGTGCAGTGGTTAGTGAAGAGATATAACATAGTGTATACTTGTCAAAATGATATTCATCGTCAAGCAAGTAGTCGGGTTGTTGGTGAAATTATCAAGCTAAAGTTTGTTGATGCCAAGTGAATATACACTCTAAAAGATATCATTTCAGATATGAAGAATGATCATGAAATTAATTTATCAAACTAGCAAGTGTATCGGAGTAGGGAAAAAGCTTTAAAGTCGGCACAAGGAGACATAGTAGAGTCATATAATTTACTTTCTATACATTCTCATGTCTTGCAAGAGCGAAATGACGGTACAACAATTCGACTTGCAGTGGATAATGATAATAATTTCAGGCTTTATTTTCTTGCTCTTGGATCTTGCATCAAAGGATTTATACAGTCAATCAGGCGAGTTATTGCAATGGATAGGTCTCATCTAAAAGGCAACATGCTTGGATGAGAATAACCAAACATATCCTGTAGCTATTGGGATTGTGGATTTAGAAAATGATGCCTCTTGCGAATGGTTCATAATGAGATTGCATGAAGTTATTGGAGACATGCCGGAGTTGGCATTTATATCCAATCATTGCACATCTATCCGTAAAGCTGTTTATAAGGTATTTCCGACTGCACTGCACGGTCTTTATTTTTATCATTTGGAAGGTAATCTAAGCTCACATTTCAAAAATCTTGGAAAACTATAGAAAAAATTTTTTAGGCCAGCTTTTCTACAAGCAGTGAAAATATATGATCCTGTAGAGTTTAAAAAGAAAATAGAGGGGTTGTGGGGTATGCATGCAGGTGCAGCAAAGTATTTGGAGGACATAGGCTTTAATTATTAAGCTTGATCTCATTTCGAAGGTTGAAGGTATAGCATCATAACCACTAACATTGCAGAGAGTATAAATGCTTTAATGAAAGAATCGAGAAAATTTCCTACCACTCAATTGGTTGAACACTTTAGACTTACAATGCAAGAATGATTTTATGATATAAGGAAAGTGGCTGAGTCGTTGACAACTTGCCTTATAACATGGGCTCAAAAGATATACAATGATAGGAAAGATATTGTCAGTAAAATATGAGTTTTTAATATCTATCACTATCGATTTCAGGTTAAGGAAGGTAGAATGAAGGAGGGTCTTGTTAACATAATGGACAAGATGTATAGTTGTAAAGTATTTCAACTCGATTAATTTGTTTGTGCTTATGCAATTGCAGTTTGTATATACCTTCAAGTTGATCCAATAAGTCTTTGTTCTCATTACTGTACAACGAAAGCATTATTGGCAGCATATTCAGAACCTGTTATTCCCCTTGGTGAAATGGGGACATGGAAAATTCCAGAAAATATTCCACTCACATAACCAAACCCATTGGATGTGCCATCTTACACTGGTTGTCGAAAAACTCAGAGAATACCATCCAAAGGTGAGGATGTGTCTCAAAAAACTGTAACTTGTCGTCGATGGGTAGAATGTGGCCATAACAACAAGACATGTAAGAATCTTATTCCGGCGAAACAACATTAGTCTTTGATTTATTTTTGTAGGGCTATATGCTAATTACTTGTTTTGTTTTTTATACTTGTAACACACAATTATTAATATATGAAATTTAGAACTTGTAATTAAGGCCTAGGATATGTTTATGGACTTATTTGAAAATTTTTATAGTATTTTAGATCATAATATAGTTTTTAAAAGTTATTGGGCTTTAATACAGTTTTGAAAGAATTGGGGCAAAACTGTAATTTAAAAAGTTACACTGTAGCAAAAACTATTTAGGTACTATAGTAAACAGTTAACCGACAACAAAATTAACGGCAAACTGACAATGTCCAGAGAGCAACATATTTTGACGAAAATTAACGGTGATCCGACAATATGAAAACGGCTAGCGACAGAGAGCAATATATTTTGATGAAAATTAACGGCGATCCGACAACAGGAAAATGGCTAGCCAACAGTATCCAAAGAGCAACATATTTTGATGAAAATTAACGACTAACCAACAATTACAAACGGCTGACCGAGTATTTGAAATATAGTCCAACGGCAACTTATTCGAGTTAAAACTGTGATTTGACAACAAGTTAATGACTAGTTTTCAGCTCCCACTATAAGAAGACTCAATTAGATTTTAATAATATAAATCTAAAGAGTTATATTTGAGTTCGCTACTAAGTATACAATTGTTCTTAAGCTTTCTACTTGTAATCATTTTATTGAAATACACTTTGAGCTTTTAATTGTAAACACATTTTGTGTGTGTAACATATTCATTTTATTTTATTTATTTATGTAAATAATTAATTTAAGAGGGGGTTTATGTGATAAATTGAGAGGGGGTATATGTGATAATCATGAGGGGGTCTGATATTTTGCGGATGCTTATAAAAGAGTGTAAACCCGGTGAATTTTGGGGAGAATGCAAGAGAGGACCCGTTTGACCTTGACCACGAACCCGTGAGTTTGACCTGCCAGTAACTCCTATTCCGACCACCCCACCGGACGATCTTGGTATCAAATCGAAGCTTACGAGACAGAGAACGTTCCTCGTGCCATCCTCGCCGCCTAGAAACGTCGAGAACCCCGCCGGTGAAGCTCGAAAGTTTCGCGGGTTTCATGTGGACGATCGCCGGCGATTCCGGCAGATGTTGCCACGCCACCGGTTGCAAAAGCTTCCCACCTCACCATCTTCCATTCCTGACCAGTCACCGGCACCGAGGAGGCCGTTTGCCGCCGTCCGATCACCCCAAGGAGCCGCGACTTCACGTACTCGATCCGAGCCGCGCCAGCGTGGGAGGACACCACCGCAGACTGCTGGACTCACCTCAATGAGAAGTGTCTAACCCGAGCTTCCCCACCGCCGTTGGGTCAATTCCGGTCAACGTTGACCGTAGGGGCATTTTGGTAATTTCACGTGTTGAGGGTGGATCTGCGGACGAGAATCTACCTGCGGACTTAGGTGATAGCCGAGTCTGAAATTGTCACTGTGAGTGGAATATATTAAAATTATTTGATTTTTATATAGTAGAGCTTGTTTATGAAATGAATATTTAAAGTGCTTCTATTAAATGGTTTTCCGAAATAAATGTTTATTGCGTATAAATATTGTGTTAAGTTATATTTATTTATTTATGCTCTGTATCGATTTTAAAATGCAAAAGAGATGATTGATTTTCGAACATGTTTTAAAGTGCTTTTATGCGGATTTCGAGCATGATTTTGAGAGTATATTATTGATCCTGTTTATGATTTAAAATATATATACATTGCTTTTGAGCAGGATTCAAAGTATTTATATGTTGATTCCGAGAATAATTTAAAGTGTTTACATATGGTCTTCAAGCATGGTTTAGAATGTTTATACATATGGATTTTGAACATAATTTAAAGAGTATATGATGATCTTGGACATGAGATATATTGATTTCGAGTATGATTTAAAGCATGATTTAAATGTATACATATATAATGATTTCGATCATGTTTTTAAGTTTTAAACAAATACTCGCTCCTCCGGATGAGATGAGATAGTAGGCTTTGGGGTCTGGTCCGAACACACATAGAGGCTTTGGGCCGTGTGTTTGGGCGCTTTCGCCCTTTGGGGACATATGCATGCATATTGAGATATGAGATCGGATGGTTCGGACACGATGTCGCTGGATAGCGCATCATAGCACGTCCGTTGAGATCCGGGTATGAGATATGCTGATGAGCATGAGATGGTACGTCCTTTCGCTCTATCCGGTGTAGCTCCGGCATGATGGCACTCGGATAGTACATCATTGTCAGTCCGTTGAGGTCCGGATGAGACTAGATTATCCCCTGGGTATTTGTTTAAGTATATTTGTTTAAGGATATTTGTTTAAGGATATTTGCTTAAGGATATTTGCTTAAGGATATTTGTTTAAAAATATTTGATTTACTTAATGTTTGATATTTCAGTTTGAGGTGATATTTCAATATAAGATGTTTTTTATTGATTTTGTGACAACATCAGTTTTGCTTATGTTCAAATTATGATTGAATTGAAAGTTATTTTACATTCAAATAATTATTTGAGAAACGTGATTATACAAGTGATGCACTTATTTTTGTAATTATTTTATATTTTAAAAAATTACT
Organism: Murraya koenigii; assembly: GCA_025617385.1. NCBI lineage: Eukaryota > Viridiplantae > Streptophyta > Magnoliopsida > Sapindales > Rutaceae > Murraya > Murraya koenigii. The sequence goes on from CM046819.1 coordinate 15,286,318, forward strand.
ATCCACTCACTGAGCTCACTGAGTTTATACTCATTCCTATTTTATTAAATTTTTCCCCAGTGAGATTTCGAGTACAACAATTAACCCAAAGAATTGTGAATAGTTGGAGTCATTTGGGCCACTGAGGTTGTTTGAGGCTATAGATTATTATTTTCTTTTGGTTAATGTATAATTATCATGTTTTGGATTTATATTAGGGATGTGATATATGAATTATGAAACAAGTGTATTATTGGATATGTTATCGGATGAGATTGGGTTGATGCAGTTGATGCTTGATAAATGATTTGGGAGTGTTTATGTTGAAATTGCAGGTTTGGAAATGTTATATATTTAGGGGAGGTTCTGCCGAAATTTCGGTAGAATTCTCATTAATAAGATGATTTTAATATTTAAGTTCAATTTCTTAAGATAGGTCGCCTCTGGAAATGGGGCGGGTCGTCTCAGTTGGTATCAGAGCATGGTTTTAGATTCTGTAGACTTTACCTGTTTAGTAAGATTAAGTTTATAATTTTGATAAGAGGGAATTCATAGTGGTAATGGTAGACGTGGCCGTGTACGACCATTAGCTGGGTTGACTCCTAGTGTTGTACCTGTGGGGGCAAGTGAAGTTATTATAGGTATATTGTCTATCTTTGGCTGCGAAGCACATATTCTTATTGATCCTGGATCTACACATTCTTTTGTTTCCCGTACGTTTGCTAAGCATGTAGAGCGAGAGCCTAAAGCACTAGATTGTGAATTAGTTGTTAGTACACCTATTGGAGAATCACTTCTTGCGGAGAGTGTGTATCGGAATTGTGTGATTAGAATGGGTGAGCAGGAATTTGAGGCGAATTTGATTGTTATTGATATTCGAGATTTCGATGCTATTTTGGGTATGGATTGGCTTGCATCTCATTATGCTACGGTGGATTGTTTCAAGAAAGAAGTTGTGTTTAATAAGCCAGGGAAAAATGTAGTGAAATTTTGTGGGGTGCCCAAAATTTTACCCTCATGTGTCATTTCTGCCATTAATGCGAGACGGTTGCTTAGAAAAGGATGCTCAGCTTACTTGGCATATGTGGTGGACACAAAAGTTCAAGAGTTGAAATTGGAGGATATTCCAGTAGTCCAAGAGTTCCCAGATGTATTTCCGGATGAACTGCCGGGGATGCCACCTGATAGAGAGATTGAGTTTTCCATCGACTTAGTTCCTGAAACATCTCCTATATCTATGGCACCGTACAGGATGGCTCCAGCAGAATTGAAGGAACTTAAGGTTCAATTACAGGAATTAGTGGATAAAGAGTTTATCAGGCCTAGTGTTTCCCCTTGGGGAGCTCCAGTTTTGTTTGTAAAGAAGAAGGATGGTACCCTCAGACTTTGCATTGACTATCGACAGTTGAACAAGGTTACAATACGCAATAAGTATCCACTTCCGCGTATTGATGACTTGTTTGACCAACTTCAGGGGGCTAAGGTATTTTCTAAGATCGATTTGCGATCGGGATATCATCAGCTTAGAATTAAAGAGGATGATATTCCTAAAACAGCATTCAGAACCCGATAAGGACATTATGAGTTTTTGGTGATGTCGTTTGGGTTGACTAATGCTCCAAAGACTTTTATGGATCTCATGAATAGGGTATTTCACCAATGATTTAGATCGATTTGTAATTGTGTTCATCGATGATATTTTGGTGTACTCCCGAAATGAAGAAGAGCATGCTAATCACTTGCGGAGGGTTCTGCAAACTTTGAGAGAAAAACAGTTTTATGCTAAGTTCAGTAAATGTGAGTTTTGGTTGGATAAGGTGACAATTTTAGGCCACGTGATATCAGCTGAGGGCATTTATGTCGATCCCCAAAAGATTGAAGCAGTTGTGAAATGGGAACGACCTACAAATGTCACAGAGGTTCAAAGTTTCCTTGGTTTGGCAGGGTACTATCGTCGATTTGTAGAGGGATTCTCTAAGATTGCTACTTAGCTAACGCAGCTTAACCGTAAAGAATGCCAAGTTCCAGTGAGAATGATGATTGTGAAAATATTTTTCAAGAACTCAAGGCACGCCTTACCTCAAGCACCAGCTCTTACACTTCCATCGGCAAGGAAGGGTTTGTGGTATACGATGATGCCTCAGTGCAAGGATTGGGTTGTGTGCTAATGCAACATGGGAAAGTAGTAGCTTATGCTTTAAGACAACTTAAAAGCATGAGCAAAACTACCCAACACATGACCTAGAGTTAGCGATGTGGTATTTGCACTTAAAATATGGAGACATTATTTGTATGGGGTAACTTGCCAGATTTTCACTGATCATAAAAGTCTCAAGTATTTGTTTACTCAGAAAGACTTAAATTTGAGATAGAGAAGGTGGATGGAGTTAATTAAGGATTATGAATGCACTATTGATTATCATCCTGGCAAAGCGAATGTGGTGGCTGATGCATTGAGTAGAAAATCTTCTGGTTCTATTGCTCATATGCGAGTGGCCAGTATACCTCTGTTGATCGAGCTGAGATCTTTGGGAGTTGAGTTGCATGCCGATAACTGCGGAGCTTTGATAGCTAATTTTCAAGTTAGGTCGACTTTGATTGACAAAGTCCATCAGATGCAAGCACAAGATCCCCAGTTAATGAAGTTGATAAAGGATGTGCAAAAAGGTTTAGAACCGATTTTATGGTGAAAGATGATGGAGTTTTAGTTATGGGTAATAGACTGTGTGTACCGGATATTAAGGAGCTAAAGAGGGAGATCATGGAAGAAGCTCATTGTTCAGCCTATGCGATGCATCCTGGAAGTACGAAGATGTACCATACCTTAAGGGACCATTACTAGTGGCAAGGTATGAAAAGAGAGATTGCAGAATTTGTTTCTCGATGTTTGGTTTGTCAGCAAGTTAAAGCCGAGCATCAGAGACCTGCAGGATATTCCCAGCCGCTTTCTATTCCCGAGTGGAAATGGGAGCATGTTACTATAGACTTTGTATCGGGACTTCCGCGTACCCAGTGTGGACACGACAGTGTTTGGGTGGTTGTGGATAGACTTACAAAATCTGCTCATTTTCTACCAATCAAAACCACCTATTCAATGGATAAGTTGGGAGTCTTTATGTAGTCGAGATAGTTCGTCTTCACGAGTACCCAGATTCTATTGTTTCAGATAGAGATTCTCGGCTTACTCAAGTTCGGACTAGCTTGCAAAATGCTTTAGGTACTGAAGTTGAATTTCAAGACTGACTTTTCATCCTCGGATCGATGGCCAGTCAGAACGTACCATTCAAACTTTGGAGGATATGCTGCGAGCATGTGTTATGGAAATCAAGGGTAATTGGGACATTTATTTACCTTTGATGGAGTTTGCATGACAACAACAGCTTATCAAGCTAGCATCAAGATGGCTCCATATGAGGCTCAGTATGGACGAAAATGCAGAACTCCAGTATGTTAGGATGAAGTTGGTGAGCGGAAGTTATTTGGCCCAGAATTGGTTCAGGATACTAATGAGCGGGTACAACTTATTCGGGATAGATTGAAAGTGGCTCAAGGTAGACAGAAAAGCTATGCGGATAAGCGTAGGCGGGAATTGGAATTCAGTGTTGGTGAAAGAGTGTTCTTACGGATATCTCCTTGGAAAGGAGTACTTCGCTTTGGAAAGCGTGGGAAGCTCAATCCACGTTACATTGGGCCATATGAGATCGAAGAGCATATTGGTTCATTGGCTTATCGATTAGCTCTACCACCTAAGTTTCATGTTTCATGTTTCAATGCTTCGAAAATACATGTATGATCCGAGTCATGTTTTATCGAAGCAACCGATTCAGTTGAAGGAGGACTTGACTTACGAAGAGGAGCCAGTTAAAATACTAGAAGGAAAGCACAAGGTGTTGCGTTCGAAAACCATTCCTTTGGTAAAAGTGCTGTGGAGGAATCACACAAAGGAAGAGGCTACCTGGGAATCCGAGGACTTGATGCGAGCCCAGTACCCTCATTTGTTTTTACCTGGTACGTAAATTTCGGGGACGAAATTTTTATAAGTGGGGAGGATTGTAACATATTCATTTTATTTTATTTATTTATGTAAATAATTAATTTAAGAGGGGGTTTATGTGATAAATTGAGAGGGGGTATATGTGATGATCATGAGGGGGTCTAGTTGATATTTTGCAGATGCTTATAAAAGAGTGTAAACCCGGTGAATTTTAGAGAGAATGCAAGAGAGGACCCGTTTGACCCGACCCGAACCCGCGAGTTTGACCCGGCCGTAACTCCCTATTCCAACCACCCCACCGGACGAGCTTGGTATCAAATCGAAGCTTACAAGACAGAGAACGTTCTCGTGCCATCCCTGCCGCCGAAACGTCGAGAACGCCGCCGGTGAAGCTCGAAAGTTCCGCGGGTTTCTGCAGACGATCGCGGCTATTCCGTGCCATGTTGGCCACGCCACCGGTTGCAAAAGCTTCCCACCTCACCATCTTCCATTCCCGACCAGTCACCGGCACCGAGGAGGCCGTTTTGCCGCCGTCCGATCACCCCAAGGAGCCGCGACTTCACGTGCTCGATTCATCAAATTCAATAATCAATATAGTACAATGATTAAGGACAATTACCTAATTTCCCAACCATCCTCGTGGACTGCTTTTATTGTCACACAAAATCGCCTCAAAAAAATCTTTCGCATATGTAATGGGCTGACTCACTTTGATATTTTTACGGTACCACTGCTTGAACTCAAAAAATTATTTTGGATTATTAAGTCCTTTCAATGGATCTATTTCAATAAGTACTATGTCATCCTTATTTACAACCTTATTTGAGAGAAGACTTTCAACATTATGAGCTTTCCACCTATTGGGGTGGGGTAATTATGTATGGACTACTTAGTAAATGCAACTTCTTCAGCTGACGTCCAAATAAACTTACACCTAGTGGCTTTGTTAGTATACAAACACTTTCATCATGGAGGTCCCTACTCCAATTGTACTCCAATTGTATGTTGGAGTTTTTTCTTTGTCACTGGCATCATATTCAAATGGTTTAATATCAGGATTATTCAATTCTTAAAACTTCAGAGGTATCTGTTAAATGAGGATTCACCATATAAGCCTTGCATATGTGGAATTAAAATAAGACGTATATTTTGATGTATGCATAAATTACATACCGAGTGTGAGCGCCGATATGAGAATTCACCATAAGATTGCGGAAATGTAAAATTGTGTGTAATGCAGTAAATCTCATGACTGCATGTTTCATCTCATCAAATGTTGTCTTTAACTCACTAAACACCTTCCGATCTTTAGCCATTGCCATCTTGATTTTAGACACTTCCGTCTTGATTTCAGTAATGTCAACCTCAAGCTTATTTAGTTTATGGATGACGTAATCATATCGATTCTTCGACCTCGACTGAAAATAAAAATTAACTATAGTAGCAACTTCTTAAGTTATTGGTGACTTTATATTGAATATAAACTACCAAACAAATCTAATCTCGATATTATCTTAGTCCTCTAGTTTGTTAAAACTTTTGGGTGAGTCATATGACCTAAAGTCATTTATAGGTGATCGATGAGGGTCATCTAATGGCAATATAGTGTCATTGTGTTTTTCCTCTTCTATAAATTGCTTAAACTGTATAAAAAAATTTATAATTTTTAGTTTCGAAAATTTTGCAAGTAGTCAATTTATATTGTAAAATCTCTCAACCCATGTTAGAATCGAAATATAGTATCTCATCACAAATTGATAGTATGACTCTTTGCCCTCTTTAGTAGTCTTTTTCAAAACTTGCTTTGACTCCATCTGTGTGAGTAACTAAAAAGATTAAGTTTGTATAATTATGGACAAATATATTCATAAAATCACATGCTTTAGCAATACTTACAGTAAGTGCTCTAAACTTTTTTAATAGTTCTGAATACCGTATGCTCTTAGAGGCCGTCCACTTAAGGATGCGAGATGATTCATTTTCGTTGGGGTGCCATACTTTAATGTAATTCCTCCAACTGCTTAAAAATTATAGGCCTACATGAAAAAAATAATAAAACATTAAACACTATATTATATTTATGCATAGATACTTGTATTTATAAATCTTCTCATGTGTTTGTTGGTACTATACATACAAAAACATATAAAGGGCTAATTGGAATTGTCAGCCAAGACAAAAACTTATTTTGCTACTATTTTTTCTGAAGGGGCTATAGAATTTTATAGGTGAGGTGGCTCGGGGGAAGTGGGCAATCCCTATCTCGTGATATCCAATGCGTAATACCTATCTCGTGATATCAAAGTTGATGATGATGTTTATGTAAATTTAGGTAAGGAAAATTTTGTTGTGTTTATTTTTATTCTGAAATGTGATATCAAACTATTCAAAGGAATTGCTTATATTAGTTTTTCTTCAATTCCTATTTTCCTTTTTTACTTTTTAATCTCTTTTTCAGGTATGCAAACATTAATTGATAAGTTTGCTAAGGCTGAGCATGCAATCCATTAATCTTAAAGAGTTATAATTTCAGCGTTCATCCAAATTCTTGGAATATTCTAATCCAAAATAGTATTAAACTTTAAGAATTCACGCGTAAGAAGGCATTCTAAAGAGAACAAAACTTAAAGAATAATGAACTTCAGTACATATAAATATGATTTGGCCTAAAAATTACAGCTATAGCTATTGATTTTAATTTTATATATTTATCGCTACCTTTGTGTGCTATAAAATCACAGTTTGAGACTTGGTACTGCAGAATATTGGTATTGATGACAGGGAAACTACAATACTCAGAGATTGCTGTGGATGCTTTGTCTGTATGCGAGATGTTGTACACAACTAATAATACTGTTTATTTTCTATTTTTATTTTATTTTATTTTTTTGGTGTAAATTTCTTTAATCCTTTTTAATGCCTTAATTTAGAGAAGGGAAAAAAGGGTTTTGTTGCCTTATTCTTCACTAAATATTTTCATATATACTATTTTCATGTGTAAATACTTATTTTTCATTGAATATTCTCCATTGATGAAATGAGATACATTTTTCTTGGCTTTGGGGCTGCTAGATTTTGCTGTTGGAAAAGGACGACATTTGCATAGCTTTGATGCTCGATGTTGCTGAATCTAGACTTTGGAATATTGATTAACTAATGCATTGCAAATTTTGAAGTGTATGTTTTTGTGCTTTGGTTATTTTTATGGATAATAAAGTTCACTAATTTACTTCATTGGTTTTGGATTTGATTGCATTTAGTAATTTATTTTCTTTCATATAAATTTAATAATTTAAATCTTCAATTGAGGAAGCTCAAATTGCATTAATTTTTATTTTTAAATTAAATAATAATTTTTTTCTTAAATTGTGAAGAAAATACCAGTCATAACATATGACACACAACCTTTATCCAAAAAAATAATTTCAATTTTACTTTTATAAAATTAAAATTTTCCACCAAAAATTTCTAAAAAAATCAAATTTTCTCATGACAGAATTATGATAAGTAAAATTTATCACAATTCATGACAGGTTTTTGTTTGTCATCTTTTTGCTACTCTGATTACAATGACATTAAGAACAACAGTCATCTATTCCCTAAAATGACAGTTTTTGCCTGTCTTAGTAAGTCTTTTTTTTTTTTAATTTATAGTATTTCTTGTATTTATCTATTATCATACTAGTTGTTTTAAAAAAAATAAAATAAATATTTTCCTCCATATCATGTAATTATATTTTATAATTTTTAGGGGAGAATCTAATTTCAAGGTAATTTAATGCAGATGACTGGAAGGTCGATCATTTTATAATCAAATAACTCTCTTATGCTTGGGTGAGTTTAGTTATAGAATGAATGAGTCGACTTTATTTTTACAAGCCTGGCTTACTCTTTTGTTTGGTTTTGCCTTTTCAGTTCTTCCTAGTCTTCGATTTCTTCAAAATGGTTATCTATATGAGTTTAGGTTAGGTAGATTCAAGGTATTAGGTTCACACAGTTCTAATATTTTTATGAGCCTATCCTCAATTTAGGGCTTGATTTGTATACCTTCTGATGAACTCTTCTGGGTTATATTACATGGTGCTATAGTTACAGAGTGGTATGTTGTTTATATTTATCGTACTAGCAACTCAAAAAAATAAAATAGAAATAATTTTTTCTCAACATCCTCTAATTGTATCTTGTAATTTTTATGAGAAAATCTAATTTTAAAATAATTTGAGAACACAACTAGAAACTTAATCTTCGCATAATTAAATAACTCTCCTCAACTTGGGAGAGTTTGGTTATAGGACAAGAGTTTGGTTTTAGTATAGGTGAGATGATTGGTTATAGGATGAGTGAGATGATTTTTACATTTACAAATTCGGTTCATTCTTTCTCTCTCTTTTTTATTTTTTTGGTACAATAGGGCCCTTGCAAAGATCAAGGGGAAGCGTCAAAGCATAGTTGGCAAGAGAATCTACTGCATAGTTTCCCTCTCGATAAATATGATTAACTGAAATGTACCAATGTCTATTAAGCAGCTCGTTGATCATGTTCACTGGAGGAGAGAAATCATTATCAATCAAAACAGGACTCTTCACCAGCTTCACCACACAGAGACTATCAATTTCTACTACGAGCTAACGAATACCTCCCTACCAAGCCAAGGTGAGACCTTGATATAAACCTTAGAGCTCAGCGGTTGTAACCGAGGATGACCCAATGTTTATACGAAAGCCAGCTATCCAATTGTGCCCAGAGTCTCTAATAATTCCACCAACACTAGAATATCCATTCTTCTTGCAGGCACCATCTGTATTTAACTTGCACTAAGGCCAAATAAAAGGCATCCTCTCAATTAGCTTTTCGATTCTGGTAGCTCTAATATGAATTTAAGACTTGTTAATATTGTTAGGTAGTTTTGACAAACACAAGTAATCTCCTCTTCTCTGAAAAAAGAGCTGATTTTACCATAACTATAATCTCCATATGGCAACACCAAACTAGACTTGGCAAAAGTTCGGGTCCAGGCTTGAGCTTACCTGAGCTTGGCCCGGATCAATAAAACTATTGTCCGGACCCGGACTGAAGCCCGGATTGTGCAGATGCTGGTCGGGTCAAGTCCGGCACCTCTTGGCCCAAGTTTTCAATCTAGGTTTTCCAACTCACATGTGTCTTTAACAGTCTAACTCTAAGAAGAAATTTAGAAGTTAGAGCATTATGAATTGATGATAAATGCATTTGAAGTTGAATTCATTTAGCTCGTTATCATGGAAATGTTGCAATCCTGGATTGACTAATTCCTAACCTGTAATGTTGCAATGTTATAAGTCATCTTCCTCAACTCCTCCAGAATAAACAGCTCAAATGCTAAACTTTATCAAATTACTACCAGAAAATTGACATATATTTATTTAATTTTTGGTTAATAACTTATAAACCTTATTATGACCATCCCTCTGTCCACGGATTCCATTATCAAAAAGCGTATCCACGGCTTCTTGTACTAATTTCTCCCTCTTCTCATGTTGCATTTCTTTGGTTTGGAAGTTCCAATATGTTGTCTATGGATTTCTAACGAATCTATCTTGCAGCTTGTCAAGGGAGTTAAGAAGGACGAAGAAACTTTTGTGGCCCACCATTTGTTAAACCTCATTTTCTCGGGCGATAAGGGTTACACTCTGAGGCTTGAGTTTGCTCACAATTCTTCTAAGACAGGGGGGTCCCCTCATGTAATAAGGATTTTGTAAAGTTCAGGCCCACCACCAAATGGTTGAAGGGGTTACCCCGTTTAGAGAGACAGAGATATACAAGAAGAAGAGGTAATATTCATTGTGAGGTGAGGATCCCCCCTCAACAAGTTGTAGCAAAAGGTTACTTAAGCTGCTGGTTTTATTTAATATAGTATTATTTTCTTTATTAGTACATAGGTGGTTCCATTTTTTGTGATCTTTAGCTAACCCCTACCTTCTCTGAATGCCCAGGTTTCGTGATAGTATTAATATATTATAAGGTTCTCGCCATTAGGTTAGTGCAGGCATCTCGTCTGAACATCTATATTTTTTGGAGCTGAAATCCCTCTTTTCAAAATAAGATTCCCATCTTGCTCTCTTATTCAAGCTTGACTACCCTTCGTCACCCCCTTTGTCACTTAAAAGTAAAGAAGAAATACAAACTTTAAAATTTGGTGGAATCGAATAGCGAACACACTTGCGGTTAAGATAGGTCCTGCATCTCCTACCTAATGCAATTGACTTGGTGTTATTCGTTAGCACCCCCTACCCCTATTAGATTAGTTTAGTCATAAAAGAACTCAAGTTTCGCTCGATGTCTCAAGGGAGCGGTCGAGGGTCGTGAGTTCATGAATGGAAGAAGGGGAATTCTGGTCGTGAGTCGTGCAGGTATTTGTGCTGGATGGAAATTGTACGAGGCCAGCTTGTCATTACATAGGTGCGCAAAAAGGACACTGTGCGAGAAGAGGCCCTGACGGCATATCAACATGGTATAAGCTCTATCGGGCTTTGGCCTCTTTAGGGTTTGGGCATACGAAGTATGGGTACAAGGTCAAATTTGATTAAGAAACTGGTCCTTAGACCATACAAATGCGGTTTTTGCTTTAAAATGGCTTTGTTTGGGCCGTCATTTTCGTTCTTTTTCTTTATTTGGTGCTCTTTTAGGCTGATGGTGGAGTGAATTGAGAGATCGATGGATCGTTGTGAAAGTTTAGTACAAATTTATCCATGAGAAAATTTTTAAAATGTGGAGACCAAGTGGGGAGTTGACTTCATTGTCCTGGGCCACGACCATCCTTAACTGATAGGGAGGATTACAAAAGAGCTCTACTTTAACTTAAATATAATTATCATGTATGCAACCTGAAAATTTTGAATTAAAAGGATAAAAATCTGTTTCACATATTATTAATTAAATTATTTCAATCAACTTAGCAAATTTTAATTAACTAACACATAAAAATTATTTCAATCTATTATTTGCTACCTAAATTCATTCAATCTCTATCCAACAACACAATAATCACCAAACAAATGTAAATAAATGTAACATCTAACATATCATAAGTTTATAACTACAATATCAATTACTAACATATCATAAATTCATAACCACAATATCAATTACCAACATAACATATGAAAATCCTAAAATATATAATAATAAAAAAATTATTCATAAAAGAGTCTAAAATACTCTAATGTAAAATAAGTAAATAACAATTTCATGCCGTGCTGCTCGATGATTGTGCCACATTATCATCATCTGAAATTACCTCCTCTCCAATAAAAATCTCATCTTTCGGAACTCCAACTAACAATAAAAATAGCTAAGATATCCTTGGCCAGCTCACCCACAATAAGATATTGGCCTATGTGCATCTTTTAAAAAGCTAAAATATCAAAGTTTGAAGTAGCATCCAACAATTCCTCATCTAAATATCTATCTGATTCCGACTTCGTCACCTTAACATGTTTATTTTAATTTTGAAATATTTTAAACTCATTTACATCTCACAACTTATTCGGATTTTAAGAAGATTCCGAATGAACAATTTCTGATCCAACATCTTGCCCACTACTCAAAATCATAGCCTTCAATTCATATGCTCATCTGCTATATCACTATAAATCATTGGGAAATAAAAATCAATCAACAATATGTTATATCTTGGATAAAGTACAATAGCCACAACTAATATCGAATGAATTTCATTTTAACATTTTTCAAATTTTCACCCATTTTTTAAGCCATAATGCTAATATTAAGATTATTAGAAGTGCACCAACCATTAATTGACATTTTCATTTTACATATCAATGGAAAGAGCAAATTAGCAATGGGGTATTTTGTACCGAAAACATTTTCGTTAACATGTAAAATGATTTCAAATGCTCAACCATTGTGGCTGCCAAATCCTACGCACTATCACTTGGCAAGTTCTTATATTAAGGCTCACGCTGTTGCAATCGAGAAAAAACACTTCTATTCATCAATGCTACTTCGAGCACGGCATAAGTAGAGTTCCAACGAGTTGGACAATCTAACTTCATTTTTTTTTATAATTAATTTGCAATTGTTTAGTAGCTAGCTCAAAAGTTTCTACTCTTTTTTGTGTTTGTGTCTAGATACTCACGCTCTCCCTAATCTTTCCAACCCCATTTTTTATAACTTTTAACCCGTCCCGCACAACTAAGTTCAATATATGAGCAGTACATCTCATATGAAAAAATTTTCCATTAGAAATTAAGGTATCAGTATCAAAACTTAACATCAATCTCTCCACAATCGCATCATTAGTGGTACAATTATCCAATGCCATTGAAGATAGCTTTCTATCCACATTCCAATCCAGTAGACATTGAACTATCTTATTAGAAAGGGTATCATTAGTATGGGGGCTCGGAACATAGATAAACCTATCAACTATTCAAGTGTCAGTATTAAATATACAAACTTAAAATATTATAATAGTTTAAACTTGAAAAAAAATAAATATAAGTAATAAAAAAGTTAAAAGAGATATTAAGCAGATAAAAGTTATAGGCAAATTACCTTAAAATTTGACTATGCAATTTGCAGGAGTTGTCAATTAAATATGCTGTGACAACTATATATCCCTTTTTCTGATTACTAGCTATCCATAAATCCGTAATATAGCCACTCTACCATGATTTTTCTCCAATAATTGCAATGTCTTAACCTTCTCAATTTAATACAACTTCAAAATCTCATTCCTCAAAGTGTTTATGCTCATTAGCTTAAGCATAGGGTTGGCATGTGCCATCATCTCTCTGAAGCCTTTATATTCCACAAATCTAAGCGGAAGCTCATGCATCATCACCATTCTTGTGATCAAACTCCCAAAACATTTTGATCGAAGCTGTCATAGCCAATCTCACAAGTTCCATCTTATTTTTTTAATTATTTTGAGACTTCCCTTAACTGCTTCATCTATTTTTGATTGATGCCTTTTGAAACAAGATTCCAAGTGTCTATTCAAACTCGTAGTCCTTGATTGGTATTTGGCCTCTAAAATTGCATTACAATGCATGCATTTTGCCTTTTGTTCGCCATTAACTTTTACTTTTGTAAATGGCTCCCAAGCTTTAAAGACTTTCTTCTTCTTTTGAGTCCTTGTCACCTCTTTCTGTCCCTTCTTATCATTCGCGATTGACAATGAAATTTCTTCAAACTCAACCTCATTATCCTCAACATTATGGGATAAATTTGGAGCATTTGATGAATCGATTTATACATTGTCAGACATCGTACTCTATTTCTTATAAAGACAACAATAAATAATTATAAATAATCACAAAAATTATATATTTATAAATATTATGTAACAACTTAACTCAAAAGCAACCTAGATGCTAAATTCAGCTTCTATTAATAAAAAAAATAATGCAAATTACATAATTATAAATATTATGTAAAAAATTAACTTAAAAACAACCTAAATGCTAAATTAAATTTTGGTTATTAATAAAAAATAATCATAAATGAATTACATAAAGCATCCAAAAAAAATTAATCAAACATAATCATACAAGAATAACATCCAAGAAAAATTCAACTCATATTAATAAAAATTAATCATACAAGAATTACATAAAGCATAATAATAATAATAATAATAATAATAATAATAATAATAATAATAATAATAATAATAATTTCATCATTTTTTTTCAAAAGCTGGAAAAAATTTAATACCTCGTTCCTGTCAGGCTGTGATAGCAGAGCTGTCGATCCTGGCGCGTACTTCTTGGTGGAGGTGTATTTGTGCTTGCTGATGGCTACGATTTGTGAAAGTGAGAAGAGCTGAGCTGAGTAGCTGACCGAGGGGTGACTGTTGAAGGAGTTCATGCTTTATGATCGTGGAGGTGCAGCTGACGACTGCCCTTGGACTGCACTTGGAGTGTTGCAGAAATTGTTGCAGCAAAATGGAGAGTTAGAGCTTGGAGGTGCCGGCTGTAGCCTGCGGTTGTGCTTCGAGTTGGACTGCATTTGGAGTGTTGCAGAAAGTGTTGTAGCAAAATAGAGAGTTAGAGCTTGGAGGTACTAGCTGTAGCCTACAATTGTGCTTGGAGTTAGACTGCACTTGGAGTGTTGCAGCAGAATGGAGAGTTGGAGCTTGGAGGTGTCGGTTGCAGCCTGCAGTTGTGCTTGGAGTTGGAGTTGGAGAATTGCACTGCAGAGCGTGCCTGTGCTAGTGGTGTGGTGCCTGTTTGAGTTGTTTCAGTATGATTTAGGGTTAAGGAAATTAGAAATATTTGTTTTGATCTTGGACAAATATTAATTAATCTGCAAAACAAGAGTCTTCAAACTGCATGCAAATCCACCTATCGGTTTTCAAATCGTCCAACCGAACCATAGTGCTAATGCATGAACAACAAACTCATAACTACCATTTCTATCAATAGCCACTATAGTTATTGCGACTGAGTAAAAATTTATTTAGTTCTTATATTTTGAGGTTAGTGTTTATTTAGTTCCTATATTTATAAAAATACCTTAAAGCATCTATGTTATTAAATTATTGACACATCTGCTGTTACTTTTTATTCATTTTAACTTATTTTTATAATATTACTCTCTTACAATAATGTTTCTTTTTTTTATAGACATTAATGAAAATAAAAAAAAATTAAATTACCAATTTAACTCCAAAAAATAAAATAAAAATAAAAATAAAAAGAACATATATTAATTTTTGTGGAGCACTCTAATGAGTAGTTAATATATTTAAAATTCTTATTAATGTAAAAAAATTTGGTAATTTAATTTTTTATAATGCTGATTTTTTTGGACATACATGAGCTTCTATAAAAATTAATATATATTATTTTTATTTTAGTTTATTTTAAGGTTAAGTTAATAATTTAATTTTTCTTTTTATTAATATCTAAAAAAAGAAGTATTATTATAACATAATAATATTGTAAAAATAAATCAAAATGAACAAAAAGTAACGACAAGGATGTTAATAATTTAATAATAGAGATGTTTTGAAATATTTTTAAAAGTACAGAGACTAATCGAACACGACTTCAAAATATAGGGGCTAAACCAATTTTTACCATGTTATGGAAAGCAAATAGTTAGCTACATCAGCAGGAATCAACAGCTAAATAAATACTACGGTTGGCTTGATCTCAAAATTTTGGGTACGTAGGCAGTTATGGAGATGCAACTACTTTAAAGATGGTGGTTCGTTAATAGTCAGCTCAAATTTAGATAAATCTTCATCGATAAGGAAAATTATTGAAAAAATCAACCTATCACATGCATGATATGTTGAAAAGTGAAAAAGGAAAATGGAAACTCACAAGTTTGTCGACTATTGTTGGAGTTGGCATCGAACTATTGACAATTTGAAGCATTTTTTGAATTGCATGCATGTATGGAGAAATTAGGCACCGAACAACTTTGAAAATTGCTAGAGGTTGGTGTAATAGTGTAATTTGCACTCTTATAAATTGAGCTCAAATACACATTTGAAATCATTCGAAGCTTGAGAGAATTTCAAATTCAGAGAGAAATAATTCATTAAATAATTATTGTGAGAGTGACCAATTAGAAAGTATGGGCAATTGAGAGTTATTTTCTTTCAAGTGTATATGAGAGTACTGGGTGTATTTGGGTTATGGGAAGTGAGTTGTTTTTACTCAAATATTGTATTCTAAGTAATTGTTAATAATATAATTATTTTCTCTTACTCCCGTGGACGTAGGCATAATCGTCGAACCACATTAAACTTTTGTATCATTTATTTTCTGTGTAAAGCACGTCCCACAAATAAAAGAATGATTTATTTTTGTCTTTGTCCAATCTGACTTTCATTTAAGATGCAAGAATATGTCTGAATCTCATTTCAAATAGGATGGAATCCCGTAAGATCCCATCCCGACAGGGAAAATTGCCATCCTTACAATGAGCAGAACCAACAAGCTCAACAAATAAATTTATAATATAATGGTTAAGATCTTTAGATCAATAAATTAGGAAATTTTTTTAAGCAAATTAATAAAATGACTTTTGGCACGAAAATTATGCTAGAAGGAGAAAGAAAGAAAAAAAAAAAGAATAATAAATTCTGAGGAGAGAAAATTAAAGAATATTAATAATGCAGAGATCGATCATTTATTTAGATCCACTATTTATGTATATTTTTATTGGAAAAATATTAGTTAGCCTTAATCTTAACCCTTTAAATGAATATGTTTCTATTATTTAATCCTAGCTAATTGATCAATTAGAGGATTCGTAGGTTATGAATGAAACAGATATATGAAAATTGATCTATGAATTAGTATCACTACTACAAAAATGCATAATAATGACATATATGTTATGATGATTTTTCTTAAAACCCGTCATTAAAAATATTTGATAACCATTATTATATAAACGGTCATAATATTTAAGTTTTATAAAGACGATTCTTTTTTTGTAACAGTCATAAAATGTCAAGCTAAACTTTTAATGACGGTAAATTATAGAAACAGTCATTAAAAGTGTATATTTATAACGACGGTTCTTCTATACAACCATCATTTTATGCATAGTTAAAAAATAATATTATTTTTAATGATAATTATTAAAAAACCATAATTAAAAGTATAAATTTTTAATGATGATTTTTATATAGAATAGTCATTATATGTATAGTTAAAATTATTCTTAATATTAAGAACAGTTCTTTCAAAACTGTTATTAAAAGTGTTAATTTTAATGACAATCGTCATTAAAAATATTAATTTTAATGATAGTTCTTACAAAACTGTCATTATATGTATAAATTTTTAACAATGGTTCTTAAAAAATGGTCATTAAAAGAATTAATTTTAATGACCGTTTTATTATATGTCAAGGGTGTTAATGACCTTACGAAAGAACCATCATTGATAATAAAGTGTTTTTTTAAAATTGAAAAAAATAATAACAGAGCTTAAATAATAATAATAAATCACTAAATTCAAATAATTAGTGATTCTTTATATAATAATTCAATTTAAAAGTTTAGGATTTAGTATTCAAAATTTGAATATATTAATTAAACGAAAAAGACTTATTAAATTAGGTTTCAATTTTATAACACTATTTTGTATTAAGTAAAATCAAATTAAATAATAGATAAATGTTATGCCAATAAAATACTTAAAAATTAATTTTAATAGAGTTTGTTTAGTATTTAATTATCTGTATATTAATTCAACTAAATTATCAAATATTAATTTTTAATGGCGAATCAATAATCATTATCTATTTACTTTTTTGTTATTCACTAAATATTAATTTCTTGAATTGTTAATAAATTAGTAAAAAAGTATAATTTAATTTTTTTAAAAAAAAAATTCATAACCCTAATTTCTAACTCTTCAAGCACAACAGCAGCCGCGCCCCTCTCTCTCACATGCTCATTGTCTTTCTTCATCTCTGGTCTCTCTCTGTCTCTTATGCTCACTCTCACTCTCTCCATCTTTGGTCTCTCTCTCACTCTCACGGTCTCACCATCTCACTCTCCATATCTCACCGCCTCACTCTGTCAATGTAATTGCCTTTAGCTCATCACTCACGCACCATCCACCGCTGGCAATCGATTCAATTTTTTTTTAATTAGCTCGCAGCACACGGCACACGGCACACGACAGGTCATGGTCGTGATTCAGAGTATTAGTTAGCTTGTAACAATGATCGTGACTTGGCCACCTCGTCGCCAAACTTTTCGGTTCTCACACAGAACATAGTAAGTTTTGCAATAATTTTTATTTATTTTTTTTAAAATATGAATTTTAATTGGTTTTTAATTTTATAAATTCCAAAAATAAATTGATAAAACTATATGTTACTTGTCTTGGTGGATGAGAGTGTAGGGCTTGTCTGTTTTTAACTTTTTTGGGAAACGTTTGTTGTTATTTGTTATTTTTAATTGGGAATTCTAAATGTGGGTTTTGCTTGGTATATTGTTATTTATGGGTAAGTTGAGTTAGATGTTTTGAGGGCATGAAGTGCATTTTCGAAGTGTATTGAAGAGTCAGCAACAGACTGACTACGGACTGGTGCATCTTCAGCCGCGAAAGACAGTTTACAGCTTGGAGATCGAGTTTAAAAATTTGGGAATTTGGAAGCAGGTGATTGCTTTTGACTTTCTTCCTTCTGTCTGATTCTTTTGTTAATATTTTGGTTCTTTAATTTTTCAAGTTTATTAATATAGGTAATCAAGGGCTTTCTACTCTGTTATAAATAATTTTTTGATGATGCTCATTGAAAATTTGTAGCTTGAATGGCTATTACACTCATTTTTTAATCTCATTGCTAATCTGTAAATTAGAAAACCTTTGGGTTTAGAGAAAATTGGATAGAGAGGGGTTTTGTTGGAGAGGGAGGAACAAAATGAAGGAGTAGAGTTACATGATAATAAGTGGTAAATGGATGAAGAAGAGGGTAAAGAATTAGGAAATTTAAGTTGGATAAAGCTCTTATATGATTTCATTTAGTAAAAGCGGGAGGCAATAATTAAATGCCTTTGTGAGTGTTGTTTTCCCTGCTCTTTATATCTTTAGTTCTGATGTCATGACAAGTAAATTATTGAGATTAATTAGCCTTTGGCGATGTTACATTAATGACTATTTATATTTTTGGCTATGAACTGTAATGCAAGTTGAGTAACTTATGGAAAATGTCATTTGGAGTTGTGATATTGAGCAAATTTCTAGCAAATTATTAGGTGCGTTTTATAGGGCAAGTCAGGCACTTTATTTTTTGAAAAATAGAAAATAGAATGTAGGTGAAAAAATTCAGGGTCATCTCTCTATTTATTTATTTTTTATGTTCTTTTTTTATGGCATCTCTTCTTGTTTGACTACAGCATGTTATTGTTTAACTTCTACAAATCATTTTCCATTTTTCCTATGCATTATATGGCATTGCAACATTTTTTTTAAACTTTCCTCCTCAATCGACTCTTTTCCTCTTACCTTGTGGCTATATGTTTGTTGTTTGGTTTAAATAGGGCTTAAGCTTTGTACTGGTATAACTTGGTAAAGTACCAATACTAGCTCCTCCTTTCAGTTTCTAGATGCTGGCGAGGGCAAGGTTTTACTCCACATGTTAGTGTAGCTGCGGTGAGGTATGAATAATTTTTTGAGTGGGAGTTGAGACATAAAAAGGATTGATATATTTCGTGGGATTATTACAGCTAAATACAAATTACACTACAAGAAAAAAGAGATAAGACAACATGAATTTAGCAATGTGCGTTGCAAAATACAATATTTAACAATATTCGAAGATCACGCGTTGTTAAACATAGCGAAAAGTTTATTTTTAACAATGTGCTTCATGTCGTGTTGTGAAACATATAATCGCAACAATTTTGTGATTGTCGTAGATTTCATAGGCCAAATGACAATGTGCAAACTAAGACAATGTTCAAAGCATCATCTTCAACAACATTTTCAGCACGTTGTGAATAAGAATGCGCCGCAACATTCTTTTGCTTCTTATTATTTGTATTCAACAATATGTTTCTATTATGTTGTGAAATTTTATATCAGAACCTGTAAATGCACATTATTGATTACACTTATTATTATTATTTTTGTCTCAACAATAAAAAAGCAAGCAATTTCAAATAATAATTATTTTTCTTTGCTTTTTCATAGCCATTCATTAACTCTTCATTTTATGTAAAATTTATAATTTATTTAATAGGATAAGATGAAGTCTTAGATAACTCATTCCATTAAATATAAGTATCTACATTTAAATACTTGAAAATCAATTTGAATTTTTAGTTATAGCCTAGCAAATGACATTTAAATTCACTTTTAAGAATTGACTCATGTGAGCAAGTTTCAAATCTTAGATCCCTTGTTTACACTCGAGAGATTTTACCAACAAAAACTAGCTATTAAATTTTTATAATTTTTTTCTTATTGATATTTTTATTTGCTAATTCAACTATTAATTTAAATTAATTAACAATTTACTAACCATATACAATAAAAATTACTAACTATATTTACAACAAATATTACTGTCACATTTTAATAATGTAATTGACTCGCTATTATATAATAGTTTAAATAGCTTTTAATGGTAAATTTAGTTGACAAATACTTAGTTTTTATCTCAGAAAGGGAGATTTTGAAAATTTCAAAAAAAAAAAAAGGAGCGAAGCCCAACCCGCGTTGAAAGTTTTCAAGGCAACATAAATAATAAATTAACTAAACCCTAGCTTTTTTCTTATCTCCTCTCTCTCCTTACTGCCGCCTCTATCTTACCGCTCCATTCGTCTCACTACAAGCCACTCAACTTATTTCCCTCAATAACGAAAACAACGAAGGAGCTAAGGAGATGTCATCATCGTATCTTCGGTCTGTAAGTGAGTTTTTTTTCCAATTTCTTATGGCTTCTTTATGTTTAAAAATCGTCTTTCACAATAATAATAATAATAATAGTAAAGTTATGGCAAAAGTCTATTCAAAAGTCCAACTTTTTATCCTTTTCTTTTTTAATTGATTAAATTTTATATTTATGAGATTAAATGAATCACAACCGTTCATTTATTCAACAACTACAGAAATCTTAATCATTCATTAAATTTAATACTCATCTACTTCACTAATCATACCGACTTTACCTACCATCTAAGTTTACATAACATAAAAATTTCTATGAAATAAGCTAGGCTTTCTTCAAATTAGAACAAGTTTATGACCCAAGAATGTGCCGAGGGTTTATTTTAACCGCAAAACTAAAATGCCTAGGCAGCATGATGACAAATCCTTCATCAATTAAGTGCCAAAATTAAAGATGATGAATATTACTAATTCAAGGGAGGATCCTCAAGAGAGGTTCAAGGCAAAACTATATCTCGTTATAAATATTAATTTAAGGAGAAGATAAATTATTTCATTGAAATCTATCATTAAGGACAATGGTATTTCTTAGGGGGAAAGAATGTTACACGATCTTTCTATTTTGATATTTGTTTCTAATTATTTATTTTATATTTTAAGTGTAGTTGGTTTTTAATAAGTTAAAATTAAGTTGTTAGTTGGTTCCTTATAGTGTGGATTCATGGAACATAATAAAGAACATGCTTAATGCTATTTTTAGGCTGGTAACTTTGAACTATAGCTCTACCTAAAGCTTGATGTCACTCAATAAAAAGTATCTTGAGTATTATTATGTTAGCAACTCGGCAGTTGTATTGTTACTCGAATAAACAATATTTATTTGGAGATTTAGATTTTCTCGAGTTAATCTATTTCTATTGATTTCCTTCTCCTTGATTCAAGTTACTGTAACAAACATTTTTGTTTGCATCACTGGGTTAATTTATAAATTTATTGTGTGAATGTCGGTGTATATACAAAAATAAAGAAATCATATATATCAAGTAACGCAACATCAACTCTTAGCAAAATACTTTTATTTAACAAAAAATAACAATAATGAACAAATGAACTTATAATATAAGTAATTAAAATTGTACCATAGAAAAATTCTTTTTGAAATTCTTTTTAATTTTACTGAAAGAGAAGCTAAAAGCTTTAAATAATTTGATATAATAGAAAGAAAATGAGTAAGTGTGGCTTTGAAGGAAATAAATTATGAAATTATGAAAATGTTGTCAATTGTGAGTATATGTCATTCTGTACCTTTTAATACTTGTAGTAATTTTAGAATATGTTGACATACTTTTATTTCAATTAGAACGTTTTTTAAAATAAGTTAATTCAGTAATAACATTTTTTACCTCTAAGGATTTTACTTTTATTTTATAAATATATATTCTAAAAAGCAAACTTCTTCTTCTTCATTTTTCAACATGTCTGATGAAGTGGTGTTGTCTTCCTCTTCTTTTTGTTCTTGTTCGGAGAGGCTTCATTGCCTCAGGCCCACATCCACCAAAAATTAATAAATAATTTAAACATATTTATACCATTACGATTATTATTATTATTTTTTTTTAAAAAGGGAGGGGGTGGGCGGACAAACCCAAAGAAATTTGTTTATCCTCTCCCCACTCTCAAGGATTCGAATCCGGACCGCCACGGCTTTAGAACCGAGTATTGCAACCAACCCAACTACAGCCTTGAGACATACTATTACGATTGGTTATACATGGAACATTAAAATCTTTTGGTCGAGGGCTTGATAGAAATAAATGAACTCTAATAATGTATCACATTACTGTTACTAAGTGTTACGTGTATATGTGCAGCTGGAGCTCGTATGTATTTTAACTTATCTGATGATCGATCATAGGTAGCCGTCCACTCGCCAGAAAGTGACTTTCATTTTTCTCCATATAATCCTCTATCTGTATCTTGTACTATAATGTAACAACTCCCGGTGCATATAGTGACTCCGATCCTTGGGATTTCACGCTGGGAGCTTTTTGTGCTATACTAAATAAAAATTAATTAAAATATTTTTTAAAGTTTTTTAAATCTCTTGATTTATTTAAGGAAAAAAGCCACTGCTACTTCTAAAATTTGTTTAAAAGATTACACAAACTCTCTTAGTTTCATAAATAATCATAAATACCTCCTTAAAATTAATTTTAACATTTAGACTAATACAGGTAAAATTAGAAAAGATATTATAATTAAAATAATATAAATTTTATAAATTATTATGAATGTTAGGCGTAATTATTTAAATATGTCAAATAGATTTTATGATTATTAAAAGAAAATGACATATTAATAATGTTAAAATAACTTTTCTAATACTTAAAATCATTTATAAATTTTAACTCACTTTATATATCATACTATTTTAATTATATTTATATTTATTATAGAGTTTTATTTAAATTCAATTATTAAGTTGTTATAATCAAAAGTATAATGGTTAAAAAAAATAATTTAAATAAATATTAGGATGTTAGTGGCTTTTTCCCTTTATTTAATTAGCTTCAACTGGAGCTTGAGTTTCTTGTTTAATATATTTGGGCGTTGTTCTTTAGCTAGCTTTTCCCTATATAGGAACAATGTTGTCAGTCTTCTCTAGAGTTTGTCGAGCCTTCTAAATATATGGCCCAAAGCCCAGATTCTTTCGAATAAAAATTTTGCTGACAGCATGTTTGGTTGGAAGCATGACGAAGGGAAAGGTTGATTATAAGGAAAGGCAAGGGTGGATGGGATTATCCAGAGACAATTCTACCCTATCCAATTTTTTTGAGAGAAAAATAATCTTTTAATACTGGGACCCATGCACTCAAGGTGCACTCAAGCCTTGAGAATAGTCCATTGGCCAAGATCTTTTTTGTTATAGGTCCTAAATTTTGTTTCAGTTTATTCATTTTATTTGTTTCTTTTATACTTTGAGTAAGTCTTGCTAGCTGTTGAATAATTTAACGACCGACCTATTAAGGTAACTAATTTGTTGGCACGTGCCTAGAAGGAAAGACGGTTGTATTCTCATTATTTAAGTGATGGAATAATAATTTAGTGGGGACTTATTTTGAAAGCAAAAACTACTTGTAGTTTTGGAGGTTCAAGCTACCTCAAACAAACCTGATAAATTTAATTAGCTAATTCTTTCCCTGTTACACAGTAGGCAGAATTAAGAAAACTATTACTAGTTCGTACATACCAAATTGGTATCAGATCATTGGATCAACGAGCGGAACAATTAGAGAAGGCCATGGAAAATCTTACTAGGCATAGAGATCTCTTATGACAAGTGACAACGACTATCAATAGGCTCAGTATTAGGGATGGCAATAGGCCGGGCTAGGACAGAGCCTGATTGAGTCCGAGTCCGACAATACAAACATAGGTTCGATCTCTATAAAAGTCCAAATATTTAAAATTAGAGCTGGGCTCAGACTTTGTTCGGGCTCGATTAATTTTTTTTTAATATTTAAATAATTTTAATTTAAAATATTATAATATATTAATATTTAAAAACTTTAAAACCTTATTAAAATAACATAAATATAAAATTATTCTAATCAGTATCTTTACCATAAATTATATAAATAATTAAATATAAACAAAAATTAGATCTAATTCAAATAAAAACATAATTTAATTCAATAATCTAACTAAAGAGTTCATTTGTTTAACAAACAAATAAAAACACATAATTCAATTACACAATTTAAACAAGAAGTTCTTTAGTTTAAAAATGACAATTCACAATCCAATATGAAGAAAAAAAAAAACTACTCCAATACTTATAAACGTACGTTTAATTTTTTCTTTTAAGTCGGTAGGTAGGCTATATAAGGCCCGAGTCCTGACCCGAATTTAAACGGACTCGATATGTATAAGCCTGAGTCTGAATTTTGACTCTTAAATTCAGACTCAAACCCGAAAAATAAGAACTGGGCTAATTTGATCAAAATCAAAGTTATACTTTTTTGCCATCCCTATTCAATATAAGATGAGTAAGAAAATTATGTTGCTTCAAAGGGCATACTAAGTGTTCGACAATTGACATAATACCATTCAGAATTATCCAAGTCAGTATCTAGGGTTATATTTACCAAAAAACTGTAAATTAACTTCCCTCATTATGAAAAAAAGGGGGCCCCAACCATATGGCTATGCAAGGTAGAGTAAATTTTGAACTCCACGAAATTCTAGCCATTGAACATGTTCTTTTGACATCATTTCATCTGGAACGAGAAGATCATTTGTGTGCCAATTGCTGCGAGAAGAGATGCCTATTGTCTATTAGGAAGATTTAAAAAAAAGACTAAATTCGAGGTATATACCAAATCAATACTTAGATTTCATTTCTAAACTAATTCGGTTGCAGCAAATAGGTTCAGTACCTGGTTGCTAAGAAAGAAATATATATATATATATATATATATATATATATATATTTATTTTAAACCATCAGTTAGGTGGGGGTTTTCGGCATAGAACCTACTTGTAATATGAAAAAGTAAAAGATAAATACATGTAGAGGGGAACATGTACTAAAATCTCCAAGTTAAAGAATAAATACATTCGCAAATAATTAATATATCCGCTAATAATATCGCTACTCACGGCGAGTGACAATTGTGAGCCCTCTTCATCAGTATGATCTGAAGAAGGTTGGGTTTGCAGATTTACGTTTGTGTTGGGTTGGGCTCGGATATTGTATATGTTACATGCAACATGAAAAGCCGCCGATTTTGGGCCGCGGCATTAAGGGAAGGATTGCACGCAGCAACATGTGATTCATTTGTGCACATGGGGACAACCAAGTTGGGACTAATGGAAGTCAAAAGTTGCGTGATTGTGTATTTGGGTGGGGGACATTCCTCGGTGGGCTGCCGAAAGAGTTCTTGCATGTGCTTGAACATGGGCCATGCTTCCACCTGTTTGAGAGCATTCTTTCACCATCCTGCATCCATTACCCCGTACGAGGAATGCAGACCGCGGTATGGATTGCCTACGGCGGTTGAATCTGGTTTTGCATGATTTTCTTGCATACTTGTTGCTTGATTTGCATGCTGTTATTGTATACTTTTGGGTGGATTTGCACGTTTTTACGGCATGGTTGGTGGTCGATTGACAAGCCACTGCATACGCCTAAAGGCATGCTTGTCTCATCCATGATGAGGATGATGGGGGGTGATCCGATTAGTGGAGGCATGGGTGCTGGGGCTTGAACCTTTGGGACTGGTTCAAGTGGTGGAGGTGGCAGTGGCGTTTGAGGTGGTGTATGGGTTGAAAATGGCTTGGAGGTTGAAGATGGTTGACGGTTTTGAGGTGGCTGTGTGTTGAGGACGATGATGGGGCGGCAAGGAATGGTTCCTGCGTTGGAGGGTGGCTTCCATCGACCATAAGCTGAGGCAGATGTTGAAGACAGCAGCAAATCATAAAACGAAGAAAAGATAATGGGCTCCCGGCGAAGAGAGAGAGGAAGATCTCCTTCTCCGCCGGTTTGATGGGAGATTTTGTTGTGAGTTCTCTTAATTGCCAAGAAATATTTGAGAAACTTTTGGATAAAATAAGACCAATGGATCAAGCTAGTCTGGTTACTTATTTCATGGCAGGTCCTTAAGACCCATTCGAACGAATGTTAGAGCCATTAATCTAAACAATCTATCCTCAACTATTAGGCAAGTGAGGTTATTTAAAGCCAGAGATTTTAGCTACTGCAAGAACACATAACATGTCCTTCATACCACACCAGCACTTGCATCCAGAATCTAATGACAGCTCCTATAAAGAGAATGACCACAGATGAATTAAACGAAAGGCGGCGCAAGGGCTTCTGTTTTAAATGCAATGAGAAACTTGGCCTAAAGCATATTTGTAAGAAGTTTTTTTTAATACAAGCTACCTTGGCTGGTAGTGCTGTTGATATATGTCGTAATGGAGGATGAAGGAATTATAGAGGAACAATAACTTAAGCAGCTAGAAGTCTCGTTGCACGCTCACACCTGATAGAACGCGAGATTTTGGTACTTGCATATAAAGTTGTGACGGTGCTTATTAATTTAGACAGTTCACATAATTTTGTGAGCAAGCAGATGTCTAAGAGAGGAGGTTGCAACCTAGTTTCAATGGACATGTAGACGTGATGATAGCATATAGGGAAAGAGTTGGTAAGCCTTGGTAAGTGGAGTCAAATCCAACTCAACTTACGAGGTTATCTAATTTAATATAATATTATTGAATTCTTAATTAATATTAAATTTATATATAAATAATTATGTATTGGATAATTTAGATTTTAATATATTTAATAATGTGTTTAATGTGTAAAGATTAAAATAATAATTTTTATTTTTATAATAGATTGAAATAATAATATATAAAGGTAATAGAAAAAATTATCTATATAAGTAGTTATAGTTTTTATGTCATACTTATTATTCTATTCTTTTAAATATATAATGAGAGAGATCTCTAAAAAATTTAAAAGATTCTCTAAGAAAATATATTGATCTGGAATGTTAACTACACGATTCTAAAGAGTAATTTAGTGTTATAGATTCATGTACACTTCTATATATTTAATTAATAATTCTTGTTAATATAACATGAATGTTCCTGAATTTTGAATGATAAATTTTACAAAAAGATTTTAATTATATCTAACATAATGATCATATAACTAATAAGATTAATATTTATTTTTTCAATAGTAATATTCATCGAAAAACTATATTTTAAATCAGCTATTATATGACTTTAAAATGACTTTGTGAATTTGTTGGCAAATGTTTCAGATGGCGAGCATAGAACATACTGGATGTTGATGCAGTTTTTCACGCGTGCCTCAACAGTGCTTCGAACCTTCCAACAGTACCTCCAAACAGCTCGAGCAGGAACGTCTGAACCTTCTGCTCGCGGATTCAAACAGTACCCGATCCTTCTGCTCGCGACAAGCTCGAGGAGGTTGCCCCCTTCGTCCTGTTCTGCTGTCTTCTTCTGAACAGTGATCTCCCGGACCTGTACTCACAGAAAACCGGATCAGGGGTCGCCGGGCGTGTCCCGGCGAAAACCCTCCGACGCTCAAGTCAGCAATCGGGTTTCTCTTTTTGGTATCTCCCTTAGTGAGGAGGCCAGGAAAGATGAAAGGAGTATTATATCGCCCCCTTTTTGGATAAGTATGGTGTTTTTAGAGAATCGGATGAGAGAGATTTGAAAAGGAAGAACACGTGAATTAGAAAATCCAACCTTTGAGAATCAAATTCTTGACCCTGTCTTGCAGTTCTTCTTCGTTTCCTTTTATACTCTATTTTTCCGCTCTTTTCTTTTCCAGTTGTCCATTCCCACGCTAGTGGTATCCGGATCCCTCGGCGACCGGGTTTGGCGGAATATTCCACAGGGATGAGCGGTCGTTCCCTTAACCCGATTCACGTGGCGGATCACCATGTCGGGCAAGTGCGCGAGGAATGATGACACCTTGGTGGCACGTCGTGCAGCCAGACAGCGATGTCACCTCTCCGCCATGTGGGACCCTTGTCGAGACATCAAAAGGTGTGCCGGGATTACGAGATAGCGGGTCGGGTTGCCACGGGTCGGTCTTGTCGGTTGTGCTCGTGAATCCCTGCGGCGAGAGAGATGTGCTCGGTTCTCGACCTTGACCGGCTTTGTCACGAGGGACGACCTCGGCGAGCGAGGCTCTCGACCTTGACCGGCTTTGACACGAGGGCGACCTCGGCGGGCGAGGCTCTCGACCTTGACCGGCTTGACCGAGGGACGACCTCGGCGGGCGAGGCTCGACCTGACCGGCTTTGTCACGAGGGACGACCTCGGCGAGCAAGAGCTCTCGACCTTGACCGGCTTTGACCGAGGGACGACCTCGGCGAGCGAGGAGCTCTCGACCTTGACCGACTTTGTCACGAGGGCGACCTCGGCGAGCGAGGAGCTCGATCTTGACCGGCTTTGACTGAAGGTGCTCGGGCTAGATTGCCCTCGGGAGTCTTGCTCGGTGGAAGGGTTCGAGGGCTTGTCGATGTTACCGTACACGGAAGGGCTTTGAGGTCTATCGATGTTTACCTCGTACACTGGAAGGGCTTTGAGGGCCTATCGATATTTTACCCGAACACCGGTCCCAGGTTTCTAGTCTTTTGAGTGAGCGAGATAAGGCTGAAACTCGATAATGATGGTCGAGTCGCGGCCTTTTACTCTTCCCATGCTTCCGGTATGTCGCCACTTGAATCGTTTCTCATTTAAGGCCGGGACACGTGGGTTGATCCGGTAGCGTATTTGAAATTCGAAAGGGCCAGCGACTAAAAGGTCGTGTCCCTCGAAGCACTGCCTGCCACTTCGAAAGGACAGCGTCTTCCTCTTTAAAAATCTCGACTTCTTGACTGTTCCCTCTGTTGCTTACTTTTCATTCGAATTCAAAATTCATACGCTCTCCGCACTTCTAGGTCTTCTTGCTACATCGAGGCGGCTAGGTTATCCACGCTTCCATTTGTGTTCGGTGCCACTCGATTTTCCATTTCACTGCTCTGTTTCTTCCTCTGCATCTTGTTAGTCCATACCGCTTTAAAAATGTCGGATCCCAGTGACCCAGTAGGATGTCCAGGAGGACTCTTCCTCTTCAGTGAGGCCTGACCTCAGAGTATAATCCAGTGAGGGATTCTAGTCCAGGAGGAATTACCATGGTGAGACCGGTAGCGTCGGAGTGAGGGCCGGCCGGAGGTCCGGCGTGGGGAATACCCGTTGATTACTTAGAATGTGAAACCACTCGATCGGAGTTGAGCAGGACTTAGGAAACTTACCGCGTTCCAGATGGTGTCATTACGAGGTTGCCGGGCGGTGAAATCCCGGTAGTCCCAGTGGGTTTCTGACCTTACTTGGAGTGCTTCGGATGGGGGTTAGGTGCCTCTCCGACCTTATTTTGGCAGGGTATTATGCGGGTTTCGATCGGCCCGCAGGCAGCTGAACACGAATGGGTGGAGGGTCCTTTCAGGACTCTTCGTTTTGTGGAAGCAGCTGCGACTGGATGAGCCCTTGGTAGGGAAATCGGACACCTCTACCGGTGAAGTGTAGCCGAAGGATCTTTGGTTGGTATTACCTTACCTCAGGCTCGAAGGGTAGAAGCCCGTCAGCTGATCTCCCTACCTACGGTGGCAGTTGGAAGAGCAAATTCTTCACCGTTGGGGAGGCTGGGGGCCTGTTGCGCCGTGGCGAGGAGTCCCTCAGATCCATGGCATTTCGCATTCAGGTCATTTATACGCCTTGTGAATTTTACTTTTAGTTTTCTACTCGCGTCTGTTTTCATTGTCTTGCTCTGGTTGTTTTTGCGGTCTCACAGGGTGCTTCTTATTCGATTGGGAGTAAGCTTCGAGCACGTGTGCTGGCTGCTCTTTCAAGCGAGCTCGTGCGAGAGACTGTTGACACCTCGGAGCTTTTGGAGTCCGACTTAATACCAGCGAAGAGATGAGTGGCGGGATCGCGAGATGTTGCTGTGAGCGTGGGGACAAGCTGAAGGCTGCAGTACCTCAAAAGACCACGGCCGAGATCAGGTGCTCCACCTCCATCAGCTCGAGCTTACGCTCCTGCTTGGCTCGGCGGTCGGCGTGCAGAGCGAGGTCCTCCTCGTGGGAGACGGAGGGCTATTCCCCGAACCGGCAGTGTCTGAGGCGAGTCGGCCCGGTGGTTCAGAGCACTTACGGAAGGCTTTCAATGAAGAGGCGGCCGAGCGGGTTTCGGATGAGATAGAATCCTGTTCTCACTCGGTGCTATGTAGTATCTTCAGTGACTCTCCTCTCGAGCATTGGTATCTGCGACCGAGGCTCGATGAGATTACTCACGAGTTCAGGGAAGAACTCAGAGCAAGGTTCGAGCTTGGGCGAGGCTTTGAATGAGCGAAGGAGGAGAATCGAGAAGCTGCTGGATGAAAATATAAATTTTGCGAGAGAAGGCAGTGGTGCAGACTCGAAGGTCTCGGGCTTGAAAGGGAGTTGGTGAGGTCAAGAGCAGTGAGCACGCTCGGAAAGACACGGATACTCGGAAGTCTTATTACTGAGCAGCTCGTGGAGGAGAAGCTGCTCGTCTTGAGAGCAAATTGACACTCTGAAGGTCCGACTTGCCACTTGAGTACAACACTGAGGCGGACTCCATTCTGATGCCTTATGTATGCTTTTGGCAAGGCATACCCGAGCCGAACATGTCGAGGTTGAAGGGTATGTTGCCGAGTACATGAGCGACCACAGTAGCTACTTCATCAGAGCCCCAGGTGTGGTCGGTGAGTAGGCTCCCTCTTCCAGGTGCCCTCTCTGCTGAGCTCCTGCGGTGATCTTCCTCTCTTGAAGCTCCTGTTGGTGATCTTCCTCCTGCTTGAAGCTCCTGCTTGGTGTCCTTCCTCCTGCCCTCCTGCTGATGGTCCTGCTGCTGCTGCTGCTGATGATGTTCACTGACTTGCGATCTTTGCTTCTTCCTCTTTTTTTTTTTTACATATGTAATCTTTTCTCATGAAATAAAAGATACATGTTTTGAACAATTCTATTGATTTGCTTAGTGTACACGCATTCTTGTCTTATCGTTGAATTAACTTTGAATGTGCTTCTAGAGTAAAAATTTTCTAAGTGTTGTACATCCGTTTTATTTATGAATGCATGGTAGAGTTTTGCTCGACTTAGGCTAAATAAGCCTTATATACTATTTTGCGAGCTCATTTGACTTGCTCGAGCACTGCATTTGGCTCTTCTTGAGACAACGTCACTGCCAGAACTTAGGCTAGGGACTTTTAGATAAGGGTTCTTTTGAACTCCTGCTCGAGACTGTAATTGACCGGAGCTTGGCACGAATCACTCTAATGATTTAGGCTTTGGGATTTCATCTTGGGGATGTCTTCTTACGCTCGAGCCTTTTAATTGACCGAGCTCTTGGATAATACTCCTGCTCTGGTTTCGAATAACTTGGAGCTTGGCAGCATCACTTCAATGAGTTAGGCTAC
Organism: Murraya koenigii; assembly: GCA_025617385.1. Taxonomy (NCBI): domain Eukaryota; kingdom Viridiplantae; phylum Streptophyta; class Magnoliopsida; order Sapindales; family Rutaceae; genus Murraya; species Murraya koenigii. The sequence goes on from CM046819.1 coordinate 15,317,687, forward strand.
GGGACTTCGTGCTGAGGAGGTCTTCTTACTCCTCGAGCCTTTTAATCGACCAGAGCTCTTGAGATAACACTCACTGCTGCGGTTTTCGAATAACTTGAGCTTGGCACGTCCGCCTAATGAGTTAGGCTTTGGGACTTCGGCGAGGAGTTCTTCTTACGCTCGAGCCTTTTAATTGACAGGGGTTACGATGACACTCCTGCTCTGGTTTTGAATAACTCAGAGCTCGGCGAGTCACGCCTAATGAGTTAGGCTCCGGGACTTCATGCTGAGGAGTTCTTACCTGCTCGAGCCTTTTAATTGACCCGAGCTCTTGAGATAATACTCACTGCTCTGGTTTTCAAATAACTTGGAGCTTGGCGCAATCCACTTTAATGAGTTAGGCTGCGGGACTTCATGCTGAGGAGTTCTTCTTACGCTCGAGCCTTTTAATTGACCGGAGCTCTTGGATAATACTCACTGCTCTGGTTTCAAATAACTCGAGTTGGGCGCAGTCACGCTAATGAGTTAGGCTGCGGGACTTCATGCTGAGGAGGTCTTCTTCTCGTCGAGCCTTTTAATCGACCGAGCTACGAAACACTCCTGCTCTGGTTTTCGAATAACTAGAGCTCGGCCAGTCCGCACTAATGAGTTAGGCTTTGGGACTTCGGCGAGGAGTTCTTCTTACGCTCGAGCACTTTTAATTGACCGGGGTTACGATGACACTCACTGCTCACGGTTTTAAATAACTTAGGAGCTTGCGCCGATCACTCTAATGAGTTAGGCTCTGGGACTTCGTCTTGAGGAGTTCTTCTTCTTCCAGTTCTTTATTTTGAACTTGCATTATAAATGCTATTCTTACTTTTACATACATTTGTACTTTTACATATCCCATGCTTGGGATGAAATATTTACATTAGCATTTCGATACTGAGAAACCTATTGAAAATACTTCCTCGGGAGTTGTGCGTTCCATGGCCTCTTGACCTCTCGTCCATCTGGATGAGCAGGTAGGTATCTCTCGGGTCACTGTTAGTTGAGTGACTCGATAGGGACGCTTCCGGTTTGGTCCAGTACACCTTGTCTTGGGTCTTTCGTGCTACGGTTGACTTTCCTCGACACCCGATCACCCAGCTTGGAATCGGCGAATGTGTACGCTTTTGGTTGTAATAACGAGCCACTCTTTGTTGATATTACGAGATCTTGGCGGTTATCCTTTCTCTTTTTCTTCCAGTGAGTCGAGGCTGCACACATCCGCTCGTTGTTTTGCTCCTCGTTGAAGTGCTTCTGTCCGGTGTGTCCCGATTCCTATCTCGGTGAGGAACCAGCTGCTCGTGTCCAAATGCCGAGGAGAATGGGGTCTCTCCGATTGGCCGTTTTGTGTGTGGTTACGTAGGCCCATGAGACACGGGCAGCTCGTCCACCGAGCCCTTTTTGCTCGCTCGACGCTTGTCTTGAGGCGTTTTATAGTTTATTCGCGGCCTCTACTTGCCCGTTGGCTTGTGGGTGTGAGGAGAGCAAAACTTGACTCTATCCCAGGGTTACGGCGAAGTCTACGAACTTGCCATTATCAGCGCCTCCGTTATCGGTGACTAATGCATGAGGAATCCAGTACACTGCAAATCACGTTCTTCAGAATGAAATCGGTGGTTTTACACTACGTGATCTTGCTCGAGGCTCCCAGCTCGACCCGTTTGGTGAAATAATCAATCGCGACTATGGCATGGGTGGCGGATGCTCTCCACTTCGGCGGTGGCCGATCAAATCTATTCCCAGCTGAGCAAATGGCCATGGCGAATTCATCGCCGTAAGGTTCTCCGGAGGTGAGTCGGTGGTTAGCAAAGCTCGGCGACTCTTGCGACTTCTCGTCTTCTCACGAGCATCTTGGTGCATGCGGGGCCAAAAATACCCTTGCCTCGAGGCCTTGAAAGCCGAGGACCTCGAGCCGGAATGATTTCCACGGACTCCTCGTGTATCTCTCGGAGGGCGTAGTCGGCCTCCTCTTGGTACTAAGCACGCATGAGGGAGAGTGTACCCCGTCTATATAAGACCCCGTCGATGAGGCGTGCACGGCTGCTTTGCACCTCGATTTCCTTGCTGTTTCTTATCGGTTAGCCTTGTCCCTTCGCTTGAGGTAAGAAATGATCGGTTGCGTCCGGTGTTGCTCGTTGTTGGGTTCATCACCTCGTCCTCACTGCTCGATACTCGAGCGGTTTTGACTTCGAGAGGGATAGACTTTGGAAACTTGGGGTCAGGGTGGCTGCCATGCGAGCTATCATATCTGCTCGAAAATTCTTCCCCTCGGGATCTGTTCCACCTCGGCGACTTCGGAAATTCTTCGTTCAGTTGCCTTACCTACGAAGGTAGGCATCCATCTTCTCCCGCTGCACTGAAGCTCTCGTCGGGGTGATTAGTTACCAAGCTGTGAGTCCGATTCGAAGCTTTATTTCCTCTGCTTTTACTACGGGGCGAGCTTGAGCCCGCTATTACGACTCGTACTCGGCATGATTGTTGGTGACTTGAACTACTAATCTCGGCGTATTGCATCTCGCCCCTACGGACTTTCGAGCACCGCCCCTGCTCCTGCTCCACGACTTCCACGGGATCCATCTCTGTGACTACCCGTGCTTTGGTTGATGCACGGGAGCTTGATGAGGTTCGCTCTCAGTCTCTTTACCGCCATGCGTGCACTCGACCACGAAGTCGGCTAAAGGCTGTGCTTTTATGGCTGCTCGGGGTTGGTAATTAAGGTCGAACTACGCTTAACTCCATGACCATTTAACTTGACCTTCGGAGGTCTCGGGCTTGTGTAGAGTTTGCACGAGGGTTGGTTAGTCGATACCGCTGCTGAATGTGCTTGAAAATAAGGCCTCGACTTTCGGTCGCAGTGACCGAGGCTAGTGCCCACTTCTCCATGGTTGGATCTAGGGTTTACGCTTAGCAGCGCTACTGCTCGTGTAATAAGCAGGATCTTGTACTCCGATTCCTCCACTTACAGGCCGAGCTCGTTGCCCGTTGGGATCTGACCAAGTATAGAAGCGAGTACCTCTCCTGCTCGAGGTGTTGTGATAGTAGACTTTTAGCAAATACTCTTTCAGTTCTTTGGAGCACCTCCTCGCATTCAGGCGTCCATTTCGTCTTCACTGCCTTCTCCGTTTCACTGGAAGAGACTCGGCATTATCAAGTGGCTCGAGATCACGAACTTGTTGAGGGCAGCTAGCTTGCGGTCGAGACTACTGTATCTCGCTTGAGGTTACTGAGGGACCTCATTTCTATCACTTGCCACGATCTTACTCGGATTGGCCTCGATCCCCTGTGACTCACGCGTGAAACCTAGGAATTTTCCGAACTCACTCCAAGCACATTTTCGGGGTTTAACTCGTTCGGTACTTTCTTGGGAGTCGCGAAGGTCTCCTCTAGATGCTTTACATGCTCTTCGCGTCTACAGACTTGGTGATCATGTCATCTACATATACCTCCGTAGTCAGAGCCGGTCGATGGCTGAAAGCCTTATTCACTAGCCTGCGATCGTCGCCCTGCATTCTTTAGGTAGAAGGCATGACCTTATGTGATCTGACCACGATTGGTGATGAAAGCTGTACACTCCTCGTCCGATTGGTGCATGGGAATTTGGTTATATCACGAGAATGCATCCATGAAGCTAAGCGACCTGGTGCCTACTAGTAGAGTCCACCGGTTGAGTCTATCTTTGGTAGTGGAAAGCTATCTTTCGGGCATGCCTTATTCAAATCTGTGAAATCAACACGCATTCTCCATTTCCCGTTTGCTTTCTTCACTGGCACTGCATTCGAGATCCGTTCGGGGTAGGACACCTCCGTATGAATCCACTTTCGTGACTTTTCAACCTCGCGATTGATGGCTTCGTATCTCTCACGGTTCCGCACCTCCTCTTACGCTTTCTGAAGCAGCATCTCTCCGTCTTGCCGACTGTGACACGCCGCTACGGGTCGATCCGGGCATATCATCATGCGTCCATGCGAACACATCTGCGTGTGCTCGCGGGCATTCCTGACTTTTCCTTGACGGCTCGCTAAGGCTCGGCCAGATTCGGATTTCTTACCGGGGTCATCTGCTCTCACCTCGAGCTCCTCCAACTTCTCTGCGGCTCTTGCCTTGGTTCCTCGATTCACGCCCTCGTGTCTAGCGAGGTGTCTGCATAGTTTCTTTGGCGGCTCTGGCGTAGTGACTCCTCGCCACCGCTTTGGCTGCCTTTCACGACCACTATAGCCCGTTTACTCGATATTTTAGGGCTAGGTAATGGGTGGACACCACGCGTTGGGTGATCCTCGTAAATGGCCTCCCGAGAATCGCTCGGTATGAGGTTTGGTTTCATCTACCACCACGAAATCCGACATCGTGTTCTTCTCGAAGGCTTCGAGCCCGTAGTTCTTGCCTGACTTGATGATTCACAGAGGTATTAGCTTTCCTCCCAGAACCCTTGAAGAAGTGCTCGTATGCTCGAGGCTCGCGCCGTATTCCTAAATCCTCGAGTGTGGATTTGAAAAGAATATCTCAGAGCTCCCAAGATCGACCGATGTTCGGTCGACTTCACTATTCAGCTACATTGGCTTTTACCACGGGGCATCTTCGGTGGAGTCTGACACCCTCCTCGTCTTCATACATCCGCATGATTGGCACTTGCTAGAACGCATGGCCTTGGGCCGGGAGGCGGTGAGCAGGACTTCTCGGTCGGCGGTGGCATATCTGCGATAGTTTTTAGGGCCTGTTAGAACTTAGGCCATCGTTGGCCCACTGAAATTACTCTCGTGGATGGTGGTTCAGTATCGATTTCGTAGGCACTGGTCACCTTCTTGTTTGTTGTTCGACTCAGGGTGCCCTCGCCTACAAACTCATCCGGTGTCGATTTCAACTAAATCTTACTACGGTTTTCAAATCACGACATCGTGATGTGGTGTGACCATGGTCTCCGTGGAAGCAGTGAAGCGCCCTGCACTCACTTGCTTGGTGGCGTGGTCATCGGCGTTGGAGGGCTTAGCGATCCACGCTCCTCGACCACTGAAGTATCTCTTGAGATACCTTCGACTTCATTATCTTGTCCGTAAGCGGGGCTCTGTTCCACTACTTGTATTGCCCTATCCTCGGGAAGCTTCTTGGTGGGGGTGGCGATGCACGATCACCCTGTTGTGACTCGCCTGAGTCTACTCGGTGGTTGGTTGCGGGGTATGTGGCCATCGTGGCCTTGTATTCTCTGTGATCCGGCACGGAGACTGCGAGGTGGTTGGGGACCGTCCATGGTGGGGAACTCTACGTCTGGGTTGTCTGAGCTGCCGGTCCACTGCTGCCTTTGGAGCTGTGTCCGCCAGGCGGGACTCCACTTTCTCCTTCCTTCTTGCTCCGGTGGCTTGTTCGCTCCTCGGTTTAGCGACCTTTTCTTCTTGATTACCATGTCCGGTTTACTTGTTCGTACGCGTCCAGAATATGAGCGGATCGATGGACTCAGTGAGTTATACCGTAGTCTCCCAGTCAGAACACCCTCTTTTAATCCACTTAGAGCTTGGGGATGGTTGAGCACTACGAGATCTGGGACCGATCTATGGTATCTTTTGATAAACTCCGGAGGACTCTCCTTCTTCTGCCTCGCTCGGCGACTCCAGTCATGTCATCCTCGGGGTCACTGGCGCCAGAGTATTCTGCGAACTCACTGCGCATCTGTTGAAGCTTCGAAATGCTTCCCAGGTAGAGTCTGCGGTACCGTTCTCTCGCCGCTTCCCTCGAGGTGAGCGGGAAGGCTCTGCACTCTCTGTCTTGCTGGCGGACCTTACACCCCTGTCATGTCATTGAGCCAGCTCTATGTGTACTAATGGGTCACTCTTTCCCGAATATTGCGGATCAGGAGGCGAAAGTCACGTGGGATCGTGACACCCGTGATCTCAGGAGAGAGGAGATTCGTTGTCGGCGTTATTCGCCGACTTGGACTCTTTCGGTTCCCAGAAGATCTTCCATGACTTGTGCCAGACTGCGTACCTCTCCCTCGACTCCTCCGAGCGAGAGGTTGGGGTACATCTCCTGCAAATGTTGGCGAGACCCACTTCCTCCGTGTTTGTTTCTTCTCTCATTGCGACATTTGGTGCCAGGGTCTTTGGGCTTCATCTCCGCATTTTCCGAACATGGCGTTCCCTCGGCTGGACTCGGGACATTGTTGCATGCTTTTCTCGTCCTTCCACGAATTCTTATAGCGAGGAGGTCATAGTTTCGATCTGTTTTTCCATCAGATCCATTCTTTCATGGATCTCCGCATTACAGGCCTCGTTGGCCATTTCTCTCGAGTCGTCGATTCTTGAGGACTTACTCCTCTTGGTTGTTTCCCTCGTACGTTGTGTTTTGTGTGTCTTGATGTATTAGGAAATCGAGGCTTTTTGTGCCGATCCGCGAGCGGGCGCAAAGATGTTGATCGCGATTTTCGCGCGTGCCTCAGCGGTGCTTGAACGCTTCAGCGGTACCTCCAAGCGGTTCGGCGAGGCGTGCAGCGTCGAACGCCTACGCTCGCGACAAGCTCGAGGAGGATTGCCCGCTGTCTGTTCCGTGTCTGTCTTACGAGCGGTGATCTCCGGACTGTACTCGCGAGACCGGATCGGGGTCGTGGGCGTGTCCGTGAAACCCTCCGACCGTTCAGTCGTGATCGGGTTTCTCTTTTTGGTATCTCCGCTTAGTGAGGGAGGCCAGGAAAGATGAAAGAAGTATTATATCGCCCACTTTTTGGATAAGTATGGTGTTTTGAGAGAATCGGATGAGAGAGATTTGAAAAGGAAGAACACGTGAATTAGAAAATCCAACCTTTGAGAATCAGATTCTTGACCCTGTCTTAGTTCTTACCCGTTTCATTTTATACTTCTATTTTTCATCTCTTTTCCTTTCCAGGTATGTCAGCTCCATGCTAGTAGTATCTGGATCCTCGGCGGTCGGGTTTGGCGGAATATTCACAGGGATGGCGGTCATTCCACTAACTTGGATTCACGTGGCGGATCACCGTATCGGGCGAGTCGCGAGGAATGATGACACGCTGGTGGCGCGTCTTGGCCGTGCAAACAGCGATGTCACCTCTCGCATGTGGGACCGCTTGTCGAGACATCAAAGGTGTGCGGGATTACGAGATAGCGGGTCGGGTTGCTGCAGGTCGGGTCTTGTCCGGTGTGCTCGTGAATCCCTGCGGCGAGAGAGATGTGCTTCGGTTACCGACGCTGGCCGGCTTTGACACGAGGGGCGACCTCGGCGAGCGAGGCTCCGACCTTGACCGAGCTTTGTCACGAGGGCGACCTCGGCGAGCGAGGCTCTCGGCCTTGACCGGCTTTGACACGAGGATGACCTCGGCGGGCGAGGCTCTCGACCTTGGCCGGCTTTGTCACGAGGGCGACCTCGGCGGCGAGGGCTCCGATCTTGACCGACTTTGACGCGAAGGGCAGCTCGGGCTGGATTGCCCTCGGGAGTCTTGCTTCAGTTGGAAGGGTTCGAGGACTTGTCGATATTCACGCATCGTCGAAAGGACTTTAAGGGCTGTTGATATTCTACATACTACGGAAGAACTTTGAGGACTGTCGATATTTTACCCGAACATGGAGATATATAAAAAGCGGAGAAAATGAGGGACTGTGGGAAACCTAGCTCTGATATTAGAGCTAAACTTCTTTTATTTATTACAAGCTAGATTGAACGGGCTCTGCCCATTAAAACACACTTGGATCCCCTTCATTATTTAGGCACATTAAGGAATCCTACATACCTTATATTACAAGGTAAAACTGCGTCACCTTATTTTCCAAATATTACACACAACACATCAAGTTCTAGAAATGCAATTTAAACAAAAGGGTGACAAAATCATGACCAATGATTTTGTTACCGTTCTGTAACCCTTTATAACCATCACGTTTCTTCTCATTTCCAGTACAAGCTCCAATACACTTGACCATCAAAAGTCCACGTAGTGTCCAGCACAGAAATAGCTCCATTCCCATCTTGATCTCGAAAATCAATCTTCAAAAGAAGAGAACCTCCACCATCAGACGTCACACGGCTATCAAGTTTGAATTCGTTCAATCGAACCACAGTTCTAAAGCCATGACCATCCCTTCTTGTACGGACCTGCCTTATCAACATGCCTGAAAAGTCCATTAACATAACCAGATGCAACAATATAAACAACATCATGGGTGTCCAAAATATCTGATTTTGGAGGAGGCAAATGTTCTCTCCAATTATTTTCTGTAACGCCGGGAACAAATACTACCGCCCAAGACGTAGCAGTAGCCCAACTTTCACCAAACAAACCAATATCCAACAAATCGTAGGTCTTCAATTCATCAGCCCCGGCATAACGTATGAAAACGTAATCTGATGTAAAACCTGTCAATTTGCGTTGAGCAGAGACCTTCACCGGAGCATGGGCAGACGCCATATTGTCTCCTGCATGCAATCAATGAAAATTATATAAGAACTCGGCTTTTATATAAAGAAAAGTTAATTGAATTCTAGAACAATTACCTTTTCCTTTTTCTTTGTTTGATGGACACCTGTCTATTCTGCTGCGTTCTAAATGCACATTTTCGATCCTATTTATACCAAGGGAGCTCGAGTTCAAACAAATCACTGACAATTGACTGCATTCTTTTTCACATTATCACTCGATAAGGATTCGCCTACGATGCATTGTCTGCACCGTGCAGCAAAATTCATAACCGCCATTGCATTGGTAGGTAGAAATTGGACGGTTGGGATGTCTTTGAAATGAAAAGGCCAAAGAAGGGCAACCGGCAACTTGGGTCGTAACACTGGGACTGGTGTGAAAAAGGTTAAATTTTATAATTTTAACAGCATCTGAGGGTACGTGCGGTAGTGGAAACAAGGAAAATTTTATTGAAAATAAATATTGGATTTTAATTGTTGGGCATCTTATAACTTATCTTCTGTCACCAAATCAATCAATGTAATTGTTTAACATCTTTACCATAATTAAAGATTTTAAATATTGTTTAGCATCTTTACAACCAATAACTAAAAGTTTTTATAATTAAATTTTAAATATTAAACGTCAAACTAACATTTAATGATAATTTTTACCACTTATCCATCAACTACCAATTCACATGTACAAATGTAAAATACCAACAAATTAACCTATCGTAGACTCCCAAACCTTTCTTACCCCTTCATCTTATCACTATTTTAGTTTATAGCACTCGATCACTTTACCTATCCATGGTTCATGATTGAATCTAGTATCTACGTATACATGCATCCATGCCTCTCTCGCAAATCACCTTCTCATTCATGATTTACATCCAATATCTTCAATTTTTTGTTCCCGATATTCTATCCTGTATTCTCTGTCCTAACACTAGGTTCTTTTCATATTAGGCCAATATAATATAACTCTAGTTTACTTTTCTAACCACACATTTAATTTCTTTTTCCATTCTCGTTCGGTAGAATCCTTGTATTACTTCAAATACTACACAATCAATTTCATGCAAACTGAAGATATTGGAATGGAGAAGTATGCCATATACGCATCAAATCAGCAATAACCATGAATCAAATTTAAGCAAAAATTTATTTATTGGATCATTATTGAATAATGAAAATTTATTTATAGGATCACTTTTTTTCTTTTATACACAAATTTTCAAATTATATTTAATGACATTTTTTAATTCACATTTTTTACCACAATTTAATGCTTTTTATTTATGTCGCAATCTTTTTTATTTATCTATAATTGAAAAATATAAATATTTTCTTAATTGGGCCAAACACATTGCAAATATATGGCGAAGTTTTAATTTTTTTTTTGGAGTTTTGATATTTGACCTCCTCATTATATCTCATTAGCCTTCACTAATTATTTTTATGCTAATGTCTATTTTATCTTTATATGAAATGATTTAAAAGGGTAAATAACTTTTAAGTGCACCTACATGATAATTTTTATTAATATTTAATTTAGCTAATCTAATTTCTTAAATCCTAATTTTTTAAAATTTTTAGATTATTATCTTTTATCAAATATTGTATACTCTACTTTTGTAATTATGGAAAAAATTAATTTACAATACTCAATAGAGGATGATGAAGAAGTATCAAATCTTTTTTATGGTTATAGCGATGGATAAAACCTTTAAAAAGAAATAGATGTTGTAAATTTTACAATTATATATATGTATATATATATGTGTGTGTGTGTGTGTGTGTGTGTGTATTTATAGCTGTATGAATATATTATGAAATAAAGAAATAAAGAGCATAAGTAAATTGATATGCCGTGCTCAAAATCATCATCTTCTTATTCATTTTTTTTCTTTTGTATATAGAAACATATAGGGGCATTATAGTAATTTCATGTAAATGGATATAATGGTAAATCCACTGTTTCACAATACTCTCCCTTAGATTTACATTCATTTACATATGCAGATATTATTTGATGTGCTAATACTGCCTCAATAAAACATTGTCAGTAAAACCCAGTGGGACTAAACTTAGTTGAAGGAAAAAGAGTACGGTGCACATTTTTTAAATATAATCGTAGAAAATCTTATTAGAAAAAAATACGCTCCCCGATGAAATATCTTCTCGAAAATTGATACAAGTAAATCTTATATCGATGACAGCGTATCTACTTAACATCAATTTTCTTATTCAGCTCATTTAATTGCAGGAGATATATAACGGCGAGCGACCGCATCAAATTATCTGCTTAAAGAAAATCTCATTGGAAATAAAAAAATTGATTAGTTTAAAGATAAATCAAGATATAGTATCAAGCATACCTGGATATGGGATAACCATCATGTAATTTTTCATAGATTTTCGGATAAGAAAATTTAATTTTGTATACAACTTTAATTTCGTATAAGCATCACTAGTCAAGTGGTTAGTTTTGGTTTTCTTGAAAATTTCAAAATGATAATATAATAGTATAACTGATAATTATGTATATAAGAAGTTTGTGGTGTGATGCATTAATATAAACCTTTCAGAAATTTCAATTCAAACATCTAAAAGCTTCACAAAAATAATGATGTAATCTTTAGTTCGACAACTTAAAAATATTTGTATATGTTTTGGATCATCTTCTAGGCATACTCCGTAGTTTGTTTGAAGTCATCAAAGACTTTGAGAATGTATTATCTAAAAGAAAAATTCACTAATAAATGGAGGAGGTGATGTTGGATTAATGGGGCTGTCTCACAAGTAGCAAATATTGGAGGAAGCCAAATTTTGGATATAATCCCAAAAGCTTTAATTAGAGGAAACATCATCGGCAAAACAAATAGGGAAGAACTCATTGTCTCGGTATGTATGAACGAATCATAACAATGATTGAACATGCTTATGCTTTTATTGCTTTACCGGTGGGTTTGGCACCTTAGAGGAAATTTTACGATTACATCATGGGCACAACTGAACATCAACAAAAAACTTATCGGTTTATTGGATGTAAGTCATTACTATGGCTTCTTAATGATATTTCTTAATATCATGCGACATGGTTTTCTTTCCCCTTCATCACGAAGAATATTTGTTCATGCCAAAACTGCCACTGAATTAATTGATCAATTGCAAAAGTATCATTATAAACCCAACTCAATTGTTTCTCAACTTGATTGGTTAGATATTGAGAGTAACAAGAAACATAAAATAGTAGAATTAAATATATCATTGTGATTTGTAACTCCTCCTCATTTTTTTATTTTATCTATGATGTAATAAAATGAGTATTATTCACAAGAGTTTTTCAACATAAATTAATTAATAGATAACCATTACATTTCTATTATGCTCGATCTATAGGTCGAGACAATATTTTATTTTTAAAAAACTTTCTTCTTAATGATATTTCTTAATATCATGCGACATGGTTTTCTTTCCCCTTCATCACGAAGAATATTTGTCCATGCCAAAAATGCCACTGAATTAATTGATCAATTGCAAAAGTATCATCATAAACCCAACCCAATTGTTTCTCAACTTGATTGGTCAGATATTGAAAGTAACAAGAAACATAAAATAGTATAATTAAATATATCATTGTGATTTGTAACTCCTCCTCGTTTTTTATTTTATCTATGATGTAATAAAATGAGTATTATTCACAAGAGTTTTTCAACATAAATTAATTAATAGATAACCAATACATTTCTATTATGCTCGATCTATAGGTCGAGATAATATTTTATTTTTAAAAAACTTTCATGTCAAATTCTCCTTTTTTTTTAAATATTTAGCAATTTTAGGAGCTCTTAAGGAGTTCTAATTATATTCATGTCAACAACATAAAACTACTACAACTCATCAAGGACCATATGCCTTTTTGGAAATTACCTTGAGAATAATCAATATAAATCCTAAAATTTCTAAACTCATTTACCTTTTTACAAGTTACTATCATTCAGGAATTTACGTCACTTTAAAGATAATAAGTTCATCTAGAAATATGATGTAGATAATGTGGGTACGTTTATAACTTGAGCTTTATTTTCAATTGGTTCCTGATTTTTCATTCTCTTCTTCTGGGAAGGATTGTCTTTGAAATCAAGTAGTTTGTCACGTTTATGACATGTAATAGATAACATAGTAGCTATTCATACACTTCATTATTCGACAAGAAGAATTACCCGGGTTAGTATATTGGTAGCTATAAAATATGACTTGATTACTTTGTTATATCTAGATCTGGTAATTGGTTTTGTAATTTATTACAAAATTATTATCCTTCGTACTTCATTCTCACATTGACTTGTATGAGTAACTAATTGAGGCAAAGTGAAAAGTTTTCTAAAATAATTCATGCATTCCTTCATAAGGCTTTCGATTTCTCAACGATGGAAAATTCATTTCATCAAATGATAATCCATAAACATATGCAAATCATCCAATAGGGGTTTAAGATATGATCATCATAAAATGATGGAATCAGCCATACAAATAGAATATTGTGTGTGTATAATAAATAAATATGTAACCACCACACATGCATATTTTAAAATCATAAATTAGTGAAATAGTCTATTATGTGGATGAATTAGTCCACATATATTCTCCATATTCTTTGTAGACATTTATGACCAATCATAAGAGAACATGGTCCAATCACATATTTTTCTTATGAGTACATATTATAAATAATTTCAATGGACAATAGAAACTTCTGTTTCTTTAACAAATGTCCATGAGAATATTTCAATAATTTTACGGATCATTATAATTTCTGAATGTCCAAAGGCAATCAGCTAATAATATAAGTATTTTGGACAATGAATTTCTGATTTATTACTAAGTTAAATTTTATGTATTCAATACTTTTATATGTGTAATCTTGATATGATATCCATTTTATTGGATATTTTCAAAATACATAAGTTTCTTCTCGATCTGATTGAGAACAAGGCATAATTCTTTTGGGACATCCAATTGGTATGCATGACCAAATATAATGAATATTTGTCAAATGATATTAAACAAATTATAATATCAAAATAATATTAATATAGGCTGTACTACAAAACTAGCCATAAATCTCAATGTAATAATAAAACATAAAAGAATAAACATAAAATAAACACAAAACTGAATTGTTCACCTTTAGTAATTTTCTCAATATTATGAATATCTTTCTAATACTTATATTCATTTTAGAAAATAATAAATTTCTCCCACCTCATTTGCATTCTAAACTTTAGGTTACAGTAATAATATTAAATATATGTAAAAATAAATTTTAATTTATTAAAATTAAAATAATTCAATAGATGGTTAAGCCAATCATAATTTATTAAAATTAAATAAGTTAATAGACAGTTAATCTGATCATATTAATAAAATAAATTAACTAAGTCAAATTAATAATAACAATACTAATAAAATTGAAGTACCTTGCATAAAACATAGGTACACGTATCGAACTCAGAATAATTATGAACTTTAGGTTCAAAATGTTGGTAAATATGTTACCATATACAATCTGAAACTTTTAATTCAGATATACACAAAAATGTATTTCAGATTTTCAGGTTCGTAATGTTTAAAAATTTCAAGTTTATATATACAGATATTTCAGATTTGCAGATCTCAAAATCAATTATTTCATATACAGTTGTATCAGATCCACATATTTCGAAATCAGAACTTCTACAATTATTTCATGTAGAAATGTATTAGATTCGCAAATCTCAAAATCAGAATTTCCACAATTATGTCATGTACAACTATTTCGTATACATAGATCTTGATAATGGAAATTCTAATCCATGTACATAAAATTATAAAATTAGATCTTCAAATTCTAATATAAAAATCAGGAACTTCAAGTCCCAATTTAAAGTTTAGAGCTCCATGTCCCAAAAAAAATTTCAAATTATAATACACATATTTGTTACAATTTCTGTCATAGTACAAATATTATGAACAAACTAAAATATATATGAGCTATATCATAATTTAAAGGTTAGTTAAGGATTTGAATGATATTTACCTTAAAACTTCAAGAATACCAAACATACCCTTAAAATGAGAAATTTCCAAACTGTCCTCACTATTCTACAATAGCCAAAAATCATGATCCGATGACCGGGAAGGTTAGAAATTGAAAGTTCAGGTTGTGAGAAACACAAACGCACCAGCGGTGAGAATATATATATATATATTTATATTTATATTTATAACTATATGAATATATTATGAAATGAAGAAATAAAGAGCATAAGTAAACTGATATGTTGTGCTCAAAATCATCATCTTCTTATTCATTTATTTTCTTTTTTATATAAAAACATTTAGGGGCATTATAATATTTTTACGTAAATAAACATAGTGGTAAATCCACTGTTTCACAACAAGAGAGAAATTATAGTATTATAAATTTTTTAAATATATTTTATAAATTTTATATGGTGTGTGTTTAGAAAAATATAAAAATTATAATAATGGTAAATTCACGATTAGGTGGGATAGGTTAAAATATAAAAATTAGTTTAAAATTTTTAATGAGATTAATTGAAAAATGAGGGTTGATGAAATATAATAAGGGAGAGCTATTGCACTCACAATGTTGAGAGCAACGGTTCGAGCCGCTATAAAAATATTTATTGGGGTTATTTAAAAAAAAAAAGGGAGTCAAATATTAACACTAATTTTTTCGTTGGCTTGTCAAACAACTGTGCTATTTGGAGGATGTTGATGCTGTTTTTCGCGTGCCCTCAAATGGTGTCGAAAGAACTCCTGCTCGCGGTATGCTCGAGCTCGAGCAGAAGTGTTCTCCGGTTTCAGTTATCCTTTGTTCACTGGAACAGTGACCTTCTCGGACCTATATTCACAAAAACAAGGTCAGGGGTCGCCGGGTATTTTTCCGGCGAAAACCCTTCGACGTTCAAGTCAGTGATCGGGTTGTTCTTGTTGTATCCCTCTTTGTTAGAGAGACTGGAAGAAATAAAGGGGTATTTTGTCTTTTTACGGTCAGGATAGCTTATCAGAAATCTTGAGGAAAGATAAGAAAATGGGGAAGAAGAAGAAGAACCTGTGTGAACTCTCGGAACCCCTTACCTCTGTTTCCATTTTCTTTTTATACTTCCGTTTTCCCGCCTTTTTTTCTTCGGGGGAGGCCGTTCTCGCGTCTATGGTACCTGGGCCCCTCTGACAGCCGGGATTACTGCGGCACACCCTGGGAATACGGGATGTCAGGTGGGCATGGGTTCCCGTAGTCTCATGATAGTGTCGATCATGCGCGTATGAAATGATGACACTGTAGGGGCGTGTGCCGGCCATCGGTAACAGTGACGACACCCTACCGCATGGGGCATTGGTCAGGCATCGATCGCCATGTCGAGTCGCTGGAGAGACGGGTCGGACCGTTTCGAACCGACTGTATCTAGATCTTGCATTTCTTCTGTGTCGTGACTAGCGTGATTGAATTGTGCTCGGAGGACTTGAAGACCCTGAGCAGAAGAGTGAGCTCGTGTTTCGATTGGCCTAGAGGTTCCTCGACCTTGACCAGCTTTGATGGGTTATGAAGATCTCGAGTAGAAGAATGAGCTCGGGCTCGACCAGTCTTGGACTCCTCGACCTTGACCAGCTTTGACACCTAGTAAGGCTGTCTTCGTGCCAGCGGTGGGGTGTTCTGCTCGGATTGGACTGACTTCGAGGAGTTTTACTCTAGCTCGATTGGCCTCGAGGTGACATTCCCGATATTAACAAAACACCAGTTCCCCAGTTTCTAGCCTTTGGAGTGAAGCGAGATAAGACTGGAAACTTCTTGTATGGGCCGGCATCCCTGCCTTTCCATTTCCTCGTGTTGAGCTGTCTTCTGCTTCCATCATTTCACATTTAATGCGGGACATGTGGGAGAATCCGGGCCGTACGTTTGAATTTTGAAGAGACGTTACTTGAACAGTCGCATCTTTTGTGAGGCGTGCCGTCAGCTGAAGAGACTCATTCTCCCCTTTAAAAACCCTCGATTTCTTCACTGTGCTTCCTATTGCTCATTTTTACTCAGACCAAAGTTACTCGCTTGTAAGTGTTTCTCGTCTTTTTCTTTACCGTCGCTGCTATTTCTGACCGTCAGCTTTTGTTTAGGTATAGACCTCTTTCCTTTTTCTTGTTTCTGTTCTGTTCTTCCTTCATTTGTTGTTTTGATTCCAACCGAGTAGACTGTGACTATAGGAAACACGTCAAACACCCAATAACCCCGTAGGATGTCATCTGAGGAATCGTCCTCTGTAAGTGATGTAGAACCCCTTAGTATAATCCCATTGAGAGATTCTAGTTCAGAAGGGGTGTTAACTGTGGCGGAGACCCAGCCGCATCAGGGGGGAAGGGTCAGCCAACGGTCAGAGGGTAGGGGGTATCCCATTGACTCTATGAGGTGTGAAACTACACACCAAGATTTGGATAAGCTTAGGGACACCTACCACATACTGGACACTGTAGACTTGCAGGTGCCGGGTAAAGGTGATACACCCAGTCGTCCTCCCTAGGGGTATGTCACCTTCCACACGGAATGCTTTAAATGGGGGGTCAGGCTGCCTTTTCAGCCTTATTTTGCTCGAGTTCTGTCCAGATTTTGTTTGGCCCCGGGCCAGCTGAACCCAAATGGGTGGAGAGTCCTGTCTGGCCTCTATGTGTTGTGGAGATGGTGTAACCTGGGTGAGCCCTCGGTAGAGGAGATAAAGCACCTCTACTAGTTGAAATGCAGCCCGAAGGATGCTAGTTGGTACTACCTCACCTCCAGCCTAAAAGGCAAGAAACCCACAACTGATCTCCCCACTTCTTGTGGCAACTGGAAGGGCAAATTCTTCTTTGCAGAGGGAGATTGGGGGCATGCTACACTTCTCTCCGAGGGGATCCCTCCGGTTCCTCATCATTTTTGCACTCCAGGTCGTTTACTTGTCCAACAAATTTTTATTTTAGTTCTTCTTCTCGCATATTTTCTAACTATTTTGCTTTGGTTGTTGTTGCAGTGTCTTGGGGTGCCTCTTATAGAATTCGGGAAGCATTTCGAGCACGCGTCAACACAGTCCTTGATAATGCGAGCTCGTGCAGGGAGCTACTTACAGCATAAAATTTTGTGGAGTTTGGCCTGGTATCAGAGGAAGGGATGAGTGATGTGCTTAACATGTTGAAGAGACCTGCGAGGACCTCGGGACGTGCGGGCAGTTCTTCTGCTACAACAAAAAGGCCTCGAACCGATACTCCCCCTTCACCGGTTCGAGTTCCCCCGTCCGGCCCAAGAAACAGAGCGAGCAGAAGAAGGTGCAGCCCGCAGGCGTCCGAGGACTTTGTCAGACAGATGGAGGATAAGTTCTTAGATGGGATGGAGTCCTATGACGCTGATGAGCTAGTCGGCGCTTTCCACCGCCTCTCTTCTCGTGCTGCTGCTGTTGCTACCAGATTCAAGGCCAAGACTCAAGATTCCCAGAGGAAGCTCCGAGCAGAAATTCAGAGTTTGAAGCAGGGTCTTGAGCAGAAGGATGATGAGGCAACGAAGCTTCACGAGGAGAACTCCACACTCGAGGAGAAGGTAGCAATGTCAGATTCTAGGGCCTTCCAGTTCGAGAAGGAGCTGTCTCTCATCCGGGATGAGATATTCAACGCTCGGAAGGACTTGGATACGCAAAGGTTCTCCCTCGAGAAGACTATATAGGAGGAGGCTTCTCGCCTCTAGAAGAAGGTGGACTATTTGGAAGACCGGCTCATAACCGAGTATAATGATGGGGTGTCCTTCAACTATAACTGCCTCGTATTTCCCTTGAGCAAGGAACATCCTGAAGTGGACCTATCTAAGCTCGGGGCAAGCGTCGCGGAGTATATGCGCGAGCACGATGCCTCAATTCGAGGCCGGGAGTCCCTCCTACCGAGGCCTTTGCTGAGTCTGGAGAGGCTGCTCCTCCTGCTGCTGATGCCACTGTCCTCCTGCTGCTGATGCCACTACTCCTCCTGCTGCTGCTGCCCCTGCTCCTCCTAAGGACCCAGCTCCCCTTGCTAGCCCTACTGCTTCAGCCAATTGATCCCTTTCTCTCCTTTTTTTGTACTTGTAATTGTTTTTTGACGAATGAATAAAGAATACATGTTGGAAAATTTGCCTCTGTGTTTGAGTATATACTTTTGATTTGTATTTATGTATGAGATTGACTTCGTGCACTTGCCAAGTAAAATTTTTATAAGTGTTGGGCCCTTGTTTTTCTCCTCCAAGCTATTACTGCTCGTATCATCTCTTGGCTTATGTGTGGCATAGTCTTGCCTTGAGTTAGGCTTAAAGGCCTCTGTTTTATCTTGTGAGCTCGGTCCACTCGAGCCGATGTTTGACTTATGCTTAGCCCCTGTGCTTTTTGCGAGCCCATTCTGCTCGAGCCTGCAATTGGCTCATGCTTGGCTCCGTCTCGCCTTAAGTTAGGCTTTGAGACTTCTGGCCTTTGTATTGTCTTCACGAGCTTACCTTGCTCGAGCCTGTATTTGGCTCACACTTGGCACCGTCTCGCCTTAAGTTAGGCTTTTGAGACTTCTGGCCTTTGCACTTTCTTCGCGAGCTTATCCTACTCGAGCCTCCAATTGGCTCATGCTTGGCACCGTCTCGCCTTAAGTTAGGCTTTGAGACTTCCGGCCTTTGCATTTTCTTCGCGAGCTTATTGGCTTCAACTTGTACATATTGAATTAATATTAAAAGCGTTTCTCTTGCTTTTAAATACGTTCAAGATTTTACACATCTCCATTTCAGAAGGAATTGGATATTAATGCTTACAACACAAGGAAACTTACTAGAAATATTTCATGGCCTCTTGACTTCTCATCCATCCGGGTGAGTCAGCCGGTATGCTCCTGGTCCGGCTATTTGAGAGACTCTATAGGGACCTTCCCAGTTCAGTCCTAACACACCTTACCTGGGATCCTTTGTGCTCTGATTGACTCTCCTAAGTACCCAATCTCCCACCTGAAATCGGCGGATGTGAACGTTCCGGTTGTAATAACGGGTTACTCTCTGCTGGTACTCTGCGAACTTTGCAGCTGCCTTTTCCCTTTTCTCATCCAGCAAGTCCAAGCCTGCACACATCTGCTCATCGTTTTGCTCTTCCTTGAAGTGCTCTGTTCGGTGTGTTCCCATTCCTATTTCAGCTAGAACAACTGCCTCATGTCCAAACGCCAAGGAGAATGGGGTTTCCCCTGTGGTTGTTTTGTGTGTGGTTCTGTAAGCCCACAAGATACCAGGCAGCTCGTCCACCCAAGCCCCCTTCTACTCGTCGAGTCTGGTCTTCAGGAGACGTTTATAGTCTTCTTTACGGCTTCTACTTGCCCGTTGGCTTGCGGGTGTAATGGAGAACAAAACTTCAGCTCTATCCCCATGTTTTTACAGAAGTCTTTGAACTTATTGTTGTCAAATTGTCTCTCGTTGGCCGTAACCAACGCATGGGGAATCCCGTACCTGCAAATCACATTTTTCTAAATGAAGTCAGTGGTCTTGCTTTCTGTAATACTGCTCAAGGCTCCCACTTCAACCCATTTGGTGAAATAATCAATTGCCACCATGGTATGTGTTGCACATGCTCTCCTTTTTGGTAGTGGCCCGATCAAGTCAATCCCCCATCGAGCAAATGGCCATGGTGAATTCATCACCGTGAGGTTCTCAGGAGGCTGAGTCATGTAGTTGGCAAAGCTTTGGCAATTCTTGCAGCTCCTGGTCTTCTCTTGTGCATCCTGATGCATGCGGGGTCAAAAGTAACCCTGCCTCAAGGCCTTGAAAGCCAAAGACCTCACGCCAGAGTGGTTCCCGTAGATCCCTTCGTGTATTTCCCGGAGGACATAATCAGTTTCTTCTTGGTCTAAGCATCGCAACAGTGGGAGAGTGTATCCCCGTCTGTATAAGACCCCATCGATCAGAGTATACCTGGCCGCTTTACACTTCAGCTTCCTTGCCTGCTTCTTATCGGCAGGCAGTACTCCTTCCTTGAGGTAAGAGATGATTCTTTCCATCGAAGTGCTGCTCGACGATAAACTCATCACCTCATCTTCCTGCTCGATGCTCGAGCAGGTCTTGACTTCTAACGGGATGGAATTTGGTAACTTAGGGTCGGATGTGGGGGCCATGCGAGCTATCATATCAGCTCAAAAATTCTTCCCCCTTGCGATCTGCTCCACCTCGACTGTTCAGAAATTCTTTATTAGCTGCTTCACCTTACGAAGGTAAGCCTCCATCTTCTCGCCTGTTGCTTGGAAGCTTTCGTTGAGGTGGTTTGCTATCACCTGTGAGTCTGTTCGCAATTTTACCTTTTTTTCCTTCACTACCAGGGCGAGCCTCAATCCTGCGATCACAGCCTCGTACTGGGCCTGATTATTGGTGACCTCAAACTCCAGCCTCACGGCATACTGCACCTCCACCCCTTCGGGGCTGAGAAGCACGACCCCTGCCCTGGCTCCTTGATCCCCACATGATCCGTCCACTGTTACCACCCATGTGTTGCTCGTGGTAGAGGGGTCTGGTGGGTGCTCGCTATCCACTCTTCGTTTCTTTCTGTGCATTCGGCCACGAAGTCAGCTAAGGACTGAGCTTTTATTGCTGTTCGGGGTTGGTAGTTGGTGTCGAATTCACTAAGCTCCACCGACCATTTTACCAACCTCCCAAAGGTCTCTGGCTTGTGCAGAGTCTGCCTGAACGGTTGGTCCGTTAAAACCATCACCGAATGTGCTTGGAAATAAGGCCTTAGCTTTCTGGCTGCTGTTACCAGGGCCAGTGCTCATTTCTCCATCGACGGATATCGAGTTTCAGCCTCCACCAAAGCTCTGCTCGTGTAATAGACGAGGTACTGCACCCCTGACTCTTCCCTCACCAGAACTGAGCTCGTTGCCCATTGGGGCATAGCTAAATACAGAAACAGAACCTCCCCTGCTCAAGGTGTGGACAGCAACGGGGCTTTCAGCAAGTACTCTTTCAACTGTCCGAACGCTGCTTCGCATTCGGGTGTCTACTTCATCTTCCTGCTTTTTCTTATTTCCCGGAAAAAGACTCGGCATTTATCCGTGGCCCGGGATATGAACCTGTTGAGGGATGCCAATTTGTCTGTAAGGCTCTGTATCTCCTTGAGGGTACGTGGGGACCTCATCTCCACTACCGCTCTTATCTTTTCTGGATTTGCCTCGATCTCTCTATGGCTGAGCATGAAGCCCAAGAATTTTCTTGAACCAACTCCAAAGGCACATTTTTCGGGATTTAGTTTCATCCGATATTTTCTTAGGAGTACGAAGGTTTCTTCCAAGAGCTTTACATGTTCCTCCGACTCTTTCGATTTGGTGATCATATCGTCCACATAAACCTCCATTGTTCGGCCGATCAGTGGCTTGAAAACCTTGTTCACCAGCCTAAGGTAGGTTGCCCCTACATTCTTCAGACCGAAGGGCATGACCCTGTAGCAAAACAGGCCTTGGTTGGTGATGAAGGCTGTGCATTCTTCATCTGGCCAGTGCATGGGAATTTGGTTATAGCTTGAGAAGGCGTCCGTGAAACTAAGTAGCCCGTGTCCAGCCATAGAATCTACTAGCAGGTCTATCTTTGGTAATGAGAAGCTATCTTTTGGACAAGCTTTATTCACGTCTGTGAAGTCCACACACATTCTCCACTTCCCACTTGCCTTCTTCACCAACACCACATTCGAAATCCATTCGGGGTAGGAGACTTCCCTTATGAATCCTACTCTCAGCAGCTTCTCCACCTCGCAGTTTATGGCTTCGTACCTTTCTTGGTTGACGCACCTCCTCTTCTGCCTCACTGGCTTAGCGTCCTTCCATATTGCCAGCCTGTGACACGCCACCTCTGGGTCAATCCCGGGCATGTCCTCGTGTGTCCAAGCGAACACATCCGAATGTGCTCGCAGGCACTCGACCAGATTTATCTTCAGCTCCTCGCTAATGCTCGAGCCGATCCGGACCTTCTTATCGGGGTCGTTTGGCCGTATTCCAACTTCCTCTAATTCTTCAGCAGGCTCTTGTCTACCATTCTTCTACTCCCTCCTTGAATCTAAAGATGTTATTTACATGACTTCTTTTGCTGCCACAGCGTAACAGCTCCTCGCGACCCTCTGGTTGACCTTAACAACCCCTACAGCCCCATTTACTCGGTACTTCAGGGCTAGGTAGTGGGTGGACAATACTGATTGGCTGATTGTCATAAAAGACCTCCCCAATATTACTTGGTAGGGGCTGACTTCATCCACTACCACGAAGTCTAGCATCATGTTCTTTTCAAAAGGCCTCGAGCCCATAGTCACAGCCAATTTAATGATTCCCAGAGGGATCAGCTTTCCTCCCCCAAACCCTTTCAAGGAAGTGTTCGTCTGCTCGAGACTTGCACCCACTATTCCTAAATCCTCGAGTGTGGACTTGAAAAGATTGTCCACCGAGCTTCTCAAATCCACCAATATCCGATCAACTTCCTTATTAGCAACGTTTGCCTTCACGACTAAGGCATCCTCATGGGGGTATAGTACCCCCTCCTTGTCCTCCTATGTCCACATGATGGGCACCTGCCGCACCTTAGCCTTTTTGCCAGCAGGTGCAGCGAACAGGACTTCCCTGCCAGCAGCAGCGTATCTGCAATAATTTTTTCGAGCCCTGTTCGAGTTCCCTGCCATTGTGGGTCCTCCTGATATCACTCTTGTAGCCGGTGGTTCCAGCTCCATGTCATAGGCTCGGTCATCCTCCACTGGTTGCTGCTCAACCACCGGATGTCCTCCTTTAATGAACTCATCCAAATACCGATTTCTAACCAAATCTTCCACTTGGTTCTTCAAATCCCGACACTGTGACGTTGAGTGGCCGTGGTCACCGTGGAAGCGGTAAAACCGTCCCCTATCTCGTTTACCAGCTGGTTTAGCCATCGGTGTTGGAGGACTCAATAGTCCTCGCTCTTCTACAACTTGGAGTATCTCTTCGAGTGACACCTTCAATTTTGTGTATTGCCCATAGGAAGGGCTCTGCTCCACCACCTGTATCGCCCGATCCCTTGGGAAGCTTCTCGGTGGGGGTGGTAATGGACTGTCAGCTCTGTTGTGGTCCTGCATAGGTCAACTCGGTGGTTAGTTGCGGGATGGATGGTGGTCGTGACACTTGTACTCTCTGTGATCCCGGCCTGGAGACCTGCGAGGTGGCACGGGAATCATCCGTGGCTGGGGAGCTCTCTGATAAGGATTGTAGGGAGCAACCCGATCCCTCATCACTTTGGAAGTCAACGTTCCTCGGGCAGGACCTCATTTTTCCTTCCTCTTCGTTCCACGGCCCTGTTCACTTCTTAGCTTCGCAGCCTTTCCTCTTCGATAACCATGTCCATCTTCACCTGTTCATACGCATCTGAATATGAACAGATCGAAGGGCTCCGTAAATTGTACCATGGTCTCCCCATCCTGATTCAGTCCTTTAACCCCCTCAACGCTTGGGGATGATTAAATGCCCCAAGATCCAGAACCGTTCGGTGGTATCTCTTGACAAATTCCTGGAGGGGTTCTCCCTCCCTCTGTCTTATCTCCGACAATTCTATCATGTCATCTTCGGGGGTCACTGCACCCCAAAATTGCTCTGTAAATTCTCTGCACATCTGTTCAAAGCTCAGAATGCGTCCCCGCGGCAGCCTGCAGTACCACTCTCTCGCCCTTCCCCCAAGAGTGAGTGGAAAGGCCCTGCATCTCTGAGCTACTGATAGGCCCTGTACTCCTGTCATGTCATTGACCCGCTCTATGTGCACCAGCGGATCACTCTTCCCTGAAAACCTCAAGTCCGGGAATCGGAAATCCTAGGGGATCGTGACACCCATGATCTCCGCTGAGAGTGGAGACTCGTTGTCTAGCATTATCCTCCAGCTTGGGCTTTTCCTGTTTCCTCGGAGGTCCTCCACAACTTGTGCCAACCTGCGCACTTCCCCCTCTAACTCTTCCCTGCGGGAAGTTGGTGCTGTAACCTACAAATGCTGACGAGATTCTCTTTCCTCCATGTTCGTCTCCTCCCTCCCGGCAACATTTGGTGTTCTCAGTCTCTGGGCTTCATCTCCCGCATGCTCCCTGACGGGGGCGTTCCCACGACTGGACTCGGTGACGTCATTACATGCTTTCCTTTGTCCCTCCCTGAGTTCTTGTAAGATGGACGTCAGTGTTTCCATTTGTTTCTCCATCCGATGCATTCTCTCCTGGATCTCTCTATTTTGAGCCTCATTGGCCACCTCCCTCAAAGTCACCGACTCCTCCGGACTTACTCTCCTCCTGCTGTTTCCTCTCATTGTTGCGTTGTGTCTTCTGGACGTATTGGGAAATCAGGCTTTTTGAACTGATCCTCACAGATGGTGCTAAAATATTGATGCTGTTTTCTGCGTTCCCTCAAATGGTGTCGAAAGAACTCCTGCTCGCGGTATGCTCGACCTCGAGCATAAGTGTTCTCCCATTTCAGTTATCCTTTGTTCACAGGAACAGTGACCTTCTCGGACCTGTATTCACAAAAACAAGTTCAGGGGTCACCGAGTATTTTTCCGGCGAAAACCCTCCGACGCTCAAGTCAGTGATTGGGTTGTTCTTGTTGTATCCCTCTTTGTTAGAGAGACCGGAAGAAATAAAGGGGTATTTTGTCTTTTTACGGTCAGAATAGCTTATCAGAAATCCTGAGGAAAGATAAGAAAATGGGGAAGAAGAAGAAGAACCTGTGTGAACTCTCGGAACCCCTTGCCTCTGTTTCCATTTTCTTTTTATACTTCTATTTTCCCGCCTTTTTTTCTTCGGGGGAGGCCGTTTCCGCGTCTATGGTACCTGGGCCCCTCTGACAGCCGGAATTACTGCGGCACATCCTGGGAATGTGGATGTCAGGTGGGCATGGGTTCCCACAGCCTCATGATAGTGTCGGTCATGCGCGTATGAAATGATGACATTGTGGGGGCGTGTGCCGGCCATCGGTAACAGTGACGACACCCTACTGCGTGGGGCATTGGTTAGGCATCGATCGCCGTGTTGAGTCGCTGGAGAGACGGGTCGGACCGTATCGAACCGACTGTATCTGGATCTTGCATTCCTTCCGTGCCGTGACTGGCGTGATTGAATTGTGCTCGGAGGACTTGAAGACCCCGAGCAGAAGAGTGAGCTCGGGTTTTGACTGGCCTCGAGGTTCCTCGACCTTGACCAGCTTTGACGGGCTATGAAGGTCTCGAGCAGAAGAATGAGCTTGGGCTCGACCAGTCTTGGACTCCTCGACCTTAGCCTCGGGGTACGTTAAGATATAAAAATTAGTTTAAAATTTTTAATGAGATTAATTGAAAAATGAGGGCTGATGAGATATAATAAGAGAGTCAAATATTAACACTAATTTTTTCGTTGACTTGTCAAACAACTGTGCTATTTGGAGGAGTTGACCTATTTGTATTTAACAAACCCCCAACCCTCTCAAATCCCATGTTCAATATTTACAATTTTAGCCATGATCGAATTTGCATTGAAGATATCTAATTGTTGACACATTCTTTTTGCTAAAGTACATATTATCTTTACTCTCAACTAAATTTTAACACCCTTATTACCCCTTTATATTTTAACCCTAAATTAAATATATTTTCCTATTGTTTTTAAACCAATAGATAGCAATTAAGAAGAATAGAATTTATAATTAAAAAATCTGCAAAATTGGTTTTCAGCAATTGCTTGTTTAGGAGGAAATCTTTAGGGAAAAGAAAAGTTTTTTCTTAAAAAAAAAAAAAAAATCCACGAGCATGATAGGGTGTGAGCTGTATGACAGAAAACTGAAAAATTGGATTTGGTGATAAATGATTGTTATTGTTAAATTATGTTAAAAGTGTGTTATAGCAATTTATGTTGGTTTTAATTATTTAAATCGGGTAAATAGAGAAAAGCAGTTTTAAGAGATTTATAAATCGGTGCCAATTGTCCAATTCAATTTTTTGAAAACCAACACGTCATTTTGGGCTCATTTATCTTTTCACCTACTTGTTTTTTGGCAACACCTCACATACCATCTTAAAGTTATTTTCTAGCCTTTTCAGCTTCCTACCTAATATTTGTTACCAATTGCTTTGTATTACAAGCTTTGGTGAAGAACCGGACGTTACCAGAGCAGCAGGTTTCCAGGTTATCGACTGTAACATGTGTTAGCTTCTTGTCAAAATCAAGTCTTCAGGTTGCAGATTACGCACCGTAGCGAGAAATTGATTGCATACATATTTTTTTATTGTCATCCTAAAATTTAACTGGAATATGAGAAATAAATACCATTCTCATTCTTCTTCAACGTGTTTAGGCGTCCGGTCACGTGGTTTTGTATCTATGTCTCCATTGATTGCTTTTAAAATAAATAAATAAATTCTGTCAAGACTTGCATAGTTTAAATTTGTACTTTGCAGACTTGTAGTGCAACCTAAACCACTACCAGAAATTGGTGTTTAAAAACACACCATAATGTGGCAAAAAATTATAAATATGTGGATAAATATCATGTGTCACGAAAAATATTTTGCAACCGTTTCATCATTTAATGACTGTAGCAAAAGATATATAGCCACGACCATGACAGAGAAATTGGGTAAATTTTAGGTGTATGGGATATATTTAAAAATAAAACAAAATTCTATTATCATATAAAAATGATGAAAACATAAGCATAGTTGAATTAAGGTCATCAAAGAAAACAAAATAGAAACTCTGTTATTATATAAAACTGATATAAACATAAGGGGTGAGAAAATCAATTCAATTCTTACATTTTTTTTTCAACCATTAGATTTAATGTAATTTGAATCCAATGATCTAAAACAACTTACCGTGCTAACTTAAAACAACTTGCTATTAGTTACAACAAATTACATTATAACTGTAATTTTTTTAAAGTTACAGCAGTAAATTAATTACTTGTGTCATGTTCACACTGCGATATAAACTTATTCATGTCATATATATGCAATGTTAACTTGTTTATGACCTAATTTTAAAAATAATATTAAGATTTGTTAGTTTTAGATTAAGTTTTAATTTTTATATTAAGTATATGAAACGAGTCAACAAAAGTAATAAACACATCATATCCTTATTTTGGTGTTTCAATATGATTAATAAATGAATCATATCTAGCTTGCTTAAATTTCAAGCTGACATGAATAAGACACAATCTGATTACACGAATTGACATCCCAAGAATTATCTTACTGGTAGCTTGATGCTTCCCACTTGTGGTTATGGCTTTGCGACGAGGATTGTCTTCTATAAATGAATTGTCTCTTCGATTCTTTCCAATCTTGGATTTATTAAAGATAATTATCTTGTACTATCGAGCACTTAAATAATAAGATAAAACATATGGGGGACCGTTCACCTCTTTGCGTGATATTCCCATAGTCACAGTATTTAGCCTTAGCGTGCAACTTTGTAGATACAAGGAACATTAAAATCTTCCAGTCTAGGGCTTGATTTGTACTCTGTGATGAGCTACTGGGTATAAGCGACAGTGTTACAAAGTTCTATGCTGGTAATATGTTTTTTAAAAGTGATAAAGACATAAAAGCTTTTATAAAATGCTGTGTTCCCAATTAAGTGAGTAAATTAGACTAAGTTTTATCGTACTTGGGTATATACGTTCCAACGTGCAAGTGCCAATATCACCAATCATCACAAGAAGGGTTATGCAAACTTGGTTTCATCCATTTTGTGCAGATTCGCATTCTCTAGCTAGCAGCTCAAACAGTATCACTAATAATTACAAGAGGGGTTGTGCAAAACGTGGTTTCATCCATTTTTGTCCAGATTCATTCTCTAGCTAGCAGCTCAAACAGCATATCTCTAATAATTACAAGAGGGGTTGTGCAAAACTTGGTTTATCCATATTTGTCCAGATTCTCATGCTCTGGCTAGCAGCTCAAACAGTGAAAGGAGCCTTGGATGCTTCTTTGTGTTCACACAGTCGGAATTAATAGGTTTTAGCCTTGTATATCTTTGCAGATATGGAACAATAAAAATCTTCGTTTTGGTCGGCAAAATTAAGTGATTTAAGACAAAATGCATTTTTTTTAAAAATTAATTTCATTATTACAATGCAAACATATATCGGTGATCAAACAATTAATCAACACACATATGTGGACCAATTAGAGCCAATTGTTGATGAATTCAAGAGAATATGAATTCGTCACAAATTAAAACTGATCAAGTAATTCATGCTCCTATCTCAAAATTAACATTTTCTTTGATAGGCGATCATACCTACGGAACTGTACAATCACAAGAAGGGGCGGACCCAGAACTTTTGATTAGTCTAGGCTAATTTATAAATTCATTGTCATTATTTTTGTGGATGTTGAAGCTTATAAAAAAAATTAAAAAATATTACATATATCAATCTACACAAGATCAAAATTCTTAACAAAATACATGTATTCAGTAAAAGATTGACAATGATAAAAAATAATACTTATAGCATAAATTATTAAATTTTTACAATTAAAAATTATTTTTGAAACCATTTTCAATTTATTGATAGAGAACGTGAAATCTTTGGATAATTTGATGTAATGAGAAGAAAATGAGCAAATATGGTTATGAATGAAATAAACTAGGAAATTATGAAAATGTTGTTAATTGTTACCATATGTCATTTTATAAGTATTTTTAACACTAATGGCGATGTTATAATATATCAACACACTCTTTTTTAAATAAGAATATATTTTAAAATAAATTAAAGCATTAATTACATTTTAGCCCCCTAGTGGTTTCAACTTATTCAATGAATTTATAATTTAATCACTTTATTAAATAAGTCATTAATTCCAATCGGGAAAAAAATTATATTTGGATATATTTAAAAATAAAATAAACACTCTATTATCATATAAAATTTATGAAAACATAAGCGTAATTGAATTAAGGACATATACGAAAACAAAATAGAAACTCTATTATTATATAAAACATATGTAAACATAAGGGGTGCGAAAATCAGTTCAATTCTGACATTTTTTCAATCATGCATTAGATTTAATGTAATTTGAATCCAATGATTTTAAACAACTTGCAGTTAGTTACAACAAATTACATTACAACAGTAATTTGTTTTAAGTTACAGCAGTAAATTAACTACTTGTGTCATGTGCACATGAAATTATAAACTTATTCATATCATATATATGTAATTATAACTTATTTATAACCTAGTTTTTAAAATAGTATTAAGATATTGTTGTTTTTAAATTAATTTTTAATTTTTATATTAAATATATTAAACGGGTCAACAAGACTAATAAATTCATCGTATATGTATTTTGATGTTTCAATATGATTAATAAATGAATCATTTATGTGTTTGCTTAAATTTGAATATGACATGAGTAAGGCACATCCCGATTACGCAAATTGACATCTCTAGAATTATCTTACTGGTAGCTTGATGATTCAATCTTGTGGTTATGGCTTTGCGATGAGGATTGTCTTCCATGAATGAATTGTCTCTTCGATTCTTCCAAATCTTGTATTTATTAAAGATAGTTATCATGTACTATCGAGCTCTTAAACATTAAGATAAAACATACGGTGGGCCCTTCACCTCTTGGCGAGACATTCCCATGGTCCCAGTATTTAGCCTTAGCTTGCATCTTTATAGATATTAGGAATATTATAATCTTCCAGTCTAAGGCTTGATTGGTACTCTGTCATATGTTACAAAGTTCAGTGTTACAAAGTTCTACGCTGGTAATATGTTTTTTTAAAAATGATAAAGACATAAAGCTTTGATAAAACGATGTGTTTCCAATTAAGTGAGCAAATTTGACCAAGTTTTATCATACATGGGTATACAGGTTCCAACTTCGAAGTGCCAATATCACCAATCATCACAAGAATGGTTGTGAAAAACGTGGTTTCATCCATTTTTGTGCAGGTTATCATTCTCTAGCTAGCAGCTCAAACAATATTACTAATAATTTCAAGAGGTGTTGTGCAAAACGTGGATTATCCATTTTTGTCCAGATTCTCATTCTCTAGCTACCAGCTCAAACACTGTCTATCTCGGCTAATTTTGGACCACTGGTGCGCTTGTCCAAGAAGCCCTGGATGCCTCTACGTGTTCAAACAACCGTAGTAATAGGTTTTAGCCTTGTTTATCTTCGCAGATATGAAACAATAAAAATCTTCGGTTTGGTCAGCAAAATTAAGTGACAATTAATAAACACATATATCGGTAATCAACACATATATTATCTAAGTCAGCAAAATTATTACAGTGCAAACATATATCGGTAATCAAACAATTAATCAACACACATATATGGACCAATTAGAGCTAATTGTTGATGAATTCAAGAAAATATGAATTCATCACAAATTAAAACTTATTAAGTAATACATGCCACTATCTCAAAATTAACATTTTCTTTGATAGGCGATCATACCTACCAAGCTGTACAATCACAAGAAGGGGCGGACCCAAAACTTTTGGTTAGTCAAGGCTAATTTATAAATTCATTGTCATTATTTTTGTGGATGTCGATGTTTATAAAAAAATAAAAAAATATTACATATATCAAGCAACCAAGATCAAAATTCTTAACAAAATACATGTATTTAATAAAGATTGATAATGATAAAAAAATACTTATAGCATAAATTATTAAACTTTTAGATAAAAAATTATTTTTGAAACCATTTTTAAGTTATTGATAGAGAATCGTGAAATCTTTGGATAATTTGATGCAATGAGAAGAAAATGAGCAAATATGGTTGTGAATGAAATAAACTAGGAAATTATGAAAATATTGTTAATTGTTACTATATGTCATTTTATAAGTACTTTTAACTCTAATGAAGATGTTATAATATATCAACATACTCTTTTTTCCAATTAGAATATTTTTTAAAATAAGTTAAAGCAGTAATTACATTTTGGCCGCCTAGTGGTTTCAACTTATTAAACGAATTTATAATTTAATCATTCTATTTTATTAATTCCAATAATAATTATATTTGGATATATTTAAAAATAAAATAAACACTCTATTATCGTATAAAATTGATGAAACATAAGCGGAATTGAATTAAGGACATATATGAAAAAAAAATTGAAACTCTATTGTTAAATAAAAGTGATGTAAACATAAGGGGTGAGAAAATCAGTTCAATTCTTATATTTTTTTCGACCATGCCTTTACATTTGTCTAAACATATTTTCAAGAGCTGAACCTGCTCGAATCAACGGAGAGTTAAGAACACACATTGTGGGGATAACAGTCATGGGAGAAGCAACAAACGTGAGGAATACAGAACTTGGTTAAATATCTTAAAAAGGAGAGAAAAAAGAAAATTCCTTTTCCGGAGAGAAGTAAGTCTAAAAAAAACTACACGGAAGTGAAAAAGGGAGTAAACTTTAATCTTTTTCAAAATTCCCTAAAGTGAAATCTGATTGCTGATTTGAGCGTTGGAGGGTCTTTGCTGGAAAAAATATCTAGCAATCTCTAATAGTGTTCTGTGAGTGCAAGTTGAAAGAAATTTAAGTGTTGGCAAGAGGATCTGCTCGAGGGAAAAACGACTAGATTTCAGCATCAATAATTATCATGTACTGTCATGCTTTTAAATAGAAAGATAAAAGGTACGGGGGACCGCTCACCACTTTGTGTGACATTCACATAGTCAGAGTATTTAGCCTTAGCTTGCAACTTTATAGATACAAGGAACATTAAAATCTTCCAGTCTAGGGCTTCATTGGGACTTTATGATGCACTACTGGGTATAAGCGATCAGTGTTACAAAGTTGTATTCTAGTAATATGTTTATCAAAAATGATAAAGATATAAAGCTTTAATAAGATGCTGTGTTTCCAATTAAGTGAGTAAATTGGACCAAGTTTTATCATACATGGGTATACATGTTCCAACTGATGGGATAAAATCAGGTTTTTCAATTTTTCAATTAAAACTTTTTAGGACCAATCTCATACAACATATAAGAATTAAGTAATCTAGAAATTTGTACCTTTGATGATCTAAGAAGACGAACAATTGAGAGTTGTAGATCCGTCTCCAAACGATCTTTCAGGTTATGACTCAAGATCGATCAACACTGGACGTGTAAGCGTCTGTTTCACCACTCCCAATTGCAACTGGCTTCTCTTAGATGTCTTCTGTATTTTTCTTAAAAGCTCTGGAATTCTCTACTCTTCTGTTTTAAGAGAAAAATATCCTTTTATAATATCTTATGAAAAACTCTAGTATGTTAGGATTAGGATTCCTATTTAAAATAAGATTCTCTTTTTAATTTAAATATTTAAATTAAATACTATCTCTCCACTTACTTAAAAGTGGAGAGAATGTGTAACTAATTAGGGGACTACCTTGTAAAATATCACAAGTCCACCTTTACACTTGAATATAACATACTAGGCCTTAACAAATGTTATAATTATGATTTTCACCTAATATGCCAGTTTTTCTTGCTTTTGGGTCCAGTGATGGTGTTGTCAATTAAATGAGCTAACCCGGAGATCATTTGGGAACATACAATAGTGACTACAATAATTAAATTTGTATTTAAACAAACATAATTATTTAATTCTAATTCTACTCTATTATAAGATTGGAATTGACCTCCATAATTGTATGCTCGAATATAATTCGGCTAAGCCACATTGATTTCTTTACTGCACAATCCTTTGTATCACATCGTTAATTTAAATTGATATCTCAACTGTCAAATCAATTTAATTACATCTTATTCCTTAATACTTACTAATTTTCTCTAATGATCATTTTCAACATACTTATTTATGTTGACACACTCTAGCCAGAGAATTTTATGATCAAGCACTAAAAACCCATCAAGAGATGTGTCGTACAAATTCTGTATTGTTAATCTATAATTTCAATACTTGTAATTGCTCCCACCAAGGTACTAGGTAATCTTGACTATATGTGTATGTTGTGCCTATTGGTAACTCAAATGAAATAATAATTACAATCATGAAATTATAACTAACTCAAGATTAAGATTACAGTAAATCAATACCCATGAGATTTAATAAGTCTAACAGTTATTACTAGGTTAATTAAATCTCATATGTGATGCGTTCAATGTAGTCATACTACATCAATAAATTCATACATGATTAAGACAAATATTTGAAGAGCACATAATCCCAACAATCTCCAACTAGCTCTCAAAGTATATCTGGCATATGGCACATGCAGTAGGACTCTAAGTGTAGGTGATAACCTTTCTACACTATTCCCTTATGAGATGATACTTCTCCTCAATGTATTTTTGTTCTTGTGATTTCTTGGTTCTTTTGATTGAGCCACTGCAAAACTATTATCACAAAATAATCTAAGTGGTGTAGTTGTAGCAGATACCACCTCAAGCTCTTGAAAGAACTTGCGGAGCTATACAGCTTATTTTGCAGCTTTAGATGTAGCCACATATTCAACTTTTGTCAATACAAGATTGTTTCATACTCCTCCAACTAATAGCTCCACTTCCTAATGTAAACACATAGCCAGAAATAGACTTTCTAGAATCCTTATCTGACATAAAGTCATAATTAGTATAATCCACTAGAGTAAGTTCATCACCAAAATACACAAGCATATAATCCTTAGTTCTTTTCAGATACTTCATTATGTGCTTGACAGCAATCCAGTGTCCAGGTCCAGGATTAGATTGATATCTGCTAACCATCCCAATCGTAAAATATTTGTCTAGTCTAGTGCAAAGCATGACATACATAAGACTTCCCACAGCTTCCGCGTAGGGAACTCGTCTCATTTTCTCTATCTCCTCAGAAGTTTTAGGTAATTGATCCTTAGAGAATAAAATTCCATGTCTGAATGGTAATAAAACAGTCTTGAAATTTACTATGCTAAATCTAGCCAATGTCTTATCGATATAGACTACTTGGTACAAAGTTATCGTTTTATTCTTCCGGTCTCATAGTCACTTGATACCAAGAATATAACTATCTTCTATATCAAATTGTTTTGCAAGCCAAATCTTTATTGTAGTCATTACTCCTACATCATTTTTGATAAGGAGAATATCATATACATAAAGAATTAGGAAGGTTACAATTTTTCCTGAATTTTCTTGTACACACATGGTTCATTAATATTCTAAATGAATCTAAATGATTTTATCGCTTGATCAAATCTGATGTTCCATGATCGGGATGCTTGCTTCAATCTATAGATGGATCTCTGCAACTTGCATACCAAGTGTTCTTGGGATTTTTGTATAAATCCATCTCGTTACTGTATAAAGATGTCTTCTTCAAGATGCCCATTAAGAAAGGCTGTCTTGATATCCATTTGCCAAATTTTGTAATCTATCACTGCAACAATAGAGAGCAGAATTCTGATGGATTTAAGCATAGCAACCGGAGAAAAAGTTTCCTCATAATCAATTCCCTCATATTGAATGAACCCTTTGGCTACTAATTTTACTTTAAATGTTTCCATCATTCCGTTTACTCCTCTTTTCCTCTTATAGATCCACTTGCATCCAATGGATTTTACCACATTTGGTGTCTCTACAAGTTCCCAGACTTTATTTGAATACACAAATTCTTTTTTTTTTTTATTCATAGCCCTTTTCCAATGTTCAACATCACTATCTATTAGAGCTTCATTGTATCTAGTGGGATTTTATACATGTTCATATGAGATAGCCATATAAGTTTCTCCAAATAACATGTATCTTGTTTGGTAATCTAGTTACCCTCCCACTACGATGAGGTTCTAAAAGTGATGATTTGTTCAGGGATAATCCTTTGTTAATCATTCTTGCTCTTTTCTATGTTTATTATACATGAATGGAAAACTGAGCATCAATATGATCTCTTTATGATTTCTCTAGTTTTACCTTACTCTTAGGTTATAAGTCATTTATATAGTCTTCGTCAAGGAGAGTACAGTGTATGTTTACAAATACATTCCTTTCTTGAGGTCTATGATTTAGAATTTTCTTTATTCCTTTAGAATACCTAAAACATGCAAACTTTTGAACATTAATCCATCTTTTTTGCCTATAATTTTAGTATAAATACTAGTGAATCTCCAACTACAGATGTGCCACAAATTAAGTTTACGACATTTCATAATTCCATGGAGTATTAGGCATCGATATAGATGAAACTATGTTCAATAGTCTATGCAGTTTCAAATACTGGTATCCAGAATAAAAAAGGTAAATGATAAATTACTAGGCATATATCTTGTTTTATCCAAAAGAATCTTGTTTCTCCTTATAATGACATTATTATGTCACAATGTTCATTGTATATGGGAGTTTATCTCATTTTACAACCAAATGGATTTTGAATTCTCTAGAGAGATATTCTTTACTTCGATCAGATTGAAGCTCTTTTATGTTCTTGTCTAATTGTTTCTTTTTCTTATCCATGTACTCTTTTGAATTTCAAAAGCTATGGAATCATGACGCATTTAGACAAACATAAATGCGATGAATATTTATCAATAAGATTGATAGAATACTCATAACCTCTTCTAACATGTAAACTAATTAGTCTGCATACATTTGTTTGTACTAATCCATACAATACAATATTATGTTTTCTTTTAGCTCAAAAGGAGCTACCTTGCCATATTGCCCTTTTAAATAAGATTTGTAGAGTATCAATGATCAACCTCAATAGGTCACGAAAGACCTATTATTAATCATTCTTATGAAATCTTATTATAGTTTATATGATTTAAGCATAAATATTAGAGGCGCTATTAGTTTTAGAAGAAACATTTCTTTTCTTAGATAAATGCATATACTCTTTATCATTATATCTTGCTTTAAATAGATCAATAGACTTATATAATATTAATTATCTTTGTAAAGTACCAAAATAAGTTATAAATAGAGGATCCAAAAATAACAGTGCACTCCTGTTTATAAAAAACAAGCCACCAAAATTAAATTCCTATAATGTTTGGAACAAAAGGAAAAATATCAAAATTTAAAGTCTCATAAAATTGATATAGTCTTCTCAGCTGATATAAACTAGTATCCTTCTCTACTACACTTTAAAGCTTTCTTCACTTAATCTCTTGGTTTCCGAAAAACCAAATAAATGAATTTACAAATAAAATTAGTTATCTCAGAATTCATTATTATATTAATAAATAGAAACTGAACTAATTAGGAAGCTTAAAGATTTCCTATACCTGATTTTAATAATCTTAGGACAATCTTTCTTCCGATGACCCTTCTGTTCACACTTGAAACACTTGCCTTTCGACTGGCCATCTTTTCTGGTAGACAGGTTTCTTGTCCCAATTCTCTTTTTCCTACCCTTGTCTTTCGACTTAGGCCTTAAAGAGAATTATTGTTCAAAAAGTTCTTTTCTATGATAATATTCTTCAATAGCATGTAGTTCGTACATCAATTGAACTAAGGTCATATCTTTATTGCTTAAGATATAGCTGACCTTAAAATCTCTGAATGTATCAGGTAAAGATTCAATCACCATGTTAATCTTTGTTTTATCATCGATCTCAACACCATGAATCTCAACTTCATTCAAATAGTCCATCATTTTGAGGACATGATCACGAACTCTTGTACACTCTTCCATCTTGGTGTCAGTGACACATTTTAACGCTGCTTCTCTGACAGAATCAATATTCTTCCGAACATCTAATGGAGACTAGCCGATATTTCTGTGGCTATTTCCATGCTCCAAAGTTTGTTCAGCAGTTTCATAGAAATCGAAGCCAATAAATAGCGCTTAGCCATTTTGTTAACTTCGCACCATTTCTCATAAGACTCCCTTTGATTTCTATAATCGTATAACGTTAGTACTGGAGGGCATTGCTGGGTTAAAACATATTTGCAGTCTTTAGTAGTGAGAATATTAAATAGATTGCATTTCCAATCTAAGTAATTTCATTAGTGAGTTCATTTTTAACCAGGATAATTAATAGTAGGTTGATGGAAAATATTTTCTAGAAAAATAAAACATACATGCATAAATACATTGATATAACATTCACAATAAAAATATAAAATGCAAAAAAACATAAATGCATTTTATTTTATTGTAATGATTATCTAGTACCGCTTTAGCAAGCTATCCGTTGGGGAAGTCATACCGCCACTTACTAGACCCAATTAACCATTAGATTATTTACTTTCATGTCGTAACATGATAAATAACTATCGTTATCTTTTAGGGCCAAAATTTTGTTAACAGAGCTTCGTTAGGAAGGTTAATAACAAATTATATTTAGTGTATAACCATTGTTTTAATCTATGTATTTCTCATATCATGCAGCCACCGTTAGGGTGATCAACAGATTGAAAAATATTTCGATCTTATCTTTAAAGAAATTCATCAAATAAAATGTCTAATATATATACCCTCCATAGGGAGCATCACCGTATCATGAAGTCGAGCTATGTATATAATTTTATTATTGAACTAACAATGGAGCCCGTGAGAAAATTATCTTGAATCTTCCCTCTCACACTCAATATTTAAAAGTTGGTTTTTCATTTTAAAACATACATATATTGTTAATTGCATGCTTCCTATAATATTATCTAAGTGATATCTTATATTATCAAGCATTTACAAATTTCAAACAATATACGTGAATTCATGTTATATAATTGACATATATCATTATGCATAGAGTAGCACTATCTATTCTATATGACATGTTATTATGGCATGTTAACATCCAAAAAACAACATATAAAAAATTAAATAATCTCAATTCATGGTTTTCCTAAAATAAAAAAAAAATATTAACCCTAAGCCTAATCTTCATTGGGCTTCTTATCAATATCTTCTTCTATTGGATTATCTTTGTTGATGGACTTGGCTAATATGGGCTTTAAATTTATTATTGGTCCAAATTTTTAATTTTAAAGAAAATAAAATAAAATTTTAAGTAAAACTTTTGGACAAAAAATAAACTTAATTTGTTAAACTATATCAATGCATTTTAATCCATTAAGCCCAAATTTTATTGGACTTAAAACTAGGATTTACCAAGCCCAAAACTGTTTTTGGACTTTAACGCATACCAAACTGAAAATATTACAGAAATTAAGGGTTTGAGTGATTTGTCCTTTTTTTGGTGTGCACTCACTGCTGTTAAGCCAGAAACACTCAACCTGCCAGTACGGATAGTCGCCTCTTGCTTCAGCCTGCGCCACTTGCTGCGTCACTCGCTCACTGCTGCTATGAGCTACAGTGTGACAAGCCCCATGCTTGTATTGTCGTTCTTGCTTCGAGCATCTGTCCACTTTTTTTTTTAAAAGTTTCTATAATTTTTTATTACAGATTCCTAACGCCAATGGCTTATAAAAATTCTTAAAACATAAAATTAAATCAAAAGGCAAACATGGTGATAA
The DNA here is from genome assembly GCA_025617385.1 of Murraya koenigii. NCBI lineage: Eukaryota > Viridiplantae > Streptophyta > Magnoliopsida > Sapindales > Rutaceae > Murraya > Murraya koenigii. The sequence goes on from CM046819.1 coordinate 15,356,554, forward strand.
TAGACCACCCCTTTTGTTACAAATCCAATAAAAAATACAGACAAAATTTTAAACATGAATTGAGACAATCCCAAGCATGCTTTATTCATATATTAACAAATAATATATATCTAAATAAATTGTGCCAGTGTAATATATAATAAACAAGATAGATTTCTTAGGAAATTCTTATATATTATTACGAGATGTCTTTGATACCAATTGATAGGATAAAATCAGATTTTTCAATTTTTCAATTAAAACATTTTAGGACCGATCTAATACAACATATAAGAATTAAGTAATCTATAAATTTATACCTTTGATGATATGAGAAGACGAACAATTGAGAGTTTTAGATCCATCTCCAAACAATCTTCAAGGCTATGACTCAAGATCGATCAACACTGGACGTGTGGACATATGTTTCACCACTCCCAATTGCAACTGGCTTCTCTTAGATGTCTTCTGTATTTTTCTCAAAAGCTTTGGAATTCTCTATTCTTCTGTTTTAAGAGAAAAATACCCTTTTATAATATCTTATAAAAAACCCTTGTATGTTAGGATTATGATTCATATTTAAAATAGGATTCCCTTTTTAATTTAAATATTTAAATTAAATACTATATCTCCACCTACGTAAAAGTGGAGAGAATGTGTAACTAACTAGGAGACCACCTTGTAAAATATCACAAGCCCCCTTTTACACTTGAATATAACATACTAGACCTTAACAAATATTATAATTATGATTTTCACCTAATATGCCAGTTTTTCTTACTTTTGGGTCCAATGATGGTGTTGTCAATTAAGTGAGCAAACTCCGGGATCATTTGGGAACATACAATAGTGGCTAAAATAATTAAATCTGTATTTAAAAAAATATAATTATTTAATTCCAATTCTACTCCATTATAAGATTGGAATTGATCTCCATAATTGTATGCTCGAATATAATTCGGCCAAGCCACATTGATTTCTTTACTGCACAATCCTTTGTACCGTGTCGTTAATTTAAATTGATATCTCAACTGTCAAATCAATTTAATTACATCTTGTTCGTTGATACTTAGTGGTTTTCTCTAATGATCATTTTCAACATACTTATTTATGATGTATGACACACTCTGGCCAGAGAATTCTATGATCAAGCACTGAAAACCCATCCAGAGATGTGTCGTACAAATTCTGTATTGTTAATCTATAATTTCAATACCTGTAATTACTCCCATCAAGATACCAGGTAATCTTGACTGCATGTGTATATCGTGCCCGTTGGTAACTCAAATGAAATAACAATTACAATCATGAAATTATATCTAACTCAAGATTAAGATTACAGTAAATCAATGCCCATGAGATTTAATAAGTCTGAAAGTTATTAATAGGTTAATTAAATCTCATATGTGATCCATTCAATGTAGTCATACTACATCAATAAATTCATACATGATTAAGACAAATCACTCAATGAATTTATTACAGTCTATGCCTAAATAAAGTGCCCAACTTTATTTATCAACTGTAAACTTAATTTATTTAATCATAAGATAATTTGTATTTATGTCTTCTGTAAATCCACATGGTAATCGCATAAATACATATAATATGATTAAATGAACTTTGCTCAAAATATTAATGCAATTTAAGATATCTGAATAAATACCTCAAACCTTTTATTAATCAGAAAATCAATATGCTTCGAAGAGCACATAATCGCAACACCAACTTACAAGTGCCAATATCACTAATCATCACAAGAGTGGTTGTGAAAAACGCGGTTTCATCCATTTTTGTGCAGGTTCTTATTCTCTAGCTGGTAGCTCAAGCAATATCACTAATAATTGTAAGAGGGGTTGTACAAAACGTGGATTATCAATTTTTGTCCAGATTCTCATTCTTTAGCTACTAGACAGTCTCTATCTCGACTAAGTTTGGACCACATGTGCGCTTGTCCAATAAGCCCTGAATGCCTCTACGTGTTCACACAACCGTATTAATAGGTTTTAGCCTTGTATATCTTTGCGGATGTGAAGCAATAAAATTCTTCGTTTTGGTAGGCAAAATTAAGTGCTTTAAGACAAAATGCAAAATTCGCTTAATTAACTTAATTTTTACAATGCAAACATATATCGGTAATCAAACAATTAATCAACACACATATATGGACCAATTAGAGCTAATTGTTGATGAATTCAAGAGAATATGGATTCGTCACAAATTAAAACTTATTAAGTAATTCATGCCACTATCTCAGAACTAACATTTTCTTTGATAGGCGATCATACCTACCGAGCTGTACAATCATAAAAAAGGGTGGACCCAGAACTTTTGGTTAGTCTATGCTAATTTATAAATTCATTTTCATTATTTTTGTGGATGTCGATGCTTATAAAAAAAATAAAAAAATATTACATATATCAAGCTACACAAGATCAAAATTCTTAACAAAATACATATATTCAATAAAAGATTGACAATGAAAAGAAAATACTTATAGCATAAATTATTAAACTTTTACGATAAAACTTTATTTTTGAAACCATTTTAATTTATTGATAGAGAACGTGAAATCTTTGGATAATTTGATGTAATGAGAAGAAAATGAGCAAATATGGTTATGAATGAAAATTATGAAAATGTTGTTAATTGTTACTATACGTCATTTTATAAGTATTTTTAGCACTAATGGCGATGTTATAATATATCAACATAATCTTTTTTAAATAAGAATATTTTTTTAAAATAAATTAAAGCGATAATTACATTTTAGCCCCCTAGTGCTTTCAACTTATTCAATGAATTTATAATTTAACCACTTTATAAAATATTATTAATTCCAATCGGGGAAAAATAATTATATTTGGATATATTTAAAAATAAAATAAACACTCTATTATTGTATAAAATTGATGAAAACATAATGTGAGACAGTTGAATGATTCTCTCCGAGAATGAGGATATAACTCTTACGCATAATCAATTCTCATTATAGAGACCAAGAAACCATCCTAAAACGGACAGGTGTGTGAGAATTGGAGAACGTGAGTTACGAGAGTAATGGCGAGGATCGGAAGATCCAAATAAATACCTTAGAAAAATGAGAGAAGGGGGTTAGATTCTTTGGGGAAAAAGAAAAAGAAATGGGAGTTAGTGTTCTCTCAGTGTTTTTCTTCCATTCAATTAGAGAGAATTTCGTAAAATTTAACCCAATTACTGACTTAAGTGTCGGAGGATCTTCACCGAAAAAATACTCGGTGATCTCTAACACTTTTTTTTGTGAACGTAGGCTAGAAGGTATCACTGCTTCAGTGGATAGAGAAAATCAAGAGTTAGCTGGAAAGCTTGCTCGAAGAAGGAGCGACCAGAAATTTGCATCAACATTTTGGCATCAACATAAGAGAAGCCAATCTTGAAGAATCGATGACTCAGAGGGAGGTGGCCAATGAAGCCTAGGACAGAGCAATGCAAGATAGGATAGACAAGATGGAGAGACTGATAGAGACATTGACATCCATCCTTTAGGAGCTCAGGAATGGATAGAGGAGAGTGAGCTGTGACATTCCTGAGTCCAGTTGTAGGGGTACTCCCATTGGGAAGGATGTTAGAATTGGAGCCCAGGTATAGAGTGTACAAAGTACGACTACAAGGGTGGATGCAAGCTTAAAGGAGAGAGAGTTAAGATAGCACCTGTGGGATATAGAGCAAGAACTTGTGCAAGTTGCATCACAGAATCCCTCTTCTGCAAAAGAATTGGAAGGAGAAGTTCACAGGTTGTCCCAGTTCATTGACGGCATCCGAGGGCATAAGAAAGCCTCAAGTTATAGAATCCTATTAAACAATGAGTCACCACTCTCAGTGGAGATTATGACTGCCACAATTCCTAGGGATTTTATCTTTCCCAACTTAAAATTTTTTAAGGAAAAATGATTCGTTGGCGCATATTGAACACTTCAACGATATAATCATGGTACAAGACCTAATGGTAGTGCAGAGATGTAGAGCCTTCCCGCTTAGCTTGAAGGGGCGAAAACGAGAGTGGTATCAAAAACTGCCATGAGGAAGCATGTAAAGCTTCAAGCAAATGTGCACAAAATTTGCAGAGCTGTTCTGTGGGGTAGTAGCTCCTGAAGACGACATAATAGAGCTGGTCGAGATCAAGCAGGTAGAGGGGGAGTCCCTTCAGAAATTTGTCAAAAGGTATCATCGAGCGGTCCTTGATCTCAGGGCATTCAATCACCCCCAAGCATGGAGAAGGTTGAAAAAAGGGGTGAAAATAAGAAAGCTATGGTATAATCTCCATAATCCCTTGGTTCGTTTATATTCTGATGCATATAAGTAGATAAAAAGGGATATAACAATTGAAGAGGAGAAAGTGAGAAGTTGATGAGCATGCAGATTGACGGAATAATATGTAAGGAGAAAAAAACCCAGAAAGAAGAGGGATTAGTTGGGCCAGCCCAAGGGTCATCAACTTCCAGAGGGACAAAAAACTGAACTGCTTCTTACCACCATTACTAGAAGACATCCCAATCTCAGACTGGTCGTGTTTCGTTCTGCAGATCACCGAGTAGAGACCAAAGGGATTACCATCAACTCAGCAGTAACCTGTCCCATAACCTCCCTGTGAACCGGTATACACAGAGTCATGACAGAGTTGTCCATCCGCCACCCCCACCCATGGGCAACTTTCCTAGGGACAGGAATATGCAGATGATTAACCAGACTTCCACCTATAGGTAGTATACTCTAAAAGTATCACTAGAGGAGATGCTTCATATCGTAGAAGAATGAGGTCTACTATGTTCTCTAACATCGATGTCCAAGCCAGCTAATATGAGGGACATGAGCAGATTTTACAGATTTGACAATGATCATGGCCATTCAACATCTCAGTGTCGTAATTTAAAGAACCAGGTGGAGGATTTGGTGAGAAATTGGTAAAACAGCTGGTGTTGGATCGGCAACATACAGAAGACGACCAGATTAGTAGTACGGCTGTCATGAGAATGATAGCAGGAGGGGTAATGATGGCAGGAGATTCAAATAGAGGCAGAAAAAATTATAGCAGATATGCATCTGCTAATCAAGAATTCCTGCTCAACATGCCAGCAGCAAAAAAAAATAAGGACTAAACAAGTTCCGATTATGTGGATGGAGGAAGATGAGGAAAGGGTTCTATATTCTCATGAAGATGTCCTAATTATAAAGGCAAATGTTCCAAATAGGGATTTCAACAGAATTCTAGTAGATTCAGGAAGCTCGGTGGACTTACTCTTCATGTCTACCTTAGATAAGATAGGGATAGCAGGAGTAAGACTTGAGTTCACAAGTACCTCTCTAAAGGGATTTGGTGGAGGAATGTTGACTTCTTTGGGGATTGTGAATCTACCGGTAACTATAGGCTCGAAATCCTTCGAAAAGAATATAATGCTCGATTTCATGGTTATGAACGAAGTTAGCCCTTACCAGATAATATTGGGGAGGCTGTTCATGTGAATCAGTCAGTCGGTAATGTCGATGCATTACTTGGCATTGAAATACCGAATGAATGGTGTGGTGGGGGTTGTAAAAGAAGATCAGAGGGTCGCGAAAATTTGCTACACAACAGCGGCTAAAGTGGCAATGCAGGTGTCGTTGGATGTCAAGAGGGATTCAAGAAAGAGTAGAAAAGAGCCTATCGAGGAGCTGGAGGAGGTCTTAATAAGACTAGATGACCAGGAGAAGAAAGTTAAGATCGGCTCGAGCATAAGGAAGGATGTGAGGAGGAGCCTGATCGTGTGCTTACAAGCACATACGGACGTGTACTCTTGGTTCCACGATGACATACCAGGGATTGATCCGAGGTTGGCATGCCACAAGTTAGCAGTGAATAAAGAGGCAAAGCCAGTGAGACAGAAGAGGAGATGCTTCAACTATAAAAGATATGATGCCATAAATAGTGAGTTAGAGAAACCACTAAAAGAAAGATTGATAAAAGAAGTCAATTACCCCGAGTGGATCTCGAACGTGGTATTGGTTAAGAAGACAAATGGCAAGTTGAAAATGTGTATAGATTTCGCAGACCTGAACAAAGCCTGCCCCAAAGTTAGCTTCCTACTGTAAAAAATAAACCAGTTGGTTGATTCCACAGCCTGACACGGCCTGCTCAGCTTAATAGATGCATTTTCTGGTTACAACCAAATTCTCATGTTTTGGCAAGATGAAGAATGGACAGCCTTTATCACTAATCAAGGCCTATTCTACTATAAGGTCATGCTCTTTGGCTTAAAAAATGTGGGAGCGACATATCAGAGGTTGGTGAACAAGAATTTTAAACTTATGATTAGATGTATATTGGAAGTCTATGTAGACAACATGATTACCAAGTCTAAGGATGCTAACGAGCATACTGAATGAAGCTCAATCTAGAAAAGTGTGCTTTTGGGGTAGGTTTTGGAAAGTTTTAGGATTTATGGTCAGTTACAGGGGTATTAAAGCTAACCCCGAAAAGATAAGGGTATTTGTAGAAATGAAGTTCCCATACACGTTAAAGGAGATACAGAGTCTTACGGATAAAGTAGCAGCTTTGAATAGGTTCATCTCTCGGGGCAACAGATAAGTACCATGTCTTCTTTTAGGAGATAAAAAAAGGGGAGGAAGACAAAATAGACACCAGAGTGTGGGGTGGATTTTCAACAATTGAAGGATTACCTGCTAAAGGCTTCGTTGCTGTTGACACCATGAGCAGAAGAAGTCTTGTACTTATATTTAGCTGTATCACAATGAGCTACTAGCTTGTTTTTAATAAAAAAAGAATTAGGGGTTCAACACCCGGTGTACTACAAGAGCAAAGCCCTGTTGGAGGTGGAGACTAGATATCCAGAGGTGGAAAAACAGGCACTCGTCTTAGTAACAGCTGTTTTAAAATTGAGGCCTTATTTCTAAGCACACTCGATAGTGGTATTGACAAACCAGCCACTTAGACAAATCTTGCACAAACCCGAGACCTTTGGACGGCTGGTGAAATGGTCGATAAAGCTCAGCGAGTTTGATATCAGTTACCAACCTCGGGCAGCAATTAAAGCAGAAGCTCTAACAGATTTTGTAGCCGAATGCACAAAATCAGACAGGAGTGCTGACACCGAGCAAGCAATAAGAGAAATATTATAGGGAAGGTCTAGGTTGTCACGGCAGATAGATCATGTGGGGACTAAAAAGCTGGAGTAGGAGTGGTGTTAATTAGCCTTGAAGGTGAAGAAATTCCATATATAGTGAAGCTCGAGTTTAAAGTTACCAAAAATCAGGCTGAGTATGAGGCCATCATCACGGGGTTAAAAATTGCGTTAATAGTGAAGGCAGAAGAGGTGAAAGTCTGAACAGATTCTCAACTAGTAGCAAACCACCTCAATGATAGCTTCCAATCGAGAAGAGCAGAAGATGGAGGCCTACCTTCGCAAAGCAAAGGAACTGATTGGGAAATTTTGAGCAGTGGAGGTAGAACAGATATCGAGAGCAGAGAATTTTCTAGCAGATATGATAGCACCAATGGCTACTGTATTAGATCCTAAGATGCCTAAATCGATTCCTGTGGAGATCAAAACCAGCTCGATCATTGAGCAGGAAGTAGAGGAGATGAGTGTAACCTTGAGTGGCACTTTGATCGACCATTGTTTCCTACATTGGGGATGGATAGTGCCTGCTGACAAGAAGTGGGTCGAGGTGGAGGCTTTGAGCAGGACAATGTTGAGTCTTAGAGAGTGTATATTTATAAAGGGTAAAATCATCATTTTACACCCCAAACTCTCCATAACATCTCCACCTTTATATATTTTAAGCTCCTTGATATTTAATTGTCTATATTTATGTGTATTTTTAATACTTTATGTATTTTAGTGGTATTTTAGTCATTTTAGAATAAACGAGAAGTCGGACAGTAAAACGAATAGTATTTTTGAACTCAGAACAGCTGAAAATCTTAGGAAAGACATGTAGGGCAAAATCATAATTTTAAGATTTTAGTGGACCCTGCTGACGTGGCGTTGACCGATGATGTGGTATTGACAGATGATGTGGCAGAAGTCTATTGGACCGAAATATGAGCTTACAATACATGCAATGCACTGGATTATATTTGTTGACTTTTACATTAACCGATGATGAGGCAGAATATTAGCGGACTGAAAATCGCGCGTACCGTTCATGCATATACACAGAATGATAGCCCTGTGACGTGTTCCCGCTTATCAGAGAGTGCCACGTGGCGTAATCTTGGGCGTTCGAATTATTTTCATCCGATGTCCATGATTTACTTGTTGTATTTATAAATAGGGGGCCCCCCTAATTTGACACCTCTGAATCCATTTTTGGGCTCTATTTTCTGTAATTCCTTCTCCATCTTGTATTTTCTACATATTTTAATAAAATTATCATTTTACCCCTAGTTATAAAATGAGTAGCTAATTTATTTTCAAGCTTGGGTTAAAGGTGAAGTCTCAACATAATCTATGGGCTTAATTTGGTAAGTTTATTTTTAATTTCTCTAATTTATTTAAATTTTTTTGACTTATCGTAGATAGATAGTAATAATCTTGTCTAGATATTGCACTGGTATACCGGCTCCCTAGTGCAAGATTATTACTATTTGGCACGGTGAGTGTTTTACACTAGATTTATTAGAGAAAAGCCTCCCTCTAATTTATATTGTAGGTCTTGACTCATTGTTGACATAAAATTATATAGGTTAATTAGTAGAAAGTCTTGCCACCTTGTCAACAGTTACATTATTATTACCTGGCACAATGTGTTCTTGACACCGCATTTAACATAAGATTATTATTACTGGCACAATGAGCGCTTGGTGTCTTATTTATTAGAGTTAAGTTTATAAGGAGTGGAAATACCTCTCTCATAAATTAATTGGAATTAAAAAAGGAATACTAAGGCCATTGTAAAATGTTGAGTGTGAATCCTAAGACCCAAGCACTTTATTACATTGATCAAGTCCCAATTTATCCTTACCATTTGAATTTCTATTTTAGGATAGGATAAACTAAGAAATTTCACAAAAAGACATAAATAATAAATAATAATACTAATTCTACATAATTAAAATCCACCTCCTCATGGGATCGACCCTCGTCACCATTAATCTATACTTCAAAAGATTCGTGCGCTTGCGAGTTCAATAAAATTTACAGATAACAGAGAGTAAAACATCTGATTTTATCTGGAGAAATGTGATATGCAAATACGGAATACCTCATGCTCTGATTACGAATAATGGAAAGCAAATTGACAACAGTAAGTTCAAGGACTTCTGTGCAAATATGATAATAGAGTTAAAATTCTACTCATCATCACATCTGTAGGCAAAAGGGCAAATGGAGGCTGCAAACAAAACCATAAAATGACTCCTGAAAACCAGGTTAGATGGGCAAATACTGTTTGCCTTAGCGTTTGGGCATGAAGCTGTGGTCCCAGCAGAGATAGAGGTAGGCACTCACCAGAAAAAGCATTTCAACGAGTAGGAAAACAACGAGCAGATTTTTGAAAATCTAGACTTGTTAGAAGGGAGGAGGGAAAGGTCTTAAAGGAAGATAGCAGATTACCAAAAGAAAATGACCCGCTATTAGAAACAAAACGTGTACATCCGTCGATTTAAAGTAGGGGATTGGTTGCTAAGAACGGTCAACCAGAGCACCAAGGATCCCAATCAAGGGGTAGAAGCCCCAAATTGGAAAGGACCGCACAGGGTCACATAGATAATAGGTCCGGGAGTATACAAGTTAGCTTACCTCGATGAATGGGATGTTAGGAGACCATGGAATGCAGAACACTTGAGAAAGTATTTCCAGTAAATTTTCTTGTAAAGCAATATTAATGTATTCAGCTTTCTTTAATTTGGAGCATGTAATATGTCGTTCATAAATAAAAAGAAAAGGACCAATGCATTTAGAATTAACTAAAGTCGAGCAAGTCAGACTAAAATTTTTTTTTAATTATTTTGCTAAGGTCAGAAGTCTCAAAGCCTACTTAAAGTGAGATAAAGAGTCAAGCAAAGCCAAAGATGGCTCGAGCAAAATAAACTAAGGCCAGAAGCCCCAAATCCAGCTCGAGGCGAGATAAAGAACTAAGTAAAGCCAAAGATGGCTCGAGCAAAATAAGCTCCCAAATTAAGCTAAGGCCAAAAGTCTCAAAGCGTGTTCAAGGCGAGACAAAGAGCCAGATGAAGCCAAAATCAACTCGAGCAAGCTAAGACACTAAAAGTGGTCAAGATTAATAGTCTAAAAGCCACCTATTCATGACAAGATGAGTATCCAAAGTTGGTAAGAGTTAATTCGAGCAAATCATTTCTTTAGAAGCGGGCAGGGCAAATAAAACAAGTTAAAGTTCGAGAATCTATTTAAAGCATAACAAAACTTTAAACTTGCTGGAAGCTTGTTTGAGCTCAAAATATTAAAAGTTGTAAAAGAAAGCGAAAGTAAAAAGATTTTTTTCTTATTTAAGGCAATAAACGCCAAAGTTTTCAATGCTATAGTAAAAATTTACAATAGAAATTAAGGAGCTCGGGGAGACTGGTTAGCAGCTTGATCCGTAATTTGAGTACAAGGACCAACTTGAGGACCCTCATCGGTAGAAGAAGTAACTTAAGGATCCTCCTCAGTAGAGGGAGCAACTTCTTCAGGTCTCATAGCAGTAGCTTCCACGTTTAGAGTTTGATCTCTTGGCTGCTGACTCTTGGCATCCTGCTCACTCATGTAGGCATCCACACCAGCCTTGAGTTTAGTCATATCAAGCTCGAGGTATTCTTTACCCAGGACAGACATGATGCGCTTGTAGTAGAACGTCAGCCCATTGTTGTATTCATCAGCAAGCTACTTGTCCATGGAGTTTAGCCTACCTTAGAGTCGTAAAGTTTCAGCTTCCATAGTCCTTTCAAAGGAGAAAGGACTACAGCAACCCAAGATCTTTTCTGGCATTCAAAAGCTTCTCTCTGACCATGGATAACTCCTTCTCGAGTTAGAATACCTTAGAGTCAGCCATGACAGCCTTCTCCTCAAATGTGGAGATATCAGTTCGGCGCCTTACTGGTTTTTTCTTCTTTTGTTCTAGATCATTTTTAAAACTTTGATTTTTAGCTTTAAGTCTCCTTTCATGGCTAAGGATTCTTGACTTGAAAGCTGTGGAAGTAGCATTAGCTTGGCATACAGAATGTTCGAAGGAGTTGGCTGGATTATTAAGACTGAAGGTTTCTAACTCAGCAATAAAGTCTTCCTTGACATAATGTTCAGCAAAATTAACTGGTTCCCTCAAATACGTTGACCGGGAACTGACGGGGACAATAGCATCAGAGTCTATCAAAGAAGCTTTCTCGACCACTTTCCTGCCTTCTAAAGAGGCAGGAACAATTTTGATAGGGGAAGCAGTAAGGTCAACCCTTGATTTCTTCGATAGAGCAGAGGATCTGCTCGAACTATCAACAGTATTGGGGCCCTTTTTCAATCAGGCGAGGATACTGCTATTCTTTTCTTCCTCAGACGCTAAGCCAAACTTGACTAGATTATGTTGTGTTAGTGATTCTTTATACGAGTAAGCGTTGGCCAGAGTAGTATCCACGTACAGCTTCAGTTCCTTCCTGATTTATATGACATAGTCCAAGACACTGCAAAGATCAGGAAACAATAATAAGAATGACTGAGGAAAAAGACCGAATAAGAAGGCATAATTAGTAGTAAATGACCTGGAGTGCAAAAGTTAGATGGAATTTGGGGAACTTCTCCTAATGCAGAAGTTGCTCATCCCCAATCTCTCTCGACGAAAAAGAATTTACTTTTCCAATTGCCGTCAGATGTAGGGAGATTGATTATAGGTTTTCTATCTTTTGAGCTAGATGTAAAATAATACCAGCTCGCATATTTTAGAGTACATTACAGTTGATATAGATTTTTTATTTCATCCACCACAGGATCACCCATGTTACACTAATTTCATAAAATGAACATGCCAGAAAAAACCCTCCAAATTAAGATTTAATTACCCCTGTGCTAGATGCAGTTGGGAGAGAATTCAGGCAAAATAATGTTGTAAAGGTAACCTAACACCCTATTTAAAGCACTCGAGGTACAGGGTGACACACCTTCGAGGAGGGCCGCTAGGAGTGCTGTTTTTACTGGGAAGATGAAGGTCAACACTAGCAGGAATACAATAAGTTTCCTTAAGTCGATCTAAATCCTGTTGAGAGGTCTCACACCTCATGTGGTCAATGGCAAACGATTCAGCCTCTGACCTATGACTAGCATTTTGCCTTTTGCTCGACTTGGATTCCTCAAGGATATCGGCCCCGACAACATTATTGGCAATAACAGCAGTTTGACTGAGACTAGGACTTCTTACCATAATTTCTTTATTAATTTGAGAATCACTAGAAGAAGAGGATTCCTTAGAGAACACTCTTCTGGGATTTTAAGTAGTAGACATTTCCCTACAAACTAATGGCTTCTCCACAACACACTTCTGTCAAATCTCAAGAATCTGAACTACGGTAATAGAGAATCCCAAAATAAAAAATAACAAAGGACAATAGAAAGAAGTCGAGGGATTTATACTTGAGAATGATTCGATGGGCATTAATCGCGATAACTCCAACAGTGAGAGTTTCACTTTAAGTAATGTGAAGAGATGAAGAAATAAGAAAGAGAAGAACTTAGGGATTTGTAAAGAGGCAAAAGAGTCACTTCAACATAAGGAACGTTACACAAGAGAATGCATCTGTTTCCGTCTCTTTGAGCTTGTTGGGCAGGACAAAAAAGAGAAAAAGGGGGGACGCCTCAAGCTTGCTCGAACAGATAATTTCTAGTCTCATCACGTTTTACTCTCAAGACTAGAAACTGGAGGACTGGTGTTTGGGAAATAAAGAGCACGCCTACTCGAGGTATCAAGGCACTCTGACTCGAAGTCAGGGTAGCTGAGACTAGGAGCTCGCAATCTGCTCGAGCTAAGCTAGGAAGAACAGGAATGGCCACAATAGCCAAAGGAGCTCCCGTCATGTTATAGACGGTACCAAGAATAGATATAAACCAGTCATCGAGCCAAACTAAAGCGTGGCAATCCAGGCCTATAGTGTGAGACGGTTGAACGACTCTCTTAGAGAATGGGGGTATAACTCCCACGCACAATCAATTTTTATTATGGAGACCAAGTAATCGTCCCAAAACAGACGGACACATGAGAAGTGGAGAACATGCGTTACGAGAGTAATGGCAAGGATCAGAAGACCCAAATAAATACCTCAGAAAAAAAAGGGAGAAGGGGGTTGGATTCTTTGGGGAAAAAGAAAAAGAAAAGGGACTTAGTGTTCTTTCATTATTTTTCTTCCTTTCAATTAGAGATAATTCATAAAAGTTAACCCAATTTCATAGAAAAAATACCCAGCGATCTCTGACACTTTTTCTGTGAACGCAGGCTAGAAGGTATCACTACTTCAGTGGATAAAGAAAATCAAGAGTTAGCTGGAAAGCCTGCTCGAGGAAGGAGCGACCAAAAATTTACAACAACACTAAGAATTATCTCACTGGTAGCTGGATGCTTCAATCTTGTGGTTATGGCTTTGCGACGAGGATTGTCTTCGATGAATGAATTGCCTCTTCAATTCTTCCTAATCTTGAATGTATTAAAGATAGTTATAATGTACTATCGAGCTCTTGAACATTAAGATAAAACATACGGGGGACCCTTCCCTCTTGGTGAGACATTCCCATAGTCACAATATTTAGCCTCAGCTTGCATCTTGATTGGTACTCTGTGATGAACTACTACGTATGAGAGATCAGTGTTACAAAGTTGTATGCTGGTAATATGTTTCTTAAAAAATGATAAAGACAAAAAGCTTTGATAAAACGATGTGTTTCCAATTAAGTAGGTAAATTAGAAAAATTTTTATCATACATGGGCATATAGGTTCCAACGGCCAAGGGCCAATATCACTAATCATCACAAGAATGGCTGTGAAGAACGTGGTTTCGTCCTTTTTTGTGCAGGTTATCATTCTCTAGCTAGTCGCTCAAATAATATTACTAATAATTTCAAGAGGTGTTGTGCAAAGCATAGATTATCCATTTTTGTCCAGATTCTCATTCTCTAGCTACCAGCTTAAATAGTGTTTATCTCGGCTAATTTTGGACCACTGGTGCGCTTGTCCAAGAAGCCCTGGATGCCTCTACGTGCTCAAACAACCGTATTAATAGGTTTTAGCCTTGTATATCTTTGCAGATATGAAACAATAAAAATCTTCGTTTTGGTCAGTAAAATTAAGTGATTTAAGACAAAATGCAATGTTTTTAATTAACTTCATTATTACAATGCAAACATATATTAGTAATCAAACAATTAATCAACGCACATATATGGACCAATTAGAGCTAATTGTTGATGAATTCAAGAGAATATGAATTCGTCACAAATTAAAACTTGTTAAGTAATACATGCCACTATCTCAAAATTAACATTTTCTTTGATAGGCGATCATACCAGCCATGCTGTACAATCACAAGAAGGGGTGGACCCAGAAATTTTGGTTAGTCTAGGCTAATTTATAAATTCATTGTCATTATTTTTGTGGTTGTTGATGCGTACAAAAAAATAAAAAAATATTACATATATCAAGCAACACAAGATCAAAATTCTTAATAAAGTACATATATTTAATAAAAGATTGAAAATGATAAAAAAATTACTTATAGCATAAATTATTAAATTTTTACTATAACAATTTATTTTTGAAACCATTTTAGCCCCCTAGTGCTTTCAACTTATTCAATGAATTTATAATTTAATCACTTTATAAAATAAGTCATTAATTCCAATCGGAAAAAAATAATTATATTTGGAGTCGTTTTAAAAATAAAATAAACACTCTATTATCATATAAAATTGATGAAAACATAAGCGTAGTTGAATTAAGGACATATACGAAAACAAAGAAAAACCTCTATTAATATATAAAACTTATGTAAACATAAAGGGTGAGAAAATCAGTTCAGTTCTGACATTTTTTCAACCATGCATTAGATTTAATGTAATTTGAATCCAATGATCTTAAACAACTTGCTGTTAGTTACAACAAATTACATTAGAACAATAATTTTTTTAAGTTTCAAAATGATTAATAAATGAATAGTATATGTGTTTGCTTAAATTTCAATCTGACATGAGTAAGCACATTTTGATTATGCAAATTGACATCCCAAGAATTTTCTTACTGGTAGCTTGATGCTTCCCACTTGTGGTTATGGCTTTGTGACGAGGATTGTCTTCTATGAATGAATTGTCTCTTCGATTCTTCCCAATCTTGGATTTATTAAAGATAGTTATTATGTAATATCTAGCTCTTTAATATTAAGATAAAACATACGGGGGACCCTTCATCTCTTGGGTTGACATTCCCATACAGTATTTAGCCTTAGCTTGCATCTTTATAGATACAAGGTAAATTATAATGTTCTAGTCTAAGGCTTGATTGGTACTCTGTGATGAACTACCAGGTACAAGTAAGCAGTGTTACAAAGTTTTATACTGGTAATATGTTTTTAAAAATGATAAAGATATAAGGCTTTGATTAAATGTTGTGTCTCCAATTTTTATCTCATTTGGATATACGTGTTCCAACCTCCAAGTTCCAATATCACCACGTTTTAGTCTACCTGAAAGATTCTATTAATAATAAAGTCTATTAATCCGAAAATTAACTTTAAGGTTTATACTAATATAGACATAATTAAAAGAGATATTGTAAATAAAATAATATGAATTTTATAAATAACTGTGAACTAGGCATAATTATTTTAATACTATTAATATATCAAATAGATTTTATTATTTTAAAAGAATATGATAGATTAGGATAATTTTATTATAAAAATTTTTTGATTTGCCTATTTTAGTAAATTTATGATATTTAGGCTTGTTATAAAATGGCTCAAAATCCTTAATTTTATTTATTCAGAGTTTTCAATAAAATTATTATTATTTAGAAACTTAGTTTGTTCTATCTATAAACCTTTTAATATTTTTGTTGCTTCAATTGGTATCAAATCAATTTCCTTGTCATCATGGTACGGCCATATGAAAAAAGGAACAGCCGTTCTAAAAATATTGATAAAGGGATGCAAACAATGTCCGTGGAGGTTGTTAAACAGGCTGTGATTTAAGTAGCCTTGCAAGTGATTAAGGATGCTTATAACTTGAGATTGGTGGCGATTGAGTAGGCAATCGTGAGTCTTAGGCTTTTCTTGAATTAAAAATAGAGAGAGAGGTCAGTAATAAGGAGTTAATTACGAGGAAGAACTTCAATGAGTCAATAGTGGTGAACAACGTAAAGATTACAATCATTGGGAAGTACCTCAGGGGATCCATTAAGAAATAGAACTTCAAGGAAATCTATCGTAAAGTAGTGCCTCAGAGTTTAGGCCATGCACAATAAATGTCAGTGCATGTGCATGAGGAGATAGGAAGCGATTCAGAAGAAGAAGAATCTGTGGAGGATGATAGGACGTGCAGAAAGAGTTTAAATTACAAGATTAACATTGATGTTCCAAATTTTTATGGTGGGATGCATATTGAAGAATTTTTTGATTGGATATCAAAAGTGGATTAATTTTTTTAGTACACAGAGATTCCTCAAGACAAGCGAGTTAAGCTTGTCGCGTTTAAATTGAAGGGCATAGCTTCTGCATGTTGGCAACACGTACAAAACCAAAGAAGAGTTGTAGGAAAACAATTTATCAAATCATAGCATAAAATGTAGAGGATGATGAAAAAGTATTTCCTTCCTGTAAATTATTAGTAGTAGTTATATTTCAAGTACTAGAATTACAAGAAATAAAATTATAGTGTGAATGAATATACAAAAGAATTTTATTGTTTGCACACAAGAAATAACATTGAGGAGCTAGAATTTTGGATAATTACGAAATATATATACGGATTGAAGCAGGAGATACAAGATGAGATAGTGGACGCAATTTGGGATTTATACTCAATGGTTACTAAGGCTAAGAAATTAGAAAAATAGAGACAATTGGTTGTTTTTGGGACCCAACAATAAAATGATGTGCAGAATAGACTAAGCAATATTGGGATCAAGAACAAGTAGAAAACATGCGCTAGTAGTTGTTAGGTGCAACAACCAGCACAATAGTAGCTAGGACAGTAGCCACATAAGCAGCATAATAATCCATATACAAGGCATATGTTAAATAAGTGTTCGAAATGTGGGAAACTAGGGCATCGATCGAGTGACTGTTGTCCAGAAATTTTAAATTTGGTAGAGACTAAAGTCGGTACGACAAAGGTGAATGACGTTGAGGATGGGGATGACAAAAAAGCTTTAGAGTTAAAAGCAGATAAGGGAGAAATGCTGAATTTCATTATGTAGAAAATTTTATTAGAACTAAAGTTTGAAGAGGATAATAGTGCAATAAAATTTTTAGAGTATGCGGCACTATCAATAAAAAGGTGTACAATATGATAATTGACAACGACAGTAGTGAGAACATAGTTTTAAAGGCGTTGGTCGATGTGATAAGGCTTTCAATAAAAAAAATATTGAACCATACATAATGGAGTGGAGACAAAAAAAGACAGAAACGTGAGTGATGGATGTATGCAGTGTTCCTTTCTCTATTGGGAAGATTTATAAAAGTAATGTGGCATGCGATATAGTGGATATGGATCCGTGCTATCTATTATTAAAAAACCTTAGCATTTTGATGTGGATGCAGTTTATAGAGAAATGGATAATGTATACGAGTTTTAGTGGAAAAGAAGGTTTATTTAGTGCCTTTAACCAACAAAAAGAAGAATTATAAGGTTGAAGGGAAGAAATTTTTGGTTATTGTCAAGTGTCATCTAGAGGATAACTACGATGGTTGTGAGAAGTTGGAGAAGGAAGATGAGTTTAAGATAAAGACCATTCTTAAATAGTGCAACCATTTTTACCTGTGTTCACTGATATTATATTATTAGATATCCTAAATAGGCTATTCATATAGACGTAGTTTTCAGTGCCAGTTTACATAACTTGCCTCACTATCGTGAGAGAATGAGTTCATGTGATGTACTAGTTTTCTTGGTGACAAAAAAAAGATATAAGTTGGCTTATGTGTGTGGACAATAGGCAGATTAATTATATTATAGTGAAATATCATCTTTTTATTTTGAAGTTTCAAGATTTATTAGATCAGCTAGACGGTGCTCGAGTTTTCTAGAAGATAGATTTACACAATGGGTATTATTAGATTTAGATTAGGCTTCGAGATGAGTGGAAGACATCGTTTAAAACTAATAAAGGGTTACATGAGTGGTTTATGATGTCATCCAAGTTATCTAAAGTAATAAGTACTTTTATGTGCTTGATAAATCATGTTATTAATCATTTTTCCTTTAAATTCATTGTGGTATATTTTGATGATATTTTGGTGTATTCTACAGATATGTGACATATTTAGAGCATTTGAGAATGGATATGTAGGTGTTACGAAGAAATAAGCTTTACATTAATTTAAAAAATATGGCTTTCTACAAAGTAATAAAGAGCTTTTATGTTTATAGCTGGTGCAGAGAAAGTTTGAGCTATTGAGTCAAAGATATAAGATTTACATTAATTTAAAAAATATGGCTTTCTACAAACTTACGAAGAAATAAGCTTTACATTAATTTAAAAAATATGGCTTTCTACAAAGTAATAAAGAGCTTTTAGGTTTATAGCTGGTGCAGAGAAAGTTCGAGCTATTGAGTCAAAGATATAAGCTATTAAGGAATAGCATATGCCTAAGACTTTGGGAGAAGTTTGTAGCTTTTATGGGCTAGTAACTTTTTATAAAAGATGCATTTGTGGTTTTAGCACTATAGTCATATCTATTATGGCGTGCTTGAAGAAAGATAAGTTTAATTGGGGAGATGAGGAAAAAGAGAGTTTTGATTTACTAAAGGAGAAGTTATCTACTGCTCCTGCATTAACCTTGCCAAGTTTTGATAAGTTGTTTGAAGTCGAGTGTGACGTTTCTAGTAAGGGAATTAAGACTGTTATTTCCCAAGATGGGCTACCAATTAAGTATATGATTAAGAAATTAAATGAGGCACGACATAAGTGGCTTACTTATGACTAAAAGTTTAAAGCTATCTTTAGGGTATTGAAGATATAGGAGCATTATTTGATTCAAAAGGAGTTAATGCTATACAGTGAATAACCAATAAAATCTGAGCAAGATGCTTGTGAGATAGGTAAGTTATGTGTAGAAATTTACTTTTGTTCTGAAGCACAAATTTAGGTAGCAAAATAAAGTTATAGACACGCTAAGTAGGCGAGTACTTTTACTGGTAACACTATTAAATGAAGTTATTGGTTTTAAGTGCTTGGTGGAGTTGTAAACTAAGGATGATGACTTTGTGCATATACGGGATTGTTGTATCAATCATCATAATGCAAAGGATTTCCTCATTCAAGATGGGTACTTATTTAAGGCCAAATATGTTATGTATGCCTCAAAGTTCTATAAAGGAATAAATTATCCGTGTGTTGTATAGAAGAGAATTAGGAAATCATATTGATCGAGATAAAACTAAAGTGCTTGCAGAGTAGCAATATTATTGGTCACAAATAAATAGGGATATGCGAAAGATTATACAGAGGTGTCAGATTTGCTAAGAGGGCAAGGGCATATGGAGAATACATGATTATATATGCTATTACTTGTTCTAGAAAATATTTGGTTAGATCTATCCATAGATTTTGTGTTAGGGCTGCTGTGCACAAGGAATGGTGGAGATTTATATTGGTGGCGGATGATTGGTTTTCAAAGATAGTGCATTTTATTGCTTGTAAGAAGATTACAAATGTTATTTCAGTTACATATTTGTTATTTCGAGAAGTGGTGTATTTGTATAGTATTCTAACGGCTTTCACTTCTGACAGGGATATGAAGTTCATCAATAAGTTTTGGTGTCATCTACAGGATACATTTGGTATATAGTTATTGTTTAGTAGTTCTTTTCATCCATATACGGATAGGTAAACGAAAGTGATCAATTAAGCTCTAGGTAACATGTTGCGTTGTGTTTATAGCGACAAGCAATAGAATGAGGAAGCTGCATTACCTTAGGTCAAGTTTATTTATAATAGTATAGTGATTTGAGATTGTCTACACTTATTCCCCAAGCCATTCTTATGGCTTAATTGTTATGTCAACAGTAGCTGGAGCTGGAGAAAGTAAAGTGATGGCTAATATGGCGAAAAAGGATCTGTAGATACATACCGAGGTACGATTTCACTTGGAGGTTATCAATACAAAAAACAAGCCTAAAGCGGACAAGCAACATCTGAAGAATGTGTTTTAGGAACGCGATTTAGTGATGACATATCTGTAGCAAAGTCATTTCCTTGCAATTCGCACTAAATTGGAAAAGCACAAGTATGGATCATTTCGCATGGCATGAAATATTAATGATAATGCTTATTTACTTTAACTAGTGTTCAATTGGAATATCTCCCACACTTTCAACTTAACTTATCTGTTAGCATATTATTCAGGTAAAGAGGAGTTGTATTAGTCTCAAAGATCGAGTTCTTTTTCAAGTGAGGGGGATTTATGTATGATAGTTGCGTATCGCTAACAAGATGATAGCTTTATAAAATGAAAGTTATCATAACATTTATAGAATTTAACTAATATTACTTGGAGTGTAAATTATAAAATATTAAGTAAATTATAAAATATTAATAATTTTTTGTTTACATTTTGCATAAGTATCTATTTAAGTTTACTGTAATAATTTGATGTATTTTAATCATTTTATGCTATGATTAAATGTAATATTGTTGGTGACTAAAAAACTCATGCTTTATTGATGGATATTGTAGAAGAACTAAATTGTTGTAGCAATAGGCTTGCAAAAAATGACAAAAGACTTGGTTGCATATAAACAAAAACAATACTGAACCAAAGAGAATGCTATAGCAATTTCAGAAGCAACCCAAGATCAAATCAGACAAAACTGTCTAGACTGTCACGCAGTTACTTGCACTGCCATTGTCAGATGTAGACAAAACAGTGGCAGGCGCACAAAAATAAATGTGGTCCTAGAATGCCAAAAATAGACAAGTGTCCTTATGCTTTTTGATTGCCCTAATCTCAAAATATAAAAGAGCACATTTTTAAAGAAACACATCATCCATGGCCATTAGATTCAAAGAAAACTAAAGAGAGATTTCAGAGTTATAAAGGGTATTGCATGGTGAAGAATGAGAGATAACTGAGGATAAAGGAGTAACACCTTTAGTTCTTTTGTATCTCAACTTTATTCTTGTATGTGCTTGTTTTATTCCCTCTTTGATGATATAATTAATGAAAAACTCTTGTACTATTATTGTTTTAAAGCTCTTCATGAGCCAAATCTTAATGTAGTTTGGTTTTAAATAAACTTAATGATTATCTTATTTACATATGTTTTCACTTAGAACTACTATAGTATTTTGTCTTAATTTTACATATTATAATTTTCTATTTCATTTGATTACTTATTTAATGGATATTAGTTAAGAAGGAGTTTGAAAAAGGTCTGACTTAGTAAAACTAATTGAGACAATACATGGTTTTAGCTTGAGTTTCTCAAGTTGAGTTAATCTCAATTTGAATAAGGCCATGTTTAATATAAGATTAGTGAAGATCTAGACCTATGGATTCACCCTATAGTGTAAATAAGATCTAAAATGTATAATACTATATCTAATATTATATTAACAACTAGTCACCAGTTGATTACATATAGGTATAAGATCTTTAATATGCAACAGCTAAGGATGTATTAGAGATTTTGTTTAGTGCTGTAGTAGATGCTATAGCAATTGTGCCTAAATTGAAGGATAGTTAATAACCATGAGGTGAGTTTAGAATCCAACTACTAATTTGCCATTAAGTATATTTTTGTGTTTAACTTTAGATTTTCTTTATTGCATTCTATTGCATTTTCAATTTTAATAGATACTTAATCTCATCATTTATTTGGTATTATTTAGTTTAGTAAAATTACATTGATAAGATTTTTGTAGCAAGTCCAATAATATCAATCCCTGTGGAGATGATTTTGATACTCATTATTATATCACTTATATACACTTGCACATTAACACTATACATCGGCCCTACAAACCACACACTAATTTTTTTATGACGCTGCCTGAGATTGAGTGCATATTGTGAGTTGTGAAGTCAATTTTATATGGTTCTAATTTTAGTTTTCTTTTAACCTATTTGTTGTATTAACAGAATTGCTCTAGCAACCATTACATGCTGTTAATGTACGTGCGTATATATTCCTATAGGTGTCAGTGTATAAGTGGACACAACAAGTAATATAATAATAAGTATTCAAATCATCTTCACATGGATTGATGTTATTAGACTCATTACAGCAATCTTATCAGTGCAATAAAAGTAAAATAAAATGAATAATGAACATAAAGACTTAATAAAACAAGTTGTGTAATAAAAAAAATACAGTAAAGAAAAGAAAAGAAATTAAGATCAAACATAAAAGAATACTCAATAATAAATCAGTAGTTGGGTACTTAAACTAACTTAACAATTATTGACTGTTTATCAATTGAAGTACAGTTGTTATAACATTGACTACAGTACTAGACAAAATTCTAATGAATCCTCAGCTCTCGTCTATTGGATATCTTATATCTAAAAGTAACCTAACAACGACCAATTATTAAGCCAACAATTAAATATAGCATTACACGTTATAGGTTTTCTTTACCCTACAAAGTGAATCCCTACATCTAGTTCTTCACTAACTTTAAATCATGCATAACCCTATTTAAATTGAGATAAACTCAATTTGAGAAACCCAACCTAAAACTATTTATTGTCTTGATTTGTTATACTAGGTCAAACATGTTTAAGGCTTTTTCTTAGTTAGTATCCTCTAAATGGGTGGTCAGTCGAAATCGAGAATTGCAATAAGTAAAATAAAAAAAAAATTCCTATAGCAAATTCTAAGTAATAAGCATATAACTGTCAATTAACTATTAAGCTTGTTTAATCACCAACTACATAAAAGTTTAGTTCATGATGGATTAGAAACAGTAACAAAAATGGTTTTAACTATCAAATACATTCTTATTAAAAAATAAAAACAATAAAACAAGTTAAAGAAGTGAGTTCCGCTTAATCTTCATGATCTCTCATTCTTTTTCACTTTGAATCCTTTATTATAGTCCTTAAATCTATTTTATTCTCTATTATTATTTTTTAATAATAGCTCCTCTTTTTTTCTTTTTATGAGGGCTCATTTTATAACCTGAAATTAATTAGGTTAACCAAAAGTGTGTGGCCACATATATCCTACTTATTGAAATTTCAAATTTCAATCTTTTAATTAACACGCGTGAAATCTAATTTTTCATGCCTATAGGATTGCTGCAGCAATAGCTACAACATCTTCATTGTTCCAGACTTATTTTTTTTTTAATTCCACTACTCTCAAGTTGTTTTGTCATCTTTACAAGTTTATTACTACAACAATCATCCCTACATTTTGAGCTATTTGGTCACCTATAATAATACACTTAATTAGAGCACATAATGATCTAAAACACATTAATTTATTAAAACTAAAACTAAATGGATGCTTATTTAGATAAAAATCCATCATTTAAAACTAAACCTAAATGGATGCTCATTTAGATAAAAAAATCCATCATTTATTCTCTTAGTAATATTATTTTAAGCTTAGAAATGCCATAATAACTCTCATTTCATAGAGTTGTCACACCCCCAAACTTAAACCATTACTTGTCCACAAGTAATGACAACAATACCAACACTTCAAACATGCAATCATGCAATAAACAACTAAGCTTTGTCATCTAGATCAGTTTGATTCATCAACCCTCGTATCTCATTTTCAATCATGCAAAATAACCAACAGCAGCTCTAGTTTTAGACTTAGGTTCTATTTTGTTTAGAATTTGTGTGTGTCACTTTGATCAAGGTTTAAAGTTACTACAACATCACTCAAGTATCAAATACATTTTAAAGATAAACAATAGGAGCATTTTTATTTGTAGAGGAAACATAAGTCAAAAAGATTTACAACTTTGCTACGACATTCATTATTTATTTATTCCTTTTTTTAATGGACTCTTTGGTGTAAATTATCAAATAATTCGTAAATTATCAAATAATTTAGTTTAGATTATCAAATAATTTACAGATGATGTGGCATTTAGTTTATCCATAAATTTACTTGTTGTGCAAATTTTATTGAACTCGTAAGCGCACGAATCTATTAAAATATAGATTAATAGTGAAAAGTGTCGATCCCACGAGGAGGTGAATTTTTAATTATGTAGAGTTATTATTATTCTTTATTATTTAATGTGCTTGTTGTAAAATTTCCTAATTTATTTTATCCTAAGATTGAAAATAAAATGTTGGGAATAAATTAGGATTTGATCAATAGAATAAAGTGCTTGGGTCTTAGGATTCACACTCAATATTTCACCATGGCTTAATATTCATTTTTTAGGTCCAATTAATTTATGAGGGGGGTATTTCCACTCCTCATCAACCTAACTCTAATAAATAAGACATCAAGCGCTCCTTGTGCTAGGAATAATAATTTTATGTTAAATGCGGTATCAAAAACACGTTGTGCTAGGTCATAATAATGTAACTGTCGACAAGGTGGCAAGACTTTTCACTAATTAACCTAGATAATTTTTATGTCAACAATGAGTCACGAGCTACCACATAAATTAGAGGGAGATTTTTCTCTAATAAATCTAGTGTAAAGCGCTCGCCATGCCAAATAGTAATAATCTTGCACTTAGGGAGCTGGTATACCAGTGCAATATCTAGACAAGATTATTACTATCTGTTTACGATAAATCAAAAAAATTTAAATAAATTAGAGAAAGTAAAAATAAATTTACCAAATTAAGTCCATAAATTATGTTGAGGCTTCACCTTCAACCCAAGCTTGAAAATAAATTAGCTACTCATTTTATAACTAGGGGTAAAATGAAAATTTTATTAAAATATATAGAAAATATAAGATGGAGAAGGAATTATAGAAAGTAGAGTTCAAAAATGGATTCAGGGGTGTCAAATTAGGTGGGGAAGCCCCCTATTTATGGATACAACAAGTAAATTATAGACATCGGATGAAAATAATTCGGACGCCCAGGATTACGCCATGTGGCACTCTCTGATTGGTTGGAACACAGGGCTGTCATTTCGTGTATATGCATGTATGTTATGCGCAATTTTCAGTCCACTAATATTCTGCTACGTCATCGGTCAATGTAAAAGTCAACAAGTATAATCCAGTGCATTGCATGTATTGTAAGCTCATTTTTAAGTCTAATAGACTTCTGCCACATCATCCGTCAATGCCACATCATCAGTCAATGACACATCAGCTCTCAATGCCATGTTAGCAGTCAACGCCAAGTCAGTAGGGCCCACCAAACTCTTAAAATTATGGTTTTGTCCTTTATGTCTTTCCTAAGGTTTTCAGCTGTTCTGAGTTCAAAAATGCTGTTCATTTTGCTGTCCGACTTCTCGTTTATTGAGAAATGACTAAAATAATCCTAAAATACATAAAATATTAAAAATACACAGACATAGACAATTAAATATCAAGGGACTTAAAATACATAAAGGTGGAGATGTTAGTGAGACTTTGGAGTGTAAAATGATGATTTTACCCTTTATATGAAACTAAAATAAGTCATTTGATAATAGGCATGAACTTTCTTTAGGATTTTATTCTTTACTGCGTAAGAGATAGAGAGATATCTATAACAATTGAAGGAATAAAACAAACACTATCAAGATATGTCTAATCATTTTATAGTCTATATAAAAGTGATTATACCATATTATGAGCATAAGCCTGAATAGCTCTACGCTTTAATTAATGATGATTCAGGAGTTAGTCTAGCTAATTCAAGAATTTATCTAAAATTTTATTAGAAAGATTATAAACCTTTAACAAAATAATGAATCAATGGAGAAAAAAATTCTCTTGGAATATATAGAATCAAAGCCTTAATTCAAATTAACAATTATATATTAAGCATATCAATAGGAGCATATATACTTTTAGGAGTTAATTTTTTCGTCAATTTGTTTATATAATGAGTAATGAAACAATTACTCTTTAAATACCATATAATCATTTAGTTACAACACAAGATTTATAATCCCCTTAGGCGAACAACCCGAAAATTTCATTTTCGAAGCAGCTAGCATAATGATTTTAACATAAAAAATTATGACAAACTATGAAGAAAAATCTTAGAAAGGATTGATAAAAAATTTGGTGAAAATCCAATTCAATTATGGGAAGTTGATAAAACTTATGCTAAGATTGAATTAAAAGATTCAAATGTAATCATAAGAGTTAAGCCTATGAGATAAGGGCAAGAGGATAGATTAGAATTCTATAACCAGGTTAAAGAACTCTTAGATATCAAAATTATTAAAGAATTTAAAAGTCCACATAGTAGCCCAGCCTTTATGTTTAGAAACCATGCAAAAATTAAGCGAGGAAAAAAGCTCGTATGGTCATTAATTATAAAGAGTTAAATAAATATACCAAGTTTGATAGATACTTTTTACCTCATAAAGATACATTAATTACTTCTGTAATTAACAAAAAGATATTTAGCAAATTTGATTGCAAATCCAGATTTTAGTAAATTAAGCTTAAAGAAGAAAGTATACCACTTACTGCTTTGAATACACCTCAAGAATAATATGAATGGATTGTGATACTTTTTGGATTAAAAAATGCACCATAAATATTTGCAAGAAGGATGGATAAAATTTTTAAAAAATTTCATGAATTTTACAATGTTTATGTCGATGATACATTGATATTTTCAAATAATGAAGTAGATCATATTAATCATTTAGTTTCTTTTACAGAAAATGAAAGAAACATGGAATATTACTTTATAAAAGGAAAGCTGAGATAACGAAACCTATAATAGAGTTTCTAGGGTTAATTATTGATGAAACAGGAACAGAGATGCTACCTCATATCTCTGAAAAAAATATATTTATTTCTAGATAAATTAAAATATAAGGAATAAATTCAAAGAATTCTAGGATGTCTTAAAATGCTGAAATGTTTCATAGAAACTTTAATAAAAGAAAGACAACCTTTACAAGGATTATTAGAAAAGAATAATACAAAATCTTGGGAAGATCTTTAAACCAAGGTTGTTAAAAGATTAAAAGAAAAATATAAAAATCTACCAAGATTAGGATTTTCAACGTCCAGTGATAATTTAATTCTTGAAACTGATGCATTTGACAATCACTGGGGTGCAATATTAAAAATAGATTAAGAAAATATCTATACATATACTAGCAGAACATTTAAACCAGTAGAAAAAAATTATCATAGTAATGAAATTGAATTGTTAGCTATTAAAAATAGAATAGTTAAATTTACTTTCTTTTTTGTTACTAAAGAAATTTAAAGTTAGATATGATAATACTCAGATTAAAGATTTATATTTAATAAATTACCTAATTTACCACAATATAAAAGGTTAATTAGATGACAACAATTCTTTGCTGAATACGATTTTAAAATTGAATATATTAAATGATCAAATAATTGTATTGTAAATTTCCTTAGTAGGAAATTTAATGGATAAACATCTGTCCCAAATAATCAAGGGCATAATGATGTACTCAAAAAGTCAAGAATTGTTTCTCAAAGGCAATAAACTGATTTATGATGGGCTTGCCATGATTGATAAAGCCTATGAAGAATTGAGAAAACTTTGTCCATACAAAGCTTTGCAAAATCATTTAGAAGTACAAATTTTAGAATAATGCATTAGCAAAATGCTAAAAAATGTCTATTTTGAGGATTAACTTGAGGGTCAAATCATTCAGAGCTCTTCATAGAATTCAAAGATAACTCATTTTGAGAATTTTCTCACAATTCACAATTTTAAATATCGATATTTAAAGGGAGGGGTTCCCAAAGCTCTTCACCAAGCTTAAAAACCTTCACCGAGCTTAAAGCCCTAATATAACAACAATGGACAATCAACTTCGATGGTTAGAATTTCATATGAAAGTAACTACGCTTATGAGTATAAAAGAGTTAGTAAAGTAGCCTATGAGATCCATCATAGTCAGACTATAGTACTAGATTATTTAGGGTTATACCCAATGATTAATTTCATTTTAGGAGGTGATTCTAAAGTGATAAAAGATATGTTTGAATATGGTTTTCTTAACCTCATCTATGTTAATGATGATTGCATGGAATTAGAATTACTTCCCAAAAAGATAAAAGAAGCTGTGATTGACCCCAAAAGGATTAGCAAAATAAAATAAATAATTTTTGTCAAATTTCTCATTGCTAATCACTGTATATTATGATAACAAGTGGTATCCAGCTCAACACATGATTCAAGTTGGGATTAGCTGTAAAAAAGTTAGTTCAGTAGTTAATTTAGTTCAAATTTCTAATGATTATAATCCTAATTTGTTTGACCCCAGAGCTCTCAGTAGCAAAAAGGAAATTGAGTTGAAAGTCCTCTATGAATAGCTCGAGAGGATTAGTAAAGAAAATGTATGGTTCCACAAAGCCACAAAAAATATGTAATCTTTTTTATGAGTAGAAAAGAAAGCATATTAGCAAAGCAAAAGATAAAGAAAAAGAAAAAGATGATATATGAAAATCTTGCAAAATCTATCCTGCTGACACACTATGAGATATATAAGGTGCTAAAACATCAATCATTATATGGCTTTTGTTACGAAAAATCTAAAGAAAGATCCAGTGAAAATAAATCAGTAGATAAAAACTAATAATAAGGATGTAACAGGATATGGATCACTTCTAAAATTAAAAATGCTAAGATAAAGCATTAATAATTCAGAAAAAGATCCAAGAGAAAGGATCATTTATTCTTATCTCAATAAAAAGAGCTATCGGCCAAAAGAAAGAGGAAATGGGTCACCTTATCTTCAGAGAATCTAGGATTTACCTCAAACATGTAACAAGTGTCATGTAAAGAGGAGATAACCTTATCTCTTTAAGTATATAAATAAAAAGATGTAAGAGGAAAAGGGCATCGATTTCATCTTATCCTTAATCTCTTATAACAACTCTTATCTGTATTATTGTAAAAATTTCAGTTATGAAATAAATAAAAACTCTTTGAGTGAAATTATCATTTTGTTATATACCTTATATATTTTAAAATATATCAAGTAACCTACATGCCAATACTTGTGTTAAATCAAGAAGATTTCATATTACTAAGCACTATTCCAGAGACACTTGCAACGAAATCACTCAGGCAAATTCTTTTAGGCTATGGAGCAATATGTTGCGTTAGGCCGCATGAAATAGTCGAGAAGGTGATTTTGCAAGATGTGTGGAGCTATGGAAGTCCTAATCGTGGACTAGCGTGTTTATCTCAGAATTCTGAGAGATAATACACTGGTTAGTAATCTTGAAATATCTTCTTATATTTAGCAACAAACGAAAGTATGTAGCCATGTTGGGCCTTCATTGTTTTTAAAATTTTATGAGATATAAGATGATAAAAATAGCTCAAAAATCATAAAATATGAAAAGATCAGTTATTAAGTTTATAAATACTATTGATAATTTAGACTTTAATAAAGAATATCAAATCAATCATGTAATTTCTATGATTATAGATCATTTAAACCTAAAAAAAAATTGGTATAGAAATATAAAAATGATAAAAATTGAAGATGAATATGAAATGTTTGATGTTTTTGAAGAAGAAAATATGATAGCTTTAAAAGAACCAATTATAACAAGTTTTAAAGTAATTCAAGATAAGTGCATAATTAATAACATGACACAAAATTGTCCATAATGAATAATAATAACAATCGTATGAATTTTTTAAATTCAAAATACTGAATTTAGATTATAATATCTTTGTGAAAACTTATGCAGGATCTACTTTAACTAGAAATATAGTTTAAGCATATATATAAACAAGTTAGAGGAAAAAATTTGGTCAATGTCTCAAGAAAAACTGATAATATTAAATGTAGGATCTAATCTATAATTCATAGATCTTTATGAATATGATAATTATCTAAACTTATATAAAATTATAGTTAAGATTTTAAAAATAGATGTAGAAGAAATAGAAAGATAAATTATCCAATTATTCAAAATTAACAAAAGTACTAGAATTTTATCAAATGTTGCAAAATGGTACTTGTTGTGCTAAATTTTGTAAGCATATCACTATTGTTTTTCAAATCCATAACTGAAAGCTTGTGAAAAATGCTGCAACAATAGAAAGATCTTCAACAAAGATGACGATATTAATGCTGCAACAATAGAAAGATCTTCAACAAAGATCTTATTAACATATTAGCTTTTCTTATTTTGACTAGGTACTTGCATTTTTGCCTCAAATCCTGTTTGATAAATAACTGAAAGAGCTTACTCAATGTTTTCAGAGCCAGCCACCTACAGGTTAAGTAGCAGCCATATTGAGATCAATGCATGTAATTCAAATTTAAATGAGTCTAAAACATTCATTCCTACACAATCCAAACCAAATAATTGATATCCCTTCAATATTTTCCATGGAATGCAAAACAACTTCATAAAACTGCCAATATGTTTGCTTCTTGTCTCACCGTTTTGTCCACAAGCAAAAGTCTCATTTTTGAGTCTTCCATCTCCGTCCTTTCTCCTAGTTCTCCACATAATGGAAAACCTTTGTTTTATACTGTACTCCTTTTTAGTAAATAAACAATTCGGCATCTCAATCATAGGCTCATTATCCTCCTCAATTTTCTCCAACTTTGGTGACTATTTCCATATTCGTTATTTCTACAAAATGAAAATAATCATATTAACAAAATGGAAACAGCTATCTAAATTTAATTTCTACCAATCTGAAATTCGGCATCATATTTATAGAAATGTATATATTTTTTTATTAAGCCTTATTAGTTGATTGCTAATAGTAAAACAAACAGGCTTATAATAAAAAAATTAAAGCCAATTAAATTTGCTCATTTAAAATAAGAATCAAGAATAAAAAATTTATGCTAACCATAGTTGCCTAACAAGCTCAGCATCACAAATAAAAAAATCAGGCCAACAACAATTTGCCCAATTAAAACAAGATTCTGTTAGGAGATTTATGGGTGAAGCAGAACCACAGCTAAGTGAGATTGGAAGAAAAATAAAGAGCAAACACAAATTTGGACACCAGAAATTACGTGGTTCGACTTATAGCCCACATCCACAGGCAAAGAAAGAAAGAAATAATTTTATTATACTGAAAAAATAATAACTTCTCTCTAATAATAGAAGAGAATAATTATACTCTCTCTATAACTAGTAAAAAACTATTCTCACTTCCCAATACCCCAATTACACCCAATAACTCTAAAAATTCTCTCTAATACAAGAGGAAATAAATTTTTGGGATGATTGAAATGAGGGAAGAGGCTCTCAATTTATAGTCGCATTTTAGCTACTATGCATTATTATTTTATTATTAATTTATTATTATTTTATTATATTTTTTTTCTTTTTGCTGTGTTGAATTGGGCACGGCCCATCTAGAAGGGCGGTGCCCAACTTTCCAACTTTGACATTCTCCCACTTGGAGATTTGATTGAGAACCAATCAATCTCCACACTATCCTTTCTGCTTTGCCATTGACATGTTGCTTACGTTTCTGCTAGGCCACAAGAGGATCTACTCCATATAAATTTGTCAGTAATGATTGGCTTAGTCATAACATCTGCTAGGTTCTCTTTGGTATGGATTTTCTGTAAATCTACACTTTCATCTTCCACTACTTCTCGAACGAAGTGATATTGAACCCCTATATGTTTTGTCCTAGAATGAAAGGCTGGATTCTTTACAATATGCAAAGCACTCTAACTGTCACAAAACACAGGAATTTTCTCTTGTTTATGCTCGAGCTCCTTAAGTAACCTTTGTATCCATATAGCTTCCTTGCATGCTTGTGTAGCTTCCATGTATTCTGCCTCTGTCGTAGATAAAGCCACAATAGTCTGCAATTTTGAAACCCAGCTTACAGCTCCTCCTGCAAGTGTAAACACATAGCCAGTAGTGGATTTTCTTTTATCAAGGTCACCTGCGAAATCTGAATCCACGTAGTCTCTAACAGTAAATTCTGACCCACCATAACATAATGCAACATCTGGGGTTCCCCTGATGTATCTTAGAATCCTCTTCACTGTTTGCCAATGTTCTCCACCAGGATTCGCCATGTATCAATTAACTGCTCCCACTGCTTATGTAATGTCTGGTCTTGTACAAATCATAGCGAACATCAAACTTCCTACTGCTGATGCATATGGTACTCGAGACATCTCCTTCCTCTCTGCTTCATTTCTAGGACACATACTTGAGGATAACTTGAAATTAACAGGAAGTGGGGTAGAAATTGGCTTACAATCTTGCATGTTGAAGCGTCACAAGATTTTCTTCAAGTAATTCTTCTGTGAAAGCCAAATCTTCCTGTTATTACTGTCTCGGTGAATTTGCATCCCTAGAATCTTATTTGCTGGTCCCAAGTCCTTCATTTTAAACTCCCTAGCCAACTGTGCCTTTAATTCTTGGACTTGATCTTTGTTGGGGCCTGTGACCAACATGTCGTCCACATACAACAGCAAAATGATAAAATCATTATCTTCAAATATCTTGTAATAAGCACAATGGTCTGAACTGAGTCTGTTGTATCCAAGGCTCATGATGAAGGAATCAAATCTCTTATACCAACACCTCAGCGCCTGTTTGAGACCGTATAGAGATTTGTTCAATCTGCAAACCAAGTTCTCCTTGCCTGTTTCAGCAAAACCTTCTGGTTGGAGCATATAAATTCTTCTTTAAGTACTCCATGAAGAAATGCAGT
Organism: Murraya koenigii; assembly: GCA_025617385.1. Classification (NCBI taxonomy): domain Eukaryota; kingdom Viridiplantae; phylum Streptophyta; class Magnoliopsida; order Sapindales; family Rutaceae; genus Murraya; species Murraya koenigii. The sequence continues at coordinate 15,389,516 of CM046819.1, forward strand.
TTTCACATCTAACTGTTCTAAATGTAGGTCGAATGTAGCACACATTGCCAAGACTACTCTGACTGTCGTGAGTCTAACTACTGGAGAAAATATCTCATTGAAGTCAATACCTTCTTTCTGAGCATATCCCTTTACCACCAATCTTGCATGATACCGCTCCACATGATTATTGCCATCACGTTTGATCTTGTAGACCCATTTGTTTTCAATGGATTTTCTTCCATGTGGCAATGGCACAAGTTCCCATGTCTTATTTTTGTGTAGAGCTTCAATTTCTTCCTGCATTGCTGCAGTCCATAAAGTAACATCTAAGCTGTTTAAAGCTTCATGGAAAGTTGATGGCTCTCCATCCTCTGTCAAAAGACAATATGCAACATTGATCTCTGTAACATACTCTGAGTGCCAAGTTGGTAGTCGTCTCTTTCGAGTTGACCGACGAACTTCTAGAGCCTCAGACTCGACTGGTTCTTGTTTCTCGTGCTCTCGTGCTGCTTCAGAAGACTCTAAATCTTCCTGACTATTTTCTACATATACTGGTGTAGTCTCTGACTTTTCTTTCTTTTGCAATTGATCTTCTACAAAGACAACATCTCTGCTGATGACAATCTTGAGAGCAGTGGGATCCCACAGACGATACCCCTTTACACCATCAGTATACCCCAAAAATATACACCTCCTAGATTTTGGATTTAGCTTTGTTCTTTCTTGGGCATTATACATTACATATACAAGACATCCAAATGTATGTAAATGAGAGTAATCAGCTGGCTTACCTGTCCACATCTCCATTGTCGTCTTCAACTCAATAGCTGTTGATGGAGACCGATTTACCACATAACAGGCAGTTTTGGCTACTTCAGCCCAAAAAGAGTTAGGTAGACCAGCAGTCCTCAGCATAGCTCTTATCCTCTTTGTAAGAGTTCTGTTCATCCATTTCGCCACTCTATTTTGTTGAGGAGTGTATACCGCTGTAAACTACCTTTGAATACCTTCTTGCTTACAGTATGCAAGAAATGAACCATCTGTATACTCTCCACCATTATCTGTTCTTAAGCACTTAATCTTTTTTCCGGATTCAAGTTCAACCCATGCTTTGAATTCCTTGAATACTGAAAACACATCTGACTTTTTCTTGATTGTATACACCCAACATCTCCTGGAGTAATCATTAATAAAAGTAACGAAGTACTTTGCACCTCCTTGGAATAAATCCGGTGATTCCCAAACATCAGAATGAATTAAGTCGAGAATGCATTTACTTCTAGCATGAGATCTGCTAAATTTCAATATATACTACTCACTTGTAACACAATGCTCCTAAAATGGTAGACTTACCGATTTGAGTCCCCGAAGCAGCTGTCGCTGAGAGAGATTCTTCAAACCTTGTTCTGACATGTGGCCAAATCTGAGATATCACATCATCGTTGACTCTTCTCCATTTGATGCGACACACGCATCATCTTCATGTAGTGTTTCTCCTTGAAGCATGAATAGATTTGCACTGATCTTTTCTACCTTCATTAACACAAGTGCTCCTCTGACAATTTTTATCATCCCATTTTAAATATGGACTTTGCACCCAAGACTATCTATTTGTCCCAAAGACAATAGATTTTTCTTCAAGCCTTTGACATATCGTACCTCCTGAATTGTGCGAACTGTACCATCATACATTTTTATTTTGACAGTACCAATACTAGCGATCTCTAAGGCATGGTCATCGCCCATGTACACAGATCCTCCTGAGATTGGTTCATATGTGTGGAACCATTCTCTCCGAGAGGTCATGTGCCATGTTGCTCCCGAGTCTATAAGCGGACGTCGCCTAATCGCTTCGCCTTCACGTAATGACCATCATCCGAAGTACTAGCCACACAACCCTGAGCATTTGATGACTCAGGTACTTTATTCTCTCCACTCTTTTGATTGCTCCAACACTCTTTCTTCACATGCCCTTTCTTGCCACAATTGTAGCATTTCACATTCTTCTTACCTTTGGATTTTGATCTAACTCCCACTGGGGCCACGTTCTGTTGATCTCCCTCTCGTCACCAATAGCGCTTATGCTTGCTGCGAACTTGCATGTCTATCTTCCTTGGTCTTGCGCCTGCTTTCCTTGTTTAAGATGGAGGCTGCAACATCATCGAAATCTAGACTGTCCGTCGGGTTGTTGTTCGTGAGATTAATGATGGGTTGATCATACGAATCTGGTAGACTTTGAAGTAGAAGATCCGCACGTTCATTTTCCTCTATTTTGTGACCCAACGTTGTGAGTTGCGAAAATAGAGTCTTCAAGGTGTTGATATGGTCAGTCACTGATGTAGATTCCGTCATGCGAAGAGTATAGAGTCTCCTCTTTAAAAGATCTTGTTGTGCAGATGACTTAGCCTCGTCATAATTTTGTGAGAGTATCCATATTTCCTTCGTTGTCTTTTCTCTCGCCACATCTGGATAACACCTCATCCGCAAGTGCTAAGTGTAGATCAGCGAATTGCATTCATCGCTCATCTCGTTCCACTTAGCATCATCGGTTACCTCTATGGGTTTTTCTCCAATTACTGTTAAGCAATTGTTTTTCCTCAAGATAGCTTTTATCTTCATTTTTCACAATGAGAAATTGTTCCCATTGAACTTCTCAATCTCGTATTTTGCCGCCATTGCTTTCACCACGAACTGACTTAGTTAGGATCGGCTCTCACTGTTTCACGTGAACAGTATCATATACGTGAAGAGTAACCGTATACGTGACCACTGTTAGGAGATTTATGGGTTAAGCAGAACCACAGCTAAGTGAGATTGGAAGAAAAATAAAGAGCAAACACAAATTTGGACACTAAAAATTACGTGGTTCGGCTTATAGCCTACATCCACGGGCAAAGAAAGAAGGAAATAATTTTATTATACTGAAAAAATAATAACTTCTCTCTAATAATAGAAGAGAATAATTATACTCTCTTTATAACTAGGAGAAAACTATTCTCACTTCCCAATACCCCAATTACACCCAATAACTCTTAAAATTCTCTCTAATACAAGAGGAAATAAATTTTTGGGATGATTGAAATGAGGGAAGAGGCTCTCAATTTATAGCCGCATTTTGGCTACTATGCATTATTATTTTATTATTTTTTTTTCTTTTTGCGGTGTTGAATTGGGCACCGCCCATCTAGAAGGGCGGTGCCCAACTTTCCAACTTTGACAGATTCAAGAATAAAAAAATTGAAGCTAACCAAATTTGCCTAGCAAGCTCAACATCACTAATAAAAAAATCAAGCCAAGCAAATTTACCCACTTAAAACAGGAATCAAGAAGAAGCCAACCAAATTTTTCCAGCAAGCTCAACATCACAATTAAAAAAACCAAGCTAATCAAATTTGTCCGCTTAAAAGAAGAATTAAGAATTAAAAAATTAAAGCTAACCAAGTTTACACAACAAGCTCAACTTCGCAAATCACAAGTGGAGCCAACTAAACTTGGAATTTATGAAGCAAATTACCTCTACAAGTCGATTACGGTAGGGGGGAGAGAGAGACCCTTGGCTATTGTTGTTTCAGACGGGGAGAGTGAGACCTATGGCTGCTGTGCTTTTAGTGCCTGTGTGTTGCCCATGGCTGTTGTTGCCGCTTGAAGGAGAGAGCATGTTGTTGGAAAAATATGCTCTTAAAAGCATATTTATATTTATTGTAATAAATAATATTTCTGATTAATAAAATAAAATGAGATATTTTATTCATGTATCCTTATTACGTTAATATTTTGAGTAAAGTCCATTTAATCATATTATATGTATTTATGCGATCATCATGTGGATTTGCAAAAGACATAAATACAAGTTATCTTATGATTAAACAAATTAAGTTCGCAGTTGATAAATAAAGTTGGGCACTTTATTTAGGTATAGACTGTAATGAATTTATTGAGTAATTTGTCTTAATCATGTATGAATTTATTGATGTAGTATGACTACATTGAACTAGATCACATATCAGATTTAATTAACCTAGTAATAACTGTCACACTTATTAAATCTCATAGGCATTGATTTACTGTAATCTTAATCTTGAGTAAGTTGTAATTCCATGATTGTAGTTGTTATTTCATTTAAGTTACCAATGGGCATGACATACACATGTAGTCAAGATTACCTAGTATCTTGGTGGGAACAATTACAAGTATTGAAATTATAGATTAACAATATAGAATTTGTACGACACATCTCTTGATAGGTTTTCAGTACTTGATCATAGAATTCTCTGGCCAGAGTGTGTCAACATAAATAAATATGTTGAAATGATCATTAGAGAAAACCAGTAAAGAAATCAATATGGAAAGTTGAGATATCAATTTAAATTAATGATGTGGTACAACGAATTGTGCAGTAAAGAAATCAATATGGCTTGGGCGAATTATATTTGAGCATACAATTATGGAGGTCAGTTTCAATCTTATAGTGGAGTAGAATTGGCATTAAATAATTATATTTGTTTAATTACAAATTGAATTATTGTAGCCACTATTTTATGTTCCCAAATGATCCCCGGGTTAGCTCATTTAATTGACAACACCATCACTGGACCCAAAAGCAAGAAAAACTGGTATATTAGATGAAAATCATAATTATAATATTTGTTAAGGCCTAGTATGTTATATTTAATTCTAAAAGGGGGCTTGTGATATTTTACAAGGTGGCCCTAATTAGTTACACATTCTCTCTACTTTTTACATAAGTGGAGAGATAATAAATTAAAAAAGGAATTCTATTTTTAATAGGAATCATAATCCTAACATACTAGGGTTTTTCATAAGATATTATAAAAGATGCATTATTCTCTTAAGATTAATAAGAAGAAAATAGAGAGAAGAAAATCGGAGGGATTTTAAGAAAAATACCGAAGACATCTAAGAAAGTCAGTTGCAATTGGGGTGTGGTGAAACAGACGCTCACAGGTCCAGTGTTGATCAATCTTGAGTCATAGTCTAGAAGATCGTTTGGAGACGGATCTACAACTCTCAATTGTTCATCTTCTCAAAACATCAAGGTATGAATTTCTAGATTACTGAATTCTTATATATTGTATGAGATCGGTCCTAAAAAAATTTTAATTGAAAAATCTAATTTTTCCCTTCACATGTGCACTTACAGTTTATGTCCGTGTATGTCTTGTTTCTGTACAGTGACATTTATTTTATAGTTAGCACAAAACGCTAAGTTCTGTGCTAACTCTAGTCCTATTTGTGGGAAGAATATCATTTTTCTTTATTTATAGACTACACTCAAGAGGAGCTCTGCCCATTACAACACTCTTGGATCCTTTTTAAAGGCACAATATAGGATCCTACAACAACCATTATTACCTTATTATCATGAGATACGCGACACATTAACACATAACCATATCTAATCTTATATCAAGATTAGATTACAGAATACAGCCACCCCATTATTCATACCGTATACAAGCTCCAATACACGTGACCATCAAAAGTGTTCAGAATCACGAATATCTCCATCAGGTAGCACGCCTATAAGATTAATCTCCAAAATAAAAACCCCTCTAGGCTCTACACGACGATTATTTTTCGATTCGTTCAATGGAGCCAGAGCTCAAATGCCATGAATAGGACGATATCAATCAAAAGGTTCATGACCATTAGTGGAACCTGATGCAACAACATAAAGGTGCATAAAACTCTCACCAGCAGGAGTAGGTAAACATTGTTTCCAATTATCCTTGTTAGCAAAGGGAACAAATAGGACTGCCCAAGAAGTATTAGGATTCCAACTCCTACCAAATAAACCAAAATCCAGCTGATCATATATTTTCACTTCTTCAGGACCTGCAAGTGCATGAAAAAGCAACCTGATTTAAAATCAGTCAATTTAATATGACCAGACACCTTCAAGCTCAAGCAACTAGCCATATCTTCTGCAATTAACTAATCACAGTACAATTGCTAATGGTTTTATTTGTTTCTGCTAGTTGAAATTCAGTTAAGTGTTTAAGATTAAAGGAAGTTAAATGTAAAGCAAAGAAAATGAAGCTTGATCTAGAAACATTTTTTTAATTCTAAATGATCAGATTTTTCAATACGAGGAATGTACAAGTTGCTGCCTTATATACTATTCAATATTGAGCTTAATGCTTGTAACTAACTCCGACTAATCATTAACAAATTATATCAACTTGAGAAACTAAGCATCACGTGCATAATTGTAACGGTTTATGAATCTACTGCAGCTGGTCTGTAATCCTCTGTTTCACTCACATGAGTCGGTCTTGCTGTCATCCTCTGTTTCACTTACATGAGCTGGTCTTGTAATCCTCCGCTTTATTCTCCATACTGTGCATGTGTGCTTCCTTAACATTCCCCTTCAAGCTCAATGGTCTACTAGTGATATTGAGCTTGGAACGGAAGTAATGAAATTTAGAAAATGACAGAGGCTTGGTTAAAACATCAGCCACTTGTTCTTCTGAAGGAATATATCTAATTTCCAACTCTTTCTTCAGTACTCTGTCTCGAATGTAATGTACATCCAATTCAATGTGTTTTGACCTTGAATGGAAGACTGGATTTTGAGCGAACTCCTTTGCACTTTGATTATCACACCAAAGAATTGGTGTTGGCAAATTAACAATATTAAGCTTAGTAAATAAAGACTGCAACCAAGACAATTCAGAGCTTGCTGCAGATAAAACCCTGTACTCACTCTCTGTACTTGACTTGGCTGTAATGGCTTGCTTTTTAGAGGACCAAGAGATCAAATTATTTCCCAAATATATACAATATGCTCCAATAGATTTTCTATCATCCAAATCACAGGCCCAATCAGCATCTGAATAACCAGTCAACCCTGCAGTTGCAAGTGTGTCTTCTTTTTGAATATAAAGGCCATGAGTTATTGTATGTTGAAGGTATCTGAGAACCTTTTTGCAGGCTAACTAATGTTAAAGTGTTGGTGCACTAAGGTATTAGCTGAGTTTATGAACAGAGTAAGCTATATCTGGTCTGGTGAGTATGAGATACTGAAGACCTCCAACTATACTTCTATAGATGGTAGGATTTTCAAACTCTTGGCCCAAATAGCCTTGAACATTCTTCTCCAGCTTAAGACCTGTACTGAAAGGAGTATCTGCACCTTTGCATTCTTGCATTGAAGCTTTGATTAATAAGTCTTTGATGTATTTTGTTTGAGAGAGATGAATTCCACTGTCTGTATAGCAGATCTCAATGCCAAGGAAATAAGCAACCAATCCCAGATCCTTTAAAGCAAATACTTTACTCAGCTTTTCAATGAATTCTTCAAGAAGAGCAGAATCAGGACCAGTGACCAAAATATCATCAACATAAATAATCACAATGATAAATCCTTTTTCATCATGCCTGATAAATAAAGATGTATCTGCCTTGGAATTAACAAATTGCCATGTAGTGAGACAGCCTTTAAGCTTATCATACCAGGCTCGAGGGGCTTGTTTCAGTCCATAGAGAGCTTTGTTGAGTTTGCAAACATAACCTTCTTTGCTTGTAAAGCCCTCTAGCTGTATCATGTAAACATTCTCAGAGAGTTATCCATTGAGGAATGCATTGTTTACATCAATTTGTCTAACCTTCCATCCTTTCATCACAGCTAAGCTGAGAATTATTCTAATCATTGCAAGTTTTATCATCGGGTGAAGGTTTCGAATAATCTAATCTCATTGTTTGATGAAAACCTTTAGCAACCGATCGAGCTTTATGTTTTGCAATCTGTCCCATCATCATGTTGTATTTGGTTCTGAAGACCCATTTACATCCAACCAACTTATATGATGGTGATATTGGCACAAGACTCCATGTATTATTAGTAATAAGAGCATCATACTCAGCTTGCATTGCTTTTTTCCACTTGTGATCAGATAAAGCCTCAGCAACAGCAGAAGGTTCAAGACTGTTGTAAGTACCAATGAATGCTTTAGGCTTAAATATACCAGCCTTGGCTCTAGTAATCATACTATGAGTGGACAATGTGGGGTTTGATGGTAGTTGAGGTATTTGTGATGGTGATTGTGGAGTGGACAATGAGTGTATGTCAGGGCTGTGATCTGTTTGATTTTGGGTTGAATGACAAATAAGTGCAGGTGAATTTAAAGTATTAGGTGAAGAGGAATAATCATTACCTGCTGCATCAGTTTCAAAGGTATTCTGACTGCCATTAGGAATAAAAATAGTATATGACTGAAGAAGATTATATTGATAATCAGAGGAAGATGACTGTGAGGATGAACTGAAATTATGATCAGAAGAATATGGAAAATTTGTTTCATCAAATAAGACATGACTGGCTGTATAAAGTTTTCCAGATGAATGGAGACACTTGTAGCCTTTATGTAAAGGACTATAACCTAAGAAAATACATTTTGAAGTGTGGAAATGAAACTTGTGTTTGTTATATTCTCTGAGGAAAGGAAAACAAGAACATCCAAAGACCTTTAAGAAGTTGTAATCTGGTTTGAGTTGAAAGATATATTCATAAGGTGTTTTCATGGATAAAATGGGAGTTGGCAATCTGTTTATGAGGTATGTGGCAGTATGAAAGGAGTCCCACCAAAATTTAATGGGCAAAGTAGCTTGAGCAAGTAAAGTAAGTCCCAGTTCTGTGATATGTCTATGTTTCCTCTTTACTAAACCATTTTGATTGTGAGTATAAGGGCATGAGTGTCTGAACTGAATTCCTTCTTGATGAAGGTAACTTACAAAAGGTCTAAACTCTCCCCCCCAGTCAGATTGAAGACATTTAATAGACTTTTTCAGCTGTTTTTCCACTTGTGTTTTGAAAATTTTAAAGACTTGCAATGCTTCATCTTTGGTTTTTAATGGAAAAATCCAAGTGAATTTAGTGAAATCATCTACAAAACTCACATAATATATGTATCCCTGTATTGAAACAACAGGGGCAGGTCCCTACAAATTTGTATAAAGAATCTCTAGAGGTTGTTTTGTTTTTGTTTCAGAAGCTGGAAAGTGAAGTTTGTGCATTTTCCCAAGTTTGCATGCATCACATGAATCAAAGGCTTCAGTTTTATTCACAGATTTAAATGATGAAACAGACTGAATTACATGGTTTAAGACTTTGGAGTTTGGATGTACTAGCCTTTGATGTAATACAGATGAGCTCAACAAACATTCAGGGCTCACATGACAAGCAACAGTTGCTGCATTGTGTGAGCAAGACATTATTTTGTTATTAAAATCAGAAATGACAGCTGAGAACATTGAAAAAGGAACAGCAGACTCAATACTAGCAACATGACCTTGAGTAGAAAACTAAGAGAGACTCTTATTTGGTGTAAGTAAAGACAGTTTGTATAATCCCTTTTCAGCCTTGCCTTGCAGTATGATCAAATTATTCACCTTGTCCTTCACAAAGCAGAATTCATCAGTGAATTCAACCACCACATTATTGTCTTTGGTCAGTTTGGATATGTTGATAAGATTTTTGGTTATTTGAGGAACTAGGAGTATGTCTTTTAGTTTAAGTGCAGTATAATTCATAGAGCCATGCATTCTCATAACAGCATTAACTGTGTGTGTGATGCTTAAACCAGTGCCATTACCAATAATAAGTTTAGATGTACCTACAAATGAATTGTTGACCTGCAAGTTTTTCATGTCATTTGTGAGATGGTGAGTAGCACCACTATCCAGATACCAGTTTGGATCAGTCTGACCATCCATGTTAGCTAAAAATGCAGCCTTAGAGTTTCTGTTTGGAGGTGGTCTGTAAGCACCAGAAGCAATAAACTCTGATAAATTCCAGCAGATGTTTGCTGTGTGACCAGTCTTGAGACAAATTTGGCAGGTTGGCTTAGAGTTATTCCATTGAGGCTTGTAGTTGCCAGGTACTTTGCTGTTATTAAACATACCAATTCCAGTATTGTTATTCCAGCTTCCTCTTCTTTGATTATCTCCTTGATAACTCTTAAATTGAGAATTAAATCCAGGATTGTTGCTGATAAAATTTGATCCTACATAACCTCCTCTGTAGCCTCCATTACCAGAATTTCCATAATTACCATAACCTGGATTATATCCAAAACTACCAGGGCCTTTGTTACCAGAAAAATTTCCTTTCTTAGATCCTCTATTCTGTGCAAAATTTGCTTCAAAATTCTGTTTCACATCCATGCCAGCAATCATTTGAGTTTGTTGTTCTATTCTAGCTTCTTGAGTTAAGAGCATGGCATAAGCTTCATTAACATTCATTTTTCCAGCACCTACTTGTCCAGTGATATATGTAGCAACTGAATTATAATCTGGTCCTAAACCAGATAATATATGTAAAATCAAGTCATCATTACTCAGTGCACTCCCTGCTGCTGCCATATTATCAGCTATATTCTTCATCTTGATAAAGTAATCATTTATTTTCAGATCATCTTTTCTTGTAGAGTTCATCATGTATCTTAAATGTAACAAACGAGATTTAGATTGTGATCTAAATTGTGTTTCAACTGCTTTCCATACCTCAAGAGAAGTCTCAAGATTAAACACAAGACTGATGATGCTTTCACTCATCGAGGAGAGGAGCCAACCAAGAAGCACTTGATCCTGTGATCTCCATGTAACAAAATCTGGATTTTCAACTGATCTGATATCATCACAAATTCTTTGAGTGATATGAGAGGAAGGTGGAGTGACTGAATCATTAATAAATTTTTCTAGTCTGTTGCCTCGGATTGAAGCAAGAACCTGAGATCGCCAAATCAGATAGTTTGACTGATCTAGCTTTACAGGTGTGTTAAAGGTGAAGGAGATAGATGCTGAATTGTTAGAAACTTGAGATGAAGAAGATGCGAGATTCACAGACGCCATTGATGGCTTTGCTGGCTCTGATACCAAGTTGAAATTCAGTTAAGTGTTTAAGAGTAAAGGAAGTTAAATGTAAAGCAAAGAAAATGAAGCTTGATCTGGAAACATTTTTTTAATTCTAAATGATCAGATTTTTCAATACGAGGAATGTACAAGTTGCTGCCTTATATACAATTCAATATTGAGCTTAATGCTTGTAACTAACTCCAGCTAATCATTAACAAATTATATCAACTTGAGAAACTAAGCATCACGTTCATAATTGTAACGGTTTGTAACTGCTGCAGCTGGTGCTGTAATCCTCTGTTTCACTCACATGAGCTGGTGCTGCTGTCATCCTCTGTTTCACTTACATGAACAAATTATATCAACTTGAGAAACTAAGCATCACGTGCATAATTGTAACGGTTTGTAACTGCTGCAGCTGGTACTGTAATCCTCTGTTTCACTTACATGAGCTGGTGCTGTAATCCTCTGCTTTATTCTCCATACTGTGCATGTGTGCTTCCTTAACACTGCTGCTTTGCACTCTAAACCAGACCTTTCCACATCTATTTATGCAAAAGAGGAACTCGAATGCAAACAAAATCGCCAAGAATTATTAATTACAACGGAGGTTGTGCAAAACTTGGGTTTGTCTTCTTATAGTGCTTTTCGACAGAAAAAGGTCGACTTCAACCATTATTTTGTCAAGAATTTTTCACATCTATTCATATATACGTGGAACTCGAATATATGACAAATCACTGATAATCACAATGACAAGAAGAGCTGTGCAAAACGTGGTTGGCGAGGTGGTATTATCTTCTTGTACTACATGCTTCCCATTTGTGGATATGGCTTTGTGACGAGGATTATCTTCTATAAATGCATTGCCCTTTCAGCTCTTCCCAGTCTTGGATTTCATAAAGATAGCCGTTATCTGTACTATCCACCTCTTAATTATCAACCTAACACATATGGGGAGCCTTGATCTCTTGGCCTGAACGTTCACACACTCATAGCATTACTGAGCCTTAGCTTGTATCTTTGCAGATATATGGAGCATTAAAATCTTCTGGTCTAGGGCTTGATTGGTATTCTCTGATGAACTCTACTGTGTGGGTATAAGTTATCAGTGCTACAAAGTATTATGCTAGTAATGGGTATTTTAAAAATGAAAAAGAGACGAAACTTTGATAAGATGTTGTGTTTCTAATTAACTGAGTAAATTAGGAGGAGTTTATCTTTGCTTTTATTTTAGTCAGCGTAATTGTTTAGTGGTTTTTAATCGAGGACCATACCTACTTGTCCAATTTACAGAGGACTGATTCTATATAGTAATCAAGACGAATTTTAGGATTTAATGGAGCCTTCTCTTAACTGATGGGCCACATTATTCATTGTAGTAATGAAAATGCTCTTTGGTATCTAGCATTTCAATACTAACGTAGAGACCAAGTTTGGAAGCATGATTAAAAAAAAATGTTAGATTGAATTAGATTTTACGACAGGAAATATTGCGATACAATTAGATTTTGGGGGGAAAAAAAAATGATCCAAAGGTTGGTGAATATTATTTGAAAATCGACTGTTATCTTAGTCTAACATTTAAAAAACCTGATTTCTTATAATAATTATAAGCAATTCCACCTCCAAATATGAGAAATAGTAGTGATTAAATGATGAACTTCTATTAGTAACGCATTAATTGGTATATAAACTAAGTATCATAAATTATAACTACAATTAAATATCATAACTAAATAAGCTGAGCATTATTATTGATTAATTGCAATAAAAAATGATAATAGATACAATTTTTGAAAATAAAGAAATAAATTCATAAATTAACAATATATAAATTAATCATTGAATTTATATTCACTTAATTAATATATAACAACTTAATGACATTCTAATTATGTATTGACATTAGAATTTTTTTAGCAACTACTATCGGACATTCTACTGTGGTTTAGGCATATTAACTTTTAGTAAGATGCAAAAGCTCAGAGAAAATTATTTATAATAAAATGTATGCATAATTAATCGTAAAATATTTATTAATAAAAGAAAAAAACTTTACTGATTTAAAAATACTATTAAGTAATTTTAGGAAAAAAAAAAAAAATTAACATAGTAGTAACACCTTGCTTCTGATTTTTTTCTTTTTTCAAAGTTTTTGTTGCTCTGCACTCTCTATTTATTCTTCTGCCTTCTAACTACACATTTTCACATCTATTTATACGAGAAACTCGAGTACAAACAATTAATCACTAATAACTACAATCAATAGGGGTTCTGCAAAACGTCTCTGGGGATGCGGTCTTATATTTCTTCTGCTGTTTTATTCGCACTCGTGGTTCTGGCTTTGCGACGTAGTTTATATTCTATGCTTTAATTTTCTTTTCAGTTCTTCGCATTATTGGATTTGTTCCACACATATATACAATGAAAAATGATATTTGACCATAAAGGCACACCATGGACATGATGCAGTAATATGACTATAATAATTAAATGAGAGAACGAGACAATGTTTCGTAGAACTTATAAAATGAATTTATTATTTTGAGGATTCCTTTGACGCAATTATTTTTTGTATATTTCTAACTAGTTTAAATCATTCTAATTATTTTATATTTTATCAAATTAATATGTCAATGATGTCAAATATTATGAAGTAATTTTAATAACATTTTTATTATGTAATCAAATGTTATATTAATGAGTTTAATTTTGTCACACTTTATATAATAGTATATTATGGATAAATATAATATGTAATTATATTATTTTAACTCAAAATGTGATGAGTAATTTTGTATTAAAATATGATGAGTTCCTTACACTCTGCTGTAATATATAGGTAACTTTGACCCATTGAGAGTTACTAAATAGTCATTTGATACTTTAAGCGTCTGTCTATGCCGTTTTTGTGTGCAGTGGCTTTTCAAGCTTTAATCAAGGCAGCAACTTGTAGATTTGGACCAAGTTAGTGTTTTGAATTTGACCCCTGCACAGTTGATCAAACTCATCCCAAGACCCAGCTTTGATCCTTAATTGCAAGAATAATAAACCAAGATTGGTACACACACAATATTCAGATCAAGAATTGAAATAAATCAGAAACAATATACAAGATATAAGTGGTTCAGTATCAAGGGTTGATGCCTACATCCATTGAGAAAACAAGCACTGAGCTTTTACTTTATTCAGATCAAAGGTTACAAAGAATAGAAGATGATTACAGAGAACAAAAATAGCTAACACTTTTTCTCTCTTCTTAACTCTACTCTCTTTTACACCGAAGAAGATGACTCCAAAACCAGGGTTTATATTCTATTTTTCTGGGTTTGTTACCCAGCTGGTTTCCCTACAAAACCAATGACTTGTAACAAGTTGGAGAATTTGAAGGATGAAACACAAGCTTTATTAGAGAAAATTCATGAACATTACAAGAATAATTCACACACTCTCACAAATCACTCTCAAGGGCTTTGTTATACTTCTTATGCTTTCTTACTCTTAGACTTATATTTCAAAACACAATAGTATAGGTATTTATAGTGAATAAAACACAAACATAATCATAACAATACACATCACCTAGCACATTCCACCAACCTTTCATCATAACACCAAACATATTCCACTCACCTAACATGTTTTAAAGGAATCCTTTAATGGCATCAAATGTGTAAAACTAACCTGCACTCAACATTGTAGACCCATGATGATGAAGCACAATGATGATGAAGCATGATGATGGAGGGTCATGTACAACTCAACACCTTACTATTTTGTAAACAAGTTTATTGTTTTCAACACCTTAGTCACGTTTTGTGATTCATAAGCGATTCTCAAAACGCCATGTTTTGTGTTGTTTTGAGCTGCCTTACATCACGTGATCTGCATGTGCAATACTAAAGCCTCTTGAATGATTGACTTGAACCTGTCGTTTCTGCCTCAATCTCTGAAACCGACATAGCATATACACATTCACTAAGAGTCTGACGTGTCTACTGTAAGTATTTAGTTCACATTCCGGCAGTTAGAAAGCTAGGAAGGGAACCGAACAGCTGGATTGATTATGGCTAATTAGTTAAGGTACATGATTTTGTCTCTGTCTAGTATGTGTTTAAATGGTCATGCAAGACCATTGGATTTTGTGCACTAATTTTTTTCAATTAGAGTCATGATTTTGCATTTTTGTTCAAACCATGAAGAAGTTATGGTTGAATCAAGTTCAAAATCCTCAATGCTCATTTGTTGGTTGGGAGATTACTATTTTCTTGTTATTGAAATTATCATATACCACTTATTTCTTATTATTTTATAATAACAAATAATTTTCTTGGAAGTAAAATTTATATTATTATCTTTATTTTGAAATATAATTTTATTCATAATTTTTTATAAATTAAATTACTCATATAAATAAAAATTAAGTATTAAAAATAAGAAATATATGCTTCAATCTGAATATAAAATTAATGATAAAGGCCACTGTACTTTTCCTTATGGAAAAATGAAGTCTATGAAAAATATTATTGTGGTCCCTAGAAAATATTTTATTTTAATTGCAACCTTTTCAGAAAGCTCAATCAACAAATGTACTTTACTGAAAGTATACTATAAACCCCTCATTTTCACATGTATTTAGACAAAAAGGGTTGTCAACGTGATGAAACAAAATATTATTAATTAATAACCAGTAATATAATTATTAATATCCCTGAATGCATTCGTGAATCATCTTCTACATCTTGTCTAGCGAGGAGGGTTTTTCTTCTTTATGCTTTTCTTGGATTTATACAAAATAGTTATCTATATCTAGTTAGGTTGATCCAAGGCATTGGGTTCACACAATCTTAATATTTTTCTGAGCCTAACTTTGCATTAAGTTAGGTAGATCCAGGCAGTTGAGTTAACACAGTCCTAATATTTTCCTGAGCCTATATTTGCAGACATGCATGGAACATTATTAAGGTATACATATCTATTATAATGTGGTATGTTGTTCATTTATAATTATTTGATTATCGTCCTAGCCATTCATTATTTTTTTCTCCTTCGTATCCTCTTATTGTATCTTGTAATTTCATAGAAGAATTAATCTAATTTTAAGATAGTTTGATGGACATAGAGATTTTATTATTTCACAATCAAAAAAACTCTGTAGGTCCGTTCGGTTATAGGACGAAGGAGTCGGTTTTTTATCTTCACAAACTCGGTTTACTCTTCGCTTGTAGGTTTGCTGTTTGCAAACCGTGGGGCATAAGCCTCCAAAGACACTCCAATGCCTTAAGAAGTTTTTATGAATGACGACCTAACAAAATTTGTCAGTATTTTTCAATGTGTATTCAATGTTCATTGCTATGAATGTCCTAGAGAGCGGAATGAGGTCACTTTAATTACAAGTAGGGTTGTGCAATGTGAAGAAAAAAGAAGTAAATAATTATTTATACTCGTTAATGCATTCCAGTATCTTCTTCTGCAAAGTGCCTGGCGAAGTTTTCTTCTTCTATATGCTTTGCGTTTTGAGTTATTCACGTTTTAGATTTCCTCAAAATACATAGTTAATTATCTATATCGAGAGTTTAGGTTAGGTAGAACCAAGGTGCTGAGGGTCCTAATATTTTACTGAGCGGTAACATTTAAAAAATCAACTTCTATTTTCTCTCCTCCTTCCCCCGCGCCATTATATTCTCTCCTCTTTCCTTCTCTCTTTTCTGAAATAAAGTATATAGGATAAGATTATAACCTTCTTCTTGATTGCTCTTTTCAAACCACTCATATTGGAGAACAGTATGATACCCAAAAAAAAAAGAAGGAAAAATCCAGTGAATTTTTGTGATATGGTCTAGGAGTAGTTTGATTATTTAATTTGAAGGGAATAAAACAAGGTTTTTCAATTTTTCAATTAAAACCTTTTAGGACTGATCTCATACAACATATAAGAATTAAGTAATCTAGAAATTCATACCTTGATGTTTTGAGAAGATGAACAATTGAGAGTTGTAGATCCGCCTCCAAACGATCTTCCAGGCTATGACTCAAGTTTGATCAACACTTGACATATGGATGTCTGTTTCACCACTCCCCAATTGCAACTAGCTCCTCTTAGATGCCTTCTTTATTTTTCTTAAAATCCCTGGGGTTCTCCTCTTAGCTCTCAATTTAAGAGTATAAAGTCCCTTTTATAATATCTTATGAAAACCCTAGTATGTTAGGATTAGGATTTCTATTTAAAATAGAATTCTCTTTAATTATCTCTCCACTTACCTAAAAGTGGAATGAATGTATAATAAACTAGGAGCCCACCTTGTAAAACATTACTAAGCTCCCATTTACATTTTAATATAACATACTAGGCCTTAACAAATATTATAATTATAATTTTCATCTAATATGCCGGTTTTCTTGCTTTTGGGTCCAGATGATGGTGTTGTCAATTAAATGAAGCTAACCTGGGATCATTTGGGAACATACAATAGTGGCTACTAATAATTAAATTTGTAATTAAACAAATATAATTATTTAATTCCAATTCTACTCCACTATAAGATTGGAACCGACCTCCATAATTGTATGCTCGAATATAATTCGCCTAAGCCACATTGATTTCTTTCATCGTACAATCCTTTGTACCATATCGTTAATTTAAATTGATATCTCAATTGTCCAATCAATTTAATTACATCTTTTCCTTAATACTTACTTGGTTTTCTCTAATGATCATTTTCAACATACTTATTTATGTTGAGACACTCTGCCGGAGAATTCTATGATCAAGTACTGAAAACCCATCAAGAGATGTGTCGTACAAATTCTATATTGTTAATCTACAATTTCAATACTTGTAATTGCTCCCACCAAGATATCGGGTAATCTAGACTACATGTGTATATCATGCCCATTGGTAACTCAAATGAAATAACAACTACAATCATGAAATCATAACTAACTCAAGATTAAGATTACGATGAATCAATGCCTATGAGATTTAATAAGTCCGACGAGTTATTACTAGGTTAATTAAATCTCATATGTGATCCGATTCAATGTAGACAAACTACATCAATAAATTCATACATGATTAAGACAAATCACTCAATGAATTTATTACGATCTATACCTAAATAAAGTGCCCAACTTTATTTATCAACTCATGAACTTAATTTATTTAATCATAAGATAACTTGTATTTATGTCTTACGTGAATCCACATGGTGATCGCATAAATACATATAATATGATTAAATGGACTTTGCTCAAAATATTAATGCAATTCAAAATATCTGAATAAATATTTGAAATATTTTATTAATAAGAAAATCAATATGCTTTAAAGAGCACATAATCCCAACAATCTCCACTAGCTCTCAAAGCATATCCGGCAAATTGCACATGCTTGTAGGACTCTAAGTGTAGGTTATAACCTTTTACACTATATCCATATGAGATAATACTTCCTCTTAATGTGTTTTTGTTTCTTGTGGTTTCTTGGTTCTTTTGATTGAGCCACCTGCACCATTATTATCAAAAAATTAATTTAAGTGGTGCACTTGCAGCGAGATACCACCTCAAGATCTCGAAGGAACTTGCGGAGCCATACCGCTTCTTTGCGACCTACGATGTAGCCACATATTAAGCTTCATTGTGGAGTCTGCGATACAAGATTGTTTCACACTCCTCCAATCGATAGCTCCACTTCCTAATGTAAACACATAACCGTAGTAGACTTTCTAGAATCATTATCCGGCATAAAGTCGAA
This sequence comes from Murraya koenigii, assembly GCA_025617385.1. Lineage (NCBI taxonomy): Eukaryota > Viridiplantae > Streptophyta > Magnoliopsida > Sapindales > Rutaceae > Murraya > Murraya koenigii. The sequence goes on from CM046819.1 coordinate 15,408,129, forward strand.
TCAGTATAACCCACTGGAGTAAGTTCATCACCTGGATACACAAGCATATAATCCTTAGTTCTTTTCAAATACTTCATTATGTGCTTAACAATAGTGTCTTCTTCAAGATGCCCATTAAGAAAGGCAGTCTTGACATCCATTTGCCAAATTTCATAATTTAGCACTGCAGCAATAGAGAGCATAATTCTGATAGATTTAAGCATAGTAACCAGAGAAAACGTTTCTTCATAATCGATTCCCTCTTTTTGAGTGAACCCTTTGGCTACTAATCTTGCTTTAAATGCTTCTATCCTTCTGTTTACTCTTCTTTTTCTCTTATAGATCCACTTGCATCCAATGGGTTTTACCCTATTTGGTGTCTCTACAAGTTTCTAGATTTTATTGGAATACATATATTCCATTTCTTGATTCATAGCCCTTTTCCAATGTTCAACATCACTATCTATTAGAGCTTCATTGTCTCTAGTGTGATTTTATACATGTTCATATGAGATAGCCGTATAGGTTTCTCTCAATAATATGTATCTTATTTTGTAATCTAGCTAGTTACCCTCCCACTACGATGAGGTTCTAAAAGTGATAATTTGTTCAGGGATAATCCTTTTGTTAATCTTTCTTGCTCTTTTCTATAAATAGAAAACTGACATCAATATGATCTCCTTACTTATGATTTCTCTAGTTTTACCTTATTCATAGGTTACAAGTCATTTATATAGTTTTCCTCAAGGAAAGTATAGTGTATGTTTATAAATACATTCCTATCTTGAGGTCTATTAATTAGACTTTCCTTTATTCCTTTAGATACCTAAAACATGCATACTTTTGAACATGAATCCATCTTTTCTGCCTATAATTTTGGTATAAATACTAGTAAATCTCCAACTATAGATGCGTCACAATTTAAGTTTGTGACATATCCATAATTCTATGGAGTAATAGGCATTTATATAGATAAAACTAAGTTCAATAGTCTATGCAGTTTTTAAATACTGGTATCTAGAATAAAAAAGATAAATGATAAATCGCTAAGTATACATCTTATTTTATCCAAAAGAATTTTGTTTGTCCATATAATGACACTATTATGTCATTTTACAACCAAATGGACTTTGAATTCTCTAGAGAGATATTCTTTGCTTTGATTAGATCGAAGTTCTTTTATGTTCTTGTCTGATTGCTTCTTTGTCTTATCCATGTTACTCTTTTGAATTTCAAAAGCCACGGAATCATGACACATTTAGACAAACATAAATGCTCTGAATATTTATCAATTAGATTGATAAAATACTCATAACCTCTACTTACATATAAACTAATTAGTCCGCATACATTTGAATGCATTAATTCCATGCATACAATATTACGCTTTCTTTTAGCTCAAAATGAGCTACCTTGTCATATTACTCTTCTAAATAAGATTTGTAGAGTATCAATGATCAATCTTCAAATAGGTTAGGAATGACCTATTATTAATCATTCTCATGAAATCTTATTATAGTTTATATGACTTAAGCATAAATATTAGAGGTGCCATTGGTTTTGGAAAAAACATTTCTTTTTATGGGATAAATAATATACTTTTTATCATTATATCTTGCTTTGAACAGATCAATAGACTTATATGATATTAATTGTCTTTGTAAAGTACAAAAATGAGTTATTAACAGAGGATCAAAAATAACGATAGTGCTTCGTTTATTAAAAACAAGCCACCAAAATTAAATTCCTCTAATGTTTGGAATACAAAGACAAATATCAAAACTTAAAGTCTCATAAAATTGATCTATTCCTCTCAGTGATATAAACTAGTATCTTTTCTCTACTCGCTTAAAGCTTTCTTCACTTAATCTCTTGGTTTCCTGAAAAACCAAATAAATGAATTTACAAATAAAATTAGTTATCTCAGAATTCACTATTGCATTAATCAATAGAAAACTGAACTAATTAGGAAGCTTAAAGATTTCCTATACCTGATTTTAATAATCTTAGGACAATCTTTCTTCCGATGACCCTTCTGTCCACACGTAAAGCACCTGTATTTCGACTTGCTATCTTTACTAGTAGACAGATTCCTTGTGTCAATTCTCTTTTGCCTACCCTTATCTTTCGACTTAGGCTTTAAAGAGAATTCTTGTTTAGGAAGTTCTTTGCTATGATAATATTCTTCTATAGCATGTAGTTCGTACATCAATTGAACTAAGGTCATATTTCTATTGCTTAAGATATAACTGACCTTAAACTCTTTGAATGTATCAGGTAAAGATTCAATCACCATGTTGATCTTTGTTTTATCATCGATCTCAACACCATGAATCTCAACTTCATTCAAATAGTCCATCATGTTGAGGACATGATCACGAACTCTTGTACCCTCGACCATCTTGGTGTCAGCGACACGTTTTAACGCTGCTTCTTTGGCAGAATCAATATTCTGCCCAAACATCTGATGGAGACTAGCCAATATTTCAGTGGCTGTTTCCATGCTCCGAAGTTTGTTCTGCAATTCTATAGAAATCGAAGCCAATATATAGCGCTTAGCCATTTTGTTAGCCTCACACCATTTCTCATAAGACTCCTTCTGATTTCTATAATCGTATAACATTGGTACTGGAGGGCATTGCTGGGTCAGAACATATTTGTAGTCTTTAGCAGTGAAAATATTAAATAGATTGCGTTTCCAATCTAAGTAATTGTCACCAGTGAGTTCATTTTTAACCAAGATGATTAACAGTGGGTTGATGGAAGATATTTTCTGAAAAATAAAACATACATGCATAAATATATTGATATAATATTCACAATAAAATTCTAAAATGCAAAAAACCATAAATGCACTTTATTTTATTGTAACGATAATCTAGTACTGCTTTAGCAAGCTATCCGTTGGGGAAGTCATGCCGCCACTTACCAGACCCAATTAACCATTAGATTATTTACTTTCATGTCGTAACATGATAAATAACTATTGTTTATCTTTTAAGGCCAAAATTTTGTTAACAGAGCTTCGTTGGGAAGGTTAATAATAATTTTTTGTTGAGTGTATAACCATTGTTTCAATCTATGTATTTCTCATATCATGTAGCCACCGTTGGGGTGATCAATGCATTGAAAAATATTTCGATTTTATCTTTAAAGAAGTTCATCAAATAAAATGTCTAATATATATACCTCCGTAGGGAGCATCACCGTATCATGAAGTCGGGGTATATATATATTTTTATTATTGAACTAACAATGGAGCCCGTGGGAAAATTATCTTGAATTTTTCCCTCTCCCACTCAATATTTTGAAGTTGGTTTTTCCTTTAAAACATTCATATATTGTTAATTGCATGCTTCCTATAATATTATCTAAGTGATATCTTATATTATTAAGCATTTGCAAATTTCAAACAATATGCATGAATTCATGTTATATGAATGACATATATTATTATGCATAGAGTGGCACTACTTATTCTATATGACATGTTATCATGGTATGTTCACATCTAAAAACACAACATATAGAAAATTTAAATAATCTTAATTCATGGTTTTCCTAATAAAATATTAACCCTAAGCCTAATCTTCATTGGGCTTCATGTCAATATCTTCTTCTCTTGGATTATCTTTGTTGATGACCTTGGCTAAATTTTAATTTTAAAATTTTAAAGAAAATAAAATAAAATTTTAAATAAAACTTTTGGACCAAAAATAAAATTAATTTGTTAAACTATATCCATGCATTTTAATTCATTAAGCCCAAATTTTATTGGACTTAAAACTAAGATTTATCAAGCTCAAAACTATTTTTGGACTTAAACACATTATAGTAAACTAACTTTGCCCAAGTGATATATGTCGAACTATAGGGATCTGAGTGATATTTACCACTCAAAAAACCCTAACTGCATTTTTCTTTTCGGCCGCCATCAGCAAAAACCCAGATCTTCCGGTTGTCTCTTCTCCGGCGAGTTCTCGCCGCTGTCAGCCGGAAAAACGCCCCTGCCAGCGCCGGACATCCAATGCTGCCGCTGCTCTGCCCGCGCGAGGCCTGCTGCTGCCGATGCTGCCGCGCGAGCCTGCTGCCTGCGCGAGCCTGCTGTTGCGCGAGCAGCGTCCGGGAGCCTGCTGCTACGCGCGCGTCCTGCTGCTAGGAGTAGTTTGATTATTTAATTACTCTTGTTCATTTGCTTACGTAGTAGGTGATAAAAATAAAGAATCACATTAATGTAATGCATATGGTAAGGATCAATACCATTATGACATACACAGACGGTAAGAATCAAGACCATTATGTGATGTATGGATAAAAATCGATACCACTATGGTATGCATATGTGGCAAATAATCAATGCCTTTACGTCATACACATATCGAAAGTATCATAGCCATTATTAATTATATATTTGGAATATGAATTCCTGATTTATGATCATTAATAATTATACGTTATTGAACATTTTGTATAAATTAGGCTTTAGGCTATTTAAAATAAATAAGAATAGAATTTTTTTTATGTAATTCTCAAAAGTTTTCTATAAGAGTAGTAGTGTTGAAAACAATAAATTTGTTTAAAAAAAATAGTTAATTTTATTGCAATGTGTTTCGTATTTTATGTGAAGTGGAGTGAGTTAGGCTGAGGATTAGTGTGGTGGTTGATGATTAATTAGTGTGGTGGTAGAGAAATAAAGGAATGATTGTGATTATATTTGTTTATAGTTATAATTAAGTTTTGGGTACTATAAATACCTTTGTCATTTGTGTTTATGTATTATGTCTAAGAAGAAAAAAGCATCAGAAGCAAGACAAAGCTAGAGTGATTTGTGAGAGTTTATGAATTGTTCTTGTAATATTCTTGAGCTTTCTTTAATAAAAAATTTATGTTTTATCGATTAAATTCTCCAATAAAGTAGTATCAGAGCTAGTAATTAGTGCTCTACATAGACATGTAGCATGCCAAATCGAAGAGCTCGATGAGAGGAATGCCATGCCATAAATATCAGCTTGATCGGAGTCCGAACTCTCCTGCAATTGCCGTTAGAAGTTTGTTGTTCTCAAACTGAGTTGATTCACCATGTTGAATCGAGTTAAGTCGAGTCGACTGAGTTAAACTGAGAAGAGCCATAGCCTATTGACCAAGAGCCATTGACCGAGCCACATGGTGAGCTAACCGAGCCATTGACCAATCAACATTTGACCATTGACCATTGACCAAAAATTACATTTTTTATCCAAGTCTCTTGTAAGATTTTTTGATGTTCTGGATTTATCTGTGAGTTCAGAATTTCCAAATTCTCACTTAATTAATGAGTTATGGCAAATGGTGGCATGATATCAATCCAAATTCTACAACTGAAAGGAAGCAAGTTTAATAACTAGATTATCAAAATGAAGACTTTATTAAGTGCACACGATGTGTAGGAAATCATTGGAAAAGAATTTACAATACTAGAAAATGAAGCTACTTTAACTACTGTGCAAAAAGAAGAATTTGACAAACTTAAAGAAGAAAAAGAACAAAGCAAAGTACCTCATCTTTTAATCATTAGATGAAGATACTTTTGAAAAGATTGTTGGGGCAACCTCCTCAAAGGAAGGATTGGAGAAGTTAGAGACCTCTTATAAAGGAGCGGAACAAGTTAAGAAGGTTGGTCTCCAAATATTAAGAGGAGAATTTGAGTCCTTACACATAAACGCATCTGAGTTGATTTCTGACTACTTTACTCGGGTTGTGATTGTTTATAATTAATTGAAAAGAAAAGAAATGGAGAGGATTTAAAAGACGCAAGGATCATTGAAAAGATACTTCGATCAGTAGACTCAAAGTTTGACCATATTGTTATAACAATTCAGGAAACAAAAGATTTGTAGGCTATGACGATCAAGTAACTTCAAGGAAAGTTGCAAGCCTATGAAGGAAAACTGAAGAAGAAACAAAGAATTGAAGAACAACTTCTCAAGTTGGAAGTCAATCTAAAGAGGAGAGAAGAAAGCTCCGACAATGAGAGAAGGCATTATTCTGAGGTAGAGGTAGAGGTAGAGGTCGAGGACGAGGACAAGGTAGAAGTCATAATGAGAGAGGAGAAAACTCAAATAGAGGACATAAAAGAACTTGAGGTATGAAAAATCTCAAGTTCAATGTTATAATTGTCACAAGTTTAGGCATTATACTTTAAAATGTAGAGCTCTAAGTACCAGAGTTAATGAGAAAGTGGATCATGTTGAAGAGAAGAAAGATAAAGATAGTGCACATTTATTAGCACGTAATAACACCAGTAGAGGTCAAGAAAATATATGGTATCTTGACATAGGTGTTAGCAATCACATGGGTGGTATCTTGACATAGAGTTTTATGAAGCAAACAAAATTCGGCGCCCTTTGAAAGTTCTAAGATCTTTTCAACAAAATGGTGTTGGAGAAAGAAAGAATAGAACTATCATTGATATAGGAAGAAGCATTCTCAAGAGTAAAAGACTATTCAAAGAGTTTTGGGCGAAAGTTGCTGCATGTGTAGTCTATTTATCCAATCGATCTTCAACAAGAAGTGTGTGGGGCAAAGACACCACAAGAAGCATGGTGTGGAAGAAAGTTTAGCATTATATATTTGAGACTTTTTAGAAGTATTGCCTATATACATGTATCAGACAAGAGAAAAGCCAAGTTGGATAACAAAAGCAAGAAGTTCATCTTCATCGGCTATGACAATAATTCCAAAGATACAAGCTATACAATCTAAATAACGAGAAGATTGTGCTTAGATGAAATGTAATTTTTTATGAATAAGGAGAATAAGATTTTGGCTCTTATATGGATGATTCCAATTTTTTTTTTCTTTTAAAGAAAATGAATAGACAATAAAGAAGCAAGTAGAAGAAGAATAACAAGAGCCAGCTGCTCCACTTATCTCACCAGCATCAACCATACATGGAGATTCACAACAATCTTTTTTAAATTAAAGAGCAAAAGAACGCACAAGGAGTCTTCAAGATCTCTATAAGATAATTGAGAGACTTGATAATCTCAGTCTCTTTTACCTCTTTACTGATTATGAGCTAGTTCACTTTGAAAAAGCTGTGCAAAATAAAAAATAGAGAAAAGTAGTGGATAAGGAAATCAAAGCTATCGTGGAGAATAACACTTGGGAATTTGACACTCTTCCCAAAAGTCAAAAGGCAATCGATGTCAAATGGGTGTACAAAACACTAAGAAATGCAAAGGGAGAAATTGAAAGGACAAGGCAAGGCTAGTTGTTAAATGCTATAGTCAAAAGGCTGGTATAGATTATGATTAGAAATTTGCTCCTGTAACTCGACTTGAAACTATCAGACTTATTATTTCTTTAATTACTAAAAACAAATGGAAGCTTCATCAGTTGGATGTAAAGTCTATTTTTCTAAATGGAGTTCTTGAAGAAAAAGTTTACATTGAACAACCATTGGGCTACAAAGTCAAAGGGTATGAAGACAATTCTGAAATTGAAGAAGACATTTTATAGGTTAAAGCAAGCTCTAAGAGCATAGAACAATATAATTGACAAAAAATTCCAAGAAAATATATCTACCAAATATGTTTATGAGCACACTTTATTTGTTGAAGTCAAAAAAAGAAACATTCTAATTGTGTGCTTGTACGTGGATATTCTTATCTTTACTAGAAGTAATCCAAGCTTATTTAGAGATTTCAAGAAAGTAGAGGTTTAGGAATTTGAAATAATAGAACAAAGAGAAATGCGAAGGGAGAAATTGAAAGGCATAAAGCGAGGCTAGTTGCAAAAGGCTAGCATTAAATACGATGAGGTATTTGCTCCTATAGCTTGATTTAAAACTATCAGATTTTTTATTTCTTTGGCTGCTAAAAACAAATGGAAGATTCATCAGTTAGATATAAAGTTTTCTTTCCTAAATGGAGTTCTTAAAAAAGAAGTCTAAATTAAATAGCTGTTGAGCTATGAAGTTGAAAAAGCATGAAGACAAAGTTCTAAAATTGAAGAAGACACTTTATGGGTTAATGTAATCTCCAAGAGTATGGAACAATAGAATTGACAAGTACTTCTAAGAAAATAGATTCATGAAATGTTCTTATAACCACACTTTGTATGTCAAAGTTAAAGATGGAGACATTCTAATTGTGTGCTTGTACATGGATAATCTTATCTTTACTAGAAGTAATAGAAGCTTATTTAGAGATTTCAACAAAGTAATAGCGAAAGAACTTGAAATGACAGACATTGGGTTGATAGCATACTACTTGGGCATTGAAGTCAAGCAACAAGAAGTTGATATTTTCATTTCCCAAGAAAATTATATAAATAAGATTTTCAATAAGTTCAAGATAAATGAGTACAAGTCAATAAGCACACCAATGTAATGCGGAGTCAAGTTATCAAAGAAAGATGAATGAGAAAAAGTAGATTTAGCACATTTCAAAAGCCTTGTTGAAAGTTTGCACTATTTAAATTATACAAGGCGTGACATTCTCTATATTGTTGGACTAGTTAGTCATCACATGGAAACTCTAAATCACTCATTTTAAGGCTGCAAAAAAATCCTTATCTACGTCAAAGGTATAATCGATTTTGGCTTGTTAAACTCATTATCTAATGATTATAAACTTAGTGGATATAGCAATAGTGATTAAGGTGGAGATACAGATGATCGAAAGAGCACTACATGATTTGTGTTCTTTATGGGAGACACTGCTTTCACATGAATGTCGAATAAGCAAGCTATTGTTACACTCTCAACTTGTGAAGATGTGTATATACTTGACTCTTCATTTATTTGTCATGCAATTTGGCTAAGGAATTTGTCGAAGGAGTTGGGTTTGCAGCAAGTAGGACCAACTGAGACTTGTGTAAATAACAAGTCAGCAATTGCTCTATCTAAGAATTTAGTCTTCCATGATTAAATCAAACATATCAATACTCGTTATCATTACATAAGGGAGTACATCACAAGAAAGAATATACACGTTAGTTATGTGATGACAAAATACCAAACAACTAATATCTTTACTAAACCACTCAATCTAGAAGATTTTATTAGATTCAGAAAAACATTTGGTGTTGTGAAAAAAAAATTAAGGGGAAGTTTAAAAACAATAAATTTGTTTTACAAAATAATTAATTTTAGTGGAATGTGTTTGGTGTGTTTAGGTGAAGTGGAATGAGTTAGGTTGAGGATTAGTTGGTGGTTGATGATTAGTGTGGTGGTAGAGAATAAAGGAGTGATTGTGATTATATTTTTTTATAGTTATAATTAAGTTTTGGATATTATAAATACCATTATCATTTGTGTTGTATATATCAAGCCTAAGAAGAAGAAAGCTTAATAAGTCAAACAAAGATAGAGTGTGTGAATTATTCTTGTAATGTTCTTAAACTTTCTTTAATAAAAAAATTTGTGTTTTATTCATCGAATTCTCCAACAAGTAGGATATCATCAATTTGTATTAAGTAAAATAAAAAAAAAATATTAACAATAGTCAAAAACTTAGAATTGCTGGCAGAGATTCCTACAAATGTATTAAATTGAGCCATGTAATTTGTAACTCGCATGTATTTAGTTATTTACTTTACATTTGTTTTAACTTTTATACTTTTGAATTTTGAATGTTGTTTCCGTTGGGTGAGTATTGAGTAATAAGATCAATTTAAATTTTTTTTATAATTTTTTTATTGAATGACAAAATCACAGAAGTCATGAAATAAGGGATCAAATCGAATAATTCAATTCAAATTTTTTTATTTTAAATAATAAAAAATTAACTTCAAACCGTTGATGCCGTGTTCCCGACTGCAAAATTAAGTGGTGCAGACTATTAATTTTATAATTATAATCTATAAAATTTAATTTTGAATCGTGGTGCAGAGTTATAGGCTATATAAATTTGAGTAGTCATATCAATTCTACTACTGTAATTTATAAAATCTGAAAATTGTGTCGTTGTGTCATGTGTACAAGTTACTAATAATCGTGTCATGTGTGCAATATATCAAGAATAGTTGTGTCACATGCAATAAGTCAGTAATAGTAGTAAACCTGCCAGACAAAGATAATGCAATTTATAATTTTATATAGTAAAAAATTGTGAGTAAGTGAGCAACTGAGCATTGTGCTGTGTGCATTTATGCTTGTTAACTTTTGACTTGTGTTATTGTGCAATTAAAATGTCAAATTATAAATTAGAATTCAATATTTTTTTCATTTCTTTGTTAAATTATCTATCAAATTCAAAACTTTTTCATTATGGCTTATGGTTGTAGGCCCGTGGCTCGTGCCTAATGCTGAGACCGACAATGCAATTTTCTTTATTTTTTTTCTGAAATTTGTTCATTTGAATCATTTATTTTAAGTTTTAACTTTTTAATTTATTTTTTCCTACCATGTGTCTAAGTCTGCTTCACTAAATGTAAAGTTATCAACTACCCCTACCTATAACCTACTGAGCTACTCTCACTCTCCCACCTACCAAAATGATTAAATTATTTTTTGTCTTTTTACTACAACTAATAACTGTACGATGTGAGGGTAAAATCCTTCCTCACATTTTGAGTGAAGGTCAATCTGATTTCTCGCCTCCAGTGTGAAGACAGACATTCCTCGAATATTTGTGAGGGTTGAAATCTGGGCAGTACACCATACGAATTAATGTAAACTAGTCCTAGGCATAATCTGATTTATAAATATCAGTTATAGTCTCATAATATATGAGTTGTAATCCTGAGCAATAGTCTCAAAGGTCAAAAAAATAAAATAAATAATTGTATGATGTCTATATATACATACCAATTGTCCAACATACTAGTCTGCTTCACAAACTTATAAATTGTATCCTGCGAATATCATAAGAGTATAGAGTTCTTCTTTTTATCGAACATTTTTAATATTCTAAAATCACCGTGAATCCTTAAGAACACAATGGGAATGCAGAAGAACCGCAACATGTTCAAGAACACGGTGTTGATGCAGTAGGGCCTCAACAAAACAACAACAATATAAGGCTAAATTAGTTAAAAAAAACGTTATCTAAATGAACTTTTTCAAAATTTTAAATACAATAAGGGAGGAAATAATAGAAAATAGTTTGCATCATCCATACAAATAGATGATCTTCGAGTGTAACTATTGTCATCGAGAAGTTATCTACTCAATTGACCATGGCACAAGGGGTTTACGTCAACACATATCTTTAGCTGGTCAATGTTCAAGACAAAATTAACCTTACTTGTTTGCCGTATGTCCGTATCTATAGTTGTGATTTTTCGTAATTGATATTTTGTAGTTGTCTGTTGTGACTTGTGATTTGTTACAATCGATACCTTATAGTTGTGACTTCTTGCTATCGTTACTCTAAGATTGTAATTGTTATTTTTATTAATCATTAATTTATTACTATGATCTATAATATTTAGGCTTATGTATTGTTGTATTATAATTAGTTATTGAAATTAGATAATATAGTTGTGTAATTGTATTAATGTCTTAAATCTTAATGATATGTTAATTATTCTCTTAATAAAATTTTATTATTATTAGTATTTATAAATTTGTAATTGTTTATAGATTGATGAGCTTGAAGAAATGGCATGTGGATTTTTCCAAGTACGCTTTAAAAAAAATAGGGGGTTTTTTAGGCACAACCCAAGGCATGGCCCGAGCACGGCACTCGAGGACTCAGGCCTTAGGCTGTGTTGGACTTAAGGGAATAAAGTTTAGGCATGGCGCGACACTGCCCACCTATTTTATAGGTAGTGCCTTGTCGGCCCATGGGCCTTTGTGGGCTTTATTTTCATGCTAGTTGGCCACTTTTATTTCCAACAAAATTCCCTCCATAAGGAGGTCTTTTAAATACTGCCCCATGAGAAAGGAAAAGCAAAGATAGTGCATAATACGTTAAGAGGTTACAAGATTATTTATTTTTGGGTGTTTTACATGTGTTAAGAGGTTACAAGATTATTTATTTTTGGGTGTTTTACATGTATAAATATATGTACCTTGTGGACAATGTATAATGTTCCTTAATTTGATGAATACTGTAATATGATATCATGTAATAAATAGTAACACATCTTTTACTAAATGATCAATAGTATAAAACCTAATTAACATTGTCATTAACTCAATTCAATTCATCTTAACAAAACAACATAATATCAAAATGTAAAAGATGTGTTACAAATTTCAAGTAAAAAATCTTTGTATTGAAGAATTAGCAGTTGAGTGCTTATTCAGTGTCTCCAGACTAAAGCAGAATTGGTCTAAAACATTATAGGACATTGGATTGAATAAATAATATCGACACTTGAAATGAAGGTGTTAACTGCATTTTTTTCTTATACTATCTCCAAAATCTATCATGTTAGCCAATGTTCAGCACAAGATTTTGTCACTTCTGCTCAAGGCACAACCATAATAGTTCCTTCACTTGATCATTCCTAAAAACCATGAGTGGTAGTCTAGGAGCAACCTAACAAGACTCATGAATGGGAAGTGCACTTCTAGCTTCATAATCTGTCTCTATACCCATAAACCTGAAGATTCCCTGTATAATAAATATTTCCACTTAGAGTGGCATGGATTTTAAGTTTTTAATCCCCAACTAGATTAATATATCATAATAGAATATGAAAGTGTAACTGTCAAAGGTTTGAAAAGACAGTGTCTCCTTTTCAACTTGCAAGCATTTCACATCAATGTAGGGGTGGGCAAACGGTTCGGTTTTTACCGAACCGAACCGAAATATTCGGTTTGGTTCGGTTCGGTTCGGTTTCAGAAGTAAAAACTGAACGGTTTGAAAATTTTAGAACCGATCAGTTTGTATTCGGTTCGGTTTAAAACCGAACCGAACCAATAAACCAATCGATTCAATCGAATATAATAAAAAAAATTTAATTTAAAATATAAAATATAAAATCTAAATTCGAAATTCTAAAATCTAAAATCAAAATCTTAAATTATTAACCTAATTTCCCGAACTGAATTGAACCGAACCGAACCGAATTTTAAAACCAAACCGAATTATTTTGGTTCGATTCGGTTTGAATTCTTAAGAACCAATCGGTTTCGGTTCGGATACCGAACCGAACCGAACTGGAAAATACCCACCCATACATCAATGCATACAATAAGGAATCCCATAGCCAATAAAAGTAGTTAGTAGAAAAAAGCCAAGTAGCTTAATCATATGTCTAAAAGTAATAACACCAACCTTACCACTTTCTTCATTATGAATCTAACCTTATTGTTGCCTTCGCACCAGCTGCTCTGTATTAATGTTATCAAATTAATTAATGACCTTGAAAATCATAAATAATCTGTCAATAGAAACGAAAAGGACCCTATTTCAATTAGATAACATCACAGAGAATTAAAGAAAAAAAAAAGTAAAATACTATCCATCTGCTAATGAAGAGCTAATATACAAATAAGATTCAAGATGTTTGATTTATAAATAAGACATCATGTTATTATTTAGACCAAATTTAATTAGATATAGTGCCAAACTTTAATAATTTAAACTCACCTAATTTTATTGTCTAAACTTAAAGATAGTAGCTGCAGTAACTCGAAGATAGTAGCAACAACTTAAAGATTGGCAGCACAAGAGCAAATTTGAAGAAGATCGGCAGCAGCAACTTAAAGTTGATGATATAGTGCTAAACTTTAATAATTCAAACTCATTAAGTATTCCGTTTAGAAACCTTGATCATCTCATCCCTCCACCACCAACCCAATGCAACCAAATAGGCTAGAAAAACTGAAGAATTCAGCGAAACTCTCATCAGTATTCCTGAGATTGAACCAAATTGTATAGGCCTTCTGTAGTAGGAAGTATGTCCCACCACCTGGACCACCAGCATCACTTTTTCTAAGAATTAATCAGCACCTACATAAACATAAAGCTTTCAATCAATTACCAAACTAAGTGTACACCTTCTATTCAAGCACGTTAATCACAAAATACAACAAATAAAATCTATCCTGAAACTAACTGTTTGGAGGATAAATCAAAGTAACATTAAGCAAACTATTATGACCAGATAGTTATAAAGTGAGCTCAAATAGAACACTTCGACCAGATGGGTAGATCATTTGGAGCAGATTATCTCGACCAGGTGAGTAGATCATCTGGAGGAGATTATCTCAACTAGGTGGCAGATCATCTTGAGTATATTATCTTGACCAGGTGATTGCTTGGTAACTTTGAGTAAAGCACTTTAATCAGGGGTAATTTTAATTATTTCGACCAAATATATATAATAAATTATAATTATTATACTCATTATTATGACAGTTATTATGATAAATGTTATTGTAGTTCTTATTTATCATTATAGCGATCATTATTATGTTTATTATAGTGCTCATTAGTATATCAATTATTATAATCATAAGGGTTATGATAATTATGATTATTTATACATACATACATACATACATATATATATATATATATATATATTAATCATTTTAAGGTGCATGTGCCTTCATTTTTTTTTAATGTGGACATACTGTTAAATAATGTTATTAATAGAATCAATTTTTAATGTGTTATAAAACTGTATGGTTTAATAGCTTGTCTGCACTCTTCCCTCATTATCGTCATCACGTTCTCACTCTTCCCTCTTCCCCATAAAGATCTAAATAGCCTATACACCCGGACTAAGCGAGACACCCTACGTCCCACGAAAATAAATTTGTTGCTCTCACTAGGTTTTATACATTCAACTTGCACACCCAAAATCTACTACAAATAATTTTTTTTTTAGGTAGTAGATATTGACACTAGCCACTTTAATGATGATACAAACATATTGAGACTTTTGGAAATGTTGTAATGTGAATTATTATTAGACTTTACACTTTTGTTGTAATCTTTTGTGTTATAAATTTTTACAATTATAGAAAATGAACGAATTTAATGAACTTAATGAATTGTAAATTATAATTATTCCTTAAAAAAATTATGCTCTTGCCATCAAATTCTATTTTTATATGTTTTACTAGTTTGTTTGCATTTAAGCTTGAAATAAATTGGCAATACTAAAAGACTAATTCAAAATTAATTACTATCTAATTGACAATTGAAAATTTTTTCTAGACAACTAATCAAACATATTTTCAAATTTTTTTTTTATATTTTCAGACAACCAACCAAATGCATTTTCACTGTTTTTATTTTCAAATATTTTTTATATACAAGCTACCAATTTACCAAACACATTTTCATATTCACAAGAAATTAATCATTTTATTTTATAAAACAAATGCAGAAATATAATTTGAAAAATAATACCAAATGCACTATTAAATCTCAGAGATCGCATAAGCTATAAAGATATGAGAGTTATTTGATTATGAAATTATTGAGTCTCTATGTATATGTGCATCAAATTATCTTGAAATTAAATTCCAACTAGAAAATTAATTAAAATTACAAAATACAATTATGATATGGAGAAAATAAGGCAGTTTCTAATAAAAAGAATCCTGCACTTTGTTAAAATGCGAGACGAGTTTGCAATATTGTAATTTTTCAACGTTGTACGACATTAAAATTCCATTTACAAAATTGTAAACTCGATCCATATTTTAATAACGAATGAGATTCTCTCATTGAAAATGTTTTTGTGGAAAAAGTTGTGGGCTCCTTGCGAGTGTATCAAGGACAATGTTAGTTTTCATATAGTGCCATCAATTTTTGCGTCCAATTCACATTCTCTTGAATTCATCAACTTGGCATTGATTGGTCTCCGTATATGTGTGTGTTGATTAATTCTTTGATTATCTATATATGTTTACATTATAGTAATGAAATTAACAAAAAAAAATTGTATTTTTGATTAAGTCACTTACTTTTGCCAACTGAAATGTAATTGCTGCTTTAACTTATTTTAAAAAATGTTCTGATTGAAAAAAAGAATGTTGATAGATTATAACATTGCACTAGTATTAAAAGTATTTAAAAAAATGACATATAATGACAATTAACAATAATTTCATAATTTCATGGTTTATTTCATTCACAGCCATAGTTGATTATCTTTTCATTATATTAAATTATTCAAAGATTTCGCATTCTCTATCTATGAATTAAAAATAATTTTTTTGGTATAATTTAAATAATTTATATTATAAGTTTACTATTCCGAATTTGGTCCTTATAAATTGGATCAAATTTACCCCCAAGACCCAATTCTATTCCAAAACGCGAGATTATCAAATCAAGAAATTCAAGGAACTCACTAATTGAACAAGAACAGAAAAACTCAAAGACAAACACACAAGAATTAAGTGGCTCAACACTTGATGATTGAGCCTACATCCACTGAGAAAACAAGCTTCAAGCTTTCACTATATTGAATCAAAGGGTTACAAAGAGCTAGAAATAATTTCAGAGAATACAAGTAACCAGCTTTATCTCTCTACTTCTCTTTCAATTCTCTCGATTAGATCTCTCAAGAACACACCAGAACCAGCCTTTATAAAATCCGTTTCTGGGTTTTTGTTAGCTGCAGCTGATTCCCTCCAAAATTAACAGCCGTAATTGCCAAGCTCACGTGACTCCCATGTGTGTGTTTAAGTGACACCAAAACAGCAGCGTCAACATGCCGTTTTAGTTCTGAAAGTCATGTGTCTCACACGTGAAAACTTAATGGTTCTAGATAACATTAACACCAATGTCGGTTTTGGCTTCAGCAACGTAACAAAAGACAGTCCATACGAACATATTTCATCACAATGACACGTCGGTCAAGTGAGTTTGAGTTCAAATTCAGCACTTACTTTTTGTATCGTTGTCAATGATTTATTAAATACATGTATTTTGCTAAGAATTTTTATGTTGTGTTGTTTGATATACGTAATTTTTTTATTTTCTTATATATGTAGACATGCACACAAACAATAAAATTAAATTTATGAATTAACTTGAATTTCTCAAAAGTTCTAGGTCCACCCCAACTTGCGAGTGTAGAACTAGGAAGGTATGATCATCTACTAAAGAAAATGTTAATTTTGAGATAGTAGCATGAATTACTTGATCAATTTTAATTTGTGACAAATTCACATTCTCTTGAATTCAGCAACAATTGGCTTTAATTCGTCCATATGTGTGTGTGGATGAATTGTTTGATTATTTATATATATTTGCATTATAATAATGAAATTAATAATCAAGAAAATTTGCATTGTGTCTTAAGTCAATTTTACAAACCAAAGCGAAGGTTTTATTGCTCCATATCTGCAACGATATATATACAAGGCTAAAAACTATTAATTCGAACTGTGTGAACACAAAGAGGCATCCAAGGCTCCTTGGACAGCGCACCAGTGGTCCGAAATTAGCTGAGATAGACACTGCTTCAGAATCTTTTAAAAAAGGGATAAAGCCAACATTTCTTTCTCATTTGCAAAGTTGACGAGGATTGTCACTTTATTAATTGTCGCAAAGGCAGAAGATGATAATACAACGTTTTGCACAACCCTTCTTGTAATTATTAGTGATATTGGCACTTGGAGCATGTATACCCAAAGAAGATAAAACTTGGTCTAATTTACTCACTTAATTGGAAACACAGCATTTTATCAAAGCTTTATGTCTTTATCATTTTTAAAAGACATATTACCAGTATAATACATTGTTGTTGTGCGGAGCCTGAAGTTAAACAATTCTGAATTGATGGTAGCTGTGACTTTTAGAAAGCTTAAATGTGGTGTAAGCGATTTGAAGAAAATTGACGCGATAATTTACGTGATTCGGTATAAAGCCTATATTACGACGAGGCGGAAGATAATTTTCTTAACGAATGAGAATTTACTAATTGGGAAAAGCTCACAAAACCTGTCTACGTCTGCACGAATGAATTCTCACTAGCATCTCAGTGGAAGACTTTCTCAACTTTCTCGATTGCTTTACTTGCGATTGCTTCTCGATTGTGGGATGCTTTAACAAATGAAGAACAATATCTATTTATAGGAATGCGTGGTAGCATTATTTCACTGAGCGTTTAAAATTGTCAAAGTTTGTTTGGTAATTACCTAATTTTAGCCAAACTTTGAACAATTTGAGCTTTGAATAATTTTAGCCAAACTTTGAACATGTACTTTGCTAAACTTTAAATAATTTGGCTTTGAACAATTTTGGCTAAACTTTGAATATGTGCTTTGATTTGAATTTTCAAACAATTCTCCACCTCGGTGAAGATTTATCCAAATCTGACCTACTACCAATGAACCATCATTCCAAAGTGATTTGCATCTGCTGTATTGCCTACGTACTCAAAATTTATGAATTAATAGCAGTAGTTCAAAATATTCTTGAACTTACTATAAAATGATCATCCGATCTCTACGCTTTCTCATTGCTTTAAACTTTCGAGATATTGACCAAGTTTGAGACAATGCTCGAAACTTGATCGTTGTCACTTCGCTGGTCGACATATCTACGGGATTCTCGCATTCTTGATTTTACGAAGAAGAATCTTCCCTCAAAATAATTTCCGCATGAAAGTGAAATAGATGCGTCGATATACTTTATGCGTGCATGATAAACTTGATTCTTTGCTAATTGAATAGCACTTTGGTACATCCTGATACTGAGTTAACATGCTCTCGGATCAATCCCGAGTTTCCAAGCAAGCCTTGTAACTAAGCGACCTCTTTAATAGCCTCGTAATTGCCATATACTCGGCTCGGCGATTGCAGCTGTAGGCGTAGTGTAGACTTCAACTAATTGGCCCTCTAGCAGAGTAAATACATATCCGGTGGTTGATGCGTCGTTTGCTCATATCACGGGCATAATCGGAATCAACATACCCGATCACACCTTGACCAAGTGTGTCATTTCGTTCACCGACATCAGCGGTTTTCTAAATGTACTAGTAGAATCCATTTCGCGGTTTGCCGATGTCTTTTACAAGGATTATGCATATATCACGCTCACCATACTAATTGCTTGTGAAATGTCGGACCTTGTACACGTCATTGCATACATCAAGCTACCAGTTGTATTTGAATCACGGAACTTGCAACATATATTCTTGTTCCTCGTCCAGTTGAAGGAGATAGTTGTGCTGAAAGCTTGAAATGAGAAGCCAATGAGGTGCTTACAGGTTTTGTACGATCATTCATGCTAGTTGTTGTAATACCTTCTTGAATATTGCTTACGAGACAAGTGACTTTACCGTGAGCTCTGTCTACTGCATATCTCCATGCGAGAATCTTCTAGCTTCACTTAGATCTTTCATCTCAAATTATTGATTGAGTCGAGCTTTCGACTTCTCGATCTCATCTTTGTTCTTAGATCTTTATTAGCATATCATCGACATCTGAGTAAATATATGAAAGATCCTTCTTGTAGCTTGCGAAAATACACATGATGATCAAATTTATTTCTTGTGTACCTTTACCATTTCATAAAGCCGATCAAATCGCTTATACCGCTGCCTTGGAGATTGTTTGATCCATAAAGTGACTTTGTCGGTTTGCAAACCAATTTTCTTTTCAGTGACTACTAAATTCATTTGGGTGAGTCATGTAGATTTCCTCTTCCAAATCACCATGTATAGAGCATGATTTTCACATCGAGTTGAACTAGCTCGAGATCGTATTACGCTGATGATGGCTAGCAAAATCCGAATAGATGAATGTTTCACAACTAAAGAAAATACCTCATTGTAGTCTATTCTTTCTTTTTGAGCGTAACCGCTCATTACCGATCTAGCATTGTGTCGAATTTTATCCTTACGAAATCCAGTCTTTTTGCATATACCCATTTGCACCGATTGCCTTTTTGTCTTTGGGCGATGTAACTAACTCCCAAGTTCCATTTTTGAAGAGGCGCATTTTTCATCCATTGCTTGCCTCTTTGTACATTTTGAGACTCTACTGCACCTACGTAAGTGAAAGGAACATCACCATCTACGATTGGAAATGCATAGGCCACCGTATCAACAAGCGACGGTCTACGAATCTCTCTTCCTCGCCTACATATGCGATTGAATATTGTTGCTATAAAGGTACGACTCGGAACCTCTTACTTCGTCTTGATTCGATTTAGAATCATCTACCTCTTGACCTTCATTTGGATCATCTTTAACCTTTTCAAGCTCCACTTATTGCGAGTACTTATTTGTGTTGTCATCTTTTTGTGAATCCTTTTGTTTTAACATGACTAATTCATCAAAGTCATATCTCTACGAGAAAATGATCTTCTTCGTGTCTGGACACCATAAGCGGTATCCTTTTACTCCACTGATTATACCCATGAATAATGTTTTCTTAGCTCTTGGGTCTAACTTAGATTTCTTTACATGATAATAAGCGGTGGAACGAAGACATGTAAAATATCATAGTCGGTAGTAGGTTTACCGATCCACATTTCCATGGGTGTTTTGCCCTCAATTGCGGTGATGGCAAATGATTAATCAGTTACGCATATCTGACGACCTCGACTGAAATTTCTTACCAATGCGGCATTAGACAACATACACGAACTTTCTCTAGTATAGTTCGGTTCATACGATCTGCCACCCCGTTACATTGTGGTGTACCTCGAGCGATGAAGTGTCGAATAATGCCCTCATCTCGGCATACTTGTAAAAATGGATCATTCTTGTACTCACCGCCATTATACGGCGAAGTCTTTAAACGCTTTCGACCGATCCGAGTCTCGACCATCTTCTTCATTTCGAAATATACTCGAAACTTCATTTTGTTCTTCGTCGAATACACCCGTACTTTTCTTGAATAATCATCAACAAAAGTAACAAAATAGTGCATACCTCCCGAAGAAGCTACTACGGTAGGTCCCAGCGTATCACTTGTGAACATAGTTCGAGAATCCACTTTTGTATCGTGAATTCTTTGAACCAAACTTTACTCTTGTTTGCTTGCCAGAACACAATGTTCACAAAATTCCAATTTGCAGAATTTGCACCTTTCGATAAGCCTTGTAACTTGACCCAACGCGTATGCCCTGACTTGGTTGCCTCACGAATCTGCATCCTTTCTTGAAATTGTTGATCTTGATCCAATAAGCTATATTCCATTAGAAATAGTACAAGTTATTCCTTGCTTGTGCCTTTCATCGTCGATCGATTGCACGGTTATTACCTCGAGAATCCATCTCTCATAGTGATTGTAAGCCGCTTTGGATTCAGGACTTCAATGAAATGAGATTTTCTTTAAACTTGATACATGGCGAACTTACGTCGAGACTTGGATTGAGCCATCATGATTCTTCGATTGGATTGAACCTATTCCCGTGGTTTTACAAGCATTGTCATTGCCCGTAAAAACAACTCCACCATCTAGCTCCTTGAAGCTAGAAAACCAGACTTTATTAGGACACGTATGATAAGTACAGCTCGAGATCAAAATCCACTCATCGATTGACATGTCAGCGTCATGCCAACGAGACTAAATTTTGACTCCTCATCATGCTTCATTACACATGCATCGAAATAGCCTTGCCCTTTTGTAACTTACGACAATTCTTTTCCGATGCCGCTTTCTCGTGACAAAGGCACATTCGTCTTTAGCGAGGCCTACGCTTTAGACTTGCCCTTTTTCGAGGTTTGCGGCTTTGTGAGCGACCTTTTCTTGCCAATACTTACTAGCTGTATCTACGTGATCCTTTTTATCTTTCTTTTGGTCTCGACGTTATCCGATTGCACTACATCTGACATCAAATGTGACCTTTGTTCTTCCCGTGAAGCAAAGTGGTAGTGAGATGGTCATATTCATCGGGAGTGAATTCAATGACAACGATGCCTTATCTTCATCTTTAAATTTCTCATCAAATTTAGCAAATCCATTAATATTTTATTGAATGAGTTCACATGGTCGTTCATCGACATATCAGTGCATACGTGAATCGATAGAGTTTCTTTTTCATATAAAGCTTGTTTTCGAGGCTTTTCTTCATATATTTTTCTTCGATGTCTTCCATGAATTCTTTCTTGATGTCTCCCTCATGGCAGTACTTTCGATCTTTAGCCGGACATAGGCGAATAGTACCACATGCTGTCTATTGATTTTTGTCCACTCCTTGTCATCCATCTTTTGAGGCTTTTCCTCAGAGCGAGATCGAACTCTTCTTGACATAAGACATCCAACACCTCGCATTGCCACATACCAAAATTATTTGTACCATCGAATTTCTCACTCGAACTACTGCATTAGTCGCGGTAGTCGCTTGTTGATGAAGATGATGGCGGCACACTGCCATCCTTCTCGACCTCGAATAATCGATGCCTTGACAATTATTCGGACTTGAAAAGCGGTCTCATGATGTTTATTTCGGCGTGAATAAATGCACGGGAAAGTTTCAAGAGAATGGAGGGTCACGATGTTCCAACTTAAAACCAGGACTCCTTAGACTCTTATCGTCTTGTTGGCAGAACTTTCCTAGACATGCAAAAATACACACTACTTACTGATAGGTCATTCTCCAAGTACAAATGGTTGTATCTAGTATCGTATCTATGAATAGTGCTAGTATATCACAAGTATGAACCTTGACTACGATACCGATTGTTGTGCTGGAGCGCTGGGTTGAAGCGATTACCAATAGATGGTAGCTGTGACTTTTAGAAAAACTTAAATGTGGCGTAAACAATTTCAAAGAAAATTGACACGATAATTTCGTGGTTGGTGTAAAGGCTACATCCACGGGCAAAGGCGGAAGATAATTTTACTTAACAAATGAGAATTTACAAATTGGGAAAACTCACAAAACCCGATACTACGTCTGCCGAATGAATTCTCACTAGCACTCAGTGGAAGCTCTCTCAACTCTCTCGATTGTTTCGACTTGTAATTGCTCTCGATTGTGGGATGCTTAACAAATGAAGAACAATAGCTATTTATAGGAATGCGTGGTAGCATTATTTCACTAACGCTTTAAAATTGTCAAAGTTTATTTGGTGATTCACCTAATTTTAGCCGAACTTTGAACAATTTGAGCTTTGAACAATTTTAGTGAAACTTTGAACATGTACTTTCTCAGAATTTTCAATAATTTGAGCTTTGAACAATTTTAGTAGAACTTTGAACATGTCTTTGATTTGAATTTTCCAACAATTGTAACACTGATATCTTATACCCAGTAGCTCATCACAAAGTACGAATCAAGCTCTAGACCAGAAGATTTTGATGTTCCATGTATCTGCAAAGATACAAGCTGAAGCTCAGAAAATATTGTGACTATGTGAACGTGCACGCCAAGAGGTCAAGGGTCCCCCATATGTTTTATCTTAATAATTAAGAGCTTGATAGTACAAGATAACTATCTTTAAGAAATCCAATATTGGGAGGAACAAAAGACAATTCATTTGTAGAAGAAAATCCTTGTCGCAAAGCCATAACCACAAGTGGAAGCATCAAGCTAGTAGTATAATTAATCATGTCAAAACATCAAAATATGGATACAGCCCGTTTATTAATCATATTGACCTATTTAACATATTTAATATAAAAAAATTTAAAATTAATTTAAGAAAACACTATGTTAATATTATTCTTAAAACTAATTATAAATAAGTTAACATTGCATATATATGACATGAATAACTTTATAAGACAATATAAATATGACAAGAGTAATTAATTTAATGTTTAATATATATATCAGTTATTTTTCAAATAATAAAACCACATATTTATTGATATTCATATCATAAATGTGTAATTGTATTGAGCTGGTCTAACATGGATATGATATAATTATGTATCATAGTCTCTCGTGTCAATAATTGTCAACAAGAATATGAAAAAAATCATTCCAGATCTTGTCGTAACCTGCCACCTCTTGATAATACCCGCTGCCAACCACCATTCTTGTCATTATCAGTGATTTGTGTATTCGAGGTCCTGGAAATTTCTTGACAAAAATGGATGAAGTTAATCGTTCTCATTTGCAAACAATATGAGGATTTCCATTTGCCGCTTTAATTTTTGCGAAGAAGACAAAACCACGTTCTGCACAACCCCTCTTGTAATGAATATTTATTAATGAAATTGTTTGTATTGAGTTCTTTTTTGTATAATGACAATCTGACGATTGCCATTTGCCGCTTTCATTTTTACGAAGAAGACAAAACCACGTTTTGCCCAACACCACGTTTTTCCCAACCCCTCTTTTAATGAATAATTATTAACGAAATTTTTTGTATTCGAGTTCTTTTTTGTATAAATAGAGGTGCATGTCAGTTAATTAGAAGCCATAAAAAAATTCAAAGATATATTTTTCATTATAATCACAGTAGATATATTACGTATGGCGGCTATTCCAGTTAATCTGCCCGTGTCTGTTCCGGTGAAGGTGTCTGGTTATCGCAAATCGACAGGTTTTTAATCAGATTAAGGCTTTATATATATATATATATATATATACGTACTTATATAAATATGTATGACAATCTGTAGTTAGAAGGCAATCAGAATTCAGAACCAAGTGCCCTCGCAATTATATATGTAGCTTTCGTATATAAACACTCAAAATATATAAGAGAGGTACGAATAGCTGCTGAGTGCTTATTTTTCATTAAATTGCAGGATGTATGGCGTCTGCGTCTGTTCCATTGAAGGCGTTTGTGTCTGTTCCATTGAAGGCGCCTGCGTCTGTTCCGATGAAGGCGTCTGCATCTGTTTCATTGAGGGCGTCTGCCTCTTCGCCGGTGAAGGCGTCTGCGGCATCTGTGTCTGAGCAGAGGAAGTTGTCTGGTCATACCAAATTGATAGGTTCTAAATCAGATTACGTTTTTATACGTTATGCAGGTCCTGATGAATTAAAGAGCTGCGATAGGATTGATGTTGGTTTGTTTGGTCGGAGTTGGGTTGCAAATATTTCTTGGTCCGTCGTATTTGCTCCCGGCATTAGAGAGGATACTTGGAGAGATTATCTAACTTCTCAATCTGCAAAAGAAAATTTTATGGACACCGGAGATTTGCTTGATGTTATTGCGTCTGGTTCTTCTAATGGACTTTTTTTCGCTGTTGATGAAAAAGGGTATCATCAGCGTGCTGTTCATGGCTTTAGAACTGTGGTTTCATTGAATGAATATTTGAAAACTAATGCTCGTGTGCAGTCTGGAGGTTCCCTCTTTTTGAAGATTGGTCTTATAAGTATAATGGACAGCGGATTCGATGTTGTTGCGGACAGTGATTTTACTTTTGACGGTCAAGTGTTTTGGAACTTGTATTCGAACTGAATAACATATGTGATGGGTATATTTTGTAATCTTATCTTGATATAATACTTAGATATGGTTGTATGTTAATGTATTGCGTACGCCTAGATAATGAGATAATACTAGCTAGCTGTTGCAAGGATCCATTTCTGTGCCTTTAAAAAATATTCAACTGTATTCTAATGAGCATAGCTCTTTGAGTTTAGTCTTTTAATAAATAAAGTGACACGACCTGTAATTTTATATTTAAAATTCATAACATAAAAAATTTAATGTTGGTTTTAAAATAATTTTACAGCAAAAATAATAGTATCACTTCTCGTACAATATATATAATCATCATAATCTTGAAATTGAATTTTTACTTTTTCGTTGTAGTAATTAAGACTCCCAAATCACGATCTATCACTACATCTCCTTTAAATCTCGATTTTTCACCAATGATCTTCCAGATTATGACTCAAGTTTAATTTGCACTTGATATGTGAGCATCTTTTTTATTACTGATAGCAACTAGCAAGAAAATATTTTTCTCTCAAAGTAAAAAAAAATTTTCTTTTCTTTTTTTTTTATTTTGGCTTCTCTATCTTCATTTGTGGAGAAAAAAGCCTTTTTTATATTGTAGTGGTAAAAAACCACAGGCTCCTTATTTATCTCCTTTTTCTTAATTCTATTAAATCAAAATAATTGATTTTAATTAAAATAAAATAAAAACCCAAAAGCTTTTGGCGTTATACTTGTTATAGTTATAGGGGATGGCATACAAAATAACATGGCACTTATACTGTAAGTATATTAATTGGAGCTTCCTACCAAATAATATGTTTAGGCTTTTAACCCATATAACTAGTTACCTTGCTTATTAATCCGGTAGTGATGCAGTCAATTAAATGAGCTAACCCGGGGATCATATAGGTACATACAATAGCGGCTATAATAATTAGACATGTAATTAAACTAGCCCATTTATTTAATTCCAAATCTACTCCACTATAAGATTGGGCCGACTTCGTAATTTTATGCTTATCTAGGATAGTGTTCTCGAATAATAATTAGACTCATACTGCATTGATTTCTTTCACGAACAATCCTTTGTACTAGCATTGCTTAATTAAATTGATATCTCAGTTGTACTGATCAATTTAATTACATCTTGTTCCTTGACATTTACTGGCTTTCTCTAATGATCAATTTCAACATACTAATTATGTTGACACACTATGGCCAGAGAATTCTATAATCAAGTACCGAAAACCCATCAAGAAATGTGTTGTACAAATTCTATATTGTTAATTTATAATCTCACTTGCTCATAATTGCTCCACCAAGATCACAGGGTAATCTTAACTACAAATGTATGTCGTGTCCATTGGTAACTCAAATGGAATAACAATCATAAACATGAAACTATAATTAACTCAAGATTGAGATTGCAATAAAATCAATGCCTATGAGATTTAATAAGTCGGCGATTACTACTGAGGTTAATTAAATCTCATATGTGATCCAGTTGAGCATAGTGAAACTACATCAGTAAATTCATATACTATTAAGACAAATCATTCAATAAATTTACTACAGTCTAAACATAAATAGAGTGCCCAACTCTATTTATCAACTGTGAACTTAATTTATTTAATCATAAGAAACCTATATTTATATGTACAGCGAATCCAGTATGATGATCACATAAATACATATAATATGATTAAATAGACCTTATTCAAAATATTTATGCAATTAAGATGTTCGAAAAAATGTCTCAAATATTTTATTAATTAGAAAATGTATTTATCATAAATAAATAATTAACATGCTTTAAAGAGCACATAATCCCAACACTTAATTTATGAGTATATAAAACTGGTCTCGGGCCTCTATTATAAACATATAATAACATGTATATCTCATCCCAAAGTATATTTTTAAACTTCGCACACTTCACATCTCATTATATACACATACATCTTATTAGATACATATGAATGTGTGTTGTGGCCCAACCTCAACTGATTAGAAACTGAACTACACGAAATCCAGCAGAAAATTGGGATAAATAGGGTAAATAAGAAAATAGTGAGCTTTCGGCTTAATGAGTGGATATAATTATATATATATAAAGTAATGCACTAGTGCTTATACATAATCATATGACATAACTCCACAATGTGCACATTCTATATGCAACATGAAATTATACATACATGCATGAACAATTGCACCAAATAGTACCCAAAGGAAATAACTCTCAATACTTACTAAGATCATCATCGCAAGAGTAGAGTAGGAAAAAATCTCTCAATACTCGGTAGAATTGAGCAGCATCATACAAGTAGAGTAACTTAACTCTCATTATGCATGCGTAGAGCCTATTAGGAAGGGTACGCATATGGGGACTTGCAATCACATCTCATGACTTAATTAATCATATAATATGCGTATATATAATCATAACATGATATTAATTCATATTATCAAACATAAATCCTTCACAGAATACATAAAAGTAATAATATTATTCACTCATAGCTCCTGTTTCACTTTGGGGTTTGTTAGGGCTCTTGTAGATTCTTAGATTCTTAAATTTTTCCTAAATCACAAGGTTCAAAAATTAACTATTAGAACTGATGTAAAAACTAAAACGTATAATGTAAATTAAATCATAACTACTTAAACATTATAAATCTATTACCCACTAATCTAACAGATATAATTCTAACTACCCAATCTCAATTCCAGTAACTTTACTTTTTAATTTATCTTTTTATCTTCCTTTCCCACTCTTGAATTCATAATTTCCTTCTCCTTTTCCTCTATTTTTCTCTTTTTCCTCAATTTTGGCTTCTCTCTTTCTTTTATTTCTTTTCTTCTTTCCCTTTTTTCTTCTCTTTTCTCTTCTTTCTTTCTCTTACTTTTTCTTTATTCTTTTTTTCCTTTTATTTTCTTTCTTTCTCTCTTTCTACTGCTCTATTTCATTTTAATTGTGAAATGATGAGAGCAACTTCAATTCTTCACTTTATATATACCACCGACTTAAGCAAGCGCATGGAGAACATAGGTGAAACATATGGGTGAACCATGCATTTATTAAAATTAAACCAAGCAGCTGGTTGTTGCTTTATTAATTAGCTACGTCTTGCTTATAAGCAAGCAAGTGAAGCATGCATGTGTGTTACAATTCCTCCACTCTAAAAGAAAATTCGTCTTCGAAATTTATATATCTGACTGAAATAAATACTGGTATTACAACCACATTTGTTCCTCACGTTCACAAGTGGGCTTCTATGTAGTGTTATTGTTCCACATCACCTTAATTAGAAAGATCGTCTTATTATGTAGCATATGTTCTTTTCGATAAAGTATCTGAACTGATTTTACTTTATGAGTCAAATCTGTTGTCATCTGGACTGGTTTTGCATCTAAGACATGAGAAGGATTATAAATATATTTCTGAAGCATTGAAACATGAAAAACATTAAATCTCGGGATAAATTTGAAGGTAAGGCCAAATGGTAAGCAACTGGACTAACACACTGAATAATCTCATGTGGGCCTATATATCGAGGGCTCAATTTCCCTCGTTTGCTAAATCAAAAAATGCCATTCCAAGGAGAAATTTGTAAGAAAGCTTTATCACCCACTTTAAACTCAAGTGATCTTCCACACCTATCTGCATAATTCTTACGCCTATCCTCTACCGCCTTTAGCTTTTCTCCGATAACATTAATCTTCTAATTAGTACTCTGGACGATTTCTAGACCTAACAACTACTTTTCCCCAACTTCATCCCAATAGATTGAAGTCCCGCATTTCCTTTAGTACATGTTTCAAATGGTGCCATTTGAATACTTGATTGATAACTATTATTGTAAGAAAACTTCATCAAAGGTAGGTAAGCATCCCAATTACCTCGAAACTACATGACACATGATCAGAGCATATATTCTAAAATCTAAATAAACCGTGGAAAGCTATACTAAAATTTAATTTGTTACTTATAGCCTGGTGTAAACAAGGCCAAAACCTGGAAGTAAATCGTGGGTCTCTATAAATGTAGGCTCCCCCTTAATTTGACACCCTTTGATTCATTTTTTAGCTTTATTTTATGTAATTCCTTCTTCATCTTGTATTTTCTATGTATTTTAATAAAATTTTTATTTTACCCATAATTATAGAATGAGTAGCTAATTTATTTCTAATCTTGGGTTAAAAGTGAAGCCTCAATATAATCTATCGGCTTAATTTGGTAAGCTTATTTTCACTTTCTCTAATTTATTTAAATTTTTTTGACTTATCGTAGATAGATAATAATAATCTTGTTTAAATATTACAGTGAAATACTGGTTCCCTAGTGCAAGATTATTACTATTTGGGACGATGAGAACTTTATATTAGATTTATTATAAAAAAACCTCCTTCTAATTTCTGTGGTAGGTCTTAACTCATTATTGACATAAAATTCATCTAGGTTAATTAGTGGATAATCTTGCCACCTTATCAACAGTTATATTATTATTACCTAGCACAACGTATTCTCGATCCACATTTAACATAAAATTATTTTTCCTAGTACAATGAGTGCTTGATATCATTAGAGTTAGATTTATCAGGAGTGAAAATAGCTCTCTCATAAATTAAATTAGAACAAAAAAGGAATATTAAGTCCATAGTTAAATGTTCAGTGTGAATTCTGAGACTCAAGCATTTTAATGCATTGATTAATTTTCAATTTATTCTCGCCATTTTTATTTAATCTTAGAATAAAATAAATAAAAATTTTCACTATAAGCCCATAAAATAAAGAATAACAATAACTCTACACTATTAAAATCCACCTCCTCGTGGGATCGACACTCGTTACCATTAATCTATACTTCAATAGATTCGTGCGCTTGTGAGTTCAATAAAATTTGTACAATAAGTTTTTGGCGTCGTTGCCTGGGAGGTAAGTTATTTTAATTCGTAAAGTTAATTTTCTTTATTATGTAAATATATATATATATAATTTTTTTTGTTTTCTTATAATTTTCTTTTTGCATGGTCTGTTTGACTACCTATAATTCATAATAATTTTAGTTGATTTATTTTAAATTAATTTATTTTCTTTTAATTTTTGTAATTTAATTTTTATTTTGTTTTTCTTTGTAATATTTCGTTGATCTTGTTAATCTATATGGCTGGTTTAACCGCTTATTAATTTATTTTAATTTATTTTATTTCACGTGTCTTTTTTCCTCTTATTGTACATTCATAGCACTTAAGTGTATGTTCATAACAAATTTGTAACAAGCGTGATAAGGTTAGTATCGTAATTTCTCCTCTCTTTGTTTGTAGTTTTGTTTTTGTATGTGTTCTTTGTATGCATGGTCGAAGGTTGTTGTAACATAATTCACAACCCATAAACTTTTAGTTAGAAAAAACACGTCACACACATAGACACATTGCATTATAAGTGGAAATTGTGGATCAAATTAAAATGGATTTGCAACAGCAACTACAAGCACCCCAAGAAAGGCCATTTAAGGACTACTTTAATCCTTAGCTAATTTGAGCACATGATGAATAAGATACCCAAATGTAGTTGCTAGAAGTTTTGAGTTAAAACTTAGTGTACTAAATTGTCTCCCATCATTCTATGACCTAGAAAATAAAAATTCATACAATCATCTGAATGATTTTTATGTTACTTGTTAAACTTTTAAATATGAGAATTTTTCAGATAAAGGTATTAAAGTTAGATTGTTTACATTTTCTTTAAAATATAGAGCTTAGTCTTGGTTCAATACATTGTCTGCTTATTACATCGTGGGAACAAATGGTTACTAAATTTTTAAATAAATACTTCCCAGTCCATAAAACTAATGCTATTCGCAGGAAAATCTTAGAGTTTATCCAAAAGAAGACGAGCAATTCATCATCAAAGGAGAAAGAAGAAAGAAGCGCATAAGAATATATCCCCAAAGCTTCATTCCCTTAGAGGTTAGCTAAAATAAATAATGAAAATTCTACAGATGAGATTATGGAGATCTTTAAAAAGGTAAATATTAACATTCATTTGTTTGATGTTATAAAGCAAGTACCCTTTTATGCCAAGTTTCTTAAAGATTTCTGCACTGAAAAGAGAAGCATTCATATTCAAAAGAAGTCATTTTTAACTTAAAGCATTAGTTCCATATTTCAACAAAAAAATTCCTCCAAAATTTAAAGACCTAGGATCCCCTACTATCTCATATAACATTGGAAACCATATATTTGAGAATGCTTTATTGGATTTAGGAGCTAGTCTAAATCTTTTACAGCACTAAGTTTTTATAAAACTTGGATTAGGAGAATTAAACCTAACTCCAGTTGTGTTACAACCTGCAGATTGGTCTATAAAAATACCTCGTGATATTGTGGAGGACATGCTTATCTAGATAGACAAGTTTTATTTTCTTATTGATATCATTGTTATTGATACTTAACCAGTGCAAGATTCAAAAAAGCATATCCCATTATCTTAGGAAGACATTTCTTGGCAACTGCTGATGCTAACGTTTAATGCAAGACCGAAAACAAGAAGTTGTCCTTTGGCAACGTGACTATGGAGTTAAATATCTTTAACATTGCCAAACAACCTCAAAATGCATATGATGGAATTATTGATGTGGATTTAATAGAAGAATTAGTTGACCATACTTTTTCTTTTAACCTTAGTGATGACCTTTTACAAACATATTTAACTTACTTTGGTTTAAATTTTGATATTAACAGATTAGTCGATGAGGTCAATGCCTTACTTGATTCAGTACTGTCCATGAATACTAATAAATAGAAGTCAAGAATTGAACAACTAGCATCATTAGGGAAGAAACTCAGCCATCATCATAATCACCACCAAAACTCGACCTCAAATCGCTACCCAACACTTTGGAATATGCATTCTTGGGAGAAGAAATTGACATAAGAATTCAAGAGATTAAAGTTACCATTTCAAAATCCACTGCAGTTCAACTTAATAATTTTCTAATTACCAATCAATTCTCAATTTGGAGTGACAACTCGAATTCAATCTATTTTTACTTTTAAATTTAACAACTAAGCCCAATTAAAATTAGTCATATATAGGTTCTATTTCTGCTTAATAGTGTGATATATAAGCATCCCATGTAAACAAAATTGAATAACAATGAGCCAAAGTTTTCCTAAGCTCTCTTTGTAAACAATTTAAAGAAAGATACAGAATCCAAGACAATCACTTATAAACTTAATAAATTCGATCAAGTATAATTTTAGTCAAATATTAATCCTAATAATCAATAATGCATGACAAAATTGGTGAATAGATTTAATAATATTTAACTAAATATGTGAAATAGAATTAGTGAAAAGATTTAATAATCTTCAACCAAACATGTGAAATAAAAACCATAAACATTAAAGAAAACAAGTAGGGAAACAACTGAATAAAAAATAATTTATTTCATTGAACATGGCTTCATCCTTAATCCCAGTATAGAAAATTTAGTTAGACATAAAGAGATTGAGAGCAATAAAACCAATAAAATCCATGGCTTCAGCTGCCTCCAATTCTTCTCACTGTTCGGCTGCAATTTCTCTTCTTCTCTTTTTCTTTTGTGTGACTTATTAGACTTAGTTTTTGTAAGGAACTTGTTTGCTAGACTTTAAGTAGTACTCTATCTTTGGCCATGTAAGAAATTGGGTGAGAAATTGGGGAGTTAAAATCAAGGGCGGAGCTCGAAGCAAATCTCTAGGGGTACTAAGTTCAAACTTCTATTATTAATAGGCGATTGATTTTATACCTTTTATTTTCATCTATAGCTATGATGTAGTCATTGGGAACACGAGATTTTTTATTGTAAATTGATACAATTTTGACTTGGGAATTTTGATTGATAATTGAGGCTACTGTTACAAATAAAATATAAAATATAAAATAATTTAAAATAAACATCAAAGAGCACGGCATCAAACATTTAAAAGGCTATTTACTATTTTGTCAAAATGAAAAAACAATTAACAAAATAAAGATAAAAAAAATTGGGCCACTTTGACTTTGTGTTACAAAATCTAAAATTAAATTTTCATCCTATATATAAAATTTACAAATTAATTTTGTAAGGGGAAAATTAGTATTTTTATACCAATTTTTTATATTTCCTTTAGAAATTTTAAAATTCTTTAAAGCCTGCACATGCTATGACCCCCTCTAGTCTTAAGCACCCTCCACCTCTGGTTAAAATAATGATAATTTGATTTTAAAATTATCTAGTTTAATTTAGTATCAAAATTATTCTAATGAGTTCGAGGACAAGATAAAGGAATTGGAGAGCATCTGCAACCCGGCCCACCACTGCAAAGATGTACCGGGGTGGCACAGTAGTGCCATAGATGACGAGGTACCTGCTGGTGCAAATTACCCAATAAAGTCCTACAAAAGATACAAAGCTTTTTATCTCACCTAAGCTCATACAAATATTCACCATCTTATGAAGTCCTCGAAGAGATACAGGGCTTTCTAACTCACCACTCCAAAGAATCCGCTCAAGAAACACAAAATTGCATAAAAAAACTCTAACAAGAGCATTCTTCTAAGTTATATTCTTGTAATCATTATCCTATTTTAAAGTTACAAACTAATACATTTATATAGACAACTTGGAACATCCTTCCAAGCTTTGGATAAGATCTTTATCAACAAGAATGATAATTCTTTGGTTTGGGCAATCAAAAGCAACATTTCCATAACCTTGACACTTAAAGCAAACAACAAGAATTAGTATTTGAAGAACTTGCCAGCTGACACAACTCAAAAGTGTTTTACTCCTAAGTATAACCCATTGAGTCCGAGATCAATCCACAGAAAAATGATTTAATTTATTTATTGTAATTTATCTAAGAAAATAAAATAAATATAAATGAAACTTAATTATCATTATTTTTTCATTAATTTTATTATAGATTAAGTAGTTAGCGTGCAAAAATTTAACTTATTAATAATAAGTCAAAATACTATTATACCATACTTTATACTAAGATATTAAAAAATTTTTATGATAAACTCCTTTGTTTGCTTATAATAAATAAAAATTTCAAAATATAAAATATAGATAAGATTAAATAGAAAATAATTTAATTTATATAATTAAAATAGAATTTGATTAAATCATAATTGAAATAAAATTGTTATTAATATTAAATTATACATAATTAAGAATAAAAATAAATAAAATTGAAAATAAAACTAAATTTATTAATTAATTTACTAAATATAGAAAAGAGATATGAGAAGAAGAATTTGGGGAGAAAGAAGTGATTAAAGGCATTAGAGATGTGACACCCACTAATCCATAGTTAATGCACACTACACACTTAATTAAAACCTAATTAATCATAACCTTATATTTGTCCTACTAATTAATCATAAATGACACCCTGATCAAACCTAACTAAAGTCAATCAATCACACCTAAATTATTTCACTAATAATTACCACATATAACATGGTAAAAACTTATAATTTTATAATTACCACACTTGAAATTGTAAAGACTTATAATTTTACAGCAAAATTCACGGATCCTCTTGATGATTGCCTAACTTTTTGAACCTTTGGAATTCAAATTTGACATTCTTTAATCTATTTGGAGCCTTAAACTGCACGAAATTATTATTATTTTTCCTAATAAACACATAAAAATACACAATAACAAATATTTAAAATCATAAATAGAAATTCATAATATATTACATAATTACAAATGTAAATCATAATGAAAGCAAAAAATAACAATTTTATCCTTAAGTGAATATATAATTTTTAACACCCCCTAACCAGTTATTGCTAACCCTAGCAATTAAAGCGATATATTAAATTGAGATCTATAAAATTCACATGCAAGTTAGTAGTTGTTCATCTATACTCTAAACTACCAAATAAGTAAATTCTCCTCAAATTTATTTATTTTATCTTTTTTTAATTTACACATTATCTAAGATATCACCAAATCTTCTTTTGTACTCAAGAATTTAATACAATACTTATGGGGCTTCATTAAAATTGAATAATAGTTTTGCTCCAATGATTCATCAGAGATTCTATCTTTTAGGTAGTATATTATTCTTTTAGGAAGTAGATTATTCACACATATTTAAAGTATTATATCTTCAATCCATGTAGCGAGCTTTGAGCCGATGACCTCCAGACCAATTTGTCTTAGAGCACTAGGTGTTGAAGTACCCCTATGGACTTAGTTACTTAAATTTATGATAAATATGCAAACAATAGATGTTCAACACATAGCGAGCTTTGGGCCAGTAACTCCCAAACCGATTGAACTTAGGGCATTGGGTGTTGAACCACCTAATTAGACTTAATTACACTGGTTTTAGATATAGCAAAATTAAACATATTTATTTTTATTTTTTGAGAATATATACACTTGCCAATACCTTTGAAACTATCTTTAATGAATCAAGAGAATAAAATATTGCAAAAATTTTAACTTAAAATCCACTGACATATGTCATAGTATAAATGTGTGAGAAGAATAATTTAATAATATATGTTTAAATAAATAAATGACAAAAGAGATTTAGTTAGTGATTACTAAATGGAGAATTTATAAATTTAAGTAATTCGAAGAAAATGGAAATACTATGAATTTCAAAAATATTAAATTATTAGGATGTGTTTTAAAAATACCTTTGAATTTACTTTGAATTTACTAAATGGACAACTTACTATGAATTTCAAAATCAAAATGTAATACAAACTGGAATATTAGGATGCGTTTCAAAAATATTGACCTTTTCCACAGCCATCCTAGATAATAAAAAGTTGTTATTTTAGATTTTTTAAAAGAAAATAAACAAATACATATATTTACAATTTACATCAACTATTCTCACCCCCACCCTATTCTAAACATTATTATTAATGTTTCATAGTTTAAAGATATGAATGAAAAAATGAAAAATAGATAAACAAAACATAAATACAAAAGAAATAGAGAAGATCATACCTGAATTTGTTGCAGAAACGTTAAAAAAGATGACAAAGAACAAGAAAACTTTAGATTTCCTTTTATTTTTTATTTTTAAAAATGAAAAATGACTCTAAGAATAAGAAAATGTGTTTCTAAAATCACTATCTCTATATTCAACTATCTTTGACTCAAATTTATCCAAAGTTATTATTTACAAAAAAAGAAATTAGTAACAACATCATCACGACTAATACATTCTACAGTCATCAACTATTCTCTCCCCCTTATTTGCATAGGACATTATCCTCAATAACTTAAATGAAAGAAGCAAAGTTTGAAAGACATCGCATGAACATTGTAATAAAAAATATTTACAAATAGAAAGTTAAATCTAATTTGCACTTCTTACTACCGTTACCGCCATCATTATCAATCAACCAATCCAATGCCAATGTCATGAGATCTAGCTCTGATTTGTAAGCTTGTAAAAGATCAAATAACTCATTAGTAGTAGACAAACAACTTGATTCATACTAATATTACAAGCCTCTTTATGTTGTCGTTCTACTTTTTTTTTTATTCAAGAACATCTTTATGCTAAAAAACTCTTTCAACTGAGTGAAGTCAATCTAAAATTCATCAAGTTGCATCCTCCCTTCAAATACTAGACTATCGACCTTAATACCAATGGATTGATAAAGTTTAACGTGCAATCGATTTTAAGAATGAAGATTAGAGCCACTCCTAGAGTCTTATTCATTATGATAAACATTTGTAATAGTAGAAAGACAACAAAAGGTTGGTGATTTTAAGAGTGTAGCTTAGAAAGTGCTCTTTTAGAGTTCATTCTTTAAACTCTGTATCTTTTGGGTGGATTCTCTAGAGTGGTGAATTAAGAAGCCCTGTATCTCTTGTAGGATATCTCTTGGATAAATTCCCTCAAATGATAAGTTGAGAAGCCCTGGTATATAATCTAACCTATCTTAATTATAAACTAAAATTTTTTTTATTAAGTAAAACAAACAGACAAAGTTATGACAAGAATGAAAGCTCATAGCTCTCGAGGATTATATTTGGATATATAAAATTCACTACCTAATGACGTCTTATAAGAGAGATAGAGTTGTATAACTCACCAAAGATCACCACTCAAGATGATTATAAAGGGATACATATATTCACCACCTAATGAAGTTGTGCAAGAGATACATGGTTACAGAGTTGCATAAAGAAACTCTAATAAGAGTACTTTTCTAAGTTAGATTCTCATAATTATCACCTTCTTTCAAAGTTAGAACCTAATACCTTTATATAGACAACTTGGAATATCCTTCCAAGCTTAGGATAAGATCTCAACAATTTAAAATTCAAATCAAACTTGAATTAAAGGTCTTAGTTATCATGAGATGGAAGAGAACAAAGCAAAACGTAATTTGACTTTAAGGTTAGTATCAACAGTAAATCTGAATAGTCAAAACTCATTTGATAACTTCTTAACATGGAAATCTTCAAATCAAACATTTAAATTTTAATAAACTCCTGATTCACGGAGCATCCTAGTGATTTGAAGGTTGTTTATTAAATCTTGATGCATTGATTCTAATAAATTTAGAACTTGTGCCTTGTGCGGAATTCTTGGCAATTGTGACCTTTGCTGACCAAATCTTGAATATCTTTACGAAAAGAAGTTTGAATTGGATTTCATAAAATTCTTTATAAACTAGACCAATTTATCATTTCAAGCATATATAATATATGATTTAGCTATTTTTAGAACAATGTAGTTATTTTGAACAAATGGGTAGTTAATCTTGACATTTGATTCCCACTTTGACCAACCTTTCCAAATGTTCACTTTCAACTACATTATCAATCCTCAAATATGATAAGTCTCTAAATACTCTTATGTCAAGTTGTTTTTAAATTTATAACCTTGTTTTTTATTATTGTTTTAACTTAATTTTCGCTAGGATATAATTTTAACCATTTAGTGGTTTTTCTCACCTTATCCAAGTCAAATTAGATAAAAATAAATAAATTTGTGTTTAAGGAGAAATTAGGCTAGTAAAGGTTGAGAAGAGTTTTTCTACTGTTCGGAGTAAGTGATATAATAGTTGAGGTGAGCTGAGATAATATGGAAGGTGAATTGAGTTGTTTTGAGTTTAGAATAATACTAAGATGTCTATGGAGCTTGTGGGAGTGATTTAGAAAATTGATATGGGGATCTCAAGAGAGCTTAGGGGATAACTTTAGTAACTCTAAGGATATCTCTAAAGAGCTTAAGTGGAGAGCTTAGTAAAGGTTGTGGTACAACTCAATTGAGCTCTTATACGAAATATGATCTGAGCATTAAAAACCATCAAAATAAGTAGAAAATAAGCATAAACAACAAAAAACACATAAGATCTATGTGATTGCTTACATCTACAGGAGTAACTCATCTCTATTCAGCTATATAAATAAAGTAGTACATAATTTGCTCTATAATAGCAATAAAAATTTAATAAAGGTTGTTTATTATGAATAATAACATGAAAGTGATGTGTGTCTTATAGAGATTAAAGAGTTTTTTAAGAGAAGAATAAAAGAAAAAGCTCGTTTGA
Source organism: Murraya koenigii (assembly GCA_025617385.1). Lineage (NCBI taxonomy): Eukaryota > Viridiplantae > Streptophyta > Magnoliopsida > Sapindales > Rutaceae > Murraya > Murraya koenigii. Next base: position 15,446,899 of record CM046819.1, read on the forward strand.
GAGGTGAGATGATCAAGACCTTCAATAAAAGTATAAAAATTAGGGAAGAAGAAGATGAAGTAGCCTTTCAAGAAATCAGATTTGGAAAAAAGCCCTATTTTCTTGTATTTTGAGCTGAATTTATAAGATAAACGTGTTAGGGGCATTTTTATTTTTTATTTTTTACCACATGGAGATTTTCTATTGGTGCTGCCTTTCTTAGGTGGGGCTATTTTTATCTTTTTCCTTTTGTTCACATGATAGTGTCCAAATAAGCTTAGTAAACAAATAATTCTTCCAGCTCTAATATCATTTCTCTTTGCCACGAGGCGGAAACTGGTACAGTGATCCTACTGCTTTTCTACTGCTTTTCAAGGGATAATTGAGGTAACATGTGCTTTCCTTATTGCTATGCTCAACTCATTATTCTTCTATTGGTCCTTTGCTTTTACCATAAAGGACAAAGATATTTATCCCTTTTCTGGCACGTAGCCACACATGTAATGGCTTCAATTGTCATATTTGAATTCTAATTTTACCCTTTTCTTATCTTTTATTTTCTACTTGCCATGTGTTGCTTGACAATTGGTCCAAATTAATGTCCCAATTTTACCCCAAATAATTTTTATTGCATGACATATCTATTATTATTATTATTATTTAGGTAATGGATATTAACACTAAAGACTTTGATGATACAGAAATATTGAGACTTTTAGGAAAATCATTTATACCCCTCATGTTTTCATCAATTATACATAAAATAGAGTTTTTATTTTTTTTTCAAATATGTCTCAAATTCAATTATCTTTTTCTTTCAATTGGAATTAGTGACTTATATTATAAAATGATTAAATTATATATTTAATGAGTGAATTAAAATCATTAAGGGTAAACTACTGTTACTGCTTTAATTTAATTTTAAAAAATTTTCTAAGTCAAAAAATGTATTTCAATATGTTATAACATCGCTAATAATATTAAATGTGCTTTGAAAAATAGCATATAATAACAAATAACAACATTTTTTACTTCATTCACAACCATGCTTGCTCATTTTCTTTCCATTGTATCGAACTCTTCCACATTACATATTCTCTATCAATAAATTAAAAATTTAAAGATTTCAAAAATAAATTTTTGTGTTACTATTTTAATAATTTATATTTTAAGCTTATTTGTTACATGTATTTTACTAAGAATTTTAATGTTATTAGATACATGTAATTTTCTAAGAATTTTTATGTGATTTTTATTTTTTTTAATATGAATCGAAATTTACACAAATAATGACAATAAATTATAAATTAGCCCAGGCTAATCAAAAGTTATATGTTTGCCACTGCTTGCAAGTGCAAAACTAGTATGTATGGTCACTTATAAAAGAAAATGTTAGTTCTGAGATAGCACCATGAATTACTTGTTCAATTTTGACGACTTCGCATTCTCCTGAATTCATCAACAATTGGCTTATGAATATGAGTGTTTGTGAATTTTCTATCAATGAATTAGGTTTAGGATGTTTATGAATTTGGGTTTGAGTGGGTTTATGAATATGAGGATTTGATTGGTTAGTAGCGGCGGAGGATAAGCTTGTGAACAGTTGGTCAGCAGTGGCAGCTAGTGTTTGTGAATGATAATGGCGGTGGCTAGGGTTTTTGAGTGGTGGTGTGGTGGTTTATGGGGTTTGTGGATGATGACCAAGAAATTAATGGTGGGAATCAATTTGGGAATTGATAGCAATAATTGAGATATTTGAGGAATTATCTTCAGTTTTGATGTATTTATGGAATAAATTAGCAGCCTTATTTTTATTTAAGGGACTGTGGCTCTCATGGATTGGCACTAAATCAGTGTAATTTCCTAATATTAGTAATAAAAATTCTCTCAAAATTCCTTACTTCTTTCCTGTTCATACCATTATCTTCAGTTTTGATTAGAATATGGGTGGTATTCGGATGCAAGCTGGTGGAGAAGATTACAAATTGAAGCAAATGATAGATATTGTTTCTACAAGAAGTGATGGGGCAATCATTTATTTTCAATTATTTTAATGGATTTTGTTTTCTTCGTTAATTACTCTTAATCAGTGATTATTGATTTTGTTTTCATTTAACTAGAATTTTAGCTATGTTTAATGAATTGTTTTCATTCATAGTTTTGTTTTTGTTAAATTTAATTTAATTTAACTTTATTTGATTAGAATTTAGCTGCATTTCTTATTTTTAAAGTTATTCATTAAGTACAATATTTGTATATTAATTTATTCACTAAACGTTAACTAATTAGAAAAAAATTAGCCATATGGTGGCAAAGTGAAAATTTTAAAATATCTGCGTGTGCATTAAAGTTTGTGGGGGTGGAAATAGCATCATTCATTAACAAAATGTAAAATTATAATTTTATATTTTTAACTGTTAAAACTAATAAAGAGTTAACGGTAGTTAATAGATAAATTGAAAATTTTATAATTTTAGGAGTAAATTAAAGTATGTTATTTTAATTGGAGTAAATTAAAATTTACCATTTGAAAAACAATACCAAATGCAACCTTATTTTCTTAAACCCTTTACAAAAACATGCTACCGACCGAATCCAAAACACCAAATCCTAAAAATTAGTTTTATTTTTATAATAGAAAATATGTAGTTTAATAATGAGTTCAGGACAAATGCTCCAAGATAGAGTTATTAGAACAAAGTTTAGGAAGATCACCAAAAATCTTGACTATTAATTGCTCAATAGAAACTTTTTGGGTAGTCTTGGAGGACACTAATTCCATTTAAGTCGACCCAGAAAAAAAGGAAGTTTCAACAGCATCTTTTGGATCAGCGTTAAAGCATAAGCGGAAGCAATTGAATCAGATGATCCAATTGATCCATCTCTTTTCATTCTCTCATTGACGTATATAGATTTTAACCAATCATGATAATATGCATAAATACATAACAAATAGTGAATGATTAAGAATAATGCTTTAACAGCACTAAATTAAGACATTTTCTCGTTCTACACATAATTTTAAATCCCAGATCTCATGCACTATCAACATAAGACTATTATTTGATTATGGAATGTTTGAGTCAGTGTATATGTAGATCAAATTATTGTAAAATGGGATTCCTACCAAAAAATTAAAAAAAATTACAAGATACAATTAGAAGATATGTGGAGAAATTGAGTTAACTACTAATAAGAGAATCCCACACTTTATTAAAATGTAGGGCCAGTTTATAACATATTGTAAACAGTCTTTCTCAACGTTTTACAATTTGCAACGTTGTAAAAGTTTGTTTGCAAAGTTGCAAACATGTATTGGATTCTAATAAAGTACGAGATTTTGTTATTAAAATTTTTGCACAGAAAATTAGGGGTTTTGTTTAGATATAAAGTCAGTGCCTTGCAACCTCGCGAGTAGTGGCAGACCTACAGTTGTGCTGTAGCCCCGGTTTATATCCCTTATGTTTTCATCAATTTTATATAATGATAGAGTTTTTTTAAAAAAAAAATATGCTCCAAATTCAATTATATTTTTCTGTCAATTGGAATTAGTGACTTATTTTATAAAATGATAAAATTATATATTTATTAAATAAATCGAAGTCATTAGGGACTAAATGATATTACTTCTTTAAATTATTTTAAAAAATTTTCTAATTCAAAAAAAGTATATCAATATATTAAAATATCACCATTAGTATTAAAAGTGCTTACAAAAATGTTATATGGTAACAATTGGCAACATTTTTATAATTTCATGGTTTATTTTATTCACACCCATTCGTGCTCATTTTCTTTTTATTGTATCAAATTATTCAAAGAATTCATATTCTCTATCAATAAATTAAAAATCATTTCAAAAATAATTTTTTATGGTAAAATTTTAATAATTTATATTATAAGCTTATTTTTTGTATCATTGTCAATCTTTTTATTAAACACGTGTATTTTGTCAAGAATTTTGATGTTGCGTTGTTTGCTATACGTGAATTTTTTTATATGAATTTTTAAAAATTATTTTATATGCTTTGACATTCACACAAATAATAATAATAAATTTATAAATTAGCTTGTGCTAACCAAAATTATTTAGTCCACCCTGAGTGCTGCGGGTGTACAACTAGGTAGGCACGATCATCTACTTTGATAATTAAGATTTTGTTTCCCTCTGTGGTTGGATGGAGTGCTCCTCTTTGTTAGCAAAGAAAGATCCTCTGCCTATGGAGGATGGTCGTTCTACCAAAAAAGCAAAGTTTAGAGCTGAAGGACACGATGGGGATAATCCTCCCATAGTGTCTTTTAAAGATAAGTTGATGGAAACACATGCTGCTGTTGATGCTATTTTTCTGCGTGCCCTCAAATAGTGTCAAAAACTCCTGCTCGCGATATGCTCGAGCTCGAGCAGGACTGCTTTCCAACTTCAATTCCTCTGTATTCACCGGAACGGCAGTCTCCTCCAGCCTGTACTCACAAAAACAGGGTCAGGGGTCGCCGGATGTTGTTCCGGCGAAAACCCTCCGACGCTCAAGTCAGTGATCGGTTTATTCTTTTTGTATCCCTCTTTGTTAGAGAGATCGGGGAAATAAAGGGGCGTTTTGGTCTTTTATGGTCAGAATAACTTGTGAGAAATCCCCAGGAAAAATAAAATGGAGAATAAAATGGAGAAGAAGAAGAAGAACTTGTGAAAATTTTCGGAACCCCCATAACTTACACTTCGATTTCCTTTTATACTATCGTTTTCCCTCTCTTTTTTCTTCGAGGCTGCCGTTCCCATGTCTATGGTGTCTGGGCCCCTCTGACAGCCGAGATTACTGTGGCATTTCCTGGGAATGGGGGACTGTCTGGTGGGCATGCATTCACATGGCCTGATCATAGTGTCGGACGTGTGCGCATGTAATGATGACACTGTGGGGCCGTGTGCCGACCATCGGTAACAGTCGTGACACCATACCGCGTGGGGTATTGGTCAGGCATCGATCGTCGTGTTGAGTCGCTGGAGAGACGGGTCGGACCGTCTCGAACCGGCCGTATCTGGATCTCGCCTTTCCTTCGTGCCGTGACTGGTGTGATTGAACCGTGCTTAGAGGATTTGAAGACCTCGAGCAGAAGAGTGAGCTCGGGTTTCGACCAGCCTTGAGATTCCTCGACCTTGACCAACTTTGACGGGGTTATGAAGATCTCGAGCAGAGGAATGAGCTCGGGCTCGACCAGTCTTGGACTCCTCGACCTTGACCAGCTTTGACGCCTAGCAAGGCTATCTTCGTGCCAGCGGTCGGGGTCTTCTGCTCGAATTAGACTGACTTCGAGGAGTTTTACTCGAGCTGGATTGGCATCGAGGTGACCTGCCCGATATTACCTAAACAGCTGCCTCTGAGGATGATGTCATAGGGAAGGAAGATGAGTTGGTTTTTGACTTAGAGGATGCAGTGATTGAAATAACAGGACATATCTTTGTCGACCTCGTTTTCATAAAGGTTCATACTAGTGGAGAGCAGCGGTGGTTATCAAACTTCTTGGAAGAACTGTCGGATACAAAATCTTTTGCAACCGTCTGGAGTCCTTATGGAATGGATCCAAGGGTTTTATGGTTATCGATCTTGAGAATGATTTTTTCTTGTTTAGGTTTAAATCGAATGATGGCGCCTGATATGCTCTCACCCAAGGACCATGGACTATATTGGGGCATTACTTGACGGTTCAACTACGGTCTCCTCGATTTGATAGCTCCACAGAAACCATTGATTTAATCGTTGCATGGATTTGTCTTCCGGGAATGCCTCTTCATTACTACCACAAGAGGATTGTTAGGATGTTCGGGCAAGTATTTGGGAAGCATATAAGGATTGACTATAGCACCAAATCTGCATCGAGATGAAAATTTGCTTGTATAGCGGTGGAGCTAGATCTGGCTAAACCGCTTTGTTCCCAATTTCTTCTAGATGCAAAGATTCAAAAGGTCGAGTATAAAAATCTTCTAACAAATTTGTTTTGAATGTAGAAAATACGGGCACTTAAGTGTTACATACCCTGAAAGAATAAGTAAAGAGGAAAAACCTAGTAGGTATGAGACTGTAAAACCTGAGAATATGGTGCGGTACTTGTGCAGCGCCACCACTCATGACGAGGAATTCGGTAACCTTAGGTTTGGTCCATGGATGGTTGTATCTCGAAAAGGAAAATCAAAGAGCACTAAGGAAGAGAAGCCGGTAGAGATTCAATGTAGGATCAATATGGGAGTTTTGTAGAAGGATCGCGATTTTCTCTCTTGGCTAATGGTGACCGAGATCGAAAGGGGCACCGAGTCAACTAACAAAATCCCGATGATTGATATAGAAAAAATATGTCGATTAGCCAAATTCTCCAACCTGCACAAACCAATTAAAAAACTTCCAAGCAAAAGCACATCCACAACTAAAAATACTCTTGTTGTACCAAATCCTAAGCCCACATCAAGTGGAGGAAAAGGTACTGGTCGAAACAACCGAATTCTTTTACAATTGCACCCCACGTCAGACCACAAGTAAAACTATTGTCCTCTATGTAAATCTCTCGAAACCCTTACCAAGCCAATTAATTTAACGAATAACTCCACAAGCCTTGACCACGTGAAGCATTACATTGTAACTCCGGAGCAGATAACTAGCAACAATAACGGACATGAGTTTGCAACCACACCAAATCCCTTATACCTTTGTGAGATAGTAAGAATAAGGAGATTGATGATCAGCCAGGGGAATCTATAGGTTTTAAAATTGTTTCATAGCGGAAATAATAGGATCGTTTTCTCATACAAAATATAAAATTACTATAATTTAGATTTCATATCTTTGTAGTAATTAAGACTCTCAAGTCACGATCTATTGCCACCTCTCCTCCTATATTACAATTTGTTACCAATGATCTTCCAGGTTATGACTCGAGTTTGATCTGCATTTAACGTGTGGGCTCCTTTATCACTACTGAAAGCAGCTAGTAAGAAAATATTTTTCTCTCAAGATCAAAGAAAAAATTCTCTTTTCTTGATATGTATATTATGGCTGCTTCTTTTTTGTGGAGAAAAAAAATCTTTCCTTATTTATCTCCTTTTGCAATTTTATTAAATCAAAATAATTGATTTAAATTAAAATAAGGTAAAAACTCAAAAAATTTTGGTGATACACTTGTTATAGTTATAAGGAATCACCTTATAAAATAACACAAGATCCCTTATACATAAGTATATTAATTGGAGCCTCCTACCAAATAATATATTTATTCTTTTAACCTAAATAGATAGTTATTTTACTTATTAATCCAGTAGTGGTGCAGGTCAATTAAATGATCTAACCCGGGGATCATATGGGTACATACAATAGTGGCTATAATAATTAAGCATATAATTAAACAAGTTCGATTATTTAATTTCAAATCTACTTCACTATAAGATTGGAATTGACCTCCATAAAAATTTAAACCATTTTTTAGCCTTATAAATTTTTACAGACTTCTAAATCTTACCCAGTCACACAAAGGGTAACATTAATATAAATAGAGTTGGATCCTTTTTTTTTAAAGCTTTGTAATAAGTTCAAACAAAAATTATTCTTTTGGGTTTAAGGAAATCAAGTCAAATGAGTTGTAACTTAGTTCTTAAACAAGCTCAATCATTCTATTAAGCATGAGATTTTCTCATTTTGCATAATAAAACTTTAAGAAATATGTAAATTTTCATTAAAAAATTACTTGTAAGTCAAAATATAAATTATGACTTGTTTTAACTTTTGCAAACATGTGCCTCAGATGTGCTCTCATATAAGGTTTTTCCTTCAAATTCTTAAATATGAATTTGTTATGCAAATCATTTATGAACTATCAAAAATATGGTTTCTGACACACTTATAAATTGTCTGAAAAATAGCTTATCATTTTCAAATGGTACTTTAGACATTTATATATATATTTAGGCCATTTGAAGGGTAAGCATCCCTATACTCTATTACCATATATAGGAAATGTTTGGAATTGAAGTTGGACGAGTTGTAACTTTTAAGGTATAGCACTAAAGTATTTGGTAAACACTAATCTGCTATAGTTTAGAAGTTATATTAATATGATTTTTCACTTGTATCATGCAAAATCTATTATATCTTTAATAATTTTGTCTAAATTATTATTTAAAAATTATATTTACTATATATTATTAATTTTTATTTTATAATTACAGACTTTTTTTTCCATAGTAGCTATAGCTTAAAAGATACAACACCTCAATCTAAAACATATCTATAATATATTCGTTTACCAATACAATAAAAGACTTTTACTAAGGGTCCAGAGTACCATTTACTAATATTAAGGATATTGAAATTTATATATAAAATAAAGCATATTAAATTATGCGGTCAACAAATGGATAGTAACATAAACTTCAAGCAAAGTCATATCATTGTATCAAAGAAATATGATTTTATGCTAAACCAAGTTCTATTGATCATTGGGTCAGGCATGTTGTGTGCAAATAAATGAAAATGCTATATATGCTATAATATGTAATCTTAGCTGTTTTATGACAATAACTTCATAAATCTAAATAAAATCCATTAGATGTTTTAAGTCGATGGCTAATTTAAAAGATAAATATAAAGTGAGGTTTTAGAGCGAGTGCACTCGAGATTATGCTCTGCAATATTTGATTGGCATTTCATTATTCAAATCTCGAGCTTGACTTTGCATTGATCACTTCTAAGAATTATTCTTGCAACATTGTAATCATTAAACAAATAAATTGTGTGGGAAATAAAAATCTAACTTCATCAATGCTCTAAAACTTGAAAACATGCCTTTCAATTCTTATCATCAATAAGCATTTGTTTGTTTAAAAAGCACTAAAATCAACTAGAATAACCAATGCACTACCTTATCCAGATTATACAAATTATACTTCTTCTAACACTTCTTAATAATTATGATAACTTATGCAGCTTGAATGACAACCATTATTTAAAGATAGCATGTATATTCATTATGCCTAATGTTCTCTTATGCAAAAGTATAATAGAGCTATGATTAATAACAATTAATGCTCTTAAACTAGTTTTATGCTTATAGCCCCCAAGAGTGTGGTCGGGTTGGTCACCATGCTCGTTGTAGAGTCGTGGAAGCCCAGGTTCCATTCTTGGGGGTGGGAAAGGGGTTAAAAAATTCTATTTGGGCTTGCCCGCCCCCCTTTTCCTTTAAAAAAAAAAATAGTTTTATGCTTATATAGAATAAATTAAAAATGAACCTGGATTTTGTTCCTTGGCTAATGGACAGTGTTCTTTCGTATATTCTTGAGCTAGTTCTTGATTCTCGAGGTGTCTCTAGATATGTATTGGTAATAATTTAAGGCTATGATTTTGTTTCAATTTTGTCAGTCATTTCATCGAACATTTGTTATGCGTGATTCCATATAATCACTTTTAACAAATATTCTCTAAAACCAGCTTTTGAAACTTTGGAACACTATGTCTCTGAACCCAATTTATCGTCAAATCCTTATTTTAAATGAATTAATCTATTGTAAATGTGCTAAAACCATGGCATAATCCAATTAAAGTCGTGCTTTTATAAAGTTACTGGATCTTGTGCATATGCATGTTCTGTCATGTTAAAGAAACTAAGCTATTAATTTTCCTACGCTTGAAATCATGCAAAATTTCATGCTAAGCACATGATCTAGAGTGGTGTTTAAATAGCATTGGAATTCAATATTTCTTGAATTCGTGCTCTATAACCAAATTCTCTCAAATCGTTGTCACCTAAATATACAAGTTTACCAATAAAGAAATAAATTCAATCTATACTGAGGCTATGGCACTTGCAATTAATCATCCATTTGAAATATATCATGTATGCAGATGAGTAGATTAAAAGTAATCACATCACGTTAATAAAAAATAAGAGTAGAAATGAAAACTAGGAGACATGTTTTACCTATCTAAAGCTCGTGAAAGTCAACGTTAGGTTAGCTTTCATCAATTCGATTAATTTTTTCACGCAAATTCAGAATCAAAAGAGAGCTTGCACCGATTCATGCATGATAATATTCTGTGCTTTGGCTAGATAAAAATAGATGAAGATAAAATGTTGGCTTTTTGTACCATCCTCACATATGGCACCAATATTCAATCACTGAAATCACAAAAGACGGTCAGAAAAAAGTTAATGGCTTTATATCATATTTCAGCATAACCATTAAATTTATTTCTTGGACAAGTGGCTAACATTTAATCACCTAAAATCATAGAAGACGATTAGAGGTCCAGTGGATTTTTTCGGTGAAAACCCTCTGACACTTAAGTCAATAAATGGGTTTTTTATGGAAAAAACTTATATCACCTCATTGTGGCTTAATTATCATTACTTGACTCAAAAATTTTAATGTCATTTTTCTTAAAAAAAATTAATGTAACATATTGTAGAGAGCCAATTAAACTTTTGCATGGAGAAGGATTTTCAAAATCTGTGCATTTATCTTTAACCAGCTTTTCAATAGAACTCATAGGAGTTTAACACCGTTTACAATGAAGCATTTGAGCTTTCTTTAACAAGTCTCTTATATATTTAGTCTGAGAAAGATGAAGCCCTTCAACAGATGAAGTAACTTTAAGACCAAGAAAGTAATTGAAGTCCCCAAGATCTTTCAAGGCAAACTCAGGTCTTAAATGATAAATAATCTTTTCTATAATTCTGAGATAAGATCCAGTCACTAAGATATCATCAACAATATCTCCTCCCACATATTGAATGAATAAGAAAATATCATATTTGGATGTGATGAAACCTCAATACAACAAAGAGGATTTTAGTCTGTCATACTAGGTTCTTGGAGCTTGTTTAAAGCTATAAAAAGCCTTAGTAAGCTTGTAGACATGAGAAGGATATTAATGATTTACAAAGCCTTCAGGTTGATGCATGATTATATCTTAAGTGAGCAAACCATTAAGGAAAGCATTATTGACATCAAGTTGCCTAATCGACTAATGATTCATAATTGCAAGGCTCAGAATAACTCTAATAGTACAAGGCTTAACAACAAGACTAAAGGTTTTATTGAATTCCACCCCTTTTGTTTGATGAAAGTCTTTTGCAACTAACCTTGCTTTGTACTTGGAAATTCTACCATCAGGGTTGTATTTAACCCTGAACACCCACTTGTTACTAACAATTTTACTAACTGCTTCCTTAGAAATAAGAAACCAAGTTTTGTTTTGCATAGCCTCTCTCCATTTAATGTCTGTCAATGCTGCTTTAACAGACTGTGGTTCAAGATGCTCAATCACTGCCAAATATGAATTAGGTTTAAATATTCCAACCTTTGATCTAATAACCATATGATGAATATTCTGAGTTGGTTCTAGTGCTTATGGTAGCTCATTGTATTGGTGGAGATTGATGAGGTAAATCCGGTGGCGTGTTATTGGTTAATATATTGCCAGAATCAGGTCATGCATCAAAATCAAGTGGATTCATAGAGTGCAGTGTAGTGTTGTTATCTTGAGTGACAAATATTGTATTGTTATCTTGAATGACAAGTATTAAAAGAACAAAGGTACGAGGAGTATATATCTGTAGTATGGATGGCTCAACTGGAACAATTTTATTTAAAGGAAAAAGTTCAAGGAATGGAAAATTAAATTTATTATACTGAATATGTCTAGCAATGCAGACTTTTCCAATGGAATCAAGACATTTATAGCCTTTATGTATTGAGCATGTAACCAATCATGAGACATTTTTTAGTATAAAAATTTAACTTATGTTTACTATATAGTCTAAAGAATGGAAAACAAACTGATGTAGGACGTTAATTTAGTTATTTTAAGATTCTAAAATTTTATTTTTTATTTTAATTATAGTTAATTAAGGAATAATATCTTAGTTTTTTATTTTTATTGTAATTGTGATTTAGTTTCATTTTTTAAGTTAACTTAGGGAGTAGGTTTACTCTATTATAAATAGAGAGGTCTTGTATTTATTTTATCACTTCAATTCAATTATTCAATAAAATTTCTCTTTTATAATTTCTCCGGAATTATTTATCAAAAATCTCAATTATAGAGTCGTTTGGATTAGAGCGTCATCTAATCTCACTTTATGTATTATTAAAAATCTCATTAAGTCGTTTGGATTAGAACGGATCTAATCACGCTTTGATTAGAGCATAAGCTAATCGCGTTGACTTGGTCTAGTTATAGAACGATATCTAGTTTCCTCTTCCTATTAATTGCATACGCTACTGCTGCTCCTTCACACACCTAAAAGTTTTAAGGAATTGACAGTCAGGCTCTCTGCTATAAAGAATTGCAAAGGGTGAGAGATTATAAAGCATAGGTGTTGGTAGCCTGTTTATGATAAAGAAGGCTGTATGGAATGATTCCTACCAGAAAGACAAAAGTATTTTGGCTTGTATAAGAAGATTAAGCCCTGTTTCAATAACATGTCTATGCTTTCTCTCAATTACATCATTTTGATGATGTTTGTAAGGACAACTATGCGTAAAACCTATCTCTTCTTCTTTAAGAAAACTTTCAAAACTTCTGTATTCTTTCCCCTCTCCAATCAGACTGAGAAGACTTTAAAGGACATCCAAATTATTTTTCAACTAAGGTTTTGAAGTATTTGAAGGTGCCTAAGGCTTCTGATTTGAGAGTTAAGAGAAAAATCTAGCAATACCTACTATAATCATCAAAAAGCTGACATAATATCTATACCCATTTAGAGCGTGTAAGGGTGCTGGACCCCCAAAGATTAGTGTGTACAAGCTCTAGGGGAGTTTTGGTTTTGATTCCAGTAGAATAGAAAGGTATTTGATGATTTTTACCACATTGACAAGCATCACAAAAGTCAAGTTCAGATAGAGAAAAACTAAGAGGAAGAGAAGACAGAATGGATTTTTAACACATATTTATTAGGATGTCCAAGTCTTTGATCATATAAATTTACTATCTCTATTGAATTTATTTGACACTGTGAAGTACAAACTTTATTTTTAGCTATATCAGGAAGATTACAAGATGAGTTATTTGAAGCAAAAAGCATAGAAAGCATAGAACTTGGTGCATAGGTAAGATGACAAGAATTGGTGACAAAGTCATTCTTTGATAGCAACTGGTACAGTTCATCTCTAGTAATCCCTTGAGCCAGATTCACTTCCTTCTTCTTGTCCTTTATAAAATACATATTGGCAACAAATTCAATAGGTATACTGTTATCTTCGACTAACTTTGAAATGTCAATGAGATTTTTAGTAAGACTAGGCACACATAAAACATCTCTTAAATGTATGAATTGCATGATGTATGAAGACAGAGATAACCAATGTGTGATATGTGTAAGGCTTGACCATTACTAACAAGCAATAGTTGATTACCTGAGTATTCATTTTTAATTTGTCGGTTTTGTATGTTATTGGTAAGATGGTGTGTAGCACCACTGTCAATATACCATCCCTGGTCAGCCATTGTGCCTTCGGAAGTTACAAGATAAGCAGCCCTTGGTTAGTTCTGATATGAGTTATAGAAAGGAACATAATCCCTGTTGTATCTGTTTCTGCATTCAGCTGCAGTGTGTTTTCGCTTAAAACAAATTTGACAAATTACAGCAACAGCAGATGGATCTGTGACTCCTTTGCCATTAGCAAATCTCCCATTCTGGCCAAAGTTTCTAGTGTGATATCCTCCATTCTGACAAAAATTCCATTGCCTCTACCTTGATTCTATAGATAGTTTCCACAATTCATACCATTCCAAACACCAGTCCAATTTCGTCTTCCTTGATCATTCCTGCCATAACCACCTCTGCCTCCATCATAACCACCTCTAAATCCTCCTTCATAACCTCCACTAAAACCAGAATTCTTATTCCATTTATTAATAAATTGGCCTCCATTCCAGTTATTATTAGGTTGACCTTCAGATTTCTGATTATTAGGTCCAGTTTGAGCAATGTTTGCAGCATAATTCAATTTAGCTTCTTTACTAGCATTAATTTCATTTGCCTCAAGTCTGGCTTCACGAGTTAACAACATGGAATATGCTTCATTCACAGTAATCTTAGCAAGATTCGCTTCAGTATAGATTACAACAGGATAATAAGGCTGGCCTAATCCAGAGATCAAGTGAGTAAGAAAGTCCAGAGAACTGATAGGATTACCAACAATGGCTAGTTCATCAGTGATTGCTTTCAGTTTACCAAAGAACTCAATCAAAGTCATGGAACCTTTTTTAAGGTTGCTTTCAGTTTACACACTTATTACTGATTACAAATGTATTTATACAAGGCTTTTGAATATTCCAGAATCTGTTGATTACTAACAAACTATAACTAATGCCAGCTCAGCATACCAACGCAGCAGCTATAACAAACTATAACTAACTTAAGGTTAAGTATACAACTATCTTAACAACAGAAGAAATAATCGGATTGAATACGAGGAACGCAATGGATTGGCTTCGAATACTTCAACTGCGAAGTGCGCTTACGTGGCCGGATGCGTTTTGGTGGTCTACGATGTGGATTTAAGCACTCAATCGCACCTCACGATGTCCTATCGGATGCGTAAGCCTCTCTGCTGCATTGCAATGTCACGCGATGGCCGTTTCGTAGCCGCTGGAGAGCATTGCATCAATGTGACAACAAAATGTGCAATTAACCTGCTAATTATTCATTTCAAAAAAAGAAACTGTCAATTGTTGTATTTATTTATGAATTTCTCAAAACAAGGCCATTCAAACTCTAAAAAATGCTGATTTGTTCATGATTGTTAGGAATTGAGCACAAAATTGCTCAAATTCAATTCTAACCTGCTAAGGACCCTGTAAGATTTCAAATGCGTGCAAAGAAGTACAAAAGGATATAAAGTTGTGAATTTCAATGCATTGATTAATCAATTCATTAGAGAGGGTTGGATCGCACGTTCATAGAGGACTATAGACATTCAGAATTATATTTATGTATTTTGTAAAGGGTTTGGAACAGTATTTGGGTTATTTTTACGTCTAATAGTAGCTATATGCATCTGTTATGATCTTGCAGTCAAGGCCACAACCTGCAGCTTTAGTGTGGGACTGTGCGAATCTGGCCTTTATTTCTGAATTGAAAAGCCATTTGTATGGAGTTGACTTTATTTATTATATGAGTTGATATTTTCATGCTATATTTATTATTTATTATATGAGTTGATATTTTCATGCCATGTTTATTTTCTTAAAGTTTATACATTGATTATTTGACCATTCATTTATATTTTACTAACGTTTTACTTCAAGGAGAACATCTGGTGACTGTTGGGGGGTATATTTACCTTTAGAATTGGCGGAGTCCGATGTTGGTTACGAAGCTTAAAGCAAATTCATCTTGTTCTGCCATTACTTCTGTGTGTTTCTCATGAGATTCAAACTTCATTGTTAGTGCTGGAAAGAAGCACTTGAAGTTCTGGACAATTGAGTCGTCTGCAAGGACCCGTTTAAACAAAGGCACAGAATCTTTAACACTGCATGCGAAGCCAGTCAATCTAGGCATTCAGAAAGGAAGTTCAATTGTCTCTGTCATATTTGCCACCCGGACTCCACCCGGACTGATAATGGTGTTGTAAATCAAGAACAGGCTGGAGAAAGTTTTACTTTATATGCACTGACTGATGCAGGTTAAAGTTTGCTTTAAGAACAATTGAAGAAGTTCAATGCATTGGAGCTATTGAAGCGTGGTTAATGAGTTCCATTCTGCTCCTTATGATTACAGGCGTTTCGTATATCGTACAAAGTCAGTGGATATGAAGGTAAATTTGGCCTTCTTTTTCATTTCTTTAATAGTAGGTATTCAGCAAACCTAGTTCCCCTGCAAATGTAAATAGAGGGCCAACAGCTGAAAGATGCTACTGATTTCGATGGACCAATTAAAGAAAGCAAAATTCCAGTAATTTCTCCAAGTTTCAATCCCATAATGACCACGCTACAAGGTTGGGCTGGTGTTGTCAGGTTTTGGATGCTTTAGATGGGTTAATTTTAATTTTCATGATAGAGTCTGCTTCCTGAAAAACTGAAATGGATATCAATAATTAAGTACCAGATGCATATGTTGCTTTCATTGAGGCAAGATAAACAAGCACAGAAGTATCATTGTAAGTTGGAATAAATTTATATCAAGTCATGATATGCCTACTATATATATGCACTGAACTTATTGCTCAACAGTCAATACTTGTATGAAAGTCATTTTTATTATATAATTTTTCTAATATTATACTCCTAAATCTATTTTCAGGTTGAAAATGGTTTTGCACTTTCTGCATCCAGCAAGTTGATAGCTTGTGCCCGTGGCAATGGAGCAGTACAACTTTTGACATTGAGTCTCTCGAATATTCCGGAACGCTTCACTATTCAAAGGCCAAAAAGTGCAATGGAGAAAATGATACTGGTTCTAGTGCTAAAACAACTGAATTTTCTTTCAAACTCACCCCTAATATCCCAGATGCAATTGCTTGTCAGTTCTCAACAACAGAAAAACTTGGTGAGCACGTAACTATGCAATTGCCATGATAATTGGATTCCGATGTTGTTTGAATCTTGAACTCATCAGTGCTTCTGCTTTTCAGTCGTTGTTTATGGCTATCATAGTCTCTATATATGAGACATCCATGATGTGAATGAAGTAGTTGCATAGAGTAAGAATTAATGCTTTGCTCGTCTAACTTTTTATTTGATTCATAAAGTTGCCTATATATATATATATTTTGTATTTTAGTCGCTGCTTCAATCTGCATTCTCTTAAATGTTTTTAAATTTCTCTAGGTACAAGGTGTTGTGTGCTAGTCTCCCATTGTGTGTGCATATGGGAGATCAAGAATCTTTGCTGTGAAAACATGCACGATCCAACTGTTGCATGTGTTGCTAGGGGATGTCCTGATGGATTTTCTTTCTCGACATGCTCAGCTGATGGAACTACCAGGTTATGGGATCTGGCCTGCAATCTGAGTTGTGAAAGGATGTTTTGGGTCATGAATCTCTTAATATTGAACACATGAGCACTGCAAATTTAGGTAATTGCCACATTTTGAGGCACTGAAACAAATCCACTACAACTGTACGTATGTGCAATTTTTGAAAATCTGCGAAATGTTTATTTTTTGGTACTTCACAGAATTTATAAAAACTTCCTTTTGCGTTATTGATACTCTCATCCTTTTGTCACTGCAGTTAGTACTGGGATTTTTTAATGTGATACTACGAAGACAAGTGCGAGCTGTACTATATGTATTTTTTTATTATATATGTTAATAATTAAAACAAGAGGAGATCTATTCGATATTTTGTGTGTGTTTAAGGAGATGAAATACGGGTGGGAAACTTAGAGCAAACCGAGAGAGAGAGGGAGAGAGAGAGAACCCATTTGACCCGAACCCGCGAACCCAACCCACCAGTAACTCCCTTTTTCGACCACCCCACTGGACGAGCTTGGTATCAAATCGAAGCTCATGAGCCAATGAATATTCCCCTACCATCCCCGCCAACCATAAACATCGAGAATGCTGCCGATCGAGAGCGTGAAGCTCGCGTACAAACCCGTCACTATTTGGCCCTGTTTTCGCCAGAATTTGGGGATGCCACCACTTGGGTTTTGTTCTCCACCTTGCCCTTTATCATTTCTGACCATCCACAACCATCGGGGAGATCATTTTGCCGTTGATCAGCCGTTAAAGATTTACTGACTTTAAGAGCTCGATTCGGCGCCACCGCTGCATGGGAGCTCACCACTCGTCACCATTGAACTCAATTCGACGATAAGTGTCCAATTCGAGCTTCCCCATCGTCGTTGGATGAATTCCGGTCAATGTTGACTGTATGGGTATTTTGGTAATTTTTCCCATAGAGGGTAATTTCGTAATTTCTGGCTTTGAAGATGTTTTTGTAATCTGAATTGAGGATGAATTGATAATTTTATACTGTTGAGAATAAAATAGTAAATTATGAATTTAACGGTTGTCGACAAATATAATTTCGGATTTTATTAATAAATTACGAATACGGGGTTAACACGGTAAGCTGAGAGACTTGAGAGTTGAGATGTCTGGACGAATGTTTATTTTAAGTTTTATTTTTGTGACATTAGTTCAAATTATAAATATGGGAAGTAATTATATCGTTTCTTTAAATAGATGGATCTGCAGGCGAAGATCAACCTACGGACTTAGGTGATAGCTGAGCCTGAGTTTATCACTGTGAGTGGAATATATTAAAACTATTTGTGTACGTTATTTTTATATAGTAAAGCTTGTTCGTGAAATAAGTATTTTAATTGTTTTCATTTAATGGTTCTCCGAAATAAATATTTTATACGTATGAATATTTTGTGAAGCTACATATATTCATTTAAGTTCCGTATCAACTTTGAATTTGTAAAAGAGACGATTGATTTTGAGCATGATTTAAAGTGTATATGATTGATTTTGAGCATAACTTAAAGTGTTTATATATGGATTTCGAGTATGATTTAAAGTGTATATATGTGTTGATTTCGAGCATGATTTAAAGTGTATATATGTTGAATTCGAGCAAGATTTAAAATGTACATATCTTAACTTCGAGCATGATTTTAATTTTATATATGTGTATATAAGTTATGAAAAATCATGAAGTAATACCCATCACTCTAGATAATATAAGATGAGATGAGATGAGATAGTAGGCCTTTCGAGCCTGTTGGAGTACACATAAAGGCTTTGGGGCGTGTCTTTGACCGCTTTCGCCCTTTAGGGGCATATGCATGCAGACACATATATTGAGATATGATGAGATTTAAAATCGGGTGGTCCGGACACGATGTCACCAGATAGCTCATCATTACACATCCGTTGAGATCCGGATATGAATTACGATGATAAGCATGAGATGGCACATGCCCGTCTATTCGTGTAAGCATGGTAGTACAACTTTTTGACATTGAGTCTCTCGAATATATCGGAACGCTTCACTATTCAAAGGCCATAAAGTGCAATGGAGAAAATGATACAGGTTGTATTGCTAAAACAACTTAATTGTCTTTTAAACTCACACATAATATCCCAGATGCAATTGCTTGTTAGTTCTCAACAACAGAAAAGCTTGGAGAGCACGTAACTATGCAATTGCCATGATAATTGGATTTCGATGTTGTTTGAATCTTGAACTCATTAATGCTTCTGCTTTTCAGTCGTTGTTTATGGCTATCATAGTCTCTATATATGAGACATCCATGATGTGAATGAAGTAGTTGCATAGAGTAAGAATTAATGCTTTGCTTGTCTAACTTTTTATTTGATTCATAAAGTTGCCTATCAGGTTATGGGATCTGGCTCTGCAATCTGAGTTGTCAAAGGATGTGTTGGGTCTTGAATCTCTGAATATTAAACCCATGAGCACTGCACATTTAGGTAATTGCCACATTTTGAGGCATTGAAACAAATGCGCTACAACTGTACGTATTTGCAATTTTTGAAAATTTGCGAAATGTTTATTTTTTGGTACTTCACAAAATTTATAAAAACTTCTTTTTGCGTTATTGATACTCTCATCCACTTTGTCACTGCAGTTAGTACTGGGAATTTTTAATGTGATACTACGAAGACAAGTACGAGCTGTAATATATGCATTTTTTATTATATATGTTAATAATTAAAACAAGAGGAGATCTATTTGATATTTTGTGTGTGTTTAAGGAGATGGAATACGAGTGGGAAACTTAGAGCAAACCGAGAGAGAGAACCCGTTTGACCAACATGTTTAACCCGAACCCGCAAACCCGACCCACCGGTAACTCTTTTTTCCGACCACCCCACCGGACGAGCTTGGTATCAAATTGAAGCTTACGAACCAATGAACGTTCCCCTGCCATCCCCGCCGGCCATAAACATCGAGAATGCTGCCGATCAAGAGCGCGAAGCTCGCGCACCAACCCATCACTATTTTACAGTGTTTTCGCCTGATTTTGGCGACGCCACCACTTGGGTTTTGTTCTCCACCTTGCCCTCTATCATTTCTGACCATCCACAACCACCGGGGAGATCATTTTGTCGTTGATCAGCCGTTAAAAGATTTACAGCTTTAAGAGCTCGATTCGGCTCCACCGCCGCGCGTGGGAGCTCACCACTGTCACCATTGAACTCAATTCGACGATAAGTGTCTAATTCGAGCTTCCCCATCCTCGTTGGATGAATTCCGGTCAATGTTGACCGTATGGGTATTTTGGTAATTTTTCCCATAGAGGGTAATTTCGTAATTTCTAGCTTTGAAGATGGTTTTTGTAATCTGAATTGAGGATGAATTGATAATTTTATGCTGTTGAGAATAAATTAGTAAATTATGAATTTGACGGTTGTCGACAAATATAATTTCGGATTTTATTAGTAAATTACGAATACGGGGTTAACACGGTAAGCTGAGAGACTTGAGATTTGAGTTGTCTGGACAAATGTTTATTTTATGTTTTATTTTTATGACATTAGTTCAAATTATAAATATGGGAAGTAATTATATCGTTTCTTTAAATAGATGGATCTGCAAGCGAAGATGGATCTAGCGAAGATCAACCTACGGACTTGGGTGATAGCCGAGTTTGAGTTTATCACTGTAAGTGGAATATATTAAAACTATTTGTATACGTTATTTTTATATAATAAAGCTTGTTCATGAAATAATTGTTTTAATTGTTTTCATTTAATGGTTCTCTAAAATAAATATTTTATATGTATGAATATTTTGTGATGCTATATATATTTATTTTGAGTTTCATGGAGGATTAGTAGGGGACAAAATAGTTAACTAGCTAGAGAGAATGAACTCTTCTTGCCCTCATTCTAAATAGCAATTGAAATATATGTTATGCAACCCAAGAGGTGGGTGAATTGAGATTTTAAAACTTAAGGTAATCAAATAACACAACAATTAATTCTAATGCCGTAATGGAATCAAGGATAATAAATTTAACAATGCTCAAAATACAAGAGTAAGGAAAGAAATTATTTCTAGAATTTTAAACTAATGTTAATTAAATTCAAAGTTATTAAACTTTTTTAATTTAATTTAAAATCTGAAAAATACTCAAATCCATAAAATATTTGTCTTATAAGTGTAAAACCTTTTATTTATAAAAAATGAGTTCTTATGAAATAAGTATTTTGAGTTTCTCAAATACTAAACCATGCATATATTAAATCATACCGGCTTCTCAAATACTAAACAAGAATTGTCGCAATAATAACTTCATTGATCACACCATCATTCTTGATTGAGTCGCAATCCGTTAAGTGTCTTAAGCTTGATTTCACTTGATTCATTTATATAAATATTATCTTTCAAGAACTAATAAAAAAATGTGAAATACAATATTAATCAAATTACCTAAGATACATGTTTGTTATCAAAATTATAATATGTATAACCCTTTTGGCTAGCAGCAATATTATAAGACATGAATCATCATTTTTTAATTTCATTTAGATGAACCCTTACTATGTCACCAAAGTTGAGAAATTATCCATATAATGGCTATTAACATTTTTTGAGCTACAATTCATACTAATTTTTCATCCTAACGAGTAATTGAAAGGAACTCAATATCCCTAACAAAATGCCAAGCATCTATCTTTGGGGCATATACTAAATAAAACTGAAGTTTGCTAGAAAGAAAATTATATTTGTTACTCCCATCTGAATATTATGTTTCTCCGTTTTGGTCCGTGCTCAGATCAAAAATTTCCTTTCTTTTATGTTTAATTTTAAGTTTTAAGATTTCTTTTTATTTTTCCTGATTTTTCTATCTTTTTATCTTTTTCTTCTACAACGCAGATTTGAATTCCATTTGTTTTGCATTTCTTATTTTGAATATGAGAATTTTATTATAGAATAATATTTCAGATTTGTCTATTTTAGTAAATTTATGATATCTAAGCTTCTTATAAAAAAAATTTAAAACCTTAGTTTTAATTCATTCATTCTTTCAATAATATATACGCTTCTGTTTCGTTAGTTATTAATAATTACCAGCAGCATAAGTTGCTAAAATTGAGGCAAGACAATCTAGCACCGAAGTATTGTTGCAAGTTGGAATAAGTTTATATCTAGCCACGATATGTCTACCATGCACTGAATTTATTGCCTAATACTTGTACGAACATCATTTTTATTATATTACTTTTTTTAATATTACCTCTTTATATTTTACAGTACTCCTAGCTCTATTTTCAGGTTGAAAACGGTTTTGCACTATCTGCATCCAGCAATTTATGAATTGTGCTTGTAGCAATGGAGCAGTACAACGTTTTGCCATTCAGTCTCTTAAATATGCTGGAACGCTTCATTATTCAAAAGCCAAAAATTGCAACAAAGAAAATGATATTGTTTCTAGTGCTAAAGCAACCGAATTGTATTTTAAACTCGCACCTACTATTCCTGATGCAATTGTTTGTCAGTTCTCAACATCAGATAAGCTTAGTGAGCGCGTATCAGTACAATTGCCTTGATAATTGGATTCCGCTCTTGTTCGAATCTTAAACTCATCAATGCTTCCATAAGCTACAATTACCTTATCTTCGCTCATTACAACACAATAGGATCCCTTTCATAGGCACAATAAGAATCCTACAACAATACATTACAATCATTATAGTACTAGATTACCATATCTAGAGGTAATCTCAATATTACACAATACCTTAACACATCAATTTCTTATAATATTCAGTTGAAATACAAGTTCCAAAACACTTGACCATCAAAAGTAAAAGCAGAATCCTCAACAAATCCACTTTCATTTCCATCAGCTAAAATATTAATCTGCACAACAAGAGAACCGCCAGAAGCCACACTACTACTATCAGCTTTCAGTTTGTCCAGTGGAACTGTAGTTCTCACGGCATGAAGAGCACGCTGATGAGAACCTCGGCTATCAGTAGCAAATAAAATTCCGTGACTACATTCAGATCCAACAACATGAAAAGCAGCTCCGCCCATCATATTTGATTTTGCAGAAGGTAAATAATCTCTCCAAGTACTCTCTTTACCTCCTGGAACAAATCCGATGGCCCAAGAAACAATAGGACACCAAGACCGACCAAACAAAGTAAAATCAATCCGATCGTAGGATGTTAAGTCACCAGGACCTACATAACGAAGAAAAAAGTAATCGGACCTAAAATCTTTCAATGTGTGTGTTGATGCAGTTTTTCCCGCATGCCTCAACAGTGCTTCGAACCTTCCAACAGTGCCTCCAAACAGCTCGAGCAGGATCGTCTCGAACCTTCCGCTCATGGATTCAAACAGAGGCCTCGATCCTTACGCGTCATGTAAGCTCGATCTCGAACGAGGTTACCCCTTCGTCCTATTCCGCTGTCTTCTTCAGAACGGAGATCTCCCGGACCTGTACTCATAGAAAACCGAGTCGGGGTTGCAGGCGTGTCCTGCGAAACCCTCCGACGCTTAAGTCAAGAATCGGGTTTGTCTTTTGGTATCTCCCTTAGTGAGGAGACCGGAAAGATGAAAGGGTATTATTTCGCCCCTTTTGGATAAGTATGGTGTTTTCGTAAAATCAAATGAGAGAGATTAGAATAGGAAGAACTTGTTTGAGCTTACGCATCCTTTTGTTTCAAAAATCCAACCTCTCGTGAATTAGAAATGTCAACCCCTCGTAACGCTCCCTTCGCTTCCTTTTATACTCCATTTTTCCCGCTCTTCTCATTTCCAGCCGTCTACTCCCACGCTTAGTGGTATCCGGTTCCTCCGATGACACGGTTTGGCTGAATATTCCTAGTGGATGAGCTACCGTCCCCTTAACCCGATTCACGTGGCTGATCACCATGCCTGCAAGTGCGCTAGGAATTATGACACCTGGAGGCACGTGCCACCCACCAGCAATGAGATCACCACTACACCATGTAGGACCCCGGTCGACATTAAAGGTGTGCCGTGATTCCGAGAAAACGGCCTGGGCCGCCTGGCCTGGTCCTGCCCACCGTGCTCGTGGATCTCGCGAGCTGGAGAGATGTGCTCGGCTCTCGACCTCGACCGACTTTGACCTCACTGGACGACCTCGAGCGTGCAAGGAATGCTTAGCTCTCGACCTTGACCAGCTTTGACCCGAAAGGTTGCTCTGGCCAGTCAGTCCCGGTTGTCTTACTCGAACTGGAAGGCTTCGAGGGCCTCGTCTGACATTACCCAAACACCAGCCCCCGGCTCTAGTCTTTCGAGCGAAGCGAGACAAGACCTGAAACTCAAGAATGATGGGCCGAATCGCGGCCTTTACTCTTCCCCACGCTCTTCTCGCTCGAGCCTATAGCTGGTCGTGCTGGCTCTATCCCACCCGAGGTTTCGGCTTGGGACCTCCGACCTCGGTATTCTTCATGAGCTTCTTCCGCCGGCCTGCAGAATGGACCTAGGCTTCTTCCGCCACTCCCGCCGGGCCCGCAATCGACCGAGGTGTCTTCATCGCTACTCCCGCCGGCTTGTAATCGACTGAGGCGCCATCTCGTCGTTACTCCCGCCGAGCTCAGACTGACCCAAGCATGGCACCGTCCCGCCTAATAACTTAGGCTTTGGGACTTCCGCCAGGAGCTCTTCGATCTTCTACTCGAGCCTTTTAATCGACCCGAGCTTCTTCTAAATCTCTACTCCCGCCGGCCTCGCAATCGACCCGAGCTTGTCGATATTTCCGCCGGGCCTCGCAATCGACCCAAGCACTTTCTCGATTTTACTCCCGCCGGCCCGCACTCGACCTAGCTTAGCACCGTCCCGCTGGGACTTCCGCCAAGGAGTTCTTCTCGATCTTCCGCTCGGCCTCGCAATCGACCCAAGCTGCTCGATCGATTTACCTTGCTCGGCCCGCACTGACCCAAGCTGCACCGTCCCTTCGGACTTCGCCAGGAGTTCTTCCGGATCTTCCGCCGAGCCCGCATCGACCTAAGCTTGCGATACTCCCGCCGGCCCGCATTGACCTGTGGCACCGTCCTGCTGGACTTCGCCAAGGAGTTCTTCTCGATCTTCCGCCGAGCCTCGCACTGACCCAAGCTTGCTGATACTCCCGCCGGGCCTCGCAATCGACCTAAGCGTGGCACCGTCCCGCTGGGACTTCCGCCAAGGAGTTCTTCTGAATCTTCCGCCGGCCTCGCAATCGACCCAAGCTTGCTGATACTCCCGCCAGCCTCGCAATCGACCCAAGCGTGGCACCGTCCCGCCTAACGAGTTAGGCTTGGGACTTCGGCCAAGGAGTTCTTCTTCGCTCGAGCCTTTAATCGACCCGAGGTCTTCTCGATGATACTCCCGCCTCGGTCTTCAACTGACTCGAAGCTTGGCACCGTCCCGCCTAATGAGTTAGGCTTGGGACTTCACGCCGAGGAGTTCTTCTTCCGCCGAGCCTTTTAATCGACCCGAGGTCTTCCGATGATACTCCCGCCTCGGGTCTTCAATCGACCCGAAGCTTGGCACCGTCCCGCCTAATGAGTTAGGCTTGGGACTTCTGCCGAAGAGTTCTTCTTCTCGCCGAGCCTTTAATCGACCCGAGGTCTTCTGATGATACTCCCCGCCTCGGTCTTCAATCGACTCGAAGCTTAGCACCGTCCCGCCTAATGACTTAGGCTTTGGGACTTCATGCCCGGGAGTTCTTCTTGCTTCCGGTCTTCATTTTGAACTTACATTATGAATGCTATTCTTATTCTTACATAGATTTGTACTTTTACATATCCCATCTTGGGAGAGATATTACATTAGCATTTTACAATACAAGAAGACCCACTCGAAAATACTTCCTCGTGAGTTGTGCGCTCCATGGCCTCTTGACCTCTCATCCATCCGGATGAGAGAGCTCAGATGCTCCCTGGTCCCGCTAGTTGAGTGACTCGACAGGGACCTTCCCGCTTGGTCCTAGTACACCTTGCCTTGGGTCCTTCGTGCTCCGGTTGACTTTCCTCAACACCCAATCACCCACCTGGAACCCATGAATGTGTACCTTTTGGTTGTAATAACTAGCCACTCTCTGCTGATATTCCGAGATCTTGGCGCCTATCCTTTCTCTTCTTTCTTCCAAAGAAGTCCAGCCTCGCACACATCTCGCTCGTTGTTTTGCTCCTCGTCAAGTGTTCTGTCCGGTGTGTCCCCATTCCTATTTCAGTGGAACCACCGCTCATGCCCAAATGCCAAGGAGAATGGGGTCTCTCAAGGGCTGCTTGTGTGTGGTTCTCAGAGGCCCACAAGACACCGTGCAGCTCGTCCACCCAGCCCCTTTTGCTCGTCCAGCCTTGTCTTCAAGAGGCGCTTTATAGTTTTATTCGCAGCCTCTACTTGCCCATTGGCCTCGTAGGTGAAGGAGAGCAAAACTTCAGCTCTATCCCTGTGATTCGACTGTAAGTCTCTCGAACTTGCCATTATCAAACCTGCCTCCCATTATCTAGTGACTAATGCATGAGGAATCCCATACCTGCAAATCACATTCTTCCAAATGAAATCAGTGGTTTTACCTTCTGTGATGCTGCTCAAGGCTCCCACTTCGACCCATTTGGTGAAATAATCAATCGCGACTATGGCATGGGTGGCGGATGCTTTCCTTCTAAGAAGGGCCCAATCAAATCTATCCCCATCGAGCAAACGGCCATGGCGAATTCATCACCGTAAGGTTCTCCTGAGGTCGAGTCGGTGGTTAGCAAAGCTCCGACAACTCTTGCAGCTTCTCGCCTTCTCCCGAGCATCTCGTGCATGCGAGGCCAAAAATACCCTTGCCTCAAGGCCTTAAAAGCCAAGGACCTCGCGCCAGAATGATTTCCACAGACTCCCTCGTGTATCTCTCTGAGGACGTAATCAGCCTCCTCTTGGTCTAAACACCGCAGCAAGAGGAGAGTGTACCCGCGTCTGTATAAGACCCCATCGATGAGAGTGTACCTGGCTGCTTTGTACCTCAATTTCCTTGCCTGCTTCTTATCAGCCGACACTGTCCCTTCCTTGAGGTAGGAAGTAATCGACTCCATCCAGGTATTGTTCGTTGATAGGCTCATCACCTCGTCCTCCTGCTCGATACTCGAGCAGGTTTTCATTTCCAGAGGGATAGATTTTGGAAACTTAGGGTCCGAGGTGGCCGCCATGCGAGCTATCATATCCGCTCGAAAATTCTTCCCTCGATATGCTCCACCTCGACGACTCGAAATTCTTCATTAACCGCCTTACCTTCCAAGGTAGGCGTCCATCTTCTCCCTTTGCCTCGAAAGCTCTCGCCGAGGTGATTAGTTACCAACCGTGAGTCCGCTCAAGCTTTATTTCCTCCGCTTACCACCGAGGCGAGCTTCAACCCCGCTTATTACAACCTCATACTCGACCCGATTGTCGGTGACTTCGAACTCTAATCTCACAACAGATTGCATCTCCGCCCCTCCTGACTTTTGAGCACCACCCCGCCTCCCGCCTCCCCGACTTCCATAGTGATCCATCTACCGTGACTATCCATGCGTAGTTGAGGCCCTGGAGCTTGATGAGGGTTCGCCTCCGCCTCTTTACCTCTCGCTGCACTCGACCACCTAAGTCGGCTAAAGACCGTGCTTTTATGGTCGCTCGGGTCGGTAATTAGCGTCAAACTCGCTTAACTCCATCGACCATTTAACCAACCTTCCGGAGGTCTCGTGTTTGTGTAGAGTTTGCCCGAGAGGTCGGTTAGTCAAGCACCACCACCGAATGTGCTTGAAAATAAGGCCTCGCCTGTCGCCGTGACTGTGGCTAGTGCCCACTTATCCATGGTTGGATACCGGTTTCGCTTCTAGCAACGCCTCCGCTGTAATAAACAGTGGCACTGCACTCGATTCCTCCCTTACCGTAACCGAGCTCGTTGCCCATTGGATACAACCAAGTATAGAAACAAGACTCTCCCGCTCGAGGTGTTGACAAGAATCTGAGCTTTCAACAAATACTCTTTCACCGCTGGAACGCCTCCTCGCATTCTGGGGTCCATTTCGCCTTCCCGCCCTTCTTCATTTCCGGAAGAAGACTCTGCGATTTATCCGTGGCTCGAGATACGAACCCTGCTGAGGGATGCTAGCTCGCCGGCCGACTCAGATCTCCTCGAGGTTACGAGGGACCCTCATTTCTATCACTGCCTCGATCTTCTCCTGATTGGCCTCGATCCCCCGTGACTCACCATGAAGCCTCAAGAATTTTCCCGAACTCACTCCAAAAGCACATTTTTCTGGGTTTAACTTCATTCTAGTACTTCCTTAGGAGTGCAAGGTCTCCTCCAGATGCTTTACATGCTCCTCCGCTGCCTCTAGACTTGGTGATCATGTCATCTACATATACCTCCATAGTCCGACCGATCAATGGCTTGAAAACCTTGTTCACTAGCCTCCGACACGTCGCCTCGCATTCTTTAGGCCGAAGGCATGACCTCGTAGCAAGACAGATCTCGATCGGTGATGAAAGTCTGACACCCTCGTCTCGATTGGTGCATGGAATTTGGTTATATCCTCGAGAATGCATCCATGAAGCTAAGCAACCCGTGCCTCGCCGTAGAATCCACCAGCTGGTCTATCTTCTGGAGTGGAAAGCTATCTTTCTAGGCAGCCTTGTTCACATCCGTGAAATCAACACACATTCTCCATTTCCCATTTGCTTTCTTCACCAAGACCACATTCGAGATCCATTCTGGGTAGGATACCTCCCGTATGAATCCCGCTCAGCCAGCTTTTCAACCTCGCAGCTGATGGCTTCAGATCTCTCCCGGTTCACGCACCTCCTCTTCCGCTTTCATCGGTTTAGCATCTCTCCAGCACCGCCACCGTGACACGCCACTCCGGTCGATCCCGGCATATCATCGCAGTGTCCATGCGAACACATCTCGCGGTGCTCGCAGACATTCCACCAACTTTTCCTTCAACGGCTCACTAAGTGCCCGAGCCGATTCTGGACTTTCTTCCTGGGTCATCCGCTCTCACCTCGAGCTCCTCCAACTTCTCACCGGCTCTTGCCTTCCGCCTCGATTCCCCTCGTGTCCAGCGAGGTAATCTGCGATAGTTTCTTTGATGGCCACAACAGAGCAGCCCTCGCCACCATTTGGTCGCCTTTCACGACCCCTATAGCCCCATTTACTTGATACTTTGTGGCTAAGTAATGGGTGGACACCACGCATTGGTCGATCCTCATAAACCGCCTCCCTAGAATCGCCTCGGTACGGGTCTGGTTTCATCTACCACCACGAAATCCAAAGATCATGTTCTTCCTCGAAAGGCTTCGAGCCCATGGTTACCGCCAACTTGATGATTCCTAGAGGTATTAGCTTTCCTCCCGAACCCCTTCAAGGAAGTGCTCAGATGCTCGAGGCTCGCACCGCTATTCCTAAATCCTCGAGTGTGGATTTGAAAAGAATATCTACCGAGCTCCCGAATCAACCAAGATTCTGATCAACTTCCTTATTCGCCACATTGGCTTTTACCACTGTGGCATCTTCTGGGGTACAAGACCCCTCATCATCTTCATCCGTCCACATGATTGGCACCGCCAACCATGGCCTTCTTGGTCAGCAGGAGCAGTGAACAGACTTCTACGGCAGTGCAAGATATCTCGCAATAGTTTTTCCGGCCCTGCTGGAACTTCCTACCATCGCTGGCCCACTCGAAATTACTCTCGTGGATGGTGGCTCCGTGATCTATTTCGTAAGCCTCGGTCACCTTCCTCAGCTCATTGTTCAACCACCGGTGCCCTCCTTCTATAAACTCATCCGGTATCGATTTCTAACTAAATCTTCCACCTGGTTTTTCAAATCACGCAAGACCGTGATGTGGTGTGACCATGGTCTCCATGGAAACTAGCAGAATCGCCTCGCCTCCGCCTCGCTAGCCGGCGTGGTCATCCAGGCTGAGGGCTTAGCAGTCCACGCCCTCGACCACTTGAAGTATCTCTTCAAGAGATACCTTCAACTTCATGATATCGTCCGTAAGCGTGGCTCTGCTCCACTACTTGTATTGCCCTATCCCTCGGAAGCTTCTCGTGGGTGGCAATGAACGATCACCCCTGCTGTGGCTCACTTCAGTCTACTCTGTGGTCTGGTCATGGGTACGTGGCCATCATGACGCCTGTATTCTCCGTGATCCCGACCTGAGACCCGCGAGGTGGTCGGGGACCATCCGTGCTGGGGAACTCTCCGATATGGGTCAGTACAGGCAGCCCTGGCCTCGTCGCCTTTGAGCTCGTGGTCCCCAGGTGGCTCCCTTCTCCTTCCTTCTGCTCCACCAACCCGCTCACTTCTCGCTTTGGCAGCTTTTTCTTCTTCGATTACCATATCCGACTTTTACTTGTTCGATGCACGTCCGAATACTGAACGGATCGAAGGACTCCAGCAGTTATACCATGGTCTCCCCATCCGAACACCATCCTTTAATCCTCTTAGAGCTCGGGGATGGTTGAACGCACCAAGATCTAGGACCGATCTACGGTATCTTTTGATAAACTCCGTGAGGGACTCTCCTTCTTTCTCGCCTCACTCGACAGACTCCATCATGTCATCCTCGTGGGTCACCGCGCACTGAATTGTTCTCGCGAACTCCCCGCACATCTGCTCAAAACTCAAAATGCTTCCCGTGGGAGTCTCATGGTACCATTCTCTCGCCCTTCCCTCAAGAGTGAGCTGGAAGGCCTCGCACCTCTACGTCACCGATGCACCTTGCACCCTCGCCATGTCGCTGAACCGCCTATATGTACTAACGGATCACTCTTTCCCGAATATTTCGGATCCGGAAGCGAAAGTCACGTGGATCGTGACACCCATGATCTCCGAGGAGAGTGGAGATTCGTTGTCCAAAGATTATTCGCCACTTGACTCTTTCTGCCTCCCAAGATCTTCCACAACTCAGTGCCAACCTCGCTGCATCTCTCCCTCCAACTCCTCCGCACGAGAGGTCAGGGTCGTCTCTCGCAAATGTTGACGAGACCCTCTTCCTCCATGTTTGTTTCTTCTCTCATCGAAACATTCGGTGCCCGAGGTCTTGGGCTTCATCTCCGCGATTTTCCCGAATACGAGCATTCCTCTACTGGACTCCGGACATCGTTACATGCTTTTCTCTCGTCCTTCCCGAATTCTTGTAACAGTGGAGGTCATAGTTTCGATCTGCTTTTCCATCCGATCCATTCTTTCCTGGATCTCCCTGCTCGGGCCTCATTGGCCACTTCTCTCAAAGTTACCGATTCTTCCGGACTTACTCCTCTTCTACTGCTTCCCTCATCGCTGTGTCAGTGTGTCTTGAATGTATTAGGAAGGCTTTTGTGCCGATCCCCACGCACTGGCGCCAAAATGTTGATGCAGCTTTTTCCCGCGTGCCTCAACAAAGGCATCGAACCTTCCAACAAGGCCTCCAAACGACTCGAGCAGGATCGTTCGAACCTTCCGCTCATGGATTCAAACAAGTGTCCTCGATCTCGAACAGTGGTTACCCCTTCGTCCTATTTCACTGCCTTTTTCGTAATCTGAGATCTCCTGACCTGCACTCACGTAAACCGGTCAGGGTCGCAGGCGTGTCCTACGAAACCCTCCGACGCTAAGTCAAGAATCGGGTTCGTCTTTTGGTATCTCCTTAGTGAGGAGACCTGAAAGATGAAAGGGGTATTATTTCGCCCTTTTGGATAAGTATGGTGTTTTCGTAAAATCAAATGAGAGAGATTAGAATAGGAAGAACCTGCTTGAGCTTACTGATCCTTTTGTTTCAAAAATCCAACCTTCCGTGAATTAGAAATGCCAACCCTCGTAACGCTCCCTTCGCTTCCTTTTATACTCCATTTTTCCCGCTCTTCTCATTTCCAGTCGTCCACTCCCACGCTAGTGATATCCGGGTTCCTCGACAACCGGGTTTGGCTGAATATTCCATAGGGATGAGCTACTGTCCCTTAACCCGATTCACGTGGCTGATTACCATGTCGGCAAGTGCGCTAGGAATTATGACACCTGGAGGCACGTGCCGCCCACCCAATGATGATCACCACTACACCATGCGGGACCCCGGTCGACATTAAAAGGTGTGCCGAGATTCCGAGAAAACGGGCCGGGTTGCCTCGGGTCGAGTCTTGCCCACTGTGCTCGTGGATCTCTGCGAGCGGAGAGATGTGCTCGGCTCTCGACCTTGACCAGCCTTGACCGAGGGACGACCTCGAGCGAGCAAGGAATGCTTAGCTCTCGACCTCGACCGGCTTTGACCGAGGGACGACCTCGAGTCGGTGATGGAGTGCTCGTGGCTCGAGTATCTCCGAATTTCCTCGACCTTGACCAGCTTTGACCCGAAAGGTTGCTCTGGCTAGGTCGTCCCGGGTTGTCTTACTCGAGCTGGAAAGGCTTCGAGGGGCCTGTCTGATATTACCCAAACAGTGTGATCACCAGACACCCTCGGCCGAGGAGACACAGTTGACACAGTCACCGGAAGAGACGCCATATGATCTCGCTTCTGATTTTTTTTTTTATTGCTTTCCTCACTCTCTATTCTTGTGCCTTATAACTACACATTTTCACATCTATTTATACAAGGAGGAACTTGAATACAAACAATTTGTTAGGAGATTTATGAGTGAAATAGAAACACAGCTAAATGAGATTGGAAGAAAAATAAAGAGCAAGCACAAATCTAAACACCGAAAATTACGTGGTTCGGCTTATAGCCTACATCCACGGGCAAAGACAGAAGAAAATAATTTTATTATACTGAAAAAATAATAACTTCTCTCTAATAATAGAGGAGAATAATTATACCCTCTCTATAACTAGGAGAAAACTATTCTCACTTCCCAATACCCTAATTACACCCAATAATTCTCAAAATTCTTTCTAATACAAGAGGAAATAAATTTTCTCGGATGATTGAAATGAGGAATGGTACTCAATTTATAAATTGCATTTTGGCTACTATGCATTATTATTTTATTATTTTTTTATTATTTTATTTTTTTTTTTTTTATTCAACACGGCACTGTGTGCTATGTTGAATTGGGCACCGCCCTTCTAGATAGGCGATGCCCACTTCCTTGACACAATTAATCACTAATAAATAATCGCAACAGTGCCGTGTTGAATTAGGCACCGCCCTTCTAGATGGGCGATGCCCACTTCCTTGACACAATTAATCACTAATAAATAATCGCAACAGTGCCGTGTTGAATTAGGCACCGCCCTTCTAGATGGGCGGTGCCCACTTCCTTGACACAATTAATCACTAATAAATAATCGCAAGAGAGGTTGTAATCTTCTACAGCTTGCATGTCTTCTGCCTGTGCGACAACCAAAGTGGCAATCCTCATTAATTTTCCACTTTTGTGCAAGATTCCAATTCTTGTATAGCTTTGAAGATATATATAAAACAATAAAAATCTTGGTTTTGATTCACCAAAATAAGTTATTTAAGACAAAAAACAATTTATTTTTAATTATAAATTTCGTTATGTAGAAAAGCTTGTGTCCATTGAATGTGACATCCATAGGGACGTAAAACCTTTTTGAAGAAGGGTGATAGCACCAATAGCCCTTTTAAATAGAGCCATATCCAACAAAGAGACACTTTAATGCTGGTGGATCAAGTTTGGTATGTTGATGTTGATGCAAGTGAATATATACCCCACACCCTAATATATGAAGTGTCAAATGCATAATTGAGGGAAGCGTGCAGTGGTGTGAGATCGCATCCAAAGGTCTTAGGGGTATCCTCAATGTTAAAGTGAGATCCCTCACTAGAGAATGAGGACTCCTAGATCTTTAGTATTATCTACACTTTTAATCTAGCCTTTAACTGAATCCAAGAGCCAATGGCCAATAAAGCGTACAAATTAAATTAATATTACTATTTTGTTTCCTAATTTCTCGCCCAATTTCTTTCATGGCCAAAATTTAGGCTACTGCTCAAGTTAGTTAACAAGTTCCTTACGACAAAATGTCTGACAAGTCACACAAACTACACATTTTCACATCTATTTATACAATATTTATACAAGGAGGTACTCGAATACAAGCAATTAATCACTAAAAATTAACAAGAAGACAGGTTGTGCAAAACGTGGATTTGTAATCTTCTACAGCCTGTCTTCTGCCTGTACCACAGCGAAAGTGGCAGTCCTCATTAATTTTCCATTTTTGTGCAAGATTCTCATTCTCTAACTGGCAGCTCAACAGTGTCTATCTCAGCGAATTTTCGACCACTGGTGCATTTGTCCAATGAGCCTTGGTGCGCTCATTCTGAATAAAAAATTAATGATAAAGGCCACTGTACTTTTCCTTATGGAAAAATGAAGTCTATGAAAAATATTATTGTGGTCTCTAGTGGTTTTAAAAAAATTTTATTGTGGTCCCTAGAAAATATTTTATTTTAATTGCAACCTTTTCAGAAAGCTCAATCAACAAATGTACTTTACTGAAAGTATACTATAAACCCCTCATTTTCACATGTATTTAGACAAAAAGGGTTGTCAACGTGATGAAACAAAATATTATTAATTAATAACCAGTAATATAATTATTAATATCCCTGAATGCATCCGTGAATCATCTTCTGCATCTTGTCTAGCGAAGTGGGTTTTTCTTCTTTATGCTTTTCTTGGATTTATACAAAATAGTTATCTATATCTCGTTAGGTTGATCCAAGGCATTGGGTTCACACAATCTTAATATTTTTCTGAGCCTAACTTTGCATTAAGTTAGGTAGATCCAGGCAGTTGAGTTAACACAGTCCTAATATTTTCCTGAGCCTATATTTGCAGACATGCATGGAACATTATTAAGGTATACATATCTATTATAATGTGGTATGTTGTTCATTTATAATTATCTGATTATCGTCCTAGCCATTCATTATTTTTTTCTCCTTCGTATCCTCTTATTGTATCTTGTAATTTCATAGAAGAATTAATCTAATTTTAAGATAGTTTGATGGACATAGAGATTTTATTATTTCACAATCAAAAAACTCTGTAGGTCCGTTCGGTTATAGGACGAAGGAGTCGGTTTTTTATCTTCACAAACTCGGTTTACTCTTCGCTTGTAGGTTTGCTGTTTGCAAACCGTGGGGCATAAGCCTCCAAAGACACTCCAATGCCTTAAGAAGTTTTTATGAATGACGACCTAACAAAATTTGTCAGTATTTTTCAATGTGTATTCAATGTTCATTGCTATGAATGTCCTAGAGAGCGGAATGAGGTCACTTTAATTACAAGTAGGGTTGTGCAATGTGAAGAAAAAAGAAGTAAATAATTATTAATCACTAATAATTATTTATACTCGTTAATGCATTCCAGCATCTTCTTCTGCAAAGTGCCTAGCGAAGTTTTCTTCTTCTATATGCTTTGCGTTTTGAGTTATTCACTTTTTAGATTTCCTCAAAATACATAGTTAATTATCTATATCGAGAGTTTAGGTTAGGTAGAACCAAGGTGCTGAGGGTCCTAATATTTTACTGAGCGGTAACATTTAAAAAATCAACTTCTATTTTCTCTCCTCCTTCCCCCGCGCCATTATATTCTCTCCTCTTTCCTTCTCTCTTTTCTGAAATAAAGTATATAGGATAAGATTATAACCTTCTTCTTGATTGCTCTTTTCAAACCACTCATATTGGAGAACAGTATGAAACCCAAAAAAAAAAAAGGAAAAATCCAGTGAATTTTTGTGATATGGTCTAGGAGTAGTTTGATTATTTAATTACTCTTGTTCATTGCTTACGTAGTAGGTGATAAAAATAAAGAATCACATTAATGTAATGCATATGGTAAGGATCAATACCATTATGACATACACAGACGGTAAGAATCAAGACCATTATGTGATGTATGGATAAAATTCGATACCACTACGGTATGCATATGTGGCAAATAATCAATGCCTTCACGTCATACACATATCGAAAGTATCATAGCCATTATTAATTATATATTTGGAATATGAATTCCTGATTTATGATCATTAATAATTATACGTTATTGAACATTTTGTATAAATTAGGCTTTAGGCTATTTAAAATAAATAAGAATAGAATTTATTTTATGTAATTCTCAAAAGTTTTCTATAAGAGTAGTAGTGTTGAAAACAATAAATTTGTTTAAAAAAATAGTTAATTTTATTGCAATGTGTTTCGTATTTTATGTGAAGTGGAGTGAGTTAGGCTGAGGATTAGTGTGGTGGTTGATGATTAATTAGTGTGGTGGTAGAGAAATAAAGGAATGATTGTGATTATATTTGTTTATAGTTATAATTAAGTTTTGGGTACTATAAATACCTTTGTCATTTGTGTTTATGTATTATGTCTAAGAAGAAAAAAGCATAAGAAGCAAGACAAAGCTAGAGTGATTTGTGAGAGTTTATGAATTGTTCTTGTAATGTTCTTGAGCTTTCTTTAATAAAAAATTTATGTTTTATCGATTAAATTCTCCAATAAAGTGGTATCAAAGCTAGTAATTAGTGCTCTACATAGCCATGTAGCGTGCCAAATCGAAGAGCTCGATGAGAGGAATGCGATGCTGTAAATATCAGCTTGATCGGAGTCCGAACTCTCCTGCAATTGCCGTTAGAAGTTTGTTGTCCTCAAACTGAGTTGATTCACCATGTTGAATCGAGTTAAGTCGAGTCGACTGAGTTAAGCTGAGAAGAGCCATAGCCTATTGACCAAGAGCCATTGACCGAGCCACATGGTGAGCTAACCGAGCCATTGACCAATCAACATTTGACCATTGACCATTGACCAAAAATTACATTTTTTATCCAAGTCTCTTCTAAGATTTTTCGATGTTCTGGATTTATCTATGAGTTCAGAATTTCCAAATTCTCACTTAATTTATGAGTTATGGAAAATGGTGGCATGATATCAATCCAAATTCTACAACTGAAAGGAAGCAAGTTTAATAACTAGATTATCAAAATGAAGACTTTATTAAGTGCACACGATGTGTAGGAAATCATTGGAAAAGAATTTACAATACTAGAAAATGAAGCTACTTTAACTACTGTGCAAAAAGAAGAATTTGAAAGACTTAAAGAAAAAAAAGAACAAAGCAAAGTATCTCATCTTTCAATCATTAGATGAAGATACTTTTGAAAAGATTGTTGGGGCAACCTCCTCAAAGGAAGCATGGGAGAAGCTAGAGATCTCTTATAAAGGAGCGGAACAAGTTAAGAAGGTTGGTCTCCAAATATTAAGAGGAGAATTTAAGTCCTTACACATAAAGGCATCTAAGTTTATTTCTGACTACTTTACTCGGGTTGTGATTGTTTATAATTAATTGAAAAGAAAAGAAATGGAGAGGATTTGAAAGACGCAAGGATCATTGAAAAGATACTTCGATCAGTAGACTCAAAGTTTGACCATATTGTTATAACAATTCAGGAAACAAAAGATTTGTAAGCTATGACGATCAAGTAACTTCAAGGAAAGTTGCAAGCTTATGAAGGAAAACTGAAGAAGAAACAAAGAATTGAAGAACAACTTCTCAAGTTGGAAGTCAATCTAAAGAGGAGAGAAGAAAGCTCCGACAATGAGAGAAGGCATTATTCTGAGGTAGAGGTAGAGGTAGAGATCGAGGACGAGGACGAGGTAGAAGTCATAATGAGAGAGGAGAAAACTCAAATAGAGGACATAAAAGAACTTGAGGTATGAAAAATCTCAAGTTCAATGTTATAATTGTCACAAGTTTAGGCATTATACTTTAAAATGAAGAGCTCTAAGTACCAGAGTTAATGAGAAAGTGGATCATGTTGAAGAGAAGAAAGATAAAGATAGTGCACATTTATTAGCACGTAATAACACCAGTAGAGGTCAAGAAAATATATGGTATCTTGACATAGGTGTTAGCAATCACATGGGTGGAAACCGAAGCATGTTCATTGAATTGAATGAATCTGTGAATGGCAATATTGCTTTTAGAGATGATTCAAAAGTACTAGTAAAAGAAAAATATAACATCCTTTTTCGCGCAAAAGATAGTAGCCACCAATTAATTTCGAATGTTTACTATGTGCCCAATATGAAAGCAAGATCCTCAGTTTAAGTGAACTCTTAGAAAAAAAAAAACTATGAAAAGGCTATGGCATTCATTTAAAATGATGCTGGCTTTAAATATTCAAAATGATGTTGCAAAGTGTCTTAAAGCGTATCATAAAGATCTAACCTAGATTTGACATCTTTGATATGGGCATCTAAACTTTGGAGGACTAGAGCTACTATCAAAGAAGAACATAGTAAAAGACCTACATTCTATCAATCACCCTAATCATGTTTGTGAATGATGTCTAGTTGGCAAGCAATTTAGAAAGATCTCTCCAAAGGGGTTAAGAGCTCGAAAGCAACTCGAGCATATTCATACTATGTGTGTGATCCATTGAAGCCAAGCTCCCTTGGTGAAAGTAACTACTTCCTTTTTCTTATAGATGATTTTTCAAGAAAAAATTAGGTGTAAGCAAAAGTCAGAAAGTTTTTACTTTTAAGAAATTCAAAGTTGCAGTGAAAAAAGAAAGTGGAAACCAGAAGGAATTCATAGAGTTTTATAAAGCAAACAAAATTCGGCGCCCTTTGAAAGTTCTAAGATCTTTTCAACAAAATGGTGTTGGAGAAAGAAAGAATAGAACTATCATTGATATAGGAAAAAGCATTCTCAAGAGTAAAAGACTATTCAAAGAGTTTTGGGCTAAAGTTGTTGCATGTGTAGTCTATTTATCCAATTGATCTTTAACAAGAAGTGTGTGGGGCAAAGACACCACAAAAAGCATGGTGTGGAAGAAAGTCTAGCATTATATATTTGAGAGTTTTTAGAAGTATTGCCTATATACATGTATCAGACAAGAGAAAAGCCAAGTTGCATAACAAAAGCAAGAAGTTCATCTTCATCGGCTATGACAATAATTCCGAAGATACAAGCTATACAATCTAAATAACGAGAAGATTGTGCTTAGATGAAATGTAATTTTTTATGAATAAGGAGAATAAGATTTTGGCTCTTATATGGATGATTCCAATTTTTTTTTCTTTTAAAGAAAATGAACAGACAATAAAGAAGCAAGTAGCAGAAGAATAACAAGAGCCAGCTGCTCCACTTATCTCACCAGCATCAACCATACTTGGAGATTCACAACAATCTTTTTTAAATTAAAGAGCAAAGGAACGCACAAGGAGTCTTCAAGATCTCTATAAGATAATTGAGAGACTTGATAATCTCAGTCTCTTTTACCTTTTTACTGATTATGAGCTAGTTCACTTTGAAAAAGCTGTGCAAAATAAAAAATAGAGAAAATTAGTGGATAAGGAAATCAAAGCTATCGTGGAGAATAACACTTGGGAATTTGACACTCTTCCCAAAAGTCAAAAGGCAATCGATGTCAAATGGGTGTACAAAACACTAAGAAATGCAAAGGGAGAAATTGAAAGGACAAGGCAAGGCTAGTTGTTAAATGCTATAGTCAAAAGGTCGGTATAGATTATGATTAGAAATTTGCTCCTATAACTCGACTTGAAACTATCAGACTTATTATTTCTTTAATTACTAAAAACAAATGGAAGATTCATCAGTTTGATGTAAAGTCTATTTTTCTAAATGGAGTTCTTGAAGAAAAAGTTTACATTGAACAGCCATTGGGCTACAAAGTCAAAGGGTATGAAGACAATTCTGAAATTGAAGAAGACATTTTATAGGTTAAAGCAAGCTCTAAGAGCATAGAACAATATAATTGACAAAAAATTCCAAGAAAATATATCTACCAAATATGTTTATGAGCACACTTTATTTGTTGAAGTCAAAAAAAGAAACATTCTAATTGTGTGCTTGTACGTGGATATTCTTATCTTTACTAGAAGTAATCCAAGCTTATTTAGAGATTTCAAGAAAGTAGAGGTTTAAGAATTTGAAATAATAGAACAAAGAGAAATGCGAAGGGAGAAATTGAAAGGCATAAAGCGAGGCTAGTTGCAAAAGGCTAGCATTAAATACGATGAGGTATTTGCTCCTATAGCTTGATTTAAAACTATCAGATTTTTTATTTCTTTGGCTGCTAAAAACAAATGGAAGATTTATCAGTTAGATATAAAGTTTTCTTTCCTAAATGGAGTTCTTAAAAAAGAAGTCTACATTAAATAGCCGTTGAGCTATGAAGTTGAAAAAGCATGAAGACAAAGTTCTAAAATTGAAGAAGACACTTTATGGGTTAATGTAATCTCCAAGAGTATGGAACAATAGAATTGACAAGTACTTCCAAGAAAATAGATTCATGAAATGTTCTTATAATCACACTTTGTATGTCAAAGTTAAAGATGGAGACATTCTAATTGTGTGCTTGTACATGGATAATCTTATCTTTACTAGAAGTAATAGAAGCTTATTTAGAGATTTCAACAAAGTAATAGCGAAAGAACTTGAAATGACAGACATTGGGTTGATAGCAAACTTGGGCATTGAAGTCAAGCAACAAGAAGTTGATATTTTCATTTCCCAAGAAAATTATATAAATGAGATTTTCAATAAGTTCAAGATAAATGAGTACAATTCAATAAGCACACCAATGTAATGCGGAGTCAAGTTATCAAAGAAAGATGAATGAGAAAAAGTAGATTTAGCACATTTCAAAAGCCTTGTTGAAAGTTTGCACTATTTAAATTATGCAAGGCGTGACATTCTCTATATTGTTGGACTAGTTAGTCATCACATGGAAACTCTAAATCACTCATTTTAAGGCTGTAAAAAAATCCTTTTCTACGTCAAAGGTATAATCGATTTTGGCTTGTTAAACTCATTATCTAATGATTATAAACTTAGTGGATATAGCAATAGTGATTAGGGTGGAGATACAGATGATCGAAAGAGCACCACATGATTTGTGTTCTTTATGGGAGACACTGCTTTCACATGAATGTCGAATAAGCAAGCTATTGTTACACTCTCAACTTGTGAAGATGCGTATATACTTGACTCTTCATTTATTTGTCATGCAATTTGGCTAAGGAATTTGTCGAAGGAGTTGGGTTTGCAACAAGTAGAACCAACCGAGACTTGTGTGAATAACAATTCAGCAATTACTCTATCTAGAATTTAGTCTTCCATGATTAAATCAAACATATCAATACTCGTTATCATTACATAAAGGAGTACATTACAAGAAAGAATATACACGTTAGTTATGTGATGACAAATACCAAACAACTAATATCTTTACTAAACCACTCAATCTAGAAGATTTTATTAGATTCAGAAAAACATTTGGTGTTGTGAAAAAAAAAATTAACGGGAAGTTTAAAAACAATAAATTTGTTTTACAAAATAATTAATTTTAGTGGAATGTGTTTGGTGTGTTTAGGTGAAGTAGAATGAGTTAGGTTGAGGATTAGTTGGTGGTTGATGATTAGTGTGGTGGTAGAGAATAAAGGAGTGATTGTGATTATATTTTTTTATAGTTATAATTAAGTTTTGGATATTATAAATACCATTGTCATTTGTGTTGTATATATCAAGTCTAAGAAGAAGAAAGCTTAATAAGTCAAACAAAAATAGAGTGTGTGAATTATTCTTGTAATGTTCTTAAACTTTCTCTAATAAAAAAATTTGTGTTTTATTTATTAAATTCTCCAACAAGTAGGATATCATCAATTTGTATTTGTATTTCAACTAATTTGACCATTAAAAGTAAAATCTCGTTTAAGACTTCCACCGTCTCTTGTAGGTTGGGCAAAAAAGCCCAAACAACCCAAGCCCTCAGGCTTTAGCCTAGCCCTCTATACGAGGGTCTGAACAAAGGCCAAGAGCCTAAGGGAAAAAAGCCAAGGCCAAGCCCCATAAATTTTGAAAATATAAATTTATAAATTAGAATAATAAATTAAAATTTTAAAAATAATACAAAAATAATAGATAAAACTTAAATATATAATTCTTAAATTAATAATGATTCAAAAAACTGAAAATCATAATATTAAATTCTTTCTTAGGTATTAATTAATTAAAAAAGTGCCTGAATTAGATAATCTAATATTAAAATATCAAATCTCTAAACTTTTATTTACTTTATTTTTTATTTTTATTTTATTTTAAAATATTCAAACTTTTTTTCATTATTTATTATAATAACTTATTGATTGTTAATTTATTTTAAATTTATAATAATTAAAAATAATAATAATAAGTGAAAGCTGGCTTATGCTTTGTCTACAATGGACTTGGAAAAGGCCGGCCCAAATTCATAGTTTGCCATCCCTAATCTTCTAAACAAAAGAGCCTCCAGACTGCATGCACGTATGCCTATTAGTTTTCAAATTGTCCAATGGAAACATAGTTCTAACGCCATGAATATCAGTCTCATAATCACCGTGCCCATAATAAATTTCCAAGAGTAGATCCACATGCAACAACATCAAGCAAATCTCCGGTGTCCATAACATTTAATTTTACGGTAGCCAAATAGACTCTCCAATTACTCTCTAAAACCCCGGGAACAAATACGACGGCCCAAGATATAATACCGTAGCTCTTAAATTCATCAGCACATGCATAACATATAAAAATTATTGAAATCTTATTTAAAACCTGCCAATTTGGGATGACACTATTAAAAAAATTGGCTATTATAATAGAGAATATCTGTCATCCAATTTTTTTTATAACAAAATTTTTATCTGTCATTATAACTC
Organism: Murraya koenigii; assembly: GCA_025617385.1. NCBI lineage: Eukaryota > Viridiplantae > Streptophyta > Magnoliopsida > Sapindales > Rutaceae > Murraya > Murraya koenigii. The sequence goes on from CM046819.1 coordinate 15,489,506, forward strand.
GTATCATAAATCTATGACAATATTTTATCTATCAAATGATTTTATGATAACTTATATTTATCATACATGTGTGACGAATTATTTAAATTTTCTTTTGCTCGAATTTGGTTTTTTTTTTAAATGACAAGTATTATAAATTTAATTTTAAATTTTAACGGGTCATTATTTATTACATATTTATGATTTTAATACAGTGTCACAATAAAAATTTTTAAATAATACTATTTTAAAAATAATTTTAATATTACTTTTCAAAATAAAAATTATTTTAATATTTTATAAATTCCATTAAAATTTAAAAGTCAAAATATGATCATCTATCATCAATTATGACAGCAATATAATCACAACAGTATCATCGGGATCGCTACTACACTAGTAGAACAATATCACAACAATATTATATGAAATCCCACTGCATGATAGTCGATTTCTACACCACTTTCCATCAGCAGTTTGATCAAATGTTCGTGAGCACCCAGCATCGCCTCCCATAGAGGCACATTCCCATCTGAGTCTACGAGGATGTGAAATTAATTATTGAAAAAAAAAATCATTAGATCCATTTGTTGGACCAATTAACATTATAATTCATGCTTAATGAAGATTTCACATGCTCAACTGGCTCAAAGTAAAATTATATTATACAATATGTTTCTACTGTAAACATGCAAAGATGTATGGGACAACTCAGCAGCACATGATATTTAATAATTTGGGACCATCCAAAAGGCATATACAATAAAACATAATCAAGTGTGTGTGTGTGTGTGAGATTAATTTCCATATGTCCAGACGAGCGAAGAAGCCTTATTTATAAAAGTGCTCGACTCTCTCATAAAACTAGGGGTACCAATCCATAGCAGGAATAACCTTATAACATTATTCCATAAAATTATGATAGCTTGACAGTCATGCATCAGAAACAAGAATATATTACAAAGAATTTAAAAGTCAACAAACGTGAACCATTCTTGATAAGATCAATTTATTTGCATTGAGTTACAGAGTGCCAAATATTTGATCAAAGCAATATAAATGGTAGCAGAATGTGACTTCAGCATTATTGAGATTACTATATTAAGAAAGAGAGTGATGACAAATCCTTTACAGAGATAAAAGTGATTTTTACATAATTCTTTAGTTTACAGTGCAGGATCTGCAAATGCATGCCTCTAATAATTATATATATATATATATAATTATAAAGCAATTGTTTTGGATAAGGGTACAAGAAGGTCAACAAAAAACTATATTAGGATATAGTTAATACACACACCAAAATAATCTGATTCTGTATACGAGAATCTGATACCTTTACTATTAGGACTTGCACCATAATCTAGTAGGAGAATGGCACAATTCTCACTTCCTTTGGAAGCTGCTATATGCTGTTTGAAATACACCAAGTTAAAAACGATGAATTTAGTCACAATATTATCAGAAATTGGTATTGAGAAAATTCAAGGGTTGTATAGTTAAACAAACCAGAGTTTTTCTTCTATTGTTGTCTGATTTATCAGGATCAAGGCCTCGTTTCAACAACTAATGCAAGAACAAATCATCTCCTCTAAGTGCAGCAAAACAAAGACTGAGAAGTAGGTCCATTCTCCTACGAGCTAGCATGTTCTCTATTTCCAACTAAAGGTGGCCAATGGGATGGCACGCGGCATAGCACGAACACGGCTTGCGTCCGTATAGCATGTTATGGCATAGCACATTTTAGTAAGGCACTCGTTGCTTAGCGAAGCAAAAATCTTGGTAAGTGAAAACGCCACAATTAGTTATGGATGGTCTGATTGATAAGTCAAGGGTTAAATGCCACTGAAAATTCGATAAGTTCAAAGAGTTTGTTTAAGAATTAAAGAGAATTATACTCTTAAGTAAATTGCATGAAAAACTTCTTCTTCCTCTTTTATTGAATGCGAATATATATAGGTTACAAAAAATCTCAACCATAATTGTTCTACATCTTTCTGGCTATAAATCCTGATATAAAATCAGAAACAAATCCCAATCCAAAATCAAATCAAAATCTCAATCTAATTAAATAAGGAAAAAATCCTAAATAAATCAGAATCTAATCTAATCTAATAAAAAGGAAAGAATACTGAATAAATTAAGATCTTAATCTTATAAGAAGAAAAGTATTTTAAATAACTAATAAGAATCCGGAATAAATTAGGATCTTAGTCTAACAAGAAGAAAAGTATCTTAAATGACTAAATAAAATGAAAATAGCTTATTTGTTGCCTCTTTTAAAAATGGAAAAACTATTTGAAAAGATAGTGGCATATCTTTCATCCTTAATGCGCTGATTTCATGAACTTGATTGCTTATAAAATTCAAGAGCTTGAATCACGCATTTATTGGTCTGAATATCTTGTGAGATTCTTTCAATAAGCCTCTATGAATTAGATTGAACTCAAGTTGCTTAAATCAGCCCATTAAGTACTTCTTTGAATTTCTTTGCATGAGATCTTGTGACGAGTTTGACGAGAACTTACATAGGATATGAATATGTCTTATTTCACATGCTTGTACCATCATTATCCATAATCTCAACATTCCCCTCCTCTTAAAGAGGATTTGTCCTCAAATCTTCATCTACGTCAAAAGGACTTAAATTAGAAACATTAAATGCAGCACTTACATTGTACTCACCGGGCAAATCCAGAATGTATGCATTGTCATTGATCCGTTTCAAGACTTGAAAAAGTCTATCCCCTCGAGGTAACAACTTGGATATGTAACTACACCTAATCGCCGAGTTCAAAGACTAGCTTGTGTCACCTTTTATTGGCTTGTTTAGTATATTGCTCAGTTCTCCACTCGATATTGAGCTTCGCCATTTCATTTACTTGCTTAACAATTTCAACATTTTTCTTTTCATCTAAGTTAACATGCTCAGAAACAGGTAATGGAGTTAGATCTAATGGAGTTAAAGGATTAAAACTATAAACAATTTCAAAAAATAAATACTTAGTAGCAGAATGAATAGAAAGATTATAAGCAAACTCAATATGTGGCAAATAATCCTCCCAGGTTTTAATGTTCTTTTTTAATGATTGTTCACAATAAAGTAGATAAAGTTCTATTTACAATCTCTGTTTGACCATCAGTTGAGGGTTACATGTAGTTAAAAACAACAACTTAGTTCTTAACTTAGCCCATAAAGTCTTCAATAAGTAACTCAAGAATTTAGCATCCCTATTAGAAACTATTATTCTGGGCATAATGTAACCTCACAATCTATCTAAGGAATAAATCAGAAATGTTAGAAGCATTATCTATCTTGTGGCATGAAATAAAATGTGCCATCTTCAAAAATCTATCCACGGTTACAAAAATTGAGTCTTTCCTTCATTTGGACCTTGATAAACCTAACTCAAAATCCATTGAAATATCAGTCCAAGGTGTACTAGGTATTGGTAATGGGGCGTATAATCCATGAGGCTACACTTTCAATTTGGCTTGCCTACAGGTGACACACTTACCATAAAGTCTCTTAACATCTCGTTTCATATGTGACCAATAGAAGTGTTCTTGTAATACAGCTAAAGTCTTTACAACTCCAAAATGTCCCCTCAATCGTCCTTTATGGGATTCTTTCACCAATATATCTCTTAAAGAACAATTAGGCACACACAACTTATTCTCTTGAAATAAGTAACCATTATTCTTAAAGTACTTACCAACCTCAGACTTTACACAATTTTGATATTTAGCGCTAAAATCATGGTCATTAGGATGCAATTCCTTAATATGTTCAAAACTAACTAATTTAGAATTAAGTGTTGAGATTAAGGCATACCGGTAGGAAAGCGCATTTACAACTACATTTTCCTTACCTTGCTTGTAATGAATGACGTATGGAAACGTCTCTATGAATTCCACCTAATAAGCATGCCTTTTGTTTAGCTTGTGCTGACCCTTAAGGTGTTTTAAAGATTCATGGTTAGTGTGAATTACAAACTCCTTAGGCCATTGGTAGTGCTACTATGTTTCTAATGTTCAAACTAATGCATATAGCTCTTTATCATAATTAGGATAGTTTAAGACTGCTCTACTTATTTCTCACTGAAATAAGCAATTGGTCATCTCTCCTGCATAAGAATAGCTCCTATACCAATACTCAAAGCATCACATTCAATTTCAAACGTTTTGTTAAAGTTAGGCAAGGATAATAAAAGGGCTTTGGTTAGCTTTCTTTGATCCTTTGGAATGCCTTCTCTTGTTCTTTTCCCCACTTGAATCCAACATTTTTCTTCATTACTTTAGTAAGCGATGCGGCCAATGTACTAAAGTCTTTTATAAGATGGTACATTTTATTAGTTTATGCTGAAAAGTTTATTATTAATTTCATATTCTCTTAAAACAAACATTATGACGGAATAAATTACTGAACCAGTATGAGGACATTCTAATTCACAAAATGCAAGCAATATTTTTCTCCAACCTCCATTTGCCATTAATCTCATGAATAGAGAGTAAAGTCACACAAAAATAACCAGCCATATTAATAACATTTCAACAATCAGAAGAAATTGAAGTAACACCATTAAAATTAATAAAAGCATTAGTTAATAATTTTTTCATGTCATAAAAATTTTTATTTAAATCATGTTTTAGTGTATTTATAGGAACTTTCTTAAGTTGAGGATGAACATACCTTCACAGAAAATTTATCAATCGTTCATCTTTTACAAATGTTAAAGGTTGTTCTGCTACAACAATATACCTAGCCAATCATTCTCGCATGTTCTATTATGAATATCTGAATGATGTAGATCTAGGACCATATTGTGAAATTTGTGTTTTTGTTAGATCATGTGGCACTTGTTTTGCTTGGCAACTTTCCATATGCCGTTTGAGATGTTCCGTTCCACCTTTAATTTTGTCACTTAAAACAGCTTGACAAAGTTTACATACTGCTGCATCCGCCATTTCACCCTTTTTTTTCATAAGTTTTTCCAAGCTAAAACATAACCAAACAATTGATATTTTTAGTCGTTTGGTATTGATGGTGGAAGTAGAGAAGTGGAACCGCTTTGACTTGCTTGAGAAGAATGAGGAGACGGTTCAAGTGGGACAATAAATATATTATTTGGATTTAGTTTGGTACAGTAATTTCTTCATTTATATTTGGAACTTCCTCTCCCTCTTCAATAAAATTAAAATTTTCATCCAACTCAAAATGTCTTTCCACATAATTGTCCTGAGAGTGAGACATTTTATGTAAATATTTTCTTTTGGTAAACAAAGTGTATGTGGTGTGTATTTGTGTAGTTAAAAGAAGAAAAAAGAAAAAAATTCAGTGAGCAAGAGTGTGTCAAGTGAGTAATGACTAGTGAGTAAGGAATTAAGAAGTGTTTTCACTTTTATTTGGAATTTTTGTAAAGAAAAGAAGTTGCTTATGAGCTATGATTGTAGCCTTGTAGGAGAGTTTAGAGGAGAATGGAGATAGAGATTGATAATCGAGATGAAAGTATGAAACTTGAAAAATGAAAATGAGTAAATTGTTTAAATAAAGTAAAAAAATAAAAAATATTAACAATAGTCAAAAACTTAGAATTGCTGGCAGAGATTCCTACAAATGTAATAAATTGAGCCATGTAATTTGTAACTCGCATGTATTTAGTTATTTACTTTACATTTGTTTTAACTTTTATACTTTTGAATTTTGAATGTTGTTTCCGTTGGGTGAGTATTGAGTAATAAGATTAATTTAAATTTTTTTATTGAATGACAAAATCACAGAAGTCATGAAATAAGGGATCAAATCGAATAATTCAATTCAAATTTTTTTATTTTAAATAATAAAAAATTAAATTCAAACCGTTGATGCCGTGTTCCCGACTGCAAAATTAAGCACTACTAGAAAAATGACATTTACTGACACTTAGTTTACTGATACTTAGCAAAAAGTATCAGTAATCGTGAACAAATGCACCTATTAACAAGTAGGTATTAGAGGTTATTGATACTAGTGTGTTAGTAAATTAAACATCAATAATCACTGACACTAAAGTATCAGAGATAAAAAAAATCATTAATAATTGTTTTAGTTCCAACTCGAACTTGAGACTTCTAGAATTTAAAATTTTAACATTTGAAACGGAGACCAACAAGTCATATTGAATTAACTTAATTCGTTCGTTTTAAAGATTTTAAAAAACAAAAATATAATAACAAAAAGATAAAAAAAACCTAAGGTCGATCTCTCTAACTCTCACCCATCTCTCAATGCTTTCCCCCGTCCACCTCTTCGCCTCCCTCCAGTCCGCGCTCGTCCTCTTCCTCTCCCTCTCCATCCTCCTCTCCGAATCCAACAGCCTGTGGTAATTTCGTAAATTACTTGCCCCATGATGAAGCCGTCGCTGCTGGGCTGGGCGCCGACGAAGGAGGTCTCGATCCGGTCGAGTCCCAGAGAGTTGTCTAGGTTGCTCAAATTAAACCCTAGAGATTTCTAGCGACAAGGTTTTATTTATTTATTTTGCATTGAAACTCTTAATAGTCTTTCCAATTTCGATTGATCAATTTTTTGACTGTTTTTTGTTGCGTGTTTGATATGTGTAGTGGCTAGTGACGTGTCCTTGCATGAATTTTTGGATAGTTTCTTAAAGTATAGGAGCAGATGGTATGATTTTCCATATCGAGGAGCCAAGGGAGTAGTTGCAGGGGTCATTGTAGGGGAGCTCGAACTAAGCCGCCATGTTTTTATGCTATTTTATCGAATGTAAGTCTCGCTTATTAGTTATGCCAATCCCCTTTCATTTTCAATTTTGGATCGTTTACTTATTGGTCATTCTTTTCGTGTGCAACACGCAATGCAGATCTTCCAACAGGGATCCTCGGTGCTCGATCTGCGATAGCCTTAGTTCAAAAGACCATGCAGGTGGGTTAGGGGTTTCCTTGCAGATTTTGTAAAACGGGTTTTAGTTTTCCTCTCAGTTTATTTTATGTAGTTTGAATGGATTTGATAAATGTTGTAATGATGCTTACTAAGTGGATCGATCTTTCATGAGGATTTTTATTGGCTTTGTGTAACTTTTGCCTAATTATTGTGTGTGAAAGTTATTTCATGGTAATGGTATTACGCTTTCTTTGGGATTAGGATGAGATATTATTTTGGTTGTCATTTTTTCTCCAAGTACACTTTGTTTACTAATTCAGAGATGTAGTCTTTTGCAGTGAAAAGAAGTTGCTTGATTTGCCTAAGCTTTTGGACTTATGCGCCATATACTGGTCATGAAAATGAAGATCCGACCATCTGCTGGTAAGCTTTTTACTCACAAAATTGGTCTATTACTAAGTTAGTAGTTCTTCTTCTCGCTTTTTAATTATATACTTTTGTTTTTAGGTTGGGAATGCTCCGAAAGCCCAGATGAGAATTCGTGATGGTTTGCTTGGGGTATTGTCTCAATTTCTGGTATTGTCCGCTGACAATGCAACGAACGATGCAAGAAATCTTTAGAGGTATACTTTATCTTCTACATATGTTAAGGAGTATTCCTTGTTCCTTTTGGAACTTTTCTCGCTGATGTTGAGATTCGAGTTGATGTCTTGTTAGTTCCTCGTATAACTTGTATCTATATCTTCAGTCGTTGTTGATCAAGACAAACTCTTTTTCTTTGAATCCATAAGTTCGAAAATAGATGTGTAAATATATTTTCCTATATGATGGATACTTATTGAACCCATCCTTTGCCTATTTTTCTGTAGCTTAAGTAATTGTAGGCATGAGCATTTTTCTTCATTAATTTTAATTGGAGGGGAGTTTGAGAAATTTATAGTGCATCCTGCTCATTTCTATTTATAGTTGGGCAGTCTCTTTGGAGTTAAACCTGTTTAGGGTTGTTCATTATTATTAATATAAATACTCATAGATTTCTTATTATTAAAGAAAAAAATCCACACACGCACTTTAGGCCTCACATTGGGTCACTATTAGTCATTTCTGGCTCGAAGTTGGTGCTGCAAATTCTTCTGACGGCGTGTTGGATTCTTGGAACCTCACATTGGGTCACTATTAGTCATTTTTGTTTAGGGTTGGACAGTCTCTTTGGATACTTGTTAAGAAAGTTGCTGCCATCGCAGCGACAAGCGATAGCTACGATTATTGCTGTCGCTGCAGACAAGCGATAGCTGCAGATTCTTCGTCGCTGCAACATTAGTTGTCACTATTAGGCCTCACATTGGGTCACTATTAGTCATTTCGCTTAGGGTTAGGCGTCTCTTTGGATACTTGTTAAGACAGATTCTCGTAGTTCTGCTGCTGCGAAGACAAGCAGATAGCTGCGATTCTGCTCGCAACATTAGTTGCATTGAGGATTAAGAGTAAAGAAAATTTTACAGTAGTACTACCTCAATATTGACAAGGAACTGCAACACAAGCAGCAGTACTGTCTGCTACACCACAAGCAAGCAATGATTGCATCGCAGTAGGAATTGCAGCAGGTTGCACCAGTCAGAGTGCTATAGTCTGTATTGAAGTTTGGAAATTGAAGAGCAAGCATATCTTCTTGCAATCAACTTCGCAATCGAGTAAAAGTCATAACCAAACACCTTGACCACATCGGTCCCATGCACACCCTCACTTCCATAGCAGCAAAGCAAGATTTTGAAGAAAGATCAAGAGCATTTTTATGAATTATGATGTAGAAAGATGCCGACAACCAGATTGAGTTAACTACGCTTTATTGTCACGTTATCGATGTGGATGATCTTTATTCTTTTTTTAAATATTTTAATCTTCCTTAAATTTGTAGATGGAGAGCTCTGATTTGTTTGTGTATGAAAGTAATAGTGTTTTGTCAAAGAACCCATATGATTTGTGGTGTGTACAGAATTAAGTAGCAAACTCTTTTAAGATTGTTTGGTGAAGAAAGCCAAACAAAAGAGACATATGTTTTGTTAGAAATTTTATATATAATTATTCATTTTAGCAGTTTACTAATTTTCTTTTTTAAATAATATCATTAGATTGACAAAACTTAAAATGACAATAATAACTAATAAAAGTCATTGATACTAAAATGTATCATAAAGTATCAGTTTCATTGGGGTGATTATTTTACTGATATTACTAACTCGTGATACTATAGTAATATTAATTATTGACACTATAGTGTTATAAAATCTGTAATACTATAGTAATAGTAATTCCTGACACCACATTCAAGTGTCAGTATTTTTCTGACTCCCAGATCACTCACACTATTAATAAGTGTCACTAAAAGTAATTAGTGACACTATTTTAGTATCACTAAAGGCCATTTTTCTAGTAGTGAAGTGGTGCAGACTATTAATTTTATAATTATAATCTATAAAATTTAATTTTGAATCGTGGTGCAGAGTTATAGGCTATATAAATTTGAGTAGTCATATCAATTCTACTACTGTAATTTATAAAATCTGAAAATTGTGTCGTTGTGTCATGTGTACAAGTTACTAATAATCATGTCATGTGTGCAATATATCAAGAATAGTTGTGTCACATGCAATAAGTCAATAATAGTAGTAAACACCTGCAGACAAAGATAATGCAATTTATAATTTTATATAGTAAAAATTGTGAGTAAGTGAGCAACCGAGCATTGTCTGTGTGCATTTATGCTTGTTAACTTTTGACTTGTGTTATTGTGCAATTAAAATGTCAAATTATAAATTAGAATTCAATATTTTTTTCATTTCTTTGTTAAACTATCTATCAAATTCAAAACTTTTTCATTATGGCGTATGGTTGTAGGCCCGTGGCTCGTGCCTAATGCTGAGACCGACAATGCAATTTTCTTTATTTTTTTTTTCTGAAATTTGTTCATTTGAATCATTTATTTTAAGTTTTAACTTTTTAATTTTTTTTTTCCTACCATGTGGCTAAGTCTGCTTCACTAAATGTAAAGTTATCAACTACCCCTACCTATAACCTACTGAGCTACTCTCACTCTCCCACCTACCAAAATGATTAAATTATTTTTTGTCTTTTTACTACTAACTAATAACTGTATGATGTGAGGGTAAAATCATTCCTCACCTTTTGAGTGAAGGTCAGTCTGATTTCTCGCCTCCAGTGTGAAGACAGACATCCCTCGAATATTTGTGAGGGTTGAAATCTGGACAGTACTCCATACGAATTAATGTAAACTAGTCCTAGGCATAGTCTGATTTGTAAATATCAGTTATAGTCTCATAATATATGAGTTGTAATCCTGAGCAATAGTCTCAAAGGTCAAAAAAAATAAATAAATAATTGTATGATGTCTATATATACATACCAATTGTCCAACATACTAGTCTGCTTCACAAACTTATAAATTGTATCCTGTGAATATCATAAGAGTATAGAGTTCTTCTTTTTATCGAACATTTTTAATATTCTAAAATCACCGTGAATCCTTAAGAACACAATGAGAATGCAGAAGAACCGCAACATGTTCAAGAACACGGTGTTGATGCAGTAGGGCCTCAACAAAACAACAACAATATAAGGCTAAATTAGTTAAAAAAACGTTATCTAAATGAACTTTTTCAAAATTTTAAATACAATAAGGGAGGAAATAATAGAAAATAGTTTGCATCGTCCTTACAAATAGATGATCTTCGAGTGTAACTATTGTCATCGAGAAGTTATCTATTCAATTAACCATGGCACAAGGGGTTTACGTCAACACATATCTTTAGTCGGTCAATGTTCAAGACAAAATTAACCTCACTTGTTTGTCAGTATGTCCGTATCTATAGTTGTGATTTTTCGTAATTGATATTTTGTAGTTGTCTCATTGTGACTTGTGATTTGTTACAATCGATACCTTATAGTTGTGACTTCTTGCTATCGTTACTCTAAGATTGTAATTGTTATTTTTATTAATCTTTAATTTATTACTATAATCTATGATATTTAGGCTTATGTATTGTTGTATTATAATTAGTTATTGAAATTAGATAATATAGTTGTGTAATTGTGTTAATGTCTTAAATCTTAATGATATGTTAATTATTCTCTTAATAAAATTTTATTATTATTAGTATTTATAAATTTGTAATTGTTTATAGATTGATGATCTTGAAGAAATGGCATGTGGATTTTTCCAAGTACGCTTTAAAAAAAATAGGGGGTTTTTTTAGGCACAACCCAAGGCATGGCCCGAGCACGGCACTCAAGGACTCAGGCCTTGGGCTGTGTTGGGCTTAAGGGAATAAAGTTTAGGCATGGCGCGACACTGCCCACCTATTTTATAGGTAGTGCCTTGTCGCCCATGGGCCTTTGTGGGCTTTATTTTCATGCTAGTTGGCCACTTTTATTTCCAACAAAATTCCCTCCATAAGGAGGTCTTTTAAATACTGTCCCATGAAAAAGGAAAAGCAAAAGCAAAGATAGTGCATAATACGTTAAGAGGTTACAAGATTATTTATTTTTGGGTGTTTTACATGTATAAATATTATGTACCTTGTGGACAATGTATAATGTTCCTTAATTTGATGAATACTGTAATATGATATCATGTAATAAATAGTAACACATCTTTTACTAAATGATCAATAGTATAAAACCTAATTAACATTGTCATTAACTCAATTCAATTCATCTTAACAAAACAACATAATATCAAAATGTAAAAGATGTGTTACAAATTTCAAGTAAAAAATCTTTGTATTGAAGAATTAGCAGTTGAGTGCTTATTCAGTGTCTCCAGACTAAAGCAGAATTGGTCTAAAACATTATAGGACATTAGATTGAATAAATAATATCGACTTTTGAAATGAAGGTGTTAACTGCATTTTTTTCTTATACTATCTCCAAAATCTATCATGTTAGCCAATGTTCAAGACAAGATTTTGTCACTACCGCTAAGGCACAACCATAATACTTCCTTCACTTGATCATTCCTAAAACCATGAGTGGTAGTCTAGGAGCAACCTAACAAGACTCATGAATGGGAAGTGCACTTCTAGCTTCATAATCTGTCTCTATACCCATAAACCCGAAGATTCCTCAGATAATAAATATTTCCACTTAGAGTGGCATGGATTTTAAGTTTTTAACCCCAACTAGATTAATATATCATAATAGAATATGAAAGTGTAACTGTCAAAGGTTTGAAAAGACAGTGTCTCCTTTTCAACTTGCAAGCATTTCACATCAATGTAGGGGTGGGCAAACGGTTCGGTTTTTACCGAACCGAACCGAAATATTCGGTTTGGTTCGGTTCGGTTTCAGAAGTAAAAACCGAACGGTTTGAAAATTTTAGAACCGATCAGTTTGTATTCGGTTCGGATTAAAACTGAACCGAACCAATAAACCGATCGGTTCGATCGAATATAATAAAAAAAAATTAATTTAAAATATAAAATCTAAATTCTAAAATCTAAAATCAAAATCTTAAATTATTAACCTAATTTCCTGAACTGAATTGAACCGAACTGAACCGAATTTTAAAACCAAACCGAATTATTTTGGTTCGATTCGGTTTGAATTCTTAAAAACCAATCGGTTTCGGTTCGGATACCAAACCGAACCGAACCGGAAAATGCCCACCCATACATCAATGCATACAATAAGGAATCCCATAGCCAATAAAAGTAGCTAGTAGACAACAGCCAAGTAGCTTAATCATATGTCTAAAAGAAATAACACCAACCTTACCACTTTCTTCATTATGAATCTAACCTTATTGTTGCCTTCGCACCAGCTGCTCTATATTAATGTTATCAAATTAATTAATGACCTTGAAAATCATAAATAATTTGTCAATAGAAACGAAAAGGACCCTATTTCAATTAGATAACATCACAGAGAATTAAAGAAAAAAAAAGTAAAATACTATCCATCTGCTAATGAAGAGCTAATATACAAATAAGATTCAAGATATTTGATCTATAAATAAGACATTATGTTATTATTTAGACCAAATTTAATTAGATATAGTGCCAAACTTTAATAATTTAAACTCACCTAATTTTATTGTCTAACTTAAAGATAGTAGCTGCAATAACTCGAAGATAGTAGCAACAACTTAAAGATTGGCAGCACAAGAGCAAATTTGAAGAAGATCGGCAGCAGCAACTTAAAGTTGATGATATAGTGCTAAACTTTAATAATTCAAACTCATTAAGTATTCCGTTTGGAAACCTTGATCATCTCATCCCTCCACCACCAACCCAATGCCACCAAATAGGCTAGAAAAACTGAAGAATTCAGCGAAACTCTCATCAGTATTCCTGAGATTGAACCAAATTGTATAGGCCCTTCTGTAGTAGGAAGTATGTCCCACCACCTGGACCACCAGCATCACTTTTTCTAAGAATTAATCAGCACCTACATAAACATAGAGCTTTCAATCAATTACCAAACTAAGTGTACACCTTCTATTCAAGCACGTTAATCACAAAATACAACAAATAAAATCTATCCTGAAACTAACTATTTGGAGGATAAATCAAAGTAACATTGAGCCAACTATTATGATCAAATAGTTATAAAGTGAGCTCAAATAGAACACTTCGACCAGATGGGTAGATCATTTGGAGCAGATTAGCTCGACCAGGTGAGTAGATCATCTAGAGGAGATTATCTCAACTAGGTGGCAGATCATCTTGAGTATATTATCTTGACCAGGTGATTGCTTGGTAACTTTGAGTAAAGCACTTCAATCAGGGGTAATTTTAATTATCTCGACCAAATATATATAATAAATTATAATTATTATACTCATTATTATGACAGTTATTATGATAAATGTTATTGTAGTTCTTATTTATCATTATAGTGATCATTATTATGTTTATTATAGTGCTCAGTAGTATATCAATTATTATAATCATGAGGGTTATGATAATTATGATTATTTATTTCGATAGTTATAATTATTTTAGGGCATCTCTTCCATAGCATCTGATGCTGTCTTACTCTTAGAAAATAAATCATTTTCTTGTTCATTCTATTGGAAAAAATTTCAATGTGAAGGTAATATGGATTAAACCATTAGGAGTATGACATAAGTTTACCTATAAGAGATCCAATTACTAACTTATGTATCAAAGGGTCCTCGCTGGAAAAACTTCCAGCATCTCTGATTGTCTTCTATAATTTCAGGTAATTGACGACAATCTGTTAATAGTTACAAGCGTCCTTTGTGATTGACAAGACACTGCCCCAAAAAACAAATATAATGATGATACTGAAGTCAGGAGATCTGCTCGAGATAAAGACGACCATATTTTCGGCATCAACATTTGGCGTCCTTTGTGGGGAACAGTACAAACAGCCAATGTCTTTTCTTTATCAATTTTTTGTCTAATAAAAGCAAGGGCGCAATATTATCATGCACAAATGGATGACCTCGCTCAAGTAAGGAAGGCCATCAAGGCTAGATATGTTATTTGTAAAGGTTTTGACTTACTTATCAAGTGCAATTGTTCTTTAACCTCAATTTTATATTTACCTTTCAGATCTATTTATTGGCTTAAGATATTTGTTAGATCAATTTTGATTCTTCATCATTAGCCATTTTCTAGTACAAAAATTATATGTTACCAAATATATAATTTAGTTATGTAATATCATAGCTGCATTATTACAATTCTAAAATGTTATGCTTTATTCTATATTTAAATATCAATATTCTTAGCAATAACAAATGATGCTACGGACCTTTAGCAGATGGCATTTATCACATAGATAAATGAATATATTATTGATAATAATAGAGCATAAGAATGCTTATTTTTTTTAAAAAAGGCATAAATAAATTACTAAAAGCATCCGTTACAAAGGGATAGAAGGTCTAATATTACGTTTCATTTTATGAGCAATTTTCTAGGAAGTTTATAAGCTGCTTGTTTAAATTAAGTCGAGCAGGTAATTAATATAAAAATATATATTTTAAGGGAAATAAGAAAGGCTTAAAGTCTCAAAGTCTGCTCAATGTGAGATAAGAGTCAGAAATTTGCCTGGGTATACTCGATTAGACGAAAGACAAGCTGATAACTAGTTTCGAAAATACTTTAAAGCAAATAGAAAGCCAAAATTCATTTGAGCAGAATAAAACTCTAAATTTATTCTATGGCAGACAAAAAGACTTTGAAGCCTCAAAGCCTCCACAAAGTGAGATAAAAGTCAAAGTTTACTTAAGTTTGTAGTTGATTATGAAGAGCATGCTAAGACTAGAAATCTCAAAGCCAGCTTGAAGCAAGATAAAGAGCCAAATTCAGATAAAATAGGCTCAGGAAAATTAAGCTTTAGGAATATACTAAGGCTAAAAGTCTCATAGTCTACTCGATGCGAGATGAAGAGCCAAATTTAGCTATAATAGGCTCAAGAAAATTAAGTTCTACATATATATTAAGGCTAAAAATCTCAAAGCCGACATAAGGCGAGACGAAGAGCCAAATTTGGCCAGAATGGGCGAGCAACTTAAGCTATAATAAAATGCATGAAGTCTCAAGGCCTAATCAAAGTGAGACAAGAGTAAAAAATTTTTACTAAAGCTTGATTAATTCGAGCAAAAAATTGATAGACTTGAAAATTTTTTTTAAGCTAAATACAAAAACTGAAGTCTCAAAGCTTGCTCAAGGTAAGACAAAAAGTCAAAATTTACAAAAATTAATCCGAGCAGATTTAAGCTCTTAAAAATATTTTTTATGGAAAATAAAAAGACTTAAAGTCTCAAAGTCTATTAAAGGTGAGACAAGAGTCATAAATTTACCAGCAAAAGCTCGACCAAATGCAGCCGAGCAAAGAATCAGTCTCGAAAATACTTTTAGGCAAACATAAAGACTTGAAGTACACAAAGCCTGCTCGAGGCAATCAAATTAAATTAAGCAGACGATCAATTTTGAATAAATTCTAAAGTAAATAAAAGAATTTAAGTCTTAAAACCTCCTCGAGGTAAGACAAAGTCAAAGCTTCCTGCTCTTGCCCAACTAAGATTAAGTGAGTAAGGATTATATGAGTTAAAGTTGTTTTGGTAAAGACTTTAAGTCTCAAAACCTACTCTATATGATTACGCGAGCAGGAAAATAATATAAGACATGTAAAGGTCTTATCTATGATGATGTTAATTCAAAAAGCCTGAACTAATCTATGAAAGTCACCTTGAGGTCACTTTAAACTTTATATAGTTTATAGTCCTGATTCATTGAAACTCTCAACACTAGAGACTAGGAGATTGGTGTTTGGAGAATAAATCAGAATGACCTTAAGCAGACTATTATGACTAGATGGTTATAGGGTGAGCTCAAATAGAACACTTCAACCAGGTAAGTAGATCATCTGGCGTAGATTATCTCGACCAGGTAAGCAGATCATCTTGAACAGATTATCTTGACGGAGTGATTGCCTGGTAACTTTGAGCAGAATACTTTAACCAAGGGGTAATTCTAATTACCTCAACCAGATATGTACAATAAAAGATAATTATTATGGTTATTATTGTGATAGTTATAATGATAAATGTTATTATGGTTCTTATTTATCATTATGGTGATCATTATTATATTTATTATGGTACTCATTAGTACATCAATTATTCTAATCATGGGTGCTATGATAATTATGATTATTTATTTGGATAGTTATAATTATTTTGGAGGATCTTTTCCATGGCATCTGATACTTTCAACTAGAAGGCAATATGAATTAAGCTACTAGGAGCGTGGTATAAGTTTACCCATAAGGGACCCGATTACTAACTAGAGAGTCGAAGAATCCTCACCGGAAAAACTTCCAGCACCTTTGACCATCTTCTGTGATTTCAGGTAATTGACAACAATTTGCTAACAGTTACAAGTGTCCTTAGTGATTGGCAAGCTGCTTCCCAAAAAAATAAATATAATGATGATGCTGAAGTTAGGAGATCTACTCGAGATAAAGGCGACCAGATTTTCGGAATCAACACTAGCTTTGAAACAATCTAAAACCAATGTGTAATAACCTCTACTTAAAAGTTAAATTTTCTGCAAAAAATCGTTGTGCTGTTAATTTTTTTATAGCTTTGCTAAAAGTAGAGAACCCATTTGATGAGATAATAGAGATATATAATAAATTAATTATTATGATTAATTTTTTTGAAGTACTAATGTTCAAGAAAATTGAAACATTGGACTTAAGAAGCCACAATTGAATAGTAAGAATATCCACATAAAAATATTTGAGTAAAAAACAAAAAAATAGAAAGCAATTGATGATATGAAGCAGATAAAGAGAGTATAGAGAAGATACCTCATAGGTTTTAGAAACTTACTTCTACTTAGCTTCAGCATCTTTTTTTTTTTATTCAGGTTCTTATTAGGATGCCACTTCCTATAAGCCTTTTTAAGTAATCACTTTTAGCATTCCTATCAAAACCCAATATCATATAATAATCAACTCCCTTATTTTTGTTCTTCATTTTCACTTTATCTTCTTATTCTACTTACAACTTACAAAAATGCTTCAACTTTCTTTGACTTGTGTGTGGGTATTCAGCTTTTGCTCTGATGCGCTATAGTTATAACAATGGGGATATGGATATGATTACTATTTTGAAAAGTTTTTTTTGATAAATTTAGAATCCTGTCGAAGGTTCCATAAATCACAATAGCTCGAAGAAGATCGACAGTAACTTGAAGATCTGCAGTAGTAGTAGTTCAAAGTCGATAGCAACGGCACCTTGAAGATCTATAGTAGTGGCTCAAACAGTTCAAAGAAGATCTACAGTAACAGCAGTTCAAAGAATATCTGTAGGAGCAGTAGCTCAAAGATTGGAGACAGCAACTCAAAGACTAGCAATAGTAGCTTGTGCTTGAAGAAGACCGATAACAGAAGCTCGAAGACAGTAATAGTAGAAACAGAGAAAGTAGCAGCAGTAGCTCAAGCTTGAACTCTAAAATCTAAATTAAGAAGACTTTGGTGGTAGCTCGAAGTTGCAGAAGGTATCAGGCTAACAACAGCAACCGTTAAGCTGAAAAACAAAGGGAAATGAGAATAACTAGCAAGCTGGGGCGCAGGGATGAAGATGAAGTCAAAGAGTAAAAGCAGAGGACCAAATTTTTTTATTGGCAACTGTTTAAGGAATAAATCAAAGTGACCTCATGTAAACCACTATGACCGGATGGCTGGTGAGCTCAAGCTGAGCACCTCGATCAGGTGGTTGTCTACTTAACTCAAGCAAATCATCTCAACCAAGAGTTTATCTGGTGATCTCGATCTGATTTGTTATCTGAAGAGCTCGAACAAAGCACCTTAACTATGTGGTTATCTGGTAGTCTTAAGTAGATAACTTCTACTAAGAGATATATTTTGTTATCTCGAGCATATAACCTTAACTAAGAGGTAAGTTTGGTTATCTCAAGCATATAAGCTCGCTACGAGTTAATTTCGATTACCTCAACCAAATTGGTTTATAGGAGACATTTGACCAAGAAGTAAGACTCAATCAAAACAAACTTTATTCTAGCAGTTATTCTATTTTCAACCAGATACTATTTAAATTCTCCTGAGAGATACTCACCACCTTGATCGGATCAAAGTTTCTTTATGTTCTTACCTAATTGTTTTTCTATTTCAGCCCTATGTTTTTTGAATTTTTTAAGAGCTTTCGAATTATGACGCATTAGATAAATATAACCGTATCTTGAATAATCATTAGTGAAAGTGGTGAAATACTCATAACCACCTCGAGCTTGTATATTGATTGGTTTATATATATCTGTATGTATCAATTTAAGTGGTACGGTTTCACGTATTCCATTGGCTAAAAAAGGTCTTTTGGTCATTTTCTTTCTAAACAAGATTCACAGAGTAGCAATGATTCATTTTCCAATGGACCTAGAAGCCCATATTTAATCATTTTCTATATCATACTTAGGTTTACATGACACAAGTGCAAATGCCAGAGGTGACATTAGTTGGAAGAAATCTTTCTTTTCTTAAATAAATGCATATGATCATTATTTTTAATTACTGTGTCATGCATAGAATGGATCAAAAGACTTATATGATACAAATTATCTCCAATGTACCAAAAATAGAAATAGAGCAACTAAAGTTTACAGTATACCCTTGTTTTGATAAAGAAGCCATCAAAATTAAATTCCTCTTAATGTCTCAAAATAAAGACAATTATTCAAAACTAGAGTCTCGTTATTAAAAGATGATAAAAAAAAATCCAATTTTCTCTGTTGACATGAACTGGCGCGTCCCTAACTGCAGCTTGACGCTTTCTTTACTTAGTTTCCTGGTTTCCTGAAACCAAAAAAGTGAATTACAAATATGATTAGTTGATTCAGAATTCAAAACCCAAGTGCCAATAGGATTTTGAACTAAACAGGTCTCTATGACTAAAGGATTTCCCATACCTAATTTTATAATCTTAGGGAAATCTTTTTTCCAATAACCTTTCTGTCCACACTTGAAGCACTTGCCTTTCAGCTTCCCATCTTTCTTAGTAGACGGTTTCTTATTCCTAGCTTTCTTCTTTTTATCTTTGCCTTTTGGCTTAGACTTAGAAGAAGTACTTTTTCAGTAAGGTTAATTCTTCCTTCAGATTTTTCAGCGAGATAAATCACTTCAACTGAATGAAGTTTGTTCATTAATTTTGTTAAGGTCATGTTTCTTCTATTCATGTTATAATTGACCTTAAACTCCATAAATATTTTATATAGAGATTCTAGCACACACTGAATCTCAGCCTCATTCAAATAGTCCATCATTTTCAAGACATGATCACGAACTCTTGTGCCCTTTCCATCTTGGAGTTCATAACACCTTTCAGCTTCACTTGCCTCATAGAACGAGTACTTTACCCAAACATCTATTGAAGACTTTCTATAATTTCAGTTGCTGTCTCCATATTCTGATGTTTGGTCTGCAGAATATTAGAAATCAAGGCTGATATGTAGCTTTTTGTCATTTCTCATAAAGTCTCCTCTGATTTATACTAGCGTCCTCTACTGGTTCAGGAGAGCATGGCTGGGTTAAGACATATTTTTAATTTTTAGCTATCAAGACTATAAATAGATTTTGTTTACAATCTATATAGTTCTCGCTAGTGAGTTTGTTTTGACTCAAAATAATAGTAAGTAGGCTTAGGGAATACATTTTCTAAAAAAAACATATATGTATAAATACATTGAAACAAGTAATATTCACAATAAAAAACCTAAAATGCAAAAAATCATAAATGCATTTTATTTTATTGTAATGATAATCTAGTACTGCTTTGGCAAGTTATTCGTTAGAGAAGTCATGCCTCTACTTACTAGACCCAATTAGCTATTAGATTATTTACTTTCATGTCGAACATAATAAATAATTATCATTAATTTTTAGGACCAAAATTTGTTAATAGAGCTTCATTGGGAAGGTTAATAACAAATTTTTTTAAGTGGATAACCATTGTTTCAATCTACGTATCATTCAAATTATACAGCCACTGTTAGGGTGATCAATGATTTCATGTTGATAGTTTTTGTTACTTCATGCCATAAAACATTATTCTTCTTTTCTTGATTTTTATTCTTTTCTTTATTTCTATGCTATTTATAATAAAATAGTATTTACATGAACTCCTATACCATTAATGGCTTACAAAATAATCTAAGAGCAATAAAGTAAAATAATCAATAAAGAAACATGATGAAAATTGATCCCTCTCTTGCCAAAAATTCAAAAATTAATACAAAAAAAATCTAACCATGAATTGAGATAGCCATTAGCATGCTCATTAAATATGTTAATTACATAATAAAATATATAAAATTAGTGCCACTCATCTAATATGTATAATACAAGAAATTGATTTCATATAGTAATTATATATATTAATTAATATGAGATCGCTCTGATACCAATTGTAGGTTTTAAAATTATTTCGCAGTGTAAATAATAGGATTTTTTGTTCATACAATATATAAAATAGTTATAACTTAGAAATTGTACCTTTTCTTTTTCATTGTAGTAATTAAGGCTCCCAAGTCAAGATCTATCACCACCTCCCCTACTAGATCATGATCTATCACTAATGATCTTCTAGGTTCTGACTCAAGTTTAATTTGCATTTGATGTGTGAGCTCCTTTATAACCACTAAAAGCAACTAGCAATAAAATATTTTTCTCTCAAAGTCAGAGAGAAAAATTCTCTTTTTTTTTTATCTATATATTATGGCTTCTTTTTTCTTTTATGGATAAAAAAAAGTTATATTAGAGTGATAGAAAATCCAAGGCTCCTTATTTATCTTCTTTTTTAATTCTATTAAATCAAAATAATTGATTTAAATTAAAATAAGATAAAAACTCAAAAACTTTTGGCGTTACATTTGTTATAGTCAGAAGAGATCACCTTATAAAATAACACAAGGTCCCTTTTACACAAGTATATTAATTAGAGCTTCCCACCAAATAATATATTTAGGCTTTTAACCCAAATAGATAGTTATCTTGCTTATTAATCCAGTGGTGGTGCAGTCAATTAAATGAGCTAACCTATAGATCATATGGGTACATACAATAGTGGTTATAATAATTAGACATATAATTAAACTAGCTCAATTATTTAATTTTAAATCTACTCCACTATAAATTAAAACTGACTTCTATAATTGTATGCTATCTAGGATAGTGTTCTCGAATAATAATTCGACCCATGCCATAATAATTTCTTTATTGAACAATCTTTTATACCACATCGCTAATTAAATTGATATTTCAATTGTCTAATCAATTTAATTACATCTTGATCATTGATACTTACTGGCTTTTTCCAATGTTCATTTTCAACATACTAATTATGTTGACACACTTTGACCAAAGAATTCTATGATCAAGTAATGAAAACCCATCAAGAGATGTGTTTTACAAATTATAAATTGTTTATCTGTAATGTCATTACTTATAATTGCTCCCACCAAGATACCGAGTAATCTTGGCTACAAATATATATCGTGCCCATTGGTAACTCAAATGGAATAACAATCATAAACATCAAACTATAATTAACTCAAGATTGAGATTGTATTAAAATCAATGCCTATGAGATTTAATAAGTTTGGCAATTATTCTAAGTTTAATTAATTCTCATATGTGATCTATGAGACGACCCGCCCCATTCCCAAAGGCGACCTATCTTAAGAAACTGAACTCAAACATTAAAATCATCATATTAATAAGAATTCTACCAAAATTTTGGTAGAACTTCCCCTAAACATATAACATTCCCAAACCTGCAATTATAACACAAACACTCCCAAATAATGTATTATACATCACACTACTTCAACCAGTCTCATCTAGTAACATATCCAATATTACACACGTTTCATAATTCTTATATCACATCCCTAGTATAACTCCAAAATATGATGATTATACATTAACCAAAAGAAAAATAATTATTCTATGTCCTTAGACAACCTCATGTGGCCAAAATAGGGTGATATATAATAAAATAGGGTGAGTATAAAACTCAGTGAGCTCAGTGAGTGGATAGTAGCTTTTGAAACATAAAATACTTGTAAAAATAAATGCATCGCTTGTGTAAATACTTTTATCAATTAATTATTTTAATGTAAAAATTCATTTCTTTTCAATCATATTCTGAACATAAATATAATTGGTACTGCTACAAAATCAAGAAAACCATCTCTTATTGAAATATCATCTCATGCTGAAATATCAAATACTAAGTAATACAAATATTCTTAAACAAATACCCAAGGGATAATCTAGTCATATCCGGACCTCAACGGACGGCAATGATGTACTATCTGGGTACCATTATGCCCGGAGCTACACGGATAGACGAGAGGACGTACCATCTCATGCTTATCAGCATAACTTATACCCGGATCTCAACGGACGTGCTATGATACGCTATCTGGGTACCATTATGCCCGGAGCTACACGGATAGACGAGAGGACGTACCATCTCATGCTTATCAGCATAACTCATACCCGGATCTCAACGGACGTGCTATGATGCGCTATCTGGCGATATCGTGTCCGGACCACCCGGTCTTATATCTCAATATCTGTCTGCATGCATATGCCCCCAAAGGGCGAAAGAGCCCAAACACACTGCGCAAAGCCTATATGTGTGTTCAGACGAGTCCCAAAGGCCTACTATCTCATCTCATCATATATGGAGGGAATGGGTATTTGCTTTAAACTTTAAATCATGATCGAAATCAATATACACTTAAAATCATGCTTGAAATCATTATATATACATTTTAAATCATGCTCAAGATCAATCGTATACTTTTTAAATCATACTCAAAATCAACATATATACACTTTAAATCATGCTTAAAATCCATATAAATACACTTTAATTCATGCTCGAACATTAATCATCTCTTTTACCAATTTAAAATCGATACGAAGCATAAATGAATAATTATAAATTAATAAAATATTTATGCGTAATAAACATTTATTTCGGAGAATCATTTAAATGGAAACAATTTAAAATACTTATTTCACGAACAAGCTTTACTATATTAAAATAATTTACGCAAATAATTTTAATATATTCCACTCACAGTGACAAACTCAGCTATCACCCAAGTCCGTAGGTAGATTTTCGTCCACAAATCCACCTATTTTAAACAAATGATATAATTATTTCCTATATTATAATTCGAACCAATCTCATAAAAATAACGCTTAAAGTAAATATTCGTTCAAATATTACAACTCTCAATTTTCCCGGCTTACTGTATTAATCCCGTATTCATAATTTACTAATAAAATCTGAAAATTATACGACCCTCAATTTCATAATTTACTAAATTATCCTCAATGTCATAAAATTACCAATTTATCCTCAATTCAGATTGCAAAAACATCCTCAAAGCTAGAAATTACGTAATTAGCCTGTGTACGTGAAATAACCAAAATGCCCCTACGGTCAACGTTGAACGAAATTCACCCAATGGCGGTGGGGAAGCTCGGAATAGACACTTCTCGTCGTGCAGCCGCGGCACTTTGGGGTGATCTGTTGGCGGCAAAACAGCCTTCTCGGTGCCAGTGACTGGTCGGGAATGAAAGATGATGAGGTGGGGAACCTTTTCCAGTTGGTGGCGCGGCCAAAGACGGCAGGAATCGGCTGTGATCG
Organism: Murraya koenigii; assembly: GCA_025617385.1. Lineage (NCBI taxonomy): Eukaryota > Viridiplantae > Streptophyta > Magnoliopsida > Sapindales > Rutaceae > Murraya > Murraya koenigii. The sequence goes on from CM046819.1 coordinate 15,513,601, forward strand.
TCCACGCAAACCCGTAGAAATTTCGAGCATTGCCGGCGGCCTTCCATGCGGTTTTTGGCAGCAAGGACGGGTGGGGGTAGATGGTCGGCTCACAAGCTTTCCTTTGATACCTTGCTCGGCCGGTGAGGTGGCCAGAAATGGAAGAAAATGTGGGTCAGGTTCGCGGGTTCGGGTCGGGTCAAATGGGTCAAACACTCTCTCTCTCGGTTTCAATCCGATTTCTTCACCCAGTTTCCCTCTTTTAAACACACCCATAAAATATCAACTAGACCCCCTCATGATTATCACATAGATCCCTCTTGTTTTATCACATAGACCCCCTCTTGATTTAATTATTTACATATATATATAATATACAATATAATCAAACTACATCAGTAAATTCATACATAATTAAGACAAATTATTTCATGAATTTACTATCATCTAAATATAAACAGAGCACCTAACTCTATTTATCAACTGTGAACTCAATTTATTTAATCATAAGATAATTTGTATTTATGTCTTCTGTAAATCCATATGATGATTACATAAATACATATAATATGATTAAATGGACCTTATCTAAAATATTTATGCAATTAAAATGTCTAAAAAATGTCTCATATATTTTATTACTCAGAAAATGTATTTATCATAAATAAATAAATTATATACTTTAAAGAGCATATAATCCCAATAGAATCCACTAGATGAGGGCGATTGGGACATGGATAATTTGTTAGATGATCTAAATGATAGTGATTATATACGAGATAGTGATGATGAGGAATCTGAGGATTCGGAGTCAGCTGGGTCCTTTGATGACGAAGAATAAATGAAGTTAAAGAACCAAGCCTTCAAGCTTGAGGTGTAAAGAACCTCCTTTCCACTTTTATTGTTATTTCTAATTTTTTTCTCCGTTATGTTTTGAAATTATCAGAGAGTGCTCTCACAAGGATCTTATAAAAAATTCAATGGCTTTGTTAACAACTATAATCTTGATTGGTAGCTGTGTTTGAAACTCGAATTAGTGGATTCAAGGCTGATAGCTTTAGTAGAAAGAATGGATTTGTAATATCTCATAGAGTGGAAGCAGTGGGTTTTTCACGAGAAATTTGGCTTCTCTGGAAGGAAGATTTAGCTATTGAGATTGTTTTTAATAATAGACAGTTTATCCACTTTTGGGTTTCAGATAATGTAGGGCTCATTTCTTCAATAACTACTATTTATGCTAGCCAGTAAGGAACTTGTTAACTAGACCTTAAGCAGCCCCCTATCTTTTGGCTGTGCAAGAAATTAGGTGGGAAATTAGGGGGTTAAAATAATAATAATTTAATTTTTACAGTTTATTAGCTGTTGGCTCTTGGATTCAATTAAAGGCTACGATTAAAAGTGTGAATAATACCTAAGATCTAAGAATCCTAACATACATACATACATATATATATATATTAATCATTTTAAGGTGCATGTGCCTTCATTTTTTTTTAATGTGGACATACTGTTAAATAATGTTATTAATAGAATCAATTTTTAATGTGTTATAAAACTGTATGGTTTAATAGCTTGTCTGCACTCTTCCCTCATTATCGTCATCACGTTCTCACTCTTCCCTCTTCCCAATAAAGATCTAAATAGCCTATACATCCGGACTAAGCGAGACACCCTACGTCCCACGAAAATAAATTTGTTGCTCTCAGTAGGTTTTATACATTCAACTTGCACACCCAAAATCTACTACAAATAATTTTTTTTTTAGGTAGTAGATATTGACACTAGCCACTTTAATGATGATACAAACATATTGAGACTTTTGGAAATGTTGTAATGTGAATTATTATTAGACTTTACACTTTTGTTGTAATCTTTTGTGTTATAAATTTTTACAATTATAGAAAATGAACGAATTTAATGAACTTAATGAATTGTAAATTATAATTATTCCTTAAAAAAATTATGCTCTTGCCATCAAATTCTATTTTTATATGTTTTACTAGTTTGTTTGCATTTAAGCTTGAAATAAATTTGCAATACTAAAAGACTAATTCAAAATTAATTACTATCTAATTGACAATTGAAAATTTTTTTCTAGACAACTAATCAAACATATTTTCAAATTTTTTTTTTTATATTTTCAGACAACCAACCAAATGCATTTTCACTGTTTTTATTTTCAAATATTTTTTTATATACAAGCTACCAATTTACCAAACACATTTTCATATTCACAAGAAATTAATCATTTTTATTTTATAAAACAAATGCAGAAATATAATTTGAAAAATAATACCAAATGCACTATTAAATCTCAGAGATCGCATAAGCTATAAAGATATAAGAGTTATTTGATTATGAAATTATTGAGTCTCTATGTATATGTGCATCAAATTATCTTGAAATTAAATTCCAACTAGAAAATTAATTAAAATTACAAAATACAATTATGATATGGAGAAAATAAGGCAGTTTCTAATAAAAAGAATCCTGCACTTTGTTAAAATGCGAGACGAGTTTGCAATATTGTAATTTTTCAACGTTGTACGACATTAAAATTCCATTTACAAAATTGTAAACTCGATCCATATTTTAATAACGAATGAGATTCTCTCATTGAAAATGTTTTTGTGGAAAAAGTTGTGGGCTCCTTGCGAGTGTATCAAGGACAATGTTAGTTTTCATATAGTGCCATCAATTTTTGCGTCCAATTCACATTCTCTTGAATTCATCAACTTGGCATTGATTCGTCTCCGTATATGTGTGTGTTGATTAATTCTTTGATTATCTATATATGTTTACATTATAGTAATGAAATTAACAAAAAAAAAATTGTATTTTTGATTAAGTCACTTACTTTTGCCAACTGAAATGTAATTGCTGCTTTAACTTATTTTAAAAAATGTTCTGATTGAAAAAAAGAATGTTGATAGATTATAACATTGCACTAGTATTAAAAGTATTTAAAAAAATGACATATAATGACAATTAACAATAATTTCATAATTTCATGGTTTATTTCATTCACAGCCATAGTTGATTATCTTTTCATTATATTAAATTATTCAAAGATTTCGCATTCTCTATCTATGAATTAAAAATAATTTTTTTGGTACAATTTAAATAATTTATATTATAAGTTTACTATTCCGAATTTGGTCCTTATAAATTGGATCAAATTTACCCCCAAGACCCAATTCTATTCCAAAACGCGAGATTATCAAATCAAGAAATTCAAGGAACTCACAAATTGAACAAGAACAGAAAAACTCAAAGACAAACACACAAGAATTAAGTGGCTCAACACTTGATGATTGAGCCTACATCCACTGAGAAAACAAGCTTCAAGCTTTCACTATATTGAATCAAAGGGTTACAAAGAGCTAGAAATAATTTCAGAGAATACAAGTAACCAGCTTTATCTCTCTACTTCTCTTTCAATTCTCTCGATTAGATCTCTCAAGAACACACCAGAACCAGCCTTTATAAAGTCCGTTTCTGGGTTTTTGTTAGCTGCAGCTGATTCCCTCCAAAATTAACAGCCGTAATTGCCAAGCTCACGTGACTCCCATGTGTGTGTTTAAGTGACACCAAAACAGCAGCGTCAACATGCCGTTTTAGTTATGAAAGTCATGTGTCTCACACGTGAAAACTTAATGGTTCTAGATAACATTAACACCAATGTCGGTTTTGGCTTCAGCAACGTAACAAAAGACAGTCCATACGAACATATTTCATCACAATGACACGTCGGTCAAGTGAGTTTGAGTTCAAATTCAGCACCTACTTTTTGTATCGTTGTCAATGATTTATTAAATACATGTATTTTGCTAAGAATTTTTATGTTGTGTTGTTTGATATACGTAATTTTTTTATTTTCTTATATATGTAGACATGCACACAAACAATAAAATTAAATTTATGAATTAACTTGAATTTCTCAAAAGTTCTAGGTCCACCCCAACTTGCGAGTGTAGAACTAGGAAGGTATGATCATCTACTAAAGAAAATGTTAATTTTGAGATAGTAGCATGAATTACTTGATCAATTTTAATTTGTGACAAATTCACATTCTCTTGAATTCAGCAACAATTGGCTTTAATTCGTCCATATGTGTGTGTGGATGAATTGTTTGATTATTTATATATATTTGCATTATAATAATGAAATTAATAATCAAGAAAATTTGCATTGTGTCTTAAGTCAATTTTACAAACCAAAGCGAAGGTTTTATTGCTCCATATCTGCAACGATATATATACAAGGCTAAAAACTATTAATTCGAACTGTGTGAACACAAAGAGGCATCCAAGGCTCCTTGGACAGCGCACCAGTGGTCCGAAATTAGCTGAGATAGACACTGCTTCAGAATCTTTTAAAAAAGGGATAAAGCCAACATTTCTTTCTCATTTGCAAAGTTGACGAGGATTGTCACTTTATTAATTGTCGCAAAGGCAGAAGATGATAATACAACGTTTTGCACAACCCTTCTTGTAATTATTAGTGATATTGGCACTTGGAGCATGTATACCCAAAGAAGATAAAACTTGGTCTAATTTACTCACTTAATTGGAAACACAGCATTTTATCAAAGCTTTATGTCTTTATCATTTTTAAAAGACATATTACCAGTATAGTACATTGTTGTTGTGCGGAAGCACAAGTTAAACAGATTACCAATCGACTAGTAATCGCGACTTTGTAGAAACTTAAATGCGATGTAAACAATTTCAAAGAAAATCGACACTAATAATTTACGTGATTCAACAGAAAGTTCTACATTCACGAAAGCAAAGACCCAAGATAATTTTACTAACAAACGAGAATTTACAAATCGGAAAAACTCACAAAACCTAATACCTCAATACACCCAAACGAATTCTCCTAACACTCAGTGCAAGCTTTCTTAACTTTCTCAATCGCTTCACTTGCAATCGCTTCTCAATCGTGGGACGCTTTAACAAATGAAGAACAATAGCTATTTATAGTGAATGCATTAGAAGACTATTTCACCAAACGCTTTAAAATCATCAAAGTTTGTTTGGTAATTACTTAATTTTTAGCCAAACTTTGAACAATTTGGCTTTGAATAATTTTGGCCAAACTTTGAACATGTACTTTGCCAAACTTTAAATAATTTGGCTTTGAACAATTTTGGCTAAACTTTGAATATGTGCTTTGATTTGAATTTTCAAACAATTCTCCACCTCGGTGAAGATTTATCCAAATTTGAGCCTACTACCAACGAACCATCATTCCCAAAGTCGATCGTGATCTCCGTGATCGCCTACGCACTCCAAAATTTGTGAATTAGCCAACCGTAGTTCAAAATATTACTGAACTTCCTATAAAATGATCCTCCAATCTCTACCTTTCTCACTGCATTAAAACTTTCAAGATATTGACCAAGTTTAGATAACGCTCAAACTCGATCGTCATTACCTCTGGTCAACATATCTACTGGATTCTCCGCAGTCTTGATTTTCCAAGAAGAATCTTCCCTCAAAATAATTTCCCGCACAAAGCTGAAATCGACGTCGATATACTTTGTACGCTGCATGATAAACTTGATTCTTCGCTAATCGAATAGCACTTGACCGTCACAATACAAGTTAACATGCTCCCGGATCAATCCCAAGTTTCCAAGCAAGCCTCAGAACCAAACAATTCTTTAATAGCCTCCGAATTGCCATATACTCTACCGTGCGATAAGGCAACTCAGAGATCGAGTAGTAGACTTTCAACTAATTGGCCCTCTAGCAAGAGTAAATACATATCCAAGAGTTGATCGTCGCTTGTCTATATCACGTGCATAATCGTAATCAACGTACCCAATCACACCTCGACCAAGTGTGTCATTTCGCTCACCAACATCAATCCGCTTTCAAATGTACCGTAGAATTCATTTCACAGCTTCACAATGTCTTTACAAGGATTATGCATATATCCTGCTCACCATACTAATTGCTTGTGAAATGTCGAGCCTTGTACAAACCATTGAATACATCAAGCTACCAACTCAGATTTGAATACTGAACTTGCAACATATATTCTTGTTCCTCATCCGTCAAGGAGATAGCTGTACGTAAAGCTTGAAATGAGAAGCCAACGAGGTACTTACGTGTTTTGTCTCGATCATTCATGCCAAACCGTTGTAATACCTTCTTCAAATATTGCTTCCGAGACAAGTCGACTTTACCACGAGCTCTATCTCTCAGATATCTCCATGCCAAGAATCTTCTTAGCTTCACCTAGATCTTTCATCTCAAATTATCGATCGAGTCGAGTTTTCAACTTCTCAATCTCATCTTTATTCTTAGATGCTATTAGCATATCATCGACATACAAGAGTAAATATATGAAAGATCCTTCTAGAAGCTTATGAAAATACACACAATGATCAAATTTATTTCTCATGTACCTTTACCATTTCATAAACCGATCAAATCGCTTATACCATCGCCTCGAGATTGCTTTCAATCCATAAAGTGACTTTGTCAGCTTAGCAAACCCAATTTTCTTTTCCAAAGAACTCTAAATTCATTTGATCGAGTCATGTAGATTTCCTCTTCCAAATCACCATGTAAGAACGCAATTTTCACATCAAGTTGAACTAGCTCAAGATCATATTACGCAATAATGGCTAGCAAAATCCGAATAGATGAATGTTTCACAACTAAAGAAAATACCTCATTGTAGTCTATTCTTTCTTTTTGAGCGTAACCCTTCGCTACCAATCTAGCATTGTATCGAATTTTATCCTTACGAGGAAATCCGTCTTTTTTTGCATATACCCATTTGCACCCAATTGCCTTTTTGTCTTTGGGCAGTGTAACTAACTCCCAAGTTCCATTTTTTTGAAGAGACTGCATTTTTTCATACATTGCTTGCTTCTACTGTACATTTTCAGGGCTACTTACTGCTTCTCTGTAAGTGAAAGGAACATCACCATCTACAATTGGAAATGCATAGGCCACCATATCAACAAAGCGAGCAGGTCTACGAATCTCTCTTCCTCGCCTTCTATATGCAATTGAATATTGTTGCTATAAAGGTACCTAACTCAGAACCTCTTCTTCATCTTCGGTCGATTTAGAATCATCTACCTCTTCAACACTAGCTGGATCATCTTTAACCTTTTCAAGCTCCACCTATTGCGGAGTACTATTTGTGTTGTCATCTTTTTGTGAATCCTTTTGTTTTAACATGACTAATTCATCAAAAGTCATATCTCTGCAGAAAATGATCTTCTTCGTATCTGGACACCATAAACGGTATTCTTTTACTCCACCAATTATACCCATGAATAATGTTTTCTTCGCTCTTGGGTCTAACTTAGATTTCTTTACATGATAATAAGCAGTGGAACCAAAGACATGTAAAGTATCATAATCGTGAGTAGGTTTACCATCCACATTTCCATGGGTGTTTTGCCCTCAATCGCAACTCGATGGCAAATGATTAATCGATTGCACGACATATACAATGACCTCAAATTTCAAAATTTCTTACCCAATGCAAAGATTAGACAACATACAATCGAACTTTCTCTAGTATAGTTCGGCTCATACTGCTCGCCACCCCATTCTCGTCATGCGGTGTACCTCGAACAATGAAGTGTCGAATAATGCCCTCATCTCTCAGATACTTGTAAAATAGATCATTCTTGTACTCACCACCATTATCCGAGCTAAGTCTTTAAACCTTTCGACCACTCCGAGTCTCGACCATCTTCTTCCATTTCGTAAATATACTCAAAACTTCATTTTTGTTCTTCATCAATACACCTATACTTTTCTTGAATAATCATCAACAAAGTAATAAAATAGTGCATACCTCCCAAAGAAGCTACTTCGGTAGTCCCCACATATCATCGCGAACATAGTTCGTAATCCCTTTGTATCACTGAATCGTCGAACCAAACTTTACTCTTGTTTGCTTGCCTGTAACACAATGTTCACAAAATTCCAATTTGCAAGAATTTGCACCTTTCAATAAGCCTTGCTTAACTTGACCCAAATGCATATGCCACAACTTGGTTGCCTCTGAATCTGCATCCTTTCTGAAATTGTTGATGCCGATCCAATAACTCAGATTCCCTTCGAAATAGACAAGTTATTCCTTCTGTGCCTTTCATCATCGCTGCAGCACCACCTATTACCTTCAAGAATCCATCTCTCATAGTGATCAGTAAGCCCTTTCGATTCTAGTGACTTCTAATGAAATGAGATTTTTCTTTAAACTTGATACATAGCGTAACTTCATCAAGACTTGATCGAGCCATCACGATTCTTCAATCGATCGAACATATTCCCATGGTTTTACAAGCATTGTCATTGCCCATAAAACAACTCCACCATCTAGCTCCTCGAGCTAGAAAACCGAGCTTTATTAGAACACATACGATAAGTACAAACCGAATCCAAAATCCACTCATCCGATTGACATGTCAACGCCATGCCAACCGCACTAAATTTTGACTCCTCATCATGCTCACCACACATGCATCGTAAATAGCCTTGCCCTTTGTAACTTACGACAATTCTTTTTCCAATGCTCTTTCTCGCGACAAAAGGCACATTCATCTTTGGCAGCCTACCTTTAGACTTGCCCCTTTTCCGTGTTCATGGCTATGAACGACCTTCACGCCAATACTTCAGAATCGTATCTCTATGATCCTTTTATCTTTCTTTCCGGTCTCAAGATTATACAAGCTGCACTACATACAAAGATCAAATGTGACAATCGTTCTTCCCATGAAGCAAAGTGGTAGTGAGATGGTCATATTCATCGTGAAGTGAATTCAACAAAGAATAATGCCTTATCTTCATCTTTAAATTTCTCATCCAAATTTAGCAAATCCGCTAATATTTTATCGAATGAGTTCACATGGTCATTCATCAACATATCAGTGCATACGTGAATCGATAGAGTTTCTTTTCATATAAAGCTCTGCTTTCAAGGCTTTTCTTCATATATTTTCTTCCAATGTCTTCCACAAATTCTTTCATCGATGTCTCCCTCATGACAGAAGTATTTCCGATCTTTAGCCGTACATAGCTGAATAAGTACCACATGCCTGCTCTATTGATTTTTGTCCACCTTGTCATCCATCTTTTCGTGCTTTTCCTCTAGAAGCGAGATCGAACTCTTATCGACATAAGACATCCAACACCTCACATCGCCACATACCAAAATTATTTGTACCATCGAATTTCTCCACTTCAAACTCATGACATTAGTCATAGTAGTCCTCACTGATGAAGATGATGACGACGCTCCGCCATCCTTCTCAACCTCAAATAATCAATGCCTTCAACAACTATTCAGACTTGAAAAATAGCCTCTATGATGTTTATTTCATGTGAATAAATGCACCGTGAAAGTTTCCAAGAGAATCGGAGGGTCACAATAGTCCCACTTAAAACCCGCGACTCTTAGACTCTTATCGCCTTGTTGATGTAACTTTCCTAGACATGCAAAAATACACACTACTTACAATAGATCGCTCTCCAAGTACAAATGGTTGTATCTAGTATCGTGATCTATGAATAAGTACCAGTATATCACAAGTATGAACCTTCTACCGATACCAATTGTTATGCGAAGTCGCAGTTGAGCAGATTAGCAATAGATGGTAATCGTGACTTTTAGAAAACTTAAATGTAGCGTAAACAATTTCAAAGAAAATTGACATAATAATTTACGTGGTTCTGCAGTAAAGGCTACATCCACTGGCAAAGACCGAAAGATAATTTTACTAACAAATGAGAATTTACAAATTGGGAAAACTCACAAAACCCAATACCCCAATACACCCAAATGAATTCTCCTAAGACTCAAGTCGAAGCTCTCTCAACTCTCTCAATTGTTTCACTTGCAATCGCTTCCTCAATCGTGGGACGCCTTAACAAACGAAGTAACAATAACTATTTATATGAATGCATTAGAAGACTATTTCACCAAACCTTTAAAATCGTCAAAGTTTATTTGATGATCACTTAATTTTTAGCCAAACTTCGAACAATTTGGCTTGAACAATTTTGCCAAACTTTGAACATGTATTTCGCCAAACTTTCAATAATTTGCTTTGAACAATTTTGACCAAACTTCGAACATGCTTTGATTCGAATTTTCCAACAATTGTAACACTGATATCTTATACCCAGTAGTTCATCACAAAGTACAAATCAAGCTCTAGACCAGAAGATTTTGATGTTCCATGTATCTGCAAAGATACAAGTTGAAGCTCAGAAAATATTGTGACTATGTGAACGTGCACGCCAAGAGGTCAAGGGTCCCCCATATGTTTTATCTTAATAATTAAGAGCTTGATAGTACAAGATAACTATCTTTAAGAAATCCAATATTGGGAGGAACAAAAGACAATTCATTTGTAGAAGAAAATCCTTGTCGCAAAGCCATAACCACAAGTGGAAGCATCAAGCTAGTAGTATAATTAATCATGTCAAAACATCAAAATATGGATACAGCCCGTTTATTAATCATATTGACCTATTTAACATATTTAATATAAAAAAATTTAAAATTAATTTAAGAAAACACTATGTTAATATTATTCTTAAAACTAATTATAAATAAGTTAACATTGCATATATATGACATGAATAACTTTATAAGACAATATAAATATGACAAGAGTAATTAATTTAATGTTTAATATATATATCAGTTATTTTTCAAATAATAAAACCACATATTTATTGATATTCATATCATAAATGTGTAATTGTATTGAGCTGGTCTAACATGGATATGATATAATTATGTATCATAGTCTCTCGTGTCAATAATTGTCAACAAGAATATGAAAAAAATCATTCCAGATCTTGTCGTAACCTGCCACCTCTTGATAATACCCGCTGCCAACCACCATTCTTGTCATTATCAGTGATTTGTGTATTCGAGGTCCTGGAAATTTCTTGACAAAAATGGATGAAGTTAATCGTTCTCATTTGCAAACAATCTGAGGATTTCCATTTGCCGCTTTAATTTTTGCGAAGAAGACAAAACCACGTTCTGCACAACCCCTCTTGTAATGAATATTTATTAATGAAATTGTTTGTATTGAGTTCTTTTTTGTATAATGACAATCTGACGATTGCCATTTGCCGCTTTCATTTTTACGAAGAAGACAAAACCACGTTTTGCCCAACACCACGTTTTGCCCAACACCACGTTTTTCCCAACCCCTCTTTTAATGAATAATTATTAACGAAATTTTTTGTATTCGAGTTCTTTTTTGTATAAATAGAGGTGCATGTCAGTTAATTAGAAGCCATAAAAAAATTCAAAGATATATTTTTCATTATAATCACAGTAGATATATTACGTATGGCGGCTATTCCAGTTAATCTGCCCGTGTCTGTTCCGGTGAAGGTGTCTGGTTATCGCAAATCGACAGGTTTTTAATCAGATTAAGGCTTTATATATATATATATATACGTACTTATATAAATATGTATGACAATCTGTAGTTAGAAGGCAATCAGAATTCAGAACCAAGTGCCCTCGCAATTATATATGTAGCTTTCGTATATAAACACTCAAAATATATAAGAGAGGTACGAAGAGCTGCTGAGTGCTTATTTTTCATTAAATTGCAGGATGTATGGCGTCTGCGTCTGTTCCATTGAAGGCGTTTGTGTCTGTTCCATTGAAGGCGCCTGCGTCTGTTCCGATGAAGGCGTCTGCATCTGTTTCATTGAGGGCGTCTGCCTCTTCGCCGGTGAAGGCGTCTGCGGCATCTGTGTCTGAGCAGAGGAAGTTGTCTGGTCATACCAAATTGATAGGTTCTAAATCAGATTACGTTTTTATACGTTATGCAGGTCCTGATGAATTAAAGAGCTGCGATAGGATTGATGTTGGTTTGTTTGGTCGGAGTTGGGTTGCAAATATTTCTTGGTCCGTCGTATTTGCTCCCGGCATTAGAGAGGATACTTGGAGAGATTATCTAACTTCTCAATCTGCAAAAGAAAATTTTATGGACACCGGAGATTTGCTTGATGTTATTGCGTCTGGTTCTTCTAATGGACTTTTTTTCGCTGTTGATGAAAAAGGGTATCATCAGCGTGCTGTTCATGGCTTTAGAACTGTGGTTTCATTGAATGAATATTTGAAAACTAATGCTCGTGTGCAGTCTGGAGGTTCCCTCTTTTTGAAGATTGGTCTTATAAGTATAATGGACAGTGGATTCGATGTTGTTGCGGACAGTGATTTTACTTTTGACGGTCAAGTGTTTTGGAACTTGTATTCGAACTGAATAACATATGTGATGGGTATATTTTGTAATCTTATCTTGATATAATACTTAGATATGGTTGTATGTTAATGTATTGCGTACGCCTAGATAATAAGATAATACTAGCTAGCTGTTGCAAGGATCCATTTCTGTGCCTTTAAAAAATATTCAACTGTATTCTAATGAGCATAGCTCTTTGAGTTTAGTCTTTTAATAAATAAAGTGACACGACCTGTAATTTTATATTTAAAACTCATAACATAAAAAATTTAATGTTGGTTTTAAAATAATTTTACAGCAAAAATAATAGTATCGCTTCTCGTACAATATATATAATCATCATAATCTTGAAATTGTATTTTTACTTTTTCGTTGTAGTAATTAAGACTCTCAAATCACGATCTATCACTACATCTCCTCTAAATCTCGATTTTTCACCAATGATCTTCCAGATTATGACTCAAGTTTGATTTGCACTTGATGTGTGAGCATTTTTTTTATTACTGAAAGCAACTAGCAAGAAAATATTTTTCTCTCAAAGTCAAAAAAAAAATTTTCTTTTCCTTTTTTTTTTTATTTTGGCTTCTTTATCTTCATTTGTGGAGAAAAAGCTTTTTTATATTATAGTGGTAAAAAACCATAGGCTCCTTATTTATCTCCTTTTTCTTAATTCTATTAAATCAAAATAATTGATTTTAATTAAAATAAAATAAAAACCCAAAAACTTTTGGCGCTATACTTGTTATAGTTATAGGGGGACCACCTTCTAAAATAACACAAGGCCCCTTATACACAAGTATATTAATTGGAGCTTCCTACCAAATAATATGTTTAGGCTTTTAACCCATATAACTAGTTATCTTGCTTATTAATCCGGTAGTGATGCAGTCAATTAAATGAGCTAACCCGGGGATCATATAGGTACATACAATAGCGGCTATAATAATTAGACATGTAATTAAACTAGCCCATTTATTTAATTCCAAATCTACTCCACTATAAGATTGGAACTGACTTTCATAATTTTATGCTATCTAGGATAGTGTTCTCGAATAATAATTCGACTCATACCACATTGATTTCTTTCCTGAACAATCCTTTGTACCACATTGCTAATTAAATTGATATCTCAACTGTACAATCAATTTAATTACATCTTGTTCCTTGACATTTACTGGCTTTCTCTAATGATCAATTTCAACATACTAATTATGTTGACACACTATGGCCAGAGAATTCTATAATCAAGTACCGAAAACCCATCAAGAAATGTGTTGTACAAATTCTATATTGTTAATTTATAATCTCACTGCTCATAATTGCTCCCACCAAGATACCGGGTAATCTTAACTACAAATGTATGTCGTGTCCATTGGTAACTCAAATGGAATAACAATCATAAACATGAAACTATAATTAACTCAAGATTGAGATTGCAATAAAATCAATGCCTATGAGATTTAATAAGTCTGACAGTTACTACAAGGTTAATTAAATCTCATATGTGATCCAGTTGAGCATAGTGAAACTACATCAGTAAATTCATATACTATTAAGACAAATCATTCAATAAATTTACTACAGTCTAAACATAAATAGAGTGCCCAACTCTATTTATCAATTGTGAACTTAATTTATTTAATCATAAGGAAACCTATATTTATGTCTTCTGTGAATCCATATGATGATCACATAAATACATATAATATGATTAAATAGACCTTATTCAAAATATTTATGCAATCAAGATGTTCGAAAAAATGTCTCAAATATTTTATTAATTAGAAAATGTATTTATCATAAATAAATAATTAACATGCTTTAAAGAGCACATAATCCCAACACTTAATTTATGAGTATATAAAACTGGTCTCGGACCTCTATTATAAACATATAATAACATGTATATCTCATCCCAAAGTATATTTTTAAACTTCGCACACTTCACATCTCATTATATACACATACATCTTATTAGATACATATGAATGTGTGTTGTGGCCCAACCTCAACTGATTAGAAACTGAACTACACGAAATCCAGCAGAAAATTGGGATAAATAGGGTAAATAAGAAAATAGTGAGCTTTCGGCTCAATGAGTGGATATAATTATATATATATAAAGTAATGCACTAGTGCTTATACATAATCATATGACATAACTCCACAATGTGCACATTCTATATGCAACATGAAATTATACATACATGCATGAACAATTGCACCAAATAGTACCCAAAGGAAATAACCCTTAATACTTACTAAGATCATCATCGCAAGAGTAGAGTAGGAAAAAATCTCTCAATACTTGGTAGAATTGAGCAGCATCATACAAGTAGAGTAACTTAACTCTCATTATGCATGCGTAGAGCCTATTAGGAAGGGTACGCATATGGGGACTTGCAATCACATCTCATGACTTAATTAATCATATAATATGCGTATATATAATCATAACATGATATTAATTCATATTATCAAACATAAATCCTTCACAGAATACATAAAAGTAATAATATTATTCACTCATAGCTCCTGTTTCACTTTGGGGTTTGTTAGGGCTCTTGTAGATTCTTAGATTCTTAAATTTTTCCTAAATCACAAGGTTTAAAAATTAACTATTAGAACTGATGTAAAAACTTAAACGTATAATGTAAATTAAATCATAACTACTTAAACATTATAAATCTATTACCCACTAATCTAACAGATATAATTCTAACTACCCAATCTCAATTCCAAGTAACTTTACTTTTTAATTTATCTTTTATCTTCCTTTCCCACTCTTGAATTCATAATTTCCTTCTCCTTTTCCTCTATTTTTCTCTTTTTCCTCAATTTTGGCTTCTCTCTTTCTTTTATTTCTTTTCTTCTTTCCCTTTTTTCTTCTCTTTTCTCTTCTTTCTTTCTCTTACTTTTTCTTTATTCTTTTTTTCCTTTTATTTTCTTTCTTTCTCTCTTTCTACTGCTCTATTTCATTTTAATTGTGAAATGATGAGAGCAACTTCAATTCTTCACTTTATATATACCACCGACTTAAGCAAGCGCATGGAGAACATAGGTGAAACATATGGGTGAACCATGCATTTATTGAAATTAAACCAAGCAGCTGGTTGTTGCTTTATTAATTAGCTACGTCTTGCTTATAAGCAAGCAAGTGAAGCATGCATGTGTGTTACAATTCCTCCACTCTAAAAGAAAATTCGTCTTCGAAATTTATATATCTGACTGAAATAAATACTGGTATTACAACCACATTTGTTCCTCACGTTCACAAGTGGGCTTCTATGTAGTGTTATTGTTCCACATCACCTTAATTAGAAAGATCGTCTTATTATGTAGCATATGTTCTTTTCGATAAAGTATCTGAACTGATTTTACTTTATGAGTCAAATCTGTTGTCATCTGGACTGGTTTTGCATCTAAGACATGAGAAGGATTATAAATATATTTCTGACGCATTGAAACATGAAAAACATTAGATCTCGTGATAACTTTGAAGGTAAGGCCAAATGGTAAGCAACTGGACTAACACACTGAATAATCTCATGTGGGCCTATATATCGAGGGCTCAATTTCCCTCGTTTCCTAAATCAAAAAATGCCATTCCAAGGAGAAATTTGTAAGAAAGCTTTATCACCCACTTTAAACTCAAGTGATCTTCCACACCTATCTGCATAATTCTTCTGCCTATCCTCTACCGCCTTTAGCTTTTCTCTGATAACATTAATCTTCTAATTAGTACTCTGGACGATTTCTAGACCTAACAACTACTTTTCCCCAACTTCATCCCAATAGATTGAAGTCCTGCATTTCCTTTAGTACATGTTTCAAATGGTGCCATTTGAATACTTGATTGATAACTATTATTGTAAGAAAACTTCATCAAAGGTAGGTAAGCATCCCAATTACCTCGAAACTACATGACACATGATCAGAGCATATATTCTAAAATCTAAATAAACCGTGGAAAGCTATACTAAAATTTAATTTGTTACTTATAGCCTGGTGTAAACAAGGCCAAAACCTGGAAGTAAATCGTGGGTCTCTATAAATGTAGGCTCCCCCTTAATTTGACACCCTTGGATTCATTTTTTAGCTTTATTTTATGTAATTCCTTCTTCATCTTGTAGAAAAATGATCGATCCACAGAAAAATGATTTAATTTATTTATTGTAATTTATCTAAGAAAATAAAATAAATATAAATGAAACTTAATTATCATTATTTTTTCATTAATTTTATTATAGATTAAGTAGTTAGCGTGCAAAAATTTAACTTATTAATAATAAGTCAAAATACTATTATACCATACTTTATACTAAGATATTAAAAAAATTTTATGATAAACTCCTTTGTTTGCTTATAATAAATCAAAATTTCAAAATATAAAATATAGATAAGATTAAATAGAAAATAATTTAATTTATATAATTAAAATAGAATTTGATTAAATCATAATTGAAATAAAATTGTTATTAATATTAAATTATACATAATTAAGAATAAAAATAAATAAAATTGAAAATAAAACTAAATTTATTAATTAATTTACTAAATATAGAAAAGAGATATGAGAAGAAGAATTTGGGGAGAAAGAAGTGATTAAAGGCATTAGAGATGTGACACCCACTAATCCATAGTTAATGCACACTACACACTTAATTAAAACCTAATTAATCATAACCTTATATTTGTCCTACTAATTAATCATAAATGACACCCTGATCAAATCTAACTAAAGTCAATCAATCACACCTAAATTATTTCACTAATAATTACCACATATAACATGGTAAAAACTTATAATTTTATAATTACCACACTTGAAATTGTAAAGACTTATAATTTTACAGCAAAATTCACGGATCCTCTTGATGATTGCCTAACTTTTTGAACCTTTGGAATTCAAATTTGACATTCTTTAATCTATTTGGAGCCTTAAACTGCACGAAATTATTATTATTTTTCCTAATAAACACATAAAAATACACAATAACAAATATTTAAAATCATAAATAGAAATTCATAATATATTACATAATTACAAATGTAAATCATAATGAAAGCACAAAATAACAATTTTATCCTTAAGTGAATATACAATTTTTAACACCCCCTAACCAGTTATTGCTAACCCTAGCAATTAAAGCGATATATTAAATTGAGATCTATAAAATTCATATGCAAGTTAGTAGTTGTTCATCTATACTCTAAACTACCAAATAAGTAAATTCTCCTCAAATTTATTTATTTTATCTTTTTTTAATTTACACATTATCTAAGATATCACCAAATCTTCTTTTGTACTCAAGAATTTAATACAATACTTATGGGGGTTCATTAAAATTGAATAATAGTTTTGCTCCAATGATTCATCAGAGATTCTATCTTTTAGGTAGTATATTATTCTTTTAGGAAGTAGATTATTCACACATATTTAAAGTATTATATCTTCAATCCATGTAGCGAGCTTTGAGCCGATGACCTCCACACCAATTTGTCTTAGAGCACTAGGTGTTGAAGTACCCCTATGGACTTAGTTACTTAAATTTATGATAAATATGCAAACAATAGATGTTCAACACATAGCGAGCTTTGGGCCAGTAACTCCCAAACCGATTGAACTTAGGGCATTGGGTGTTGAACCACCTAATTAGACTTAATTACACTCGGTTTTAGATATAGCAAAATTAAACACATTTATTTTTATTTTTTGAGAATATATACACTTGCCAATACCTTTGAAACTATCTTTAATGAATCAAGAGAATAAAATATTGCAAAAATTTTAACTTAAAATCCACTGACATATGTCATAGTATAAATGTGTGAGAAGAATAATTTAATAATATATGTTTAAATAAATAAATGACAAAAGAGATTTAGTTAGTGATTACTAAATGGAGAATTTATAAATTTAAGTAATTCAAGAAAATGGAAATACTATGAATTTCAAAAATATTAAATTATTAGGATGTGTTTTAAAAATACCTTTGAATTTACTTTGAATTTACTAAATGGACAACTTACTATGAATTTCAAAATCAAAATGTAATACAAACTGGAATATTAGGATGCGTTTCAAAAATATTGACCTTTTCCACAGCCATCCTAGATAATAAAAAGTTGTTATTTTAGATTTTTTAAAAGAAAATAAACAAATACATATATTTACAATTTACATCAACTATTCTCACCCCCACCCTATTCTAAACATTATTATTAATGTTTCATAGTTTAAAGATATGAATGAAAAAATGAAAAATAGATAAACAAAACATAAATACAAAAGAAATAGAGAAGATCATACCTGAATTTGTTGCAGAAACGTTAAAAAAGATGACAAAGAACAAGAAAACTTTAGATTTCTTTTTATTTTTATTTTTAAAATGAAAAATGACTCTAAGAATAAGAAAATGTGTTTCTAAAATCACTATCTCTATATTCAACTATCTTTGACTCAAATTTATCCAAAGTTATTATTTACAAAAAAAGAAATTAGTAACAACATCATCATGACTAATACATTCTACAGATCATCAACTATTCTCTCCCCCTTATTTGCATAGGACATTATCCTCAATAACTTAAATGAAAGAAGCAAAGTTTGAAAGACATCGCATGAACATTGTAATAAAAAATATTTACAAATAGAAAGTTAAATCTAATTTGCACTTCTTACTACCGCTATCGCCATCATTATCAATCGACCAATCCAATGCCAATGTCATGAGATCTAGCTCTGATTTGTAAGCTTGTAAAAGATCAAATAACTCATTAGTAGTAGACAAACAACTTGATTCATACTAATATTACAAGCCTCTTTATGTTGTCGTTCTACTTTTTTTTTTTATTCAAGAACATCTTTATGCTAAAAAACTCTTTCAACTAAGTGAAGTCAATCTAAAATTCATCAAGTTGCATCCTCCCTTCAAATACTAGACTATCGACCTTAATACCAATGGATTGATAAAGTTTAACGTGCAATCGATTTTAAGAATGAAGATTAGAGCCACTCCTAGAGTCTTATTCATTATGATAAACATTTGTAATGGTAGAAAGACAACAAAAGGTTGGTGATTTTAAGAGTGTAGCTTAGAAAGTGCTCTTTTAGAGTTCATTCTTTAAACTCTGTATCTTTTGGGTGGATTCTCTAAAGTGGTGAATTAAGAAGCCCTGTATCTCTTGTAGGATATCTCTTGGATAAATTCCCTCAAATGATAAGTTGAGAACCCCTGGTATATAATCTAACCTATCTTAATTATAAACTAAAATTTTTTTTATTAAGTAAAACAAACAGACAAAGTTATGACAAGAATGAAAGCTCATAGCTCTCGAGGATTATATTTGGATATATAAAATTCACTACTTAATGACGTCTTATAAGAGAGATAGAGTTGTATAACTCACCAAAGATCACCACTCAAGATGATTATAAAGGGATACATATATTCACCACCTAATGAAGTTGTGCAAGAGATACATGGTTACAGAGTTGCATAAAGAAACTCTAATAAGAGTACTTTTCTAAGTTAGATTCTCATAATTATCACCTTCTTTCAAAGTTAGAACCTAATACCTTTATATAGACAACTTGGAATATCCTTCCAAGCTTAGGATAAGATCTCAACAATTTAAAATTCAAATCAAACTTGAATTAAAGGTCTTAGTTATCATGAGATGGAAGAGGACAAAGCAAAACGTAATTTGACTTTAAGGTTAGTATCAACAGTAAATCTGAATAGTCAAAACTCATTTGATAACTTCTTAACATGGAAATCTTCAAATCAAACATTTAAATTTTAATAAACTCCTGATTCACGGAGCATCCTAGTGATTTGAAGGTTGTTTATTAAATCTTGATGCATTGATTCTAATAAATTTAGAACTTGCGCCTTGTGCGGAATTCTTGGCAATTGTGACCTTTGCTGACCAAATATTGAATATCTTTACGAAAAGAAGTTTGAATTGGATTTCATAAAATTCTTTATAAACTAGACCAATTTATCGTTTCAAGCATATATAATATATGATTTAGCTATTTTTAAAACAATGTAGTTATTTTGAACAAATGGGTAGTTAATCTTGACATTTGATTCCCACTTTGACCAACCTTTCCAAATGTTCACTTTCTACTACATTATCAATCCTCAAATATGATAAGTCTCTAAATACTCTTATGTCAAGTTGTTTTTAAATTTATAACCTTGTTTTTTATTATTGTTTTAACTTAATTTTCGCTAGGATATAATTTTAACCATTTAGTGGTTTTTCTCACCTTATCCAAGTCAAATTAGATAAAAATAAATAAATTTGTGTTTAAGGAGAAATTAGGCTAGTAAAGGTTGAGAAGAGTTTTTCTACTGTTCGGAGTAAGTGATATAGTTGAGGTGAGCTGAGATAATATGGAAGGTGAATTGAGTTGTTTTGAGTTTAGAATAATATTAAGATGTCTATGGAGCTCGTGGGAGTGATTTAGAAAATTGATATGGGGATCTCAAGAGAGCTTAGGGGATAACTTTAGTAACTCTAAGGATATCTCTAAAGAGCTTAAGTGGAGAGCTTAGTAAAGGTTGTGGTACAACTCAATTGAGCTCTTGTACGAAATATGATCTGAGCATTAAAAACCATCAAAATAAGTAGAAAATAAGCATAAACAACAAAAAACACATAAGATCTATGTGATTGCTTACATCTCTAGGAGTAACTCATCTCTATTCAGCTATATAAATAAAGTAATACATAATTTGCTCTATAATAGCAATAAAAATTTAATAAAGGTTGTTTATTATGAATAATAACATGAAAGCGATGTGTGTCTTATAGAGATTAAAGAGTTTTTTAAGAGAAGAATAAAAGAAAAAGCTCGTTTGAGAGGTGAGATGATCAAGACCTTCAATAAAAGTATAAAAATTGGGGAAGAAGAAGATGAAGTAGCCTTTCAAGAAATCAGATTTGGAAAAAAACCCTATTTTCTTGTATCTTGAGCTGAATTTATAAGATAAACGTGTTAAGGGCATTTTTATTTTTTATTTTTTATTTTTTACCACATGGAGATTTTCTATTGGTGCTGCCTTTCTTAGGTGGGGCTATTTTATCTTTTTCCTTTTGTTCACATGATAGTGTCCAAATAAGCTTAGTAAACAAATAATTCTTCTAGCTCTAATATCATTTCTCTTTCCCACGAGGCGGAAACTGGTACAGTGATCCTACTGCTTTTCTACTGCTTTTCAAGGGATAATTGAGGTAACATGTGCTTTCCTTATTGCTATGCTCAACTCATTATTCTTCTATTGGTCCTTTGCTTTTACCATAAAGGACAAAGATATTTATCCCTTTTCTGGCACGTAGCCACACATGTAATGGCTTCAATTGTCATATTTGAATTCTAATTTTACCCTTTAAAGTGGGGCAATTTTACTGAATGTCAACTTTTCTTATCTTTTATTTTCTACTGCCATGTGTTGCTTGACAATTGGTCCAAATTAATGTCCCAATTTTACCCCAAATAATTTTTATTGCATGACATATCTATTATTATTATTATTATTTAGGTAATGGATATTAACACTAAAGACTTTGATGATACAGAAATATTGAGACTTTTAGGAAAATCATTTATACCCCTCATGTTTTCATCAATTATACATAAAATAGAGTTTTTATTTTTTTTTCAAATATGTCTCAAATTCAATTATCTTTTTCTTTCAATTGGAATTAGTGACTTATATTATAAAATGATTAAATTATATATTTAATGAGTGAATTAAAATCATTAAGGGTAAACTACTATTACTGCTTTAATTTAATTTTAAAAAATTTTCTAAGTCAAAAAATGTATTTCAATATGTTATAACATCGCTAATAATATTAAATGTGCTTAGAAAAATAGCATATAATAACAAATAACAACATTTTTTACTTCATTCACAACCATGCTTGCTCATTTTCTTTCCATTGTATCGAACTCTTCCACATTACATATTCTCTATCAATAAATTAAAAATTTAAAGATTTCAAATAAATTTTTGTGTTACTATTTTAATAATTTATATTTTAAGCTTATTTGTTACATGTATTTTACTAAGAATTTTAATGTTATTAGATACATGTAATTTTCTAAGAATTTTTATGTGATTTTTATTTTTTTTAATATGAATCGAAATTTACACAAATAATGACAATAAATTATAAATTAGCCCAGGCTAATCAAAAGTTATATGTTTGCCACTGCTTGCAAGTGCAAAACTAGTATGTATGGTCACTTATAAAAGAAAATGTTAGTTCTGAGATAGCACCATGAATTACTTGTTCAATTTTGACGACTTCGCATTCTCCTGAATTCATCAACAATTGGCTTATGAATATGAGTGTTTGTGAATTTTCTATCAATGAATTAGGTTTAGGATGTTTATGAATTTGGGTTTGAGTGGGTTTATGAATATGAGGATTTGATTGGTTAGTAGCGGCGGAGGATAAGCTTGTGAACAGTTGGTCGGCAGTGGCAGCTAGTGTTTGTGAATGATAATGGCGGTGGCTAGGGTTTTTGAGTGGTGGTGTGGTGGTTTATGGGGTTTGTGGATGATGACCAAGAAATTAATGGTGGGAATCAATTTGGGAATTGATAGCAATAATTGGGATATTTGAGGAATTATCTTCAGTTTTGATGTATTTATGGAATAAATTAGCAGCCTTATTTTTATTTAAGGGACTGTGGCTCTCATGGATTGGCACTAAATCAGTGTAATTTCCTAATATTAGTAATAAAAATTCTCTCAAAATTCCTTACTTCTTTTCTGTTCATACCATTATCTTCAGTTTTGATTAGAATATGGGTGGTATTCGGATGCAAGCTGGTGGAGAAGATTACAAATTGAAGCAAATGATAGATATTGTTTCTACAAGAAGTGATGGGACAATCATTTATTTTCAATTATTTTAATGGATTTTGTTTTCTTCGTTAATTACTCTTAATCAGTGATTATTGATTTTGTTTTCATTTAACTAGAATTTTAGCTATGTTTAATGAATTGTTTTCATTCATAGTTTTGTTTTTGTTAAATTTAATTTAATTTAACTTTATTTGATTAGAATTTAGCTGCATTTCTTATTTTTTAAAGTTATTCATTAAGTACAATATTTGTATATTAATTTATTCACTAAACGTTAACTAATTAGAAAAAAATTAGCCATATGGTGGCAAAGTGAAAATTTTAAAATATCTGCGTGTGCATTAAAGTTTGTGGGGGTGGAAATAGCATCATTCATTAACAAAATGTAAAATTATAATTTTATATTTTTAACTGTTAAAACTAATAAAGAGTTAACGGTAGTTAATAGATAAATTGAAAATTTTATAATTTTAGGAGTAAATTAAAGTATGTTATTTTAATTGGAGTAAATTAAAATTTACCATTTGAAAAACAATACCAAATGCAACCTTATTTTCTTAAACCCTTTACAAAAACATGCTACCGACCGAATCCAAAACACCAAATCCTAAAAATTAGTTTTATTTTTATAATAGAAAATATGTAGTTTAATAATGAGTTCAGGACAAATGCTCCAAGATAGAGTTATTAGAACAAAGTTTAGGAAGATCACCAAAAATCTTGACTATTAATTGCTCAATAGAAACTTTTTGGGTAGTCTTGGAGGACACCAATTCCATTTAAGTCGACCCAGAAAAAAAGGAAGTTTCAACAGCATCTTTTGGATCAGCGTTAAAGCATAAGCGGAAGCAATTGAATCAGATGATCCAATTGATCCATCTCTTTTCATTCTCTCATTGCCGTATATAGATTTTAACCAATCATGATAATATGCATAAATACATAACAAATAGTGAATGATTAAGAATAATGCTTTAACAGCACCAAATTAAGACATTTTCTCGTTCTACACATAATTTTAAATCCCAGATCTCATGCACTATCAACATAAGACTATTATTTGATTATGGAATGTTTGAGTCAGTGTATATGTAGATCAAATTATTGTAAAATGGGATTCCTACCAAAAAATTAAAAAAAATTACAAGATACAATTAGAAGATATGTGGAGAAATTGAGTTAACTACTAATAAGAGAATCCCACACTTTATTAAAATGTAGGGCCAGTTTATAACATATTGTAAACAGTCTTTCTCAACGTTTTACAATTTGCAACGTTGTAAAAGTTTGTTTGCAAAGTTGCAAACATGTATTGGATTCTAATAAAGTACGAGATTTTGTTATTAAAATTTTTGCACAGAAAATTATGGGTTTTGTTTAGATATAAAGTCAGTGCCTTGCAACCTCGCCGAGTAGTGGCAGACCTACAGTTGTGCTGTAGCCCCGGTTTATATCCCTTATGTTTTCATCAATTTTATATAATGATAGAGTTTTTTTTTTAAAAAAATATGCTCCAAATTCAATTATATTTTTCTGTCAATTGGAATTAGTGACTTATTTTATAAAATGATAAAATTATATATTTATCAAATAAATCGAAGTCATTAGGGACTAAATGATATTACTTCTTTAAATTATTTTAAAAAATTTTCTAATTCAAAAAAAGTATATCAATATATTAAAATATCACCATTAGTATTAAAAGTGCTTACAAAAATGTTATATGGTAACAATTGGCAACATTTTTATAATTTCATGGTTTATTTTATTCACACCCATTCGTGCTCATTTTCTTTTTATTGTATCAAATTATTCAAAGAATTCATATTCTCTATCAATAAATTAAAAATCATTTCAAAAATAATTTTTTATGGTAAAATTTTAATAATTTATATTATAAGCTTATTTTTTGTATCATTGTCAATCTTTTTATTAAACACGTGTATTTTGTCAAGAATTTTGATGCTGCGTTGTTTGCTATACGTGAATTTTTTATATGAATTTTTAAAAATTATTTTATATGCTTTGACATTCACACAAATAATAATAATAAATTTATAAATTAGCTTGTGCTAACTAAAATTATTTAGTCCACCCCGAGTGTCATGGGTGTACAACTAGGTAGGCACGATCATCTACTTTGATAATTAAGATTTTGTTTCCTCTCGTGGTTGGATGGAGTGCTCCTCTTTGTTAGCAAAGAAAGATCCTCCGCCTATGGAGGATGGTCGTTCTACCAAAAAGCAAAGTTTAGAGTCGAAGGACACGATGGGGATAATCCTCCCATAGTGTCTTTTAAAGATAAGTTGATGGAAACACATGTCACTGTTGATGCTATTTTTCCGCGTGCCCTCAAATAGTGTCAAAACTCCCGCTCATGATATGCTCGAGCTCGAGCAGGACCGCTTCCAACTTCAATTCCTCCAGATTCACCGGAACGCAGCCTCCTCCAACTGTACTCACAAAAACAGAGTCGGGGTCGCTGGATGTTGTTCCGACGAAACCCTCCGACGCTCAAGTCGATGATCGGTTTATTCTTTTGTATCCTCTTTGTTGAGAGATCGGGAAATAAAGGGGCGTTTTGGTTTTTTTATGGTCAGAATAACTTGTGAGAAATCCCCAGGAAAAATAAAATGGAGAATAAAATGGAGAAGAAGAAGAAGAACTTGTGAAAATTTTCTAACCCCATAACTTACACTTCGATTTCCTTTTATACTTTTGTTTTCCCTCTCTTTTTTCTTCGAGGCTGCCGCTCCCGTGTCTATGGTGTCCGGGCCCTCCGACGACCGAGATTACCGTGGCATTTCCGGAATGGGGATCGTTCGGTGGGCATGCATTCACATGGCCTGATCATAGTGTCCGACGTGTGCGCATGGAATGATGACATTGTGGGGCCGTGTGCCGACCATCGGTAACAGTCGTGACACCATACCGCGTGGGGTATTGGTCAGGCATCGATCGTCGTGTTGAGTCGCTGGAGAGACGGGTCGGACCGTCTCGAACCGGCCGTATCTGGATCTCGCCTTTCCTCCGTGCCGTGACTGGTGTGATTGAACCGTGCTTAGAGGATTTGAAGACCTCGAGCAGAAGAGTGAGCTCGGGTTTCGACCAGCCTTGAGATTCCTCGACCTTGACCAACTTTGACGGGGTTATGAAGATCTCGAGCAGAGGAATGAGCTCGGACTCGACCAGTCTTGGACTCCTCGACCTTGACCAGCTTTGACGCCTAGCAAGGCTGTCTTCGTGCCAGCGGTCGGGTCTTTTGCTCGAATTGGACTGACTTCGAGGAGTTTTACTCGAGCTGGATTGGCATCGAGGTGACCTGCCCGATATTACCCAAACAGCTGCCTCTGAGGATGATGTCATAGGGAAGGAAGATGAGTTGGTTTTTGACTTAGAGGATGCAGTGATTGAAATAACAAGACATATGCTGTCGACCTCGTTTTCGCAAAAGGTTCATACCGTGGAGGGCAACGATGGTTATCAAACTTCTTGGAAGAACTGTCAGATACAAAATCTTTTGCAACCGTCTGGAGTCCTTATGGAATGGATCCAAGGGTTTTATGGTTATCGATCTTGAGAATGATTTTTTCTTGGTTAGGTTTAAATCGAATGATGACGCCCAATATGCTCTCACCCAAGGACCATGGACTATATTGGGGCATTACTTGATGGTTCAACTACGGTCTCCTCGATTTGATAGCTCCACAGAAACCATTGATTTAATCGTTGCATGGATTTGTCTTCCGGGAATGCCTCTTCATTACTACCACAAGAGGATTGTTAGGATGTTCGGGCAAGTATTTGGGAAGCATATAAGGATTGACTATAGCACCAAATCTGCATCGAGATGAAAATTTGCTTGTATAGCGGTGGAGCTAGATCTGGCTAAACCGCTTTGTTCCCAATTTCTTCTAGATGCAAAGATTCAAAAGGTCGAGTATAAAAATCTTCTAACAAATTTGTTTTGAATGTAGAAAATACGGGCACTTAAGTGTTACATGCCCTGAAAGAATAAGTAAAGAGGAAAAACCTAGTAGGTATGAGACTGTAAAACCTGAGAATATGGTCGGTACTTGTGCAGCGCCACCACTCATGACAGGGAATTCCGGTAACCTTAGGTTTGGTCCATGGATGGTTGTATCTCGAAAAGGAAAATCAAAGAGCACTAAGGAAAGAGAAGCCAGTAGAGATTCAATGTAGGATCAATATGGGAGTTTTGTAGAAGGATCGCGATTTTCTCTCTTGGCTAATGGTGACGAGATCGAAAGGGGCACCGAGTCAACTAACAAAATCCCAGTGATTGATATAGAAAAAAATATGTCAGCTAGCAAAATTCTCCAACCTGCACAAACCAATTAAAAAACTTCCAAGCAAAAAGCACATCCCACAACTAAAAATACTCTTGTTGTACCAAATCCTAAGCCCACATCAAGTGGAGGAAAAGGTACCAAGCCGAAACAACCGAATTCTTTTACAATTGCACCCCCACGTTAGACCACAAGTAAAACTATTGTCCTCTATGTAAATCTACTGAAACCCTTACCAAGCCAATTAATTTAACGAATAACTCTACAAGCCTTGACCCTGTGAAGCATTCTATTGTAACTCTGGAACAGATAACTAGCAACAGTAACGGACATGAGTTTGCAACCACACCAAATCCCTTATACCTTTGTGAGATAGTAAGAATAAGGAGATTGATGATCAGCCCAGGGGGAATCTATAGGTTTTAAA
Organism: Murraya koenigii; assembly: GCA_025617385.1. Taxonomy (NCBI): domain Eukaryota; kingdom Viridiplantae; phylum Streptophyta; class Magnoliopsida; order Sapindales; family Rutaceae; genus Murraya; species Murraya koenigii. The sequence continues at coordinate 15,541,474 of CM046819.1, forward strand.
ATTGTTTCACAACGGAAATAATAGGATCGTTTTCTCATACAAAATATAAAATTACTATAATTTAGATTTCATATCTTTGTAGTAATTAAGACTCTCAAGTCACGATCTATTGCCACCTCTCCTCCTATATTACAATTTGTTACCAATGATCTTCCAGGTTATGACTCGAGTTTGATCTGCATTTAACGTGTGGGCTCCTTTATCACTCATCGAAAGCGACTAGTAAGAAAATATTTTCTCTCAAGATCAAAGAGAAAATTCTCTTTTCTTGATATGTATATTATGGTCGCTTCTTTTTTTGTGGAGAAAAAATCTTTCCTTATTTATCTCCTTTTGCAATTTTATTAAATCAAAATAATTGATTTAAATTAAAATAAGGTAAAAACTCAAAAAATTTTGGTGATACACTTGTTATAGTTATAAGGAATCACCTTATAAAATAACACAAGATCCCTTATACATAAGTATATTAATTGAGCCTCTTACCAAATAATATATTTATTCTTTTAACCTAAATAGATAGTTATTTTACTTATTAATCCAGTAGTGGTGCAGGTCAATTAAATGATCTAACCCGGGGATCATATAGGTACATACAATAGTGGCTATAATAATTAAGCATATAATTAAACAAGTTCGATTATTTAATTTCAAATCTACTTCACTATAAGATTGGAATTGACCTCCATAAAAATTTAAACCATTTTTTAGCCTTATAAATTTTTACAGACTTCTAAATCTTACCCAGTCACACAAAGGGTAACATTAATATAAATAGAGTTGGATCCTTTTTTTTTAAAGCTTTGTAATAAGTTCAAACAAAAATTATTCTTTTGGGTTTAAGGAAATCAAGTCAAATGAGTTGTAACTTAGTTCTTAAACAAGCTCAATCATTCTATTAAGCATGAGATTTTCTCATTTTGCATAATAGAACTTTAAGAAATATGTAAATTTTCATTAAAAAATTACTTGTAAGTCAAAAAATAAATTATGACTTGTTTTAACTTTTGCAAACATGTGCCTCCAGTGTGCTCTCATATAAGGTTTTTCCTTCAAATTCTTAAATATGAATTTGTCATGCAAATCATTTATCAACTATCAAAAATATGGTTTCTGACACACTTATAAATTGTCTGAAAAATAGCTTATCATTTTCAAATGGTACTTTAGACATTTATATATATATTTAGGCCATTTGAAGGGTAAGCATCCCCTATACTCTATTACCATATATAGGAAATGTTTGGAATTGAAGTTGGACAGTTGTAACTTTTAAGGTATAGCACTAAAGTATTTGGTAAACACTAGCTGCTATAGTTTAGAAGTTATATTAATATGATTTTTACTTGTATCATGCAAAATCTATTATATCTTTAATAATTTTGTCTAAATTATTATTTAAAAATTATATTTACTATATATTATTAATTTTTATTTTATAATTACAGCTTTTTTTTCCATAGTAGCTATAGCTTAAAAGATACAACACCTCAATCTAAAACATATCTATAATATATTCGTTTACCAATACAATAAAAGACTTTTACTAAGGGTCCAGAGTACCATTTACTAATATTAAGGATATTGAAATTTATATATAAAATAAAGCATATTAAATTATGCGGTCAACAAATGGATAGTAACATAAACTTCAAGCAAAGTCATATCATTGTATCAAAGAAATATGATTTTATGCTAAACCAAGTTCTATCGATCATTGGGTCAGGCATGTTGTGTGCAAATAAATGAAAATGCTATATATGCTATAATATGTAATCTTAGCTGTTTTATGACAATAACTTCATAAATCTAAATAAAATCCATTAGATGTTTTAAGTCAGTAAGCGAATTTAAAAGATAAATATAAAGTGAGGTTTTAGAACGAGTGCACCTGAGATTATGCTCTGCAATATTTGATTGGCATTTCATTATTCAAATCTCGAGCTTGACTTTGCATTGATCACTTCTAAGAATTATTCTTGCAACATTGTAATCATTAAACAAATAAATTGTGTGGGAAATAAAAATCTAACTTCATCAATGCTCTAAAACTTGAAAACATGCCTTTCAATTCTTATCATCAATAAGCATTTGTTTGTTTAAAAAGCACTAAAATCAACTAGAATAACCAATGCACTACCTTATCCAGATTATACAAATTATACTTCTTCTAACACTTCTTAATAATTATGATAACTTATGCAGCTTGAATGACAGCCATTATTTAAAGATAGCATGTATATTCATTATGCCTAATGTTCTCTTATGCAAAAGTATAATAGAGCTATGATTAATAACAATTAATGCTCTTAAACTAGTTTTATGCTTATAGCCCCAAGAGTGTGGCTCGGGTTGGTCACCATGCTCGTTGTAGAGTCGTGGAAGCCCAGGTTCCATTCTTGGGGGTGGGAAAAGGGTTAAAAAATTCTATTTGGGCTTGCCCGGCCCCCCTTTCCTTTAAAAAAAAAAATAATTTTATGCTTATATAGAATAAATTAAAAATGAACCTGGATTTTGTTCCTTGGCTAATGGATGTTGTTCTTTCAGTATATTCTTGAGCTAGTTCTTGATTCTCGAGGTGTCTCTAGATATGTATTGGTAATAATTTAAGGCTATGATTTTGTTTCGATTTTGTCAGTCATTTCATCGAACATTTGTTATGCGTGATTCCATATAATCACTTTTAACAAATATTCTCTAAAACCAGCTTTTGAAACTTTGGAACACTATGTCTCTGAACCCAATTTATCGTCAAATCCTTATTTTAAATGAATTAATCTATTGTAAATGTGCTAAAACCATGGCATAATCCAATTAAAGTCGTGCTTTTATAAAGTTACTGGATCTTGTGCATATGCATGTTCTGTCATGTTAAAGAAACTAAGCTATTAATTTTCCTACGCTTGAAATCATGCAAAATTTCATGCTAAGCACATGATCTAGAGTGGTGTTTAAATAGCATTGGAATTCAATATTTCTTGAATTCGTGCTCTATAACCAAATTCTCTCAAATCGTTGTCACCTAAATATACAAGTTTACCAATAAAGAAATAAATTCAATCTATACTGAGGCTATGGCACTTGCAATTAATCATCCATTTGAAATATATCATGTATGCAGATGAGTAGATTAAAAGTAATCACATCACGTTAATAAAAAATAAGAGTAGAAATGAAAACTAGGAGACATGTTTTACCTATCTAAAGCTCGTGAAAGTCAACGTTAGGTTAGCTTTCATCAATTCGATTAATTTTTTCACGCAAATTCAGAATCAAAAGAGAGTTTGCACCGATTCATGCATGATAATATTCTGTGCTTTGGCTAGATAAAAATAGATGAAGATAAAATGTTGGCTTTTTGTACCATCCTCACATATGGCACCAATATTCAATCACTAAAATCATAAAAGACGGTCAGAAAAAAGTTAATGGCTTTATATCATATTTCAGCATAACCATTAAATTTATTTCTTGGACAAGTGGCTAACATTTAATCACCTAAAATCATAGAAGACGATTAGAGGTCCGTGGATTTTTTTCGGTGAAAACCCTCTGACACTTAAGTCAATAAATGGGTTTTTTATGGAAAAAACTTATATCACCTCATTGTGGCTTAATTATCATTACCTGACTCAAAAATTTTAATGTCATTTTTCTTAAAAAAAATTAATGTAACATATTGTAGAGAGCCAATTAAACTTCTGCATGGAGAAGGATTTTCAAAATCTGTGCATTTATCTTTAACCAGCTTTTCAATAGAACTCCTAGGAGTTTAACACCTTTTACAATGAAGCATTTGAGCTTTCTTTAACAAGTCTCTTATATATTTAGTCTGAGAAAGATGAAGCCCTTCAACAGATGAAGTAACTTTAAGACCAAGAAAGTAATTGAAGTCCCCAAGATCTTTCAAGGCAAACTCAGGTCTTAAATGATAAATAATCTTTTCTATAATTCTGAGATAAGATCCAGTCACTAAGATATCATCAACAATATCTCCTCCCACATATTGAATGAATAAGAAAATATCATATTTGGATGTGATGAAACCTCAATACAACAAAGAGGATTTTAGTCTGTCATACTAGGTTCTTGGAGCTTGTTTAAAGCTATAAAAAGCCTTAGTAAGCTTGTAGACATGAGAAGGATATTAATGATTTACAAAGCCTTCAGGTTGATGCATGATTATATCTTAAGTGAGCAAACCATTAAGGAAAGCATTATTGACATCAAGTTGCCTAATCGACTAATGATTCATAATTGCAAGGCTCAGAATAACTCTAATAGTACAAGGCTTAACAACAAGACTAAAGGTTTTATTGAATTCCACCCCTTTTGTTTGATGAAAGTCTTTTGCAACTAACCTTGCTTTGTACTTGGAAATTCTACCATCAGGGTTGTATTTAACCCTGAACACCCACTTGTTACTAACAATTTTACTAACTGCTTCCTTAGAAATAAGAAACCAAGTTTTGTTTTGCATAGCCTCTCTCCATTTAATGTCTGTCAATGCTGCTTTAACAGACTGTGGTTCAAGATGCTCAATCACTGCCAAATATGAATTAGGTTTAAATATTCCAACCTTTGATCTAGTAACCATATGATGAATATTCTGAGTTGGTTCTAGTGCTTATGGTAGCTGCTGTATTGGTGGAGATTGATGAGGTAAATCTGGTGGCGTGTTATTGGTTAATATATTGCCAGAATCAGGTCATGCATCAAAATCAAGTGGATTCATAGAGTGCAGTGTAGTGTTGTTATCTTGAGTGACAAATATTGTATTGTTATCTTGAATGACAAATATTAAAAGAACAAAGGTACGAGGAGTATATATCTGTAGTATGGATGGCTCAACTGGAACAATTTTATTTAAAGGAAAAAGTTCAAGGAATGGAAAATTAAATTTATTATACTGAATATGTCTAGCAATGCAGACTTTTCCAATGGAATCAAGACATTTATAGCCTTTATGTATTGGGCTGTAACCAATCATGAGACATTTTTTAGTATAAAAATTTAACTTATGTTTACTATATAGTCTAAAGAATGGAAAACAAACTAATGTAGGACGTTAATTTAGTTATTTTAAGATTCTAAAATTTTATTTTTTATTTTAATTATAGTTAATTAAGGAATAATATCTTAGTTTTTTATTTTTATTGTAATTGTGATTTAGTTTCCTTTTTTAAGTTAACTTAGGGAGTAGGTTTACTCTATTATAAATAGAGAGGTCTTGTATTTATTTTATCACTTCAATTCAATTATTCAATAAAATTTCTCTTTTATAATTTCTCCGAAATTATTTATCAAAAATCTCAATTATAGAGTCGTTTGGATTAGAGCGTCATCTAATCTCACTTTATGTATTATTAAAAATCTCATTAAGTCGTTTGGATTAGAACGGATCTAATCACGTTTTGATTAGAACATAAGCTAATCGCGTTGACTTGGTCCAGTTATAGAACGATATCTAGTTTCCTCTTCCTATTAATTCTGCTTATGCTACGCCGCTCCTTCACACACCTAAAAGTTTTAAGGAATTGACAGTCAGGCTCTCTGCTATAAAGAATTGCAAAGGGTGAGAGATTATAAAGCATAGGTGTTGGTAGCCTGTTTATGATAAAGAAGGCTGTATGGAATGATTCCTACCAGAAAGACAAAAGTATTTTGGCTTGTATAAGAAGATTAAGCCCTGTTTCAATAACATGTCTATGCTTTCTCTCAATTACATCATTTTGATGATGTTTGTAAGGACAACTATGCGTAAAACCTATCTCTTCTTCTTTAAGAAAACTTTCAAAACTTCTGTATTCTTTCCCCTCTCCAATCAGACTGAGAAGACTTTAAAGGACATCCAAATTATTTTTCAACTAAGGTTTTGAAGTATTTGAAGGTGCCTAAGGCTTCTGATTTGAGAGTTAAGAGAAAAATCTAGCAATACCTACTATAATCATCAAAAAGCTGACATAATATCTATACCCATTTAGAGCGTGTAAGGGTGCTTGGACCCCAAAGATTAGTGTGTACAAGCTCTAGGGAGTTTTGGTTTTGATTCCAGTGAGAATAGAAAGGTATTTGATGATTTTTACCACATTGACAAGCATCACAAAAGTCAAGTTCAGATAGAGAAAACTAAGAGGAAGAGAAGACGTAATGGATTTTTAACACATATTTATTAGGATGTCCAAGTCTTTGATCATATAAATTTACTATCTCTATTGAATTTATTTGACACTGTGAAGTACAAACTTTATTTTTAGCTATATCAGGAAGATTACAAGATGAGTTATTTGAAGCAAAAAGCATAGAAAGCATAGAACTTGGTGCATAGGTAAGATGACAAGAATTGGTGACAAAGTCATTCTTTGATAGCAACTGGTACAGTTCATCTCTAGTAATCCCTTGAGCCAGATTCACTTCCTTCTTCTTGTCCTTTATAAAATACATATTGGCAACAAATTCAATAGGTATACTGTTATCTTCGACTAACTTTGAAATGTCAATGAGATTTTTAGTAAGACTAGGCACACATAAAACATCTCTTAAATGTATGAATTGCATGATGTATGAAGACAGAGATAACCAATGTGTGATATGTGTAAGGCTTGACCATTACTAACACGCAATAGTTGATTACCTGAGTATTCATTTTTAATTTGTAGGTTTTGTATGTTATTGGTAAGATGGTGTGTAGCACCACTGTCAATATACCATCCCTGGTCAGCCATTGTGCCTTCGGAAGTTACAAGATAAGCAGCCCTTGGTTAGTTCTGATATGAGTTATAGAAAGGAACATAATCCCTGTTGTATCTGTTTCTGCATTCAGCTGCAGTGTGTTTTCGCTTAAAACAAATTTGACAAATTACAGCAACAGCAGATGGATCTGTGACTCCTTTGCCATTAGCAAATCTCCCATTCTGGCCAAAGTTTCTAGTGTGATATCCTCCATTCTGACAAAAAATTCCATTGCCTCTACCTTGATTCTATAGATAGTTTCCACAATTCATACCATTCCAAACACCAGTCCAATTTCGTCTTCCTTGATCATTCCTGCCATAACCACCTCTGCCTCCATCATAACCACCTCTAAATCCTCCTTCATAACCTCCACTAAAACCAGAATTCTTATTCCATTTATTAATAAATTGACCTCCATTCCAGTTATTATTAGGTTGACCTTCAGATTTCTGATTATTAGGTCCAGTTTGAGCAATGTTTGCAGCATAATTCAATTTAGCTTCTTTACTAGCATTAATTTGATTTGCCTCAAGTCTGGCTTCACGAGTTAACAACATGGAATATGCTTCATTCACAGTAATCTTAGCAAGATTCGCTTCAGTATAGATTACAACAGGATAATAAGGCTGGCCTAATCCAGAGATCAAGTGAGTAAGAAAGTCCAGAGAACTGATAGGATTACCAACAATGGCTAGTTCATCAGTGATTGCTTTCAGTTTACCAAAGAACTCAATCAAAGTCATGGAACCTTTTTTAAGGTTGCTTTCAGTTTACACACTTATTACTGATTACAAATGTATTTATACAAGGCTTTTGAATATTCCAGAATCTGTTGATTACTAACAAACTATAACTAATGCCAGCTCAGCATACCAACGCAGCAGCTATAACAAACTATAACTAACTTAAGGTTAAGTATACAACTATCTTAACAATAGAAGAAATAATCGGATTGAATACGAGGAACGCAATGGATTGGCTTCGAATACTTCAACTGCGAAGTGCGCTTACGTGGCCGGATGCGTTTTGGTGGTCTACGATGTGGATTTAAGCACTCAATCGCACCTCACGATGTCCTATCGGATGCGTAAGCCTCTCTGCTGCATTGCAATGTCACGCGATGGCCGTTTCGTAGCCGCTGGAGAGCATTGCATCAATGTGACAACAAAATGTGCAATTAACCTGCTAATTATTCATTTCAAAAAAAGAAACTGTTAATTGTTGTATTTATTTATGAATTTCTCAAAACAAGGCCATTCAAACTCTAAAAAATGCTGATTTGTTCATGATTGTTAGCAATTGAGCACAAAATTGCTCAAATTCAATTCTAACCTGCTAAGGACCCTGTAAGATTTCAAATGCGTGCAAAGAAGTACAAAAGGATATAAAGTTGTGAATTTCAATGCATTGATTAATCAATTCATTAGAGAGGGGTTGGATCGCACGTTCATAGAGGACTATAGACATTCAGAATTATATTTATGTATTTTGTAAAGGGTTTGGAACAGTATTTGGGTTATTTTTACGTCTAATAGTAGCTATATGCATCTGTTATGATCTTGCAGTCAAGGCCACAACCTGCAGCTTTAGTGTGGGACTGTGCGAATCTGGCCTTTATTTCTGAATTGAAAAGCCATTTGTATGGAGTTGACTTTATTTATTATATGAGTTGATATTTTCATGCTATATTTATTATTTATTATATGAGTTGATATTTTCATGCCATGTTTATTTTCTTAAAGTTTATACATTGATTATTTGACCATTCATTTATATTTTACTAACGTTTTACTTCAAGGAGAACATCTGGTGACTGTTGGGGGGTATATTTACCTTTAGAATTGGCGGAGTCCGATGTTGGTTACGAAGCTTAAAGCAAATTCATCTTGTTCTGCCATTACTTCTGTGTGTTTCTCATGAGATTCAAATTTCATTGTTAGTGCTGGAAAGAAGCACTTGAAGTTCTGGACAATTGAGTCGTCTGCAAGGACCCGTTTAAACAAAGGCACAGAATCTTTAACACTGCATGCGAAGCCAGTCAATCTAGGCATTCAGAAAGGAAGTTCAATTGTCTCTGTCATATTTGCCACCCGGACTCCACCCGGACTGATAATGGTGTTGTAAATCAAGAACAGGCTGGAGAAAGTTTTACTTTATATGCACTGACTGATGCAGGTTAAAGTTTGCTTTAAGAACAATTGAAGAAGTTAAATGCATTGGAGCTATTGAAGCGTGGTTAATGAGTTCCATTCTGCTCCTTATGATTACAGGCGTTTCGTATATCGTACAAAGTCAGTGGATATGAAGGTAAATTTGGCCTTCTTTTTCATTTCTTTAATAGTAGGTATTCAGCAAACCTAGTTCCCCTGCAAAAGTAAATAGAGGGCCAACAGCTGAAAGATGCTACTGATTTCGATGGACCAATTAAAGAAAGCAAAATTCCAGTAATTTCTCCAAGTTTCAATCCCATAATGACCACGCTACAAGGTTGGGCTGGTGTTGTCAGGTTTTGGATGCTTTAGATGGGTTAATTTTAATTTTCATGATAGAGTCTGCTTCCTGAAAAACTGAAATGGATATCAATAATTAAGTACCAGATGCATATGTTGCTTTCATTGAGGCAAGATAAACAAGCACAGAAGTATCATTGTAAGTTGGAATAAATTTATATCAAGTCATGATATGCCTACTATATATATGCACTGAACTTATTGCTCAACAGTCAATACTTGTATGAAAGTCATTTTTATTATATAATTTTTCTAATATTATACTCCTAAATCTATTTTCAGGTTGAAAATGGTTTTGCACTTTCTGCATCCAGCAAGTTGATAGCTTGTGCCCGTGGCAATGGAGCAGTACAACTTTTTGACATTGAGTCTCTCGAATATTCCGGAACGCTTCACTATTCAAAGGCCAAAAAGTGCAATGGAGAAAATGATACTGGTTCTAGTGCTAAAACAACTGAATTTTCTTTCAAACTCACCCCTAATATCCCAGATGCAATTGCTTGTCAGTTCTCAACAACAGAAAAACTTGGTGAGCACGTAACTATGCAATTGCCATGATAATTGGATTCCGATGTTGTTTGAATCTTGAACTCATCAGTGCTTCTGCTTTTCAGTCGTTGTTTATGGCTATCATAGTCTCTATATATGAGACATCCATGATGTGAATGAAGTAGTTGCATAGAGTAAGAATTAATGCTTTGCTCGTCTAACTTTTTATTTGATTCATAAAGTTGCCTATATATATATATATTTTGTATTTTAGTCGCTGCTTCAATCTGCATTCTCTTAAATGTTTTTAAATTTCTCTAGGTACAAGGTGTTGTGTGCTTGTCTCCCATTCTGTGTGCATATGGGAGATCAAGAATCTTTGCTGTGAAAACATGCACGATCCAACTGTTGCATGTGTTGCTAGGGGATGTCCTGATGGATTTTCTTTCTCGACATGCTCAGCTGATGGAACTACCAGGTTATGGGATCTGGCCTGCAATCTGAGTTGTCAAAGGATGTGTTGGGTCATGAATCTCTGAATATTGAACACATGAGCACTGCAAATTTAGGTAATTGCCACATTTTGAGGCACTGAAACAAATCCACTACAACTGTACGTATGTGCAATTTTTGAAAATCTGCGAAATGTTTATTTTCTGGTACTTCACAGAATTTATAAAAACTTCCTTTTGCGTTATTGATACTCTCATCCTTTTGTCACTGCAGTTAGTACTGGGATTTTTTAATGTGATACTACGAAGACAAGTGCGAGCTGTACTATATGTATTTTTTTATTATATATGTTAATAATTAAAACAAGAGGAGATCTATTCGATATTTTTGTGTTTAAGGAGATGAAATACGGGTGGGAAACTTAGAGCAAACCGAGAGAGAGGGAGAGAGAGAGAACCCATTTGACCTGAACCCGCGACCCAACCCACCAGTAACTCCCTTTTTCGACCACCCCACCGGACGAGCTTGGTATCAAATCGAAGCTCATGAGCCAATGAATGTTCCCCTACCATCCCCGCCAACCATAAACATCGAAAATGCTGCCGATCGAGAGAGTGAAGCTCGCGTACAAACCCGTCACTAATTGGCCCTGTTTTCGCCAGAATTTGGGGACGCCACCACTTGGGTTTTGTTCTCCACCTTGCCCTCTATCATTTCTGACCATCCACAACCACCGGGGCGATCATTTTGCCGTTGATCAGCCGTTAAAAGATTTACAGCTTTAAGAGCTCGATTCGGCGCCACCGCCGCGCGTGGGAGCTCACCACTGTCACCATTGAACTCAATTCGACGATAAGTGTCTAATTCGAGCTTCCCCATCGTCGTTGGATGAATTCCGGTCAATGTTGACCGTATGGGTATTTTGGTAATTTTTCCCATATAGGGTAATTTCGTAATTTCTAGCTTTGAAGATGTAATCTGAATTGAGGATGAATTGATAATTTTATGCTGTTGAGAATAAATTAGTAAATTATGAATTTGACGGTTGTCGACAAATATAATTTTGGATTTTATTAGTAAATTACGAATACGGGGTTAACACGGTAAGTTGAGAGACTTGAGAGTTGAGATGTCTGGACGAATGTTTATTTTAAGTTTTATTTTTGTGACATTAGTTCAAATTATAAATATGGGAAGTAATTATATCGTTTCTTTAAATAGATGGATCTGCAGGCGAAGATCAACCTACGGACTTGGGTGATAGCCGAGCCTGAGTTTATCACTGTGAGTGGAATATATTAAAACTATTTGTGTACGTTATTTTTATATAGTAAAGCTTGTTCGTGAAATAAGTATTTTAATTGTTTTCATTTAATGATTCTCCGAAATAAATATTTTATACGTATGAATATTTTGTGAAGCTACATATATTCATTTATGTTTCGTATCAACTTTGTATTCGTAAAAGAGACGATTGATTTTGAGCATGATTTAAAGTGTATATGATTGATTTTGAGCATAACTTTAAGTGTTTATATATGGATTTCGAGCATGATTTAAAGTGTATATATATGTTGATTTCGAGCATGATTTAAAGTGTATATATGTTGAATTTGAGCAAGATTTAAAATGTACATATCTTAACTTCGAGCATGATTTTAATTTTATATATGTGTATATAAGTTATGAAAAATCATGAAGTAATACCCATCACTCCAGATAATATAAGATGAGATGAGATGAGATAGTAGGCCTTTGGGGCCCGTTGGAGCACACATAAAGGCTTTGGGCCGTGTCTTTGAGCGCTTTCGCCCTTTGGGGGCATGTGCATGCAGACAGATATTGAGATATGATGAGATTTAAAATCGGGTGGTCTGGACACGATGTCACCAGATAGCTCATCATTACACATCCGTTGAGATCCGGATATGAATTACGATGATAAGCATGAGATGGCACATGCCCGTCTATTCGTGTAAGCATGGTAGTACAACTTTTTGACATTGAGTCTCTCGAATATACCGGAACGCTTCACTATTCAAAGGCCAAAAAGTGCAATGGAGAAAATGATACAGGTTGTATTGCTAAAACAACTTAATTGTCTTTTAAACTCACACATAATATCCCAGATGCAATTGCTTGTCAGTTCTCAACAACAGAAAAGCTTGGTGAGCACGTAACTATGCAATTGCCATGATAATTGGATTTCGATGTTGTTTGAATCTTGAACTCATCAATGCTTCTGCTTTTCAGTCGTTGTTTATGGCTATCATAGTCTCTATATATGAGACATCCATGATGTGAATGAAGTAGTTGCATAGAGTAAGAATTAATGCTTTGCTCGTTTAACTTTTTATTTGATTCATAAAGTTGCCTATCAGGTTATGGGATCTGGCTCTGCAATCTGAGTTGTCAAAGGATGTGTTGGGTCTTGAATCTCTGAATATTAAACCCATGAGCACTGCACATTTAGGTAATTGCCACATTTTGAGGCATTGAAACAAATGCGCTACAACTGTACGTATTTGTAATTTTTGAAAATTTGCGAAATGTTTATTTTTTGGTACTTCACAGAATTTATAAAAACTTCCTTTTGCGTTATTGATACTCTCATCCTTTTGTCACTGCAGTTAGTACTGGGAATTTTTAATGTGATACTACGAAGACAAGTGCGAGCTGTAATATATGCATTTTTTTATTATATATGTTAATAATTAAAACAAGAGGGGATCTATTTGATATTTTGTGTGTGTTTAAGGAGATGGAATACGGGTGGGAAACTTAGATCAAACCGAGAGAGAGAACCTGTTTGACCGACATGTTTAACCCGAACCCGCGAACCCGACCCACCGGTAACTCCTCTTTCCGACCACCCCACCGGACGAGCTTGGTATCAAATTGAAGCTTACGAACCAGTGAATGTTCCCCTACCATCCCCGCCGGCCATAAATATCGAGAATGCTGCCGATCGAGAGCGCGAAGCTCGCGCACAAACCCGTCACTATTTGGCCGTGTTTTCACCAGATTTTGGCGACGCCACCACTTGGGTTTTGTTCTCCACCTTGCCCTCTATCATTTCTGACCATCCACAACCACCGGGGAGATCATTTTGCCGTTGATCAGCCGTTAAAAGATTTACAGCTTTAAGAGCTCGATTCCGCGCCACCGCCGCGCGTAGGAGCTCACCACTGTCACCATTGAACTCAATTCGACGATAAGTGTCTAATTCGAGCTTCCCCATCGTCGTCGGATGAATTCCGGTCAATGTTGACCGTATGGGTATTTTGGTAATTTTTCCCATAGAGGGTAATTTCGTAATTTCTAGCTTTGAAGATGTTTTTGTAATCTGAATTGAGGATGAATTGATAATTTTATACTGTTGAGAATAAATTAGTAAATTATGAATTTGACGGTTGTCGACAAGTATAATTTCGGATTTTATTAGTAAATTACAAATAAGGGGTTAACACGGTAAGCTGAGAGACTTGAGATTTGAGATGTCTGGACGAATGTTTATTTTAAGTTTTATTTTTGTGACATTAGTTCAAATTATAAATATGGGAAGTAATTATATCGTTTCTTTAAATAGATGGATCTGCAGGCGAAGATCAACCTACGGACTTGGGTGATAGCCGAGTCTGAGTTTATCACTGTGAGTGGAATATATTAAAACTATTTGTATACGTTATTTTTATATAGTAAAGCTTGTTCGTGAAATAAGTATTTTAATTGTTTTCATTTAATGGTTCTCCGAAATAAATATTTTATACGTATGAATATTTTGTGATGCTACATATATTTATTTATGTTCCGTATCAACTTTGAATTTGTAAAAGAGATGATTGATTTTGAGCATGATTTAAAGTGTAAATGATTGATTTCGAGCATAATTTAAAGTGTTTATATATGGATTTCGAGCATGATTTAAAGTGTGTATATATATGTTGATTTCGAGCATGATTTCAAATGTATATATGTTGAATTCGAGCAAGATTTAAAATGTACATATCTTAACTTCGAGCATGATTTTAATTTTATATATGTGTATATAAGTTATAAAAAATCATGAAGCAAATACCTATTTCCTCCAGATAAGATGAGATGAGACGAGATAGTAAGCCTTTGGGGTCTGTCTGAGCACACATATAGGCTTTGGGCCGTGTGGGCATATACATGTAGACAAATATTGATATATGATGAGATTTAAAATCGGGTGGTCAGGACACGATGTCGCCAAATAGCGCATCATTGCACATCCGTTGAGATCCGGATATGAATTATGATGATAAGCATGAGATGGCACATACCCGTCTATTCATGTAGCTCCAACATGATGGTACCCAGATAGTACATCATTGCCATCCGTTGAGGTCCGGATATGATGAGATTATTCCCCCGGGTGTTTGTTTAAAGATAGTTGTATTATTTAGCATTTGGTATTTAGTTGTATTATTTAGTATTTGGTATTTCAATATGAAATGATTTTTCTTGATTTTGTGATAGTATTAATTATATTTATGTTCAGAATATGATTGAAATGAAATAAATTTTTATATTAACATAATTAATTGAGAAAATTATTTATACAAGCAATGCATTTATTTTTGTAAGTATTTTATGTTTCTAAAACTATTATCCACTCGCTGAACTCACTGAGTTTTATCCTCACTCTATTTTATTATATTTCCCCCCTAGGAGATTTCAGGTACAGCCGTTGACCCAGCAGCTGTACATATTTGGAGTTGTTTTTGGCCACGTGAGAGTGTCTAAGTATATAGATAAATTTTTTTTGGTTAGTGTATATAATTATCCCATTTTGGATTTATACAAGGGATGTGACATAAGAATTAGGAAACATGTATACAGTTCGACCTGACTTATGGTATTGGATATTTTACTGAATGAGACTAGTTGAAGTAGTTTGATGCATATCAAATTATTTTGGGAGTGTTTGTGTTATAATTGTATGTTTGGGAATGCTATATGTTTATGGGAGATTCTGCCGAAATTTCGATAGAATTCTCTTTAATAAGTTTTTAATATTTGAGTTCAGTTACTTGAGATAGACTCGCCTTTGGGAATGGGACGGGTCGTTTCACGAGCACTCAAGGGTACTGGTCGATGTCAGTTGGCTCAGACGGGAAGTACCTTGCTGCCGGTGATTTTGATGTAAACCTTCACATCTATGACTTAAAACTTCTTATTATACATGTATTTGGCATGGACATTTTTCTTTAAAATCATTTCCTAAAGCAACAAACAATGTGAAGCACAGAACTAAGCTTTTTAAATGGTTGGTGATGAAATGATGATAATCTTCATATGAATAATATGAGCTATTTTGCAGGATGCTCATGATACAGAGATCCTTTCATTCAGTTTCAGTTTGTCAAGCAAGAAAGATGATGTTTTATGAGAAGTCATGGATAGCCGTTACTTCCTTGCTTCTGGGGGAAGGGATCAAAAAATCCATCTTTATGATGTTAAAAGGTTTAACTTCTTATATTGTACACTTCTTTTAGCTTATTGAATGTTTATGGCTTCCCTCATATCAGGAATTTTGATCTCATTGAAAGGATCGATGACTATTCAGCAGCAGTGACTTCCATGAAATTTTCTTATAATGGCCGTAAGATTCTAGGTTGTAGTGCTGATAGGTATGCTGCTATAACTTCAATTTTCATTGCATCACAAATCTATCACGCCTTAAATCTGAGAAGCGTTTGGTGATAGTTAGGAAAGGAAATGAATTCTCCTCTATTAATTTTTCACTTCAAACAAGTTATCATTTGGCATTTCAAACAGTAGTATCTGTTGCATCTATCTGATCATTTTAAAAAAGAAATCAAGTTGTTGGAGATCACTTTTTATTCATATTTGGTGACAATGATCCTTTTGTTCTAAAGGCATTTATGATGTCATTCTGACATTGGTCGTTGCTTCAACTAGCCATTTGTAAATTTAATTACCTAGATAGGTCCAGATGCCTCTGTTGTAGATAAGATTATTATTCTTTCTCACCGGTCTCTTGTCTTCATTGATGTTGCTGAAACCACTAGTGCGTATAAGATTTCACGCCGTCATCAGCAATTGGCATCTCACGGAACTGTATATGACATGGATATAGACCCAACAATGGAGGCTGTAATTACTGTTGTGCAGGTATATGTTGTAGTAATGACAATTCAAGAGTAAATAAATTTTCATGCTTTGGAACAGCTTCTACTATCAAATTATAGTGCAACCAGCCAAACCGGTCTCTGCATGTGTGTCAAGTACACAAAAATCTTTGGCTAGCTGGCTGAATAATTTAATTACCAGATTCCCTTGGTTTCTTGTGATTTAGTCTAAGAGTTTGATTATTTAATTACTCTTGCTCGTTTGCATGCTCATAGGATAAGAAGATAAACTCATTTAACAATGTTGCTGGAAAACTTATTAGATCATTCAAGCAAGCCAATGATTTTGCATATCCATTGAAACTGAACTAAATTGACAATCAGTAGTGTTGCACAATTATGTTGTTGGGTTGTGACCTGATAATTTTTACAGGTGACAATGGACCTAAGTGGCAGTTACCTGGTTTACTCCTACTCAAACAAATTTATCTGTTGTATGACTTTATCATTGGAGAGATGGTTGCACAAGCCATGGGGCATGGTGAAGTTATAACTGGTGTCACCTTCCTACCTGATTGCAAGCACATTGTTTCTGTAAGTTCCTGTTTTGAACAATTTTCAATTTTAATAGACAATGATGTTATGAATATCTTTTGGATTGCTTTGTATACCACAATAACGAGATGATCAATAATAATACCTTTCATTTTTTATTATTGGATAGACTTCTGACTTTATTGATGTAGTCAGGTAGGGGGTGATGGTTGTATTTTTGTATGGAAAGTTCTTGCTCATTTGGCTTCTAGGATGGTGCAGAGAGTAAAGGAAAAGTATGGTATTTTATCTCCAAGAAACTTTGCCCAGCCAGTAGCTTTAAGTCAAATAATCTTCTGTGAAGAGGAAGATCAGAAATGCAGAATGGACTCAGTTGATATGTCATTTATGAAGGATCTCGATCAAATTGGACCTCATCTGTATTATCATCATGTGAAAACTTATCTGACCTTATCATTCAAATTTAGCATTTCAAGACTTCCAAAGCGGGCATAATAGAAAGTAACCAACTCTAAAAATGTCCTTGGGATTCTTTATTTCAAATCGTCCCAGGTAATTTATTTTTTTCACATCTATTTATACAAGGAGGAACTCGAATACAAACAATTTGTTAGGAGATTTGTGGGTGAAACAGAAACACAGCTAAATGAGATTGGAAGAAAAATAAAGAGCAAGCACAAATCTGAACACCAGAAATTACGTGGTTCAGCTTATAGCCTACATCTACGGGCAAAGACAGAAGGAAATAATTTTATTATACTGAAAAAATAATAACTTCTCTCTAATAATAGAAGAGAATAATTATACCATCTCTATAACTAGGAGAAAACTATTCTCACTTCCCAATACCCCAATTACACCCAATAACTCTCAAAATTCTCTCTAAAACAAGAGGAAATGAATTTTCTGAGATGATTGAAATGAGAAAATGAGCTCAATTTATAGCTGCATTTTGGCTACTATGCATTATTATTTTATTATTTTATTTTTTTATTATTTTTTTTCTTTTTATTCAACACGGCACTGTGTGCCGTGTTGAATTGGGCACCGCCCTTCTAGATGGGCGGTGCCCACTTCCTTGACACAATTAATCACTAATAAATAATCGCAAGAGAGGTTGTAATCTTCTACAGCTTGTCTTCTGCCTGTGCGACAACCAAAGTGGCAATCCTCATTAATTTTCCACTTTTGTGCAAGATTCCAATTCTCTAAGTGGCAGCTCAATCAATGTCTATCTCAGCGAATTTTCGACCACTGGTGCATTTGTCCAATGAGCCTTGGTGCGCTCATTCTGTTCACAGTTCACACAGTCCGGATTCTGTTTAGCCTTGTATATAGCTCTGAAGATATTTATGAAACAATAAAAATCTTTGTTTTTGTTCACAGAAGTAAGTGACTTAAGACAAAATACAAATTAGTTTTTTTTTAATTATAAATTTTGATATTATAATGAAAACATATATCGATAATCAAACAATTTATCAGAACACGCATCTACATCTAGACCATTAAAGTCAATTGTTTATGAATTCAAGAGTATGTGAAGTCGTTGGAAATTAAAATTGAACAAGTAATTGAACATTAAAATTTTTAGCAAAATACATATATTTAATAAAAGATTGACAACTATGTAACAAAAAACAAACATAAATTATTAAAATTGTACCATAAAAAATATATTTTTTAAATCATTTTTAATTTATTGATAGACAATATGAAATCTTTGAATAGTTTGATATAATGGAAAGAAAATGAGGAAGTATGGTTGTGAATTAAATAAATTATGAAATTATGAAAATATGAAAATAAGAAAATATTGTTAAATGTTATTATATGTCATTTTATTTAAGCACTTTTAACACTAGTGGTGATGTTATAATATTTTGAAAGACTTTTTTTAGTTAGAGCATTCTTTAAAATAAGTTAAAACAGTAATCACATTTAGTCCCCTAATGATTTTATTTTATTCAATTAATATATAATTTTATAAAATAAGGCACTAATTCCAATTGAAAGAAAAAAATAATTGAATTTAGGGATATTTAAAAACAAAATAAAACTCTATTATTACATAAAATTGATTAAGACATAAGCATAGTTGAATTTAGTACGTATATGAAAATGGAAACTCTATTATTATATAAATTGGTGAAAATATAAGGGATGCAAATGATTTTTTTCTTAGGTTAAATTGGGCTATAGCCCAACTGTAGGTCCGCCCACTACTACAAAAATGACATTTACTGACACTTAGTTTACTAACACTTAGTAAAAAGTATCAGTAATTGTGAACAAATGCACCTATTAACAAGTAGGTATTAGAGGTTATTGATACTAGTGTGTTAGTAAATTAAACATCAACAATCACTGACACTAAAGTATCAGAGATAAAAAAAAAATTCATTAATACTTGTTTTAGTTCCAACTCGAACCTGAGACTTCTAGAGTTTAAAACTTTAACATTTGAAACAGAGACCATCAAGCCATGTTGAATTAAATTAATTCACTCGTTTTAAAGATTTTAAAAACAAAAATATAATAACAAAAGCAAAACAAAACCTAATTAACGCTAACTCTCACCCATCTCGTCCCAAACACTCAATCTCTCATGCTTTCCCTCATGCTTTCTCTTTCATTTTTCTTTTCTTGATATCTTCTGCTCTCTATTCTCTGTTGTTTATCACACCCAAACACTCGACCTCTCATGCTTTCCCTCATGCTTACACTCTATTTTCTTTTTCCATTTTTCCCTAAATTGAAAAACAAATTAAAACCCTAATTGCTGAGTTAACGGCATTATCGTGGCTGATAGTTTCGTTTTGGTTTTCGTCGAAGTTGGCGCTGTAAATTCTTCTGACGGCATGTTGGATTCTTGGCTTTCGATAATACTCACAGAAGCGAGAGCGTTGAAGCTACTTCACTAATAGAGAACCGAACAGAGCTGATCGGTCCAGTCTTTGGGAATGACAATCTGTGTGAAAGGTATGTTCTTTTATCTTTGGTAAACATCAACATAAAATTGTAGTTGAAGGAATGAATGATATTGAAGTTTGTCAGGAATATCTGAGAAACTAGTTCTTGGTTTTTCATATCGTGGACTGGACTTCTTGTTTTCCAGTGCTTTGACACTTTGAATTTCAGGGATGGACCTGAAACAAACGAACTTATTACTGAGATTAGGGAAAAAAAACATAATTTTTTAGTTGATAAATAATCTGGTTTGAATAATACCTAACAAAGAACAATGGGTTTTGATTATCTGTCCTTGCCCAAGGATGCACAACTACTATTATCAACTTAGACAGATTTTCCTTTTACTATGAATTTCATTGTTGCCCCAAAATGTCTATTATTGAATCAATTGGGATAATGTTGGATTCATATGTTTGTGTCATCAAAATTTCAGGATTAATTGAGCATATTGTGTCCATAGAAGAGAAAGACAAAGGAATAATTTGCTGGAATAATTCGCTAACTTTCAGAATAGTCTAAAATGTGTATTTTTCTAATGGAAAAATATTGGATAGATGAGGACAATGAAATAAAAAATGTGTAAATGTATCTTAAAAGAATTGTCTTAAGGACAGTTATAGATGTCAAAGCAAATCGTAGTTGATCTTGAACCCAGCTAAAAAGTATCATACTACTGAAATCCAGACCAAATGTATGAATAAAATGAAATAACTAATATTCCAAAATTTAGACGCAAAAAATGTATAACGTGTTAGTCTGCTAGGAATAGAGAAAAGCTAGGAATGGAGAAAATCATACAAAAATTTTTTAATAGCAATTTTCACTATTTTCAATGACAGGTTAGTTCATTATTAATCATTTAACTTTTTCTCTGGGGAAATGCAGGTTCCGGGACTTGGTAGTGCTGCTATTTTTGGTCTTTTCTTGGGTGCTGGGAGCTTAATACACTGTGGGAAATCATATTGAGCAGCTTGGTGTATCAAGTAAATTTTTTATCCCCAGCTTAAAATTATTTGCCTTTGACTCAGAAGTCTTGTTTGTATGAGTAGAATATCATGTATTGGTCTTTTATGGTCATCTTGACTCTCTAGATCCTTTACACAATTTCATAACAATTAATCTTCTCATTTGGTGAAATTCTATGTTGTGACATTTAACTGTGGTGGTTATAATTACAGGTTGTTTTTCAATTGTTAGCTTGATATGAAATGTAACTGATGTTCTGACTAAGGATTTTAAAAGAGAATGGTTAGAACTAGTAAGAAATTTTGTCAATTCTGATAAAAAATGTAAATACATCTTCATGCTTGACATGGGAAAGTTTTATCATTTAAAACTACATTAGTTCTTTTTTCTGTTTAAACCCAGATAATTTATTTATCATTAAGTTTTCAAGAATATTAGTATAAGCATCTTCCAGTTTTCAACATATTAAAGAATGGTGAGTAGTCTGAAACAAGATTAAACAAGGAATCCTCTTCAGTAATCCAGTGATCTAGAGTAGATATTTTAGGGATTCATTTGTAAATTTTGCTCTGTTCTTCTCAATATTAAGGGGAGATTCAGTACTTGAAATTTGAACCTGTACAGTTCTCATTTATTAAGTCATAAACTAATATATACTTTTGTTTCATCTTCTTAAGCACAAACCTGGCTAAGACCATAGATACCATATATCCTTTTTATTGATGTTGATACCATGTAAACTATTTTTTGTAGCTCCCTAGTCTTCACTGTGCCTGTGGGAAACTCTTTTCTAATTTGTGGCATTAAATATTCTGGGGTGTTAGTTAATCATTTAAATTTCTAGTAGTTTATGAGTTATTTTGCGTTCCACATATACTGGCGTGTTCTCATATTCTCAGTGATCTGGAATTGTTAAGAGAAGAAATGGAATTGAGTTATTCTTTTGACTGATTGATGTATCATGTGAATATGTGGTCTGTGTGTGCTTTTGCAGTAAATTTGTATACTTTTTTATTTAAAGCAAAGTTTCCTCTTTATTTTCATACTTGCTGGAAAGTTAACTGCCTTTAATTGAAGTTGCATTAGAAACTTGGAGTTTTAATTTAATAGATAACTCTTTATAATGATAGTTGATAACTAAGATTAATAGATGTAATCCTTGTATTTTGTTGAGGCTTTCATAGTTCATTTTGTTTGTGTAAGCCTAGCATTGTCCAGAAAGTTATGGCAAATTATGTTTTTTTTTGTTGGAAGATTTTTAATAGAGAATGACTATGATAGAAATTACCTAAGTTCATGCTTGTCTGATTTATGTTATATATGCATGTCTTAATTTAAAATAATTACATTTTAAAGTTTATTTTCTGATAAAAGATTGTGTTATTTATTGTATCAATTTAATTAAACTTATTAAGCTAACAACTTGTAATAAATGAACAGGTAAAAATACATATTATGGACAAAACTTTTGTGAATCCAGAAACATAGTTACAACTAACGCATCTCGAATCTTCTTATTATTTTAAAAGATTTTTGTGAATCCAGAATGATTGCAAATCTTGGAATTATAAATGGAAGGTGTATGAAGCCTATTGTTTTAAATGCACAATTAATATTCATTTCAAGTACAATAATTAATTTAAAGTATTAGCTTGTAAGACAGTTTTGCTAATTATTGTTTACTATAATGATACTCTTTATTTGTATAATTAGCTACATTTTTTATGTTAAGTAGAACAGATTTAAAAATATATCTACACATTTCGTTGCTTTATTTTTGAAGTTCAAGGGCTATGATGAGTACACTATGGATGATATTTCGCAACTTCGCGATGAGTGGGCCACGTATGTTGCAAAGTTAATTGTAGCATACAATAATCAGGTAAAATTATAAATATATTTTTTTTTCTTTTGAATATATGAGAATTGATTTGTATAGCATGCTAGCTAATTAAATCTATATGATGCACTTGTAGGTAGGGAAGGTGAAGGGAAAGGCAAAGGTCAAGAAGTAGATGTTTGTGGGATAACTGAATGATTGCAATTAAATGTTCATTATGTTGATTTCAAATTATATCTGAGGATTTGTTTTGAGTTCTCCAAATTGTCACTATGTTGATTTTATATTATATTTGACATATTTTTTTTACTATTATATTTTTATTAATGTTTAATTCAGACTTATTTAAAATTTGTTACAAATTTTATATGTAATTGTTCATTTTAGCAGTTTAGCCTATTTTTAATATTCTTTTTTTATTAATATCATTAGATTAACAAAACATAAAATGACAATGAAAACTAATAAAAGTCATTAATATTAAAAATGTATCATAAAGTATCAGTTCCATTGGGGTGATTGTTCTACTGATATTACTAACTCGTGATACTATCACTACTAGAAAAATGACATTTACTGACACTTAGCAAAAAGTATCAGTAATTGTGAACAAATGCACCTATTAACAAATAGGTATTAGAAGTTATTGATACTAGTGTGTTAGTAAATTAAACATCAATAATCAGTGACACTAAAGTATCAGAGATAAAAAAAAAATTATTAATAGTTGTTTTAGTTACAACTCGAACTTGAGACTTCTAGAGTTTAAAATTTTAACATTCGAAACGCAGACCATTGAGCCATGTTGAATTCACTTAATTTGTTTGTTTTAAAGATTTAAAAAACAAAAATATAATAACAAAAAGATAAAAAAACCTAAATGCTCGATCTCTCTAACTCTCACCCATCTCTCAATACTTTCCCCGTAGGAGGAAATGCTCGATCTCTCTAACTCCGAGAGTGGATTCGGAGACGGTGGAGGAGACGGCATCCCAATCGGAGGTGCTGAGGTTGCCGCGATTGAGAGAGAGCCACTTGGAATAGTAGGCGTTGATGATGGCTAGGGTTTCGTTGGTGGTCCAGCAAGGCGGTGGGACGTCACCGTTTCGAGAGGAAGTGAGGTTCCTAGACGTCTGAATCATCAAGAAATCGGTCATGTTTACAGATTGGTAGTGAGGTTCCTAGACGTCACCGTTTCGAGAGCCATGGGCTGTTTCTTCGGTTGCTTTCGTATCAGAGACGATCGCGCTCGTATTTCTCATACTACTCGCGCCAATAAACACACCGTGAGCTTCATTTTGGTTCGATATTTAGAATTTATGCTAGAAATTACTTGACTCAAGATTTTGTGTTTCTGTTTTCATCTCTATTTTGATCTGAAGGTAAAATTTGTTTTTATTATTATTTTTTTTTAATTTTTTTGAATATAATTTTTTTGTTTCAAAATTGGAGTTCATTTGTGTTTGTTTATGATAGAGAAAGAAGAGTGCTGGAGTAATGATATTGAAAATCAGCGTTTAGAATCTCTAAAAATTGATAAGAGCCTCAAGGATGAGGTAACGATTCATTTGTTTGTTTTGAATTTTGATTATGCATGTGGAAGTCGATGTGTGATCGATGTAACAAAGAATCGCTATCAATTTACGGAGATGAATTTCTGGGGGTGGGGTGTTTTTGCATTGTGTTTATTGTATGTTTGGATGCTGGGAAAGTATGTGAAAAGAGAAGAGAAGAGAAGAGAAGTGAATGGGTTCGATCTTTTGTCTGTAGATGTTGTGGCTTTATGGTTGGTATGTTGATTGGTTCATTCATTGCTGCAATTGTTTGACATCGAATCTGCTTCGGTGTATCTCGCTCATGTTCATTGCACAAACTAGATGCTAAAGAGTCCAGCGATTGGATGATATTTTATTTCTGATTGCTTGCTTTTCCGAAGAGTAACAAAAGATAATTTAATGATGTGCCAGATGCAATTTCAAAGCTGGAGGAGGCATTGATGGTTACACCCAGCAGACACGACACATTGTGGTGTTTGGGAAATGCTCATACTTCTCATGCTTTTTTGACTCCTGACCAGGATGAGGCCAAGGAGTATTTCAATAAGGCAACTCAGTACTTTCAGCAAGCTGTGGATGAGGTCTTGTTTTTTCTATTTGCAGTGACTAGTAAATATTAGATATTATGATATGTGTGAAATAATAGATTTGCAGTGACTAGTAAACATTTTTGTTGTCGATTTTGATGTGACACTTGAATTGGCTGGAATTTGAATGTAGCTGTAAATAGAGCTTGAGATTGGCGGATTATTTGCTATTTTAGCTTTAACTAGCATTACTCTGTTAGAGTATCTTAATATGATGCTGAAATCCTATTGACTTGAGCAAATGTGCTGAGCTTGTTTGATCGTCGAGGTGGTCGAAAGTGACACGTTAGCGAGATTTACTGAAACCGACTTAGAAGAATTAGATCAACTGCAGACTCTGTAGTTTCTTCACTGCTATAGGAGTTCGCTGGGATGCAGCAGGCGATTGTGCTATCTCATCGTGCGAGATAAGAGAATTATTCAAGTTGGCACTGCAAATTCTTCCGATGGCGTGTTGGATTCTTGGCTTTGGATAATACTCACGGGAGCGAGAGGTGAGTGCAAAGGTGATGTTTGGAAGAAAAATGTTGCATATTTATGTTGTTTGTATTCTATTAGTTTTCAATCCCTCTAAAATTGTTAATATTGATTTAAGTCAAGATCATATGTGAAATTGTAAAACCTTTGGATGTTGTTAGTAATCCTGAGATGTTGGAGCAGTGTAGATATTACACTGAATATCATTTAATTTACCTAGACTCATGTGAAACTAATTATATTGTTTTAAACTAGATTTCCTAAGCTTTCAGTTGATATGTTTCATGTTAAAAAATTCTTAAAGCATGAATTGTTATGATTTTTCAAAGTTACAGTACTGGTGCTAGAAAATTTTAATTTTCAGCAGTATGCACCGCCCTTTGATGTTGTTAAGACGATTGCTTGCTGCAGCAGCACAAGCGAGAGTTGCAGATTCTGCTCATCGCAGCGACAAGCAATGAGCTGCAGTTTCACTGCTGCAACATTAGTTGCACCGAGGATTGAGAGTAAAGAAAATTTTACAGATAGCACTACCTCAATATTGACAAGGAAAGACAGCAGCAGCGAATGCAATTCTGTCATCTGTAGAACAAGAAGTAGTTGCGATTGCAGGCGAGAACTGCAGCGACAAGCAGCTTATAGCACTGCAGAGTCGCGAGCACTGCTGCAGCTTCCTCTGCGATGAAATGCAATTGCTGCTAGTGGTGTAGCAGACAACAATTACAGTTGCTTGTCTGCAGTTCCTGCTGCTGTGGTGTAGCGAACAACAACTACGACTACTTTATTCTATTTTATTATTATTATTTTTTTAATTTGATTGTTGGTTGGAAACATAGCTACTTTATTCTATCTTATTATTATTTTTGGCTGCTATTTTTAAATTTTTTTTTTACTTATTTTTCCTTTCGTTCGAACTCGTAGTGCTCCAACAGGATCGGGGCTAGCTTTGGGCTGCATCTCGTGAGTGAAAAATCATTGCCCTTTTTTCTTTTCTAATTTACACCTAAAAGAAACTTTCACTAAAGCTAGTTTTAGTTTTAAGTCATTTTCATATACATGATATCTATGGAAGTTATTTGAGATGAAGCTTAGTCCATGCGCTTCAATTTATTGCTTTTGCATGCTTCATTAATGCATGGTATCTATCTACTCGAATTTTCTTTCCTTTTCTTCCGTCCTTGCAGAAATCAACAAGGCTAAAAGCAAGCAATGCTTTTGCTGCAGCAGAACTGCAAGACAAGCAACTGCAGCTTGTTCTGCATGCACTACAGCAAGCAATGCATTTATCGCAGTAGGAATTGCAGCAGTGTCGCACCGATTCAGTAGTGCTATAGTCGTATTGAAGTTTGGAAATTGAAGAGCAAGCATATCTTCTTGCAATCAACTTCGCAATCGAGTAAAAGTCATAACCAAACACCTTGACCACATTAGTCCCATGCACACCCTCACTTCCATAGCAGCAAAGCAAGATTTTGAAGAAAGATCAAGAACATTTTTATGAATTATGATGTAGAAAGATGCCGACAACCAGTTGAGTTAGCTTCTGCTTTATTGTCACGTTATCGATGTGGATGATCTTTATTCTTTTTTTTTAATATTTTAATCTTCCTTAAATTTGTAGATGGAGAGCCTGATTTGTTTGTGTATGAAAGTAATGGTGTTTTGTCAAAGAACCCATATGATTTGGGGTGTGTACAGAATTAAGTAGCAAACTCTTTTAAGATTGTTTGGTGAAGAAAGCCAAACAAAAGAGCCATAATGTTTTGTTAGAAATTTTATATATAATTGTTAATTTTAGCAGTTTACTAATTTTCTTTTTTAAATAATATCATTAGATTGACAAAACTTAAAATGACAATAATAACTAATAAAAGTCATTGATACTAAAATGTATCATAAAGTATCAGTTTCATTAGGGTGATTGTTTTACTGATATTACTAACTCGTGATGCTATAGTACTAGTAATTATTGACACTATAGTGTCATAAAATCTGTAATACTATAGTAATAGTAATTCCTGACACCACATTCAAGTGTCAATATTTTTCTGACTCCCAAATCACTGACACTATTAATAAGTGTCACTAAAAGTAATTAGTGACACTATTTTAGTATCACTAAAGGCCATTTTTTTAATAGTGTATAGTAATAGTAATTATTGACACTAATATTTATATTTATTGATATGTAATAATTATTTGTAAATATTGTTACAAGAGTGTCACAATATTAGTAACACTATAGTGATACGAACTTTTGACACGTAATAATTATTAGTAACTTCTCACTATAGTGTCATAAAATCTGTAATACTATAGTAATAGTAATCTCTGACACCACATTCAAGTGTCAGTATTTTTCTGACTGCCAGATCACTGACACTATTAATAAGTATCACTAAAAGTAATTAGTGACACTATTTTAGTATCACTAAAGGGCATTTTTTTAGTAGTGGCCACTGCTCGCAAAACCGCAAGGCACTGACTTTATATCTAAGTGAAACCCATAATTTTCTCCACGCAAATTTTTTAATAAGAAAATCTCGCACTTTATTAAAATACAATACGTGTTTACAACTTTGTAAACAGACATTTACATTATTGTAAATGGTAAAACATTGAAAAATGTATCTTACAACATTGTACACTCGCCCTCATTTTAATAAAGTAGGGGATTCTCGTATTGGTAACTAACTGATAACTCTATGAAATGAAAGTTATCATGATATATAAATACTTAAACTTACATTACTTAGAGTGTAAAAGAAGGATCACATGCTACAGCAACAGGTTTGTAGAAAATGACAAAAGATTGATATGCACGTGAACAAAATTAAGCATGAATCAGGGAGAATGCTAGAGTAATTGCGATAGCAATTTAGGAGAAAAACAGACAGATAAAAACTGTCCAACTTGTCATGTGTCAGCAAACTAAGACTATTATGGCTATCACTACACTGCCACTATCAGGTGCAGACAAAGCAATAGCAAGCAGTACACAAATTGATAGGTGGTCCTAGGCTATCAAAATTGGACAAGTATCCCATTGCCTTTTAGGGTTGCCGTAAATTCCAATCTATAAAATACACTTTTTAAGAATGTTCCAAGGCACCACCAAAAACCTACCATACCCACTGCCGTCACTAAAAAAAAAAAGATCAAATCAAAAGAGAATTTTCAAGGCTGTAACAGAAGGTTTTCATGAAGAAAAATGAAGGAACTTGAAGACATTAAGAATGACACTTGGGTCCTTTTTGCATCTCTTCTTTATTCTATTTTTTTTTTAATATTCTCTTTGTGATGATGTATTTTATGGCAAATACTTTTGTTCTTAATATTTTAAAGCTCACTATTAAATAAATTTCAATGTAGTTTGATTTTGAGCATGCTTAATGGTTATTTGACTTATATATAAGTGTGCGTGTGTGTTTGTATGTGTGTGTGTGTGTATTCTTTGGTATTTGCTATGGCATTTTGTCTTTGTTTTATTTGTTGCAAATATCTATTTCGAATGACCACCCATTTAATAGATACAAGCTAGAGAAGAGCCTCACAAAAGTCTGATCTAGTAGAACTAGCTAAGATAATTTATAGTTTTAGATTGGGTTTCTCAAGTTAAGTTTATCTCGATCTGAATAGGGTCATACTTAATCTACGATTGGTGATGAACTAGATATATGGATTCACCTTTTAAGGTAAATTGAACCAAGAATGTGTAATATTATATTTAAATGTTAGCTTAACAACTTATCACTGTTAGGTTACTTTTAGATATAAGATATCTGATAGCCAACAGCTGAGGATGTATGAGTGATTCTGTCAAGTACTGTAGTAATTGTTATAACAACCGAACTTTCAATGAAGAGTAGTCAATAACCATTAAGTGAGTTTAGAATCCAACTACCCCTTTGTCATTGAGTATAACCTTGTGGTTAATTTTAGCCTTTATTTATTGCATTTAGTTTATTGTACTGTTAATTTCATTAGATCTTTAATCTTATCATTTATTTTTGTGCTATTATTTCACTAAAATTGCACTGTAAGATTGTTTTAGCAAGTCTAAATATATTAATCCCTATGGACACGATCGAAATACTTATCATTATATTACTTGTTGTGTCCACTTGCACATTGACACATATTGCGTACTTTAACAAGCACAGCACGCAACACTAACTCATTTTCTCAAAATCCTGTAATTGTATCTTGCAATTTTAATTATTTTTTTGTAGGAATCCCATTTTATGAAAATTTGATCTACACATATATAAAGACTTAATCATTTCATAATTAAATAATAGTCTTATGTCGACAGTGCTTGTGATCTGAGACTTAAAATTCTATATGTAGAATGAGAGGAGGTCTTTGGTGCCCCTAGAGCATTCTTCCTATTCATTCATTATTTACCATGTGTATATACTTGAAACGACCCGCCCCATTCCCAGAGTCGATCTATCTCAAGTAACTGAACTCAAACATTAAAAATCTTATTCATGAGAATTCTACCAAAAATTTCGGCAGAACCTCCCCTAAACATATAATATTCCCAAACCTACAATTATAACACAAGTACTCCCAAATAATTTATTATGCATCAAACTACTTCAACTAGTCTCATTCAGTAAAATATCTAACAGTACACACGTTTCCTAATTTTTATGTCACATCCCTAGTATAATTCCAAAATGGGATGATTATACAATAACCAAAAGAAAAATTTATCTATATCCTCAGACAACCTCACGTGGTCAAAAACTACTCCAAATATGTACAGTTGTTGGGTCAACGGTTGTACCTGAAATCTTCTGGGGGAAAAAATATAATAAAATAGAATGAGCATAAAACTCAGAGAGCTCAGTGAGTGGATAGTAGTTTTTGAAACATAAAATACTTACAAAAATAAATGCATCGCTTGTATAATTAATTTTCTCAATCAATTATTTTAATGTAAAAATTCATTTCATTTCAATCATATACTGAACATAAATATAATTGATACTACCGCAAAATCAAGAAAAACATCTCATATTGAAATATCAAATACTAAATAATACAACTATCATTAAACAAATAACCGGAGGAATAATCTTGTCATATCCGGACCTCAACGAACGGCAATGATGTACTATCTGGGTACTATCATGCCCGGAGCTACACGGATAGACGAGGACTTGCCATCTCATGCTTATCATCATAATTCATATCCGGATCTCAACGGACGTGCAATGATGCACTATCTGGTGACATCGTGTCCGGACCACATGGATTTAAATCTCATCATATATCAATATTTGTCTACATGTATATGCCCACACGGCCCAAAGCCTATATGTGTGCTCAGACAGACCCCAAAGGCTTACTATCTCGTCTCATCTCATCTTATCTGGAGGAAATAGGTATTTGCTTCATGATTTTTCATAACTTATATACACATATATAAAATTAAAATCTTGCCCAAAATCAATATATATACACTTTAAATCATGCTCGAAATCGATATAAAAATACTTTAAATCATGTTCGAAATCAATCATATTTTTTACAAATTCAAAGTAGATACAGAACATAAATGAATATACGCAGCTTAACAAAATATTCATAAGTATAAAACATTTATTTCAGAGAACCATTAAATGAAAACAATTAAAATACTTATTTCATGAACAAACTTTACTATATAAAAATAACGTACACAAATAATTTTAATATATTCCACTCACCGTGACAAACTCAGACTCGGCTATCGCCCAAGTCCGCAGGTAGATTTTCGCCCGCAGATCCACCTATTTTAAAGAAACGATATAATTACTTCTCATATTTATAATTCAAACAAATGTCACAAAAATAAAACTTAAAATAAACATTTGTTCAGACATCTCAACTCTCAAGTCTCTCAGCTTACCGTGTTAACCCCGTATTCGTAATTTACTAATAAAATATGAAATTATACTTGTCGACAACCCTCAAATTCATAGTTTACTAATTTATTCTCAACATCATAAAATTAACAATTCATCCTTAATTCAGATTTCAAAAACATCCTCAAAGCTAGAAATTAAAAGATTACCCTCTATGTACGAAATTACCAAAATACCCCTACGGTCAACATTAACCAGAATTCACCCAACGGTGATGGGGAAGCTCGGACTAGACACTTCTCGTCGAGTTGAGTTCAATGGTGCCAGTGGTTACCTCCCACGTGCGGCGATGGCGCCGGATCGAGCCCTTAAAGCTGCGGCTCTTTGAGTGGTCGATCGGCGGCAAATCGGCCTCCTCGGTGCCGGTGGCTGGTCGGGAATGGAAGATGGTGAGGTGGGGAAGTTTTTCCAACCGGTGGCGCTCGTCCGTGACAAGCCAGCAAAATTTTTTAGCTTCACCAGAGGCGTTCCACACAGTTTCCGGCAGCAAGGACGTATGGAGGTTAACGGCCGGTGAGGTGGTCGGAGATGGGAGATACCAGCGGGTCGGTTTCGCGAATTTTGGGTCGGGTCAAACGGGTTCTCTCCCTCTCTCTTAGTTTCGATCTAAATTTCCCACCCGTTTCTCATCTCATATACACACACAAAATATCAAATACACCCCCTCTTATTTTAATTATTAACATATATAATTAAAAAAAATACATATGTTACAATACTGATGACAAAAAAGACAAAAATGCTTTTAAGGCGTATATCTTATAAATTCAACTTAAGACACAAGAAAATAAGCCTTTTTTCTAGATCTGGTTTCTTGAGAGGCTACTCCATCATCCTCTTCCCATATTTTTATAAGCATAAAAACAAAATAAAAATCTCAAATATCTTATACAACTATTAATTTAACCCAAACAAGCAAACTAAAAACCAAACAATCAAAGAGATGCTTAGTCAACTTCCTCAATCTTAAGGCCAGCACTGCTTCTACCAATTGAAACACCGTCATCCATAACACCACTATGCCACCTTGTACATCTTTGCAATGATGAGGTTGCAGATGCTCTCCACTTTCTTCATCTTGTCCTCGAACTCACGATAATTATTTTAATACTAAAACCAGATAATTTCACTATATTCAAAATTTTTTAACATTGTTATAAATTTCAAATGCTTTTAGGATCCATTAAAATTTAGGAGAAAAAAGTAAAAGTAGAAAATAAATATGGAAGAGAGATTAAGCATTAAATAGTGGAGAAAAACATTAATGAAATTAATAATTTATGTCATTTAATATTGAGCTTTCATTCATTTTTAATCTAATGGGTTAGAAAATTGTGTCTAAGTTTTTTTAAAATTTATGTCCCTTGAACTTGTCCTCCTTCCCTAGTGAGGACATCCTCACTTTACAAAAGTAAGCATCCTTAATTTATTAAAGTGATGATATCACTAAAATATAAAAATATATAAATTTCAATATATTAAAAATTATTTTTTGTGATAATACATTTTATTTGTTAATCGCATCCTCAATGTTAAAGTGAGATCCCTCACTAGAGAATAAGGACTCTAAAATTTGTAGTATTATCCACACTTTTAATCTAGAATTTAACTGAATCCAAGAGCCAAAGATCAATAAACAGTAAAAATTAAATTACTATTAATATTTTAATTCTCTAATTTCTCGCCAATTTCTTGCAAGCCTAACAAGTTCCGTATAACAAAAAGCCTGAAAAGTCACACAAACTGTACCATACATATCTTGCTTCCATTATTGTTGTTTTTTTTTTTTTAATTGCTCTCTGCACTCTCTATTCTTATGCCTTAACCTAACTACACATTTTCACATCTATTTATACAATATTGATACAAGAAGGTACTCGAATACAAGCAATTAATCACTAATAATTAACTAGAAGTTGTGCAAAACATGGATTTGTAATCTTGTACGACTTGTCTTTTGCCTGTACCACAACGAAAGTGACAATCCTCATTAATTTTTCATTTTTGTGCAAGATTCTCATTCTCTAGGTAGCAGCTCAAACAGTGTCTATCTCAGTAAATTTTTGACCACTGAAGCATTTGTCCAATGAGCCTTGTTGAGCTCATTCTATTCACAATTCATACAGTTCGGATTTTGATTAGCCTTGTATAGCTTTGAAGATATATATATGAAACAATAAAAATCTTTGTTTTCATTGGCAAAACTAAGTGACTTAAGAAAAAGTACAATTTTTTTAATTAATAATTCTGTTATTACAATACAAACATATATAGATAATCAAACAATTAATTAATAGGGTATTTTTAGGGAGAGGTTTAGGTATTTGACACTTAGAGAGAATGTATTAATATAATTACAAGGACCTCCCTTGCCGTTAATTACTAATTAGGTTGATTGTTAGTGGATTTTTAAAATTAGTAAAATACCATTTCCGCCAAAATAACAAGTTATTAAATACCGCTTTGAGAACCAATGGGTAATAAGTTCAACTAGATTCACAAAACAGAAAAGAAAAAGACTAAAATAGGCATCTATGTAAAGAAATTCACATTGCTTGTTATAAAAATAATGAAAAATAACTTAAATAAAGCTGCCATTGTAACCATTGTAAATAAACGGTAATAAATTTTGGTAGCAGCAGTGGCTATAAATGGGAGCTTTTACAAGTCATTAAACAAATCTTTGCACCTATTTCAAACCCATCATTCATTCAACTCTACAACAAAAGCATTCAACAAAATCAAAATCAAAGACTGTCTCATTTGCATGGATTCTCAAAGTTCAAACACATCCAGCCGATCAAGCATACAACAATTTTATGAGCCAGCTTGGAGGAACTTTGTTAATGGGGGGCTCATTAGGTTTTCAAATCGAATCTGTAGATGTCATATGAGAGCTGAAGTGATGATATCCGAATTATATGATAATCCTCACAAGCTTTATTATAGATGCCCAAACAAATCACGTTGTGGATACTTTAAATGGTCAGTTCCAGAAAAGGATGATTTCAACAATGGAGTTGTGTTTGAGGGGAATTTGGGTGCAATTGTGGACTGTGATATCCTAAATACTATTGAATCAAATGTGAAGGAAGTAAAGACTATTGTGAAGAAGCTACAAAAGTCAGGATTTAGAGAAAAAGTTATGAATATGATGATGTACCTGAATCTGGCTATGTTTGTGCTCAATTTAATAAGCAATCCTAAAATTTAATAAAGTGTAGAACGAGCAGGTATAATAAAAATTCTACCTCAAGTGAAGTGAACAAAGAAAACAGAAGCTCGAGCAAAATGATTCTCCTAGTAGTCTAGTCTTTTTTTGTATGTAATGTGATGATGAATAAGAAATAAAATGCATATGTAGTGTACTATTTGAAAGAAATATAGTAAATTGTTACTGGCAACCTATAATATCAAAGCACAAAATATTGTACAAACAAAAATTATCTAGCAATCAACACAAATAACATTCAAAATCAACTTATTGTCCCTCCTTAATTAAAATCCATTCTTTCAAACTAATACAATAAGCACACACTAACAAAAGCAACTCACTTCATAACAACCACCATAAACTTAAAATAAGCTTATGTTCAATCTAATAGTGTCTAGGACAAACCAAAAATAACACACAACAATAGTTACATCCTTTAGCAGATTTAAGAAGTATAGATTTACAACTCACTTTATAATATCAAGCGCAAACATAGCACATATATTTGCTCAAACTAATTTCTTAACAAACACACATCTATTAACACAAAATAATAAGCATAAACACAATAACTCACTTTATAACAACCATACAAATACAGCACAAGCTACTCTTTGATAATAGTATCCAGCACAGACAATAAAATACATACAACAGCACCTACATTCCTTAGCAGCTTCAAAAAGCAAAGATTTGCAACTCATTTCATAATATTAAGTGCAAACACAACACATCACATATATTTGCTTAAACTAATTTCTTAACAAACACACATCCATTAACATAAAACAACAAGCATAAACACAACAACTCACTTTATAACAACCACACAAATACAGCACAAGCTGCTCTTTGATAGTAGTATCTGGTGTTGATGCAGTTTTTCCCGCGTGTCTTCAATAGTTCCTCGAACCTTCGAACAGTGCCTTCAAACAGTGTCTCGAACCTTCTACTCGCGGATAGCTACAGTATCCAGAAACATCAGCTCGCGGTTAGCTCGAGCTCGAGCAGGTCTGTCTTCTTCTTCCTGCTCTACTGTCTTCTCCAGAACGATGATCTCCTGCACTGTACTTCACGTAAAACAGTGGTCGGGGTTGCTAGGTGTGTTCCGGCGAAAACCCTCCGACGTTCAAGTCAGTAATCGGGTTGTTCTTTTTGGTATCTCCTTTAATGAAAGAGACCGGAAAGATAAAAGGGATATTTTTCGCCCTCCCTTTTTGAATGAATATTGTGTTTTCAAAGAATCCAGATAAGTGGAATTAGAATAGGAAGAACCTGTATGAGTTTACGGATTCTTTTTGAATTAGAATTTCCAACCATTGTAACGTTCCCCTTCATTTCCTTTTATACTCACTTTTCCCGCTCTTTCTATTTCCAGGCTGTTCACTCCCATGTTGGTGGTGTCTGGGTCCCTCTGACAGCCGGGATTGGCGTAATATTCCCTAGGGATGCGTGGTCGTCTCACTTAATCCGGTTCACGTGGCTGCACCACCATGTCGGAGTGTGCGCTAGGAATGATGACGCCATGGGGCATGTGCTACTAGCCAAGCAATAAGATCGCCACCATACCTCGTGGGGCCCTGGTCAAACATTAAAAGGTGTGCCAAGATTCTGAGAAAATGGGTCGGGCTGCCCTGGGCCGGGTCTTGCTTTTCCTTCGTCTTGTGACCAGACAACCCAGTTGTGCTCGGGAGCTCACCGTCTGCGAGCAGGAAAGGAGTGCCTAGTCCTCGACCTTGACCGGCTTTGACCGGGATGGACGACCTCGAGTAGGCTGAGGAGTGCTCGGGGCTCGCGCGGCTCTGAATTCCACGACCTCACCCATGAGAGACGTCTGGTGAGGTCGTCTTTATGCGAGTAGTCGGGCCTTCTGCTCGAGCTAAGGTGTCCTCGGGGTGCTTTATTCGAGCTAAAAGGGCCTTGAGGAGACCTGCCCGATATTACCCAAACACCAGTCCCCTAGTTTCTAGTCTTTTAAGTGAAACGAGATAAGACTGGAAACTCATTAATGATGGGCCGAATTTCGTGGCCTTTTACTCTTCCTCACGTTTCCCACTTTAATCATTTCGCATTTAAGGCGGGACACGTGGGTCGATCCCACAGTGCATTTGAAATTCGAGCGGACGTGACTCGAAAGGTCGTGTCCCTCGAAACGCACGCCGCCATTCGAAGGGACGCGTCCTCCTCTTTAAAAACCCCCGACTTCTTCATTGTTCCCTCTATTTGCTTATTTTTCGTTCAAATTCAAAATTCATCTGCTCTCCATTGCTTACCGGTCTTCTTCTTTCTGTCAAGGCGGCTTCCGGCCAACCACACTTCCTTTCATGTTCAGGTACAACTCAATCTTCCGTTTCACCACTCTGTTTCTTCCCCTGCTGAACTCTATTAGTTAACACCCTCAAGAAGATGTCCAATCCCCAACAGGCCCGTAGGATGTCACAGGAGGATTCATCCTCTTCTAGTGAGGCACAGCCTCTTAGTATAATCCCCGTGAGGGATTCTAGTCCCGAGAGGGAATTACCCACGGCTGAGACCCAGTCGCATCAGAGGGCAAGGGCCAGTTAGAGGTCCGAGCATGGGGAATACCCCATAGATCACTTAGGATGTGAAACCACCCAATTGGAGTTGAATAGACTTAGGGAAACTTATGACATACCCGATAGTGTAGTTCTAAGGTTGCGAGCAGGGTGAGATTCCCACCGTCTCCCAAGTGGTATACGACCTTCTACTTGGAGTGTTTCAAATGGGGTTAGGTCGCCTCTCAACCTTTATTTTGGTCGGGTCTGTCTGGTTCCGGTCTGCCCCGAGCAATCGAACCCGAATGGGTGGAGGGTCCTTTCCGGACTCTTTGTTTTGTGGAAACATTGTGATTTGGGTGAACCTCGGTAGGGAAATCGACACCTCTACCAGTGAAGTGTAGCCTGAAGGATGCTTGGTTGGTATTACCTTACACCCAGACTGAAGGGTAAAAAGCCCATTACCGATCTCCCGACCTCTGGTGGCAACTGGAAGAGCAAATTCTTCTTCGTTGGGAGAGTGAGGCAAGTCGCACTGTAGCGAGGGGTCGCTCCAGCTCCACAGCACTTTTGCACTCCAGGTCGTTTACCTGTCTTGTAGATTTTACTTTTAATTTTCCTGCTTGTGTCTGTTCTCATTTCTTTGCTTTGGTCATGTCTGCAGCTTCCTGGGGTGCTTCTTATTCGATTGGGAGCCAACTTCGAGCACGTGTGCAGACTGTTCTTACAAACGCGAGCTCGTGCAGGGAGCTGTTGATGCCCCATAACTTTTTGGAGTCCAATTTAGTACCAAGTGGAGAAATGAGCAGCAGGATGTGAGAAATGTTGCATAGGCTCGTGGGGACAGCTGAAGGTGCGAGCACCTCGAAGAGACCTCGAGCAGAGACGAGTGCTCCGCCCCCACCTGCTCTAGCTGCTTCTTCTGCTCGACCAACTGAGAAGGCAGAGGAGGGTCCTCCTCGCAGGAGACAAAGGACCGCTGCTCCAGCTCAACCTCAACCCGGCAGTGTGCAGGAGCAGAGTTAGCCTGACCGTTCCGAGCCTTACCAGAGCGCTTTCAATGAGGAGCTGACCAGCAGATTCCTAGATGAGATAGAGTCCTGCATTCCTGATGTGCTATTCCGTATCTTCCAGCGGCTCTCCTCCCGAGCTTTGGCATCTACGACCAGGCTTAATAAGATAACTCAAGGTTCCTGTGATCGAACTTCAAGCACGTGTTCAGAGCTTGGAGCAGTCGTGAACGAGTCAAGGAGGAAAATCGTAGTCATCGGACGAGAATATAAATTTTGCAGAGAAGACAAGCAGTGGCCGACTCCAAGGCCTCCGAGCTTGAGAGGAGCCGATCGACACCAAGAATGAATTGAAGCACGCTCGAAGGATCCGGACACTCGGAAGTCTTGCTATGAAGCAGCTCATGGAGGGAGAAGTCGCTCGTCTTCAAGGGCAAATTGATACTCGAAGGTCCAACTCACATCGAGTACAACATCGAGGCAGACTCAGCTACGATCGCCTCATGTATGCTTTGGCAAGGCATACCCGAGGCCGACATGTCCAAGGTCGAAGGGTATGTAGTCGAATACATGAGCAACCCCAAGCTACTTCATCCGAGCCCTGAGGTGTTGTAGAGAGCCGGCTCCTCTCCTTCCAATGCCCCTCCTGCAGATGCTCTGGTCGTCCCTCCTCCTGCTGCTGATGACGTCCCCCCTGCTGGTGCTGCTCTTCCTCCTGCTGCTGCTGAGGATGCTCCTCCTGCCGAATGACTTGCACTCTTTTTCGTTTTCTCTCTATTTTTTTATTTTACATATGTAATTATTTCAATGAAATAAAAAGATACATGTTGAACAACTCTATTGAATGCTCGTGTGCACATGCTCTTGTCTTTTATGTTGAATTGAGTTCGAATACATGCTTGCTGAATAAAAATTTTCTAAGTGTTGGACTTCCTATCTTCCTTTATGCCCAAGTGTAATGCTGATTGACATGTGCATGGTAGAGCTTCGTTTTAAACTAGACTAAAAGCCTTATGTTTATTTTACAAGTTCATTCAACTTGCTCGAGCCTACATTTGGCTCTTGCTTGACACCGTCCCGCCTAAAGCTTAAGCTTAGGGACTTTTGGCCTTAGCATTATTCACGATATCCTTCACTTGTGACCAACTTTGGCAGGCATTGTCCAGCCTAGGACTTAGGCTTTTGGATTTTTGGCCAATGAGTTATTCTTGAACTCCTACTCTTGCTTGGGCTTGCACTTGACCCAAGCTTAGCACCGTCCCGCCTAAGATTTAGGCTTTGGAACTTCTGGCCGTAGCGTTCTTCGCGAGCTACTTCTACTCGGGCCTTTTAATTGACCCTTGCTAGGCACCGTCCCGCCTAACACTTAGGCTTTGGGACTTCGGTCATAGCGTTCTTCATGAGTTGCTTCGCTCGGCCTTTAATTGACCTCTTAGGCACCGTCCCGCCTAACACTTAGGCTTTGGGACTTCGGCCGTAGCGTTCTTCGTGAGCCGCTCGCCGGCCTTTAATTGACCTTGCTAGGCACCGTCCCGCCTAACACTTAGGCTTGGGACTTCGGCAGTAGCGTTCTTCATGAGCCGCTCGCCGGCCTTTTAATTGACCCTGCTAGGCACCGTCCCGCCTAACACTTAGGCTTTGGGACTTCGGCCGTAGCGTTCTTCACGAGTCGCTTCGCCGGGCCTTTTAATCGACCCTGCTAGGCACCGTCCCGCCTAACACTTAGGCTTTGGGAGTTCTGGCCGTAGCGTTCTTCACGAGCTGCTTCTGGTTGGGCCTTTTAATTGACCCTTGCTAGGCACCATCCCGCCTAACACTTAGGCTTTGGGAGTTCTGGCCGTCGCGTTCTTTGCGAGCTACTTCTACTCGAGCCTTTTAATTGACCCGAGCTTCTTCTGATATTACTCCTGCTCTGGTCTTCAATTGACCCGAGCTTGGCACCGTCCC
The DNA here is from genome assembly GCA_025617385.1 of Murraya koenigii. Lineage (NCBI taxonomy): Eukaryota > Viridiplantae > Streptophyta > Magnoliopsida > Sapindales > Rutaceae > Murraya > Murraya koenigii. The sequence goes on from CM046819.1 coordinate 15,581,339, forward strand.
GCCTAATGACTTAGGCTTTGGGACTTCTGGCCAAGGAGTCATTCTTGAACTTCTGCTCGAGCCTTTTAATTGACCCGAGCTTCTTCTGATATCACTCCTGCTCTGGTCTTCAATTGACCCGAGCTTAGCACCGTCCCGCCTAATGACTTAGGCTTTGGGACTTCTGGCCAAGGAGTCCTTCTTGAACTTCTGCTCAAGCCTTTTAATTGACCCGAGCTTCTTGTGATATCACTCCTGCTCTGGTCTTCAATTGACCCGAGCTTGGCACCGTCCCGCCTAATGACTTAGGCTTTGGGACATCTGGCCAAAGAGTTCTTCTTGATTTTTTCCTTTCATCTTGAACTTACATTATGAATGCTTTTTTATTCTTACATACATTTATACTTTTACATATCCCATTTTGGGGAGAAATTTTACATTAGCACTTTACAATACAAGGAGACTTACTGGAAATACTTCCTCAGGAGTTGTGCGTTCCACGGCCTCTTGACCTCTCGTCCGTCTGGATGAGTTAGCCGGTATGCTCCTGGTCCTGCTAATTGAGTGACTCGATAAGGGCCTTCCCAATTGGGTCCTAGTACACCTTGCCTCGGGTCCTTAGTGCTCTGGTTGATTTTCCTCAGCACCCAATCACCCACCTGAAATCGGCGAATGTGTACATTTTGGTTGTAATAACGAGCCACTCTCTGTTGATACTCTGAGATCTTAGCAGATACCCTTTCCCTCTTTTCTTCGAGCAAGTCAAGACCTGCGCACATTTGCTCGTTGTTTTACTCCTCGTTGAAGTGCTCTGTCCGGTGTGTCCCCATTCCTATCTCAGCTGGAACCACTGCTTCGTGCCCAAATGCCAAGGAGAATGGGGTCTCTCCAGTGGTCGTTTTGTGCGTGGTTCTGTAAGCCCACAAGACACCAGGCAGCTCGTCTACCCAGGCTCCTTTTTGCTCGCCCAATCTTGTCTTCAAGAGGCGCTTTATAGTTTTATTCGCGGCCTCTACTTGCCCATTGGCTCTGCAGGTGAGGGAGAGCAAAACTTCACTCTATTCCTGTGTTCGACGTAAGTCTCCGAACTTGCCATTATCAAACCGCCTCCCATTATCTGAGTGACTAACGCATGGGGATCCCATACCTGCAAATCACATTCTTCCAAATGAAGTCAGTGGTTTTACCTTCCGTGATGCTGCTTAAAGCTCCCACTTCGACCCATTTGGTGAAATAATCAATCGCCACTATGGCATGGGTGGTGGATGCTTTCCCCTTCGGCAATGGCCCAATCAAATCAATTCCCCATCGAGCAAACGGCCATGGCGAATTCATCACCGTAAGGTTTTCCGGAGGCTGAGTTAGGTAGTTGGCAAAGCTCTGGCAACTCTTGCAGCTTCTTGTCTTCTCCTGAGCATCTTGATGCATGCGAGGCCAAAAGTATCCTTGCCTCAAGGCCTTGAAGGCCAAAGACCTCGCGCCTGAATGATTTCCACAGACTCCCTCGGTATCTCTCTGAGGACATAATCGGCCTCCTCTCGGTCTAAACACCGCAGCAGTGGGAGAGTGTACCGCTCTATATAAGACTCCATCGATGAGAGTGTACCGGTCGCTTTGCACCTCAACTTCCTTGCTCGCTTCTTATCGACCAAGACCGTCCCTTCCTCGAGGTAAGAAATGATCGGCTCCATCCGTGTATTGCTCGTCGACAGGCTCATCACTCGTCCTCCTCGCTCGATGCTCGAAGCAGTGTCTTCATTTCCAAAGCGGATAGACTTTGGAAACTTGGGTCCGTTTCCAGGGATGACTTGAAACTCGGTCCGACGTGCCATGCGAGCTATCATATCCGCTCGAAAATTCTTCCCTCGAATCTGCTCCACCTCGACACCTGAAATTCCCATTACCGCCTTACCTTCCAAGGTAGCGCCCATCTTTTCCCCTTTGCCTGGAAGCTCTCGTCGAGGTGATTTGCTACCAATCGTGAGTCCGTCTCAAGCTTTACTTCTTTACTTTTACTACCGAGGCGAGCTTCAATCCCGCTTATTACAGCCTTCAGACTCTACCGAGTGTCGGTGACTTCAACTCTAATCTCACAACAGACGTGATCTCTGCCCCTTCCGGACTTAGGAGCACAACTCCCGCCTCCGCACCCCGACTTCCACGTGATCCATCTATCGTGACTATCCGGTGTTGGTCGAGGCCCTGGAGCTCGTGTGAGCTCGCCTCCGCCTCCTTATCCCTCGCCGTGCACTCGACCACGAAGTCGCCCAACGACCGTGCTTTTATGGTCGTTCGGGTCGGTAATTAATGTCGAACTCGCTCACTCCACCGACCATTTTACCAACCTCCCGTAGGTTTCTGTGCTTGCACAGAGTTTGCCCAAGTGGTTGGTTTGTTAGAACCACCACCGAATGTGCCTCGAAAATAAGGTCTCGACTTTCGAGTCACGCGACTGTGGCCAGGCTCACTTCTCCATAGGTGGATACCGGGTCTCGCTTCTATCAACGCCCGCTGGTAATAAACAGTGGCATCTGCACTCGACTCCTCCCTTATCGAACCGAGCTCGTTGCCCATCGGGACACGACTAAGTATAGAACAAGACTCTCCCGCTCGAGGTGTTGACAATAATGGAGCTTTCAACAAATACTCTTTCAACGCTGAATGCCGCCGCATTCAAAGCGCCCACTTTGTCTTCCTTCCTTCTTCATTTCCTGAAGAAAACTCTAGATTTATCCGTGGCTCGAGATACGAACCCGCTGAGGGACGCCAGTTCACTGGCCGATCAGATCTCTTCGAGGTCACATGGGACCTCATTTCCACCACCGCTCTTATCTTCTCCTGGATTGGCCTCGATCCCCCATGACTCACCATGAATCCTAAGAATTTTCCCGAACCCACTCCAAAAGCACATTTCTCCGGGTTTAGCTTCATTCTAGACTTTCTCAAGAGTGCAAGGTCTCCTCTATATGTCTCACATGCTCCTCCGCTCTTTAGACTTGGTGATCATGTCATCTACATACACCTCCATAGTCCGACCGATCAATGGCTCAAGACCTTGTTAACTAGCCTCCTATACGTCGCACTCGCATTCTTTAAGCCAAAAGGCATGACCTCAGTAGCAAGATGTATCTCGATCGGTGATGAAGAGTCAGTACACCCTCGTCTGATCGGTGCATGGAATTTGGTTATATCCCGAGAATGCATCCATGAAACTAAGCAGCCTGCGCTCTCACCGTAGAATCCACCAACTGATCTATCTTCTAGTAGTGAAAGCTATCCTTCAAGTGTGCCTTGTTCACATCCGTGAAATCAACACACATTCTCCATTTCCCACTTGCCTTCTTCACCAAGACCACATTCGAGATCCATTCGGATAGGATACCTCCGTGATGAATCCCGCTTCAGCAGCTTTTCAACCTCGCAGCTAATGGCTTCAGATCTCTCCCGGTCGACGATCTCCTCTTTCGCCTCACCGGCTTAAGCATCTCTCCGCATCGCCACCCTATGACACGCCACTCGGTCGATCCTGTGCATATCCTCGTAGGCCCATGCAAACACATCCGGTGTGCTCGCAGACACTCCACCAACCTTTTCCTTCAACTGGCCGCTAAGGCCCGAGCCTATTCTGACTTTCTTCCTGGGTCTCCCGCCTCACCTCGACCTCCTCCAACTTCTCACCGGCCTTGCCTTCCATTCCTCGAGTCCCCTCGTGTCCAACGAGGTTATCTCATGATAGTTTCTTTGGCACCACAACAGATAGCAACTCCTCGCCACCCTTCGTCTGCACTTTACGACTCCTACGGCCCCATTTACTCGATACTTTAGTGCCAAGTAATGGGTCGACAAAGACGCATCGACCGATCCTCATAAATGGCCTCCCTAAATTGTCTCGGTATGGGTCGGTTTCATCTACTACCACGAATCCAAAGATCATGTTCTTCTCGAAAGGCTTCGAGCCCATGGTTATCGCCAACTTGATGATTCCTGTGGTATTAGCTTTCCTCCCCGAATCCTTTCAACGAAGTGCTCGTCTCGCCGAGACTCGCACCGCTATTCCTAAATCCTCGAGTGTGGATTCAAGAGAATATCCACCGAGCTCCCCGAGTCAACCAAGATTCGATCAACTTCCTTGTTCGCTACATTGGCTTTCACCACTGTGGCATCCTCGTGAGGGTACAAAGACCCCTCTTCATCTTCGTCCGTCCACATGATTGGCACCTTCCGACCTCGGCCTTCTCGGCGCAGGGCAAGTGAACAAGACTTCTCGACCAGCAATGCAGATATCTCGCAGAGTTTTTCTCGGCCCCATTGAGCTTCCCGCCATCGCTGGCCCACCCGAAATTACTCTCGTGGACGGTGGCTCGTGGTCTATTTCGTAAGCCCTGGCCGCCTTCTTCAGCCGATGTTCAACCACCGGTGCCCTCCTTCTACGAACTCATCCAGTACCGATTTCCGACCGCATCCTCCACTGGTTTTTCAAATCACCAAGACCGCGATGTGGCGTGGCCGTGGTCTCCATGGAAATGGCGTAAGCTGCCTCGCCTGCTTGCTAACTAGCTTGGTCATCTAGCGCTGAGGGCTCAAGAGCCCTCGCCTCACCCACTCAAGTATCTCTTCAAGAGATACCTTCAACTCATGATACTCGCTCGTAGCAGTGGTTCTGCTCCACCACCAGATCGCCTCATCCCTCGGAAGCTTCGACGGGGTGGCAATGAACGATCCGCCATGTAGTGGCTCACCTCAGTCTCGCTGGTGGTCGGTCATGGGATGCGTGGCTATCATGACGCCTAGATTCCCTACGATCCCGACCCGAGACCCGCGAGGTGGCAGGGAGCCATCTTCGCTGGGGAGCTCTCCGTAGGGTCAGATAGGCAGCCCGGCCTCGCCGCCTGAGCTCAGGTCCCTGCAGGCCCCTTTCTCCTTCCTTCTGCTCCATCAACCTACTCACTCCTCGCTTGCGCTTTTCTTCTTCGATTACAATATCCAGCTTCACCGCTCATACGCGTCCGAATACGAGCTGGATCAAAGGACTCGCAGATTATACCATGGTCTCCCCATTCTAATCCCATCCTTCAATCCTCTTAAGGCTCGGGATGGTCGAATGCACCAAGGTCTAGGACCGATCTACGGTATCTTCTCGACAAACTCCTGTAGGATTCCCTTCTTTCTCGCCTCACTCCGACAACCCATCATGTCATCCTCGTGGGTTACCGCGCCCTGAATTGCTCTACGAACTCCCCGCACATCCTGCTCAAAGCTCAAGATGCTTCCCTGGAGTCTGCGACCATTCCTCGCCTTCCTTCCAGGTGCGAAGGCCCAGACCTCCGGGCCGACAACCTCGCACCCCAGCCATGTCATCGAACCGCTCTATGTGCACTAACGGATCACTTTTTCCCGAGAATTTCAGATCTGGAAACTGAAGTCACGTGGATCGTGACACTCATGATCTCCGCCGAGAGTGGAGATTCGTTATCCAAAGATTATTCGCCACCGGGCTCTTTCCGCTCTCCTGAGGTCTACCACAACTCAGTGCTAACCTCACAGCACTTCTCCCTCCAACTCTTCCGCCGAGAGGTCGAGGTCAGGTCCTCGTAAGTGCCGACGGACCCCTTTCCTCCATGTTTGTTTCTTCCTCACCGCAACATTCTGTGCCCTAGGTCTGGGCTTCATCTCTTACATTTTCCCGAACGAGAGCATTTCTTCGGCTAGATTCCGAGACATCATTACATGCTTTCCTCTGTCCCTCCCTGAGTTCTTGCAATAGGGAGGTCAGAGTCTCCATCTGCTTCTCCATCCGATCCATTCTTTCCTGGATCTCCCTATTCTGGGCCTCATTGGCCACTTCTCTCAAAGTCACCGATTCTTCTAGACTTACTCCTCTTCACTGCTTCCCTCATCGTAGCGCTGGTCTTGAGTGTATTAGAAATCAGGCTTTTGTGCCGATCCCCACGCATTGCCGCCAAAAGATGTTGATGCGCTTTTCCCGCATGTCTTCAATAGTGCCTCGAACCTTCGAACAATGGCCTTCAAACATTGTCTCGAACCTTCTACTCGCGGATAGCTACAGTATCCAGAAACCTCAGCCCGCGGTTAGCTCGAGCTCGAGCAGGTCTGTCTTCTTCTTCCTGCTCCACTGCCTTCTCCGTAACGATGATCTCCTGCACTGCACTTCACGTAAAATAGGTCGTGAGTTGCCGGCGAATTCCGCGAAACCCTCCGACGCCAAGTTAGTAATCGGTTGTTCTTTTTGGTATCTCCTCTAATAAAGGAGACCGGAAAGATAAAAGGGATATTTTTCGCCTCCTTTTGAATGAATATTGTGTTTTCAAAGAATCCGGATAAGTGGAATTAGAATAGAAAGAACCTCGTATGAGTTTACTGGATTCTTTTCGAATTAGAATTTCCAACCCTCGTAACGCTCCCTTCGCTTCCTTTTATACTCACTTTCCCGCTCTTTCCATTTCCAGTCGTTCACTCCACGTCTGGTGGTGTCTGGGTCCCTCCGACAGCCGGATCGAGTAATATTCCCTGGGATGCGTGGTCGTCTCCTTAATCCGGTTCACGTGGCTGCACCACCATGCCTGGAGTGTGCGCTAGGAATGATGACGCCGCGGGGGCATGTGCCGGCCATCGGCAATAGTACCGCCACCATACCTTGTGGGGCCCTGGTCAGACATTAAAAGGTGTGCCAAGATTCCGAGAAAACGGGTCGGGCTGCCCTGGTCCGGGTCTTGCTTTTCCTTCGTCTTGTGACCAGACAACCCAGTTGTGCTCGGGAGCTCACCGTCTGCGAGCAGGAAAGGAGTGCTCAGTCCTCGACCTTGACCGGCTTTGACTGGGATGGACGACCTCGAGTAAGCTGAGGAGTGCTCGGGGCTCGCGCGGCTCTGAATTCCACGACCTCACCCATGAGAGACGTCTGGTGAGGTCGTCTTTATGCGAGTAGTCGGGCCTTCTGCTCGAGCTAAGGTGTCCTCGGGGTGCTTTATTCGAGCTAAAAGGGCCTTGAGTAGACCTGCCCGATATTACCCAAACATCTGGTATACACAACAAAATACACACAACAACAGCTACATCTCTTAGCAACTTCAGGAAGCATAAATTTGCAACACACTTCACAATATCAAGTGCGCGCACACACCCAAAAAGACAGAGAGAGAAACACACACACACACACAGATATGTATATATATATTTGCTCAAATTGATTTCTTAATATGCAACTCATTTCATAATATTAAGTGCAAACACAACACATCACATATATTTGCTTAAAATAATTTCTTAACAAACACACATCCATTAACATAAAACAACAAGCATAAACACAACAACTCACTTTATAACAACCACACAAATACAGCACAAGCTGCTCTTTGATAGTAGTATCTGGTATACACAACAAAATACACACAACAACAGCTACATCTCTTAGCAACTTCAGGAAGCATAAATTTGCAACACACTTCACAATATCAAGTGCGCGCACACACCCAAAAAGACAGAGAGAGAAACACACACACACACACACAGATATGTATATATATATATATTTGCTCAAATTGATTTCTTAATATGCACTCTACACTCTAGCAATAACAAACTAAAATGAATAAGGAATAGTGTAATGAAACAAAATAAAATTCATAATTTATGGCTATTTATATTATAACTTAATATGCATTCCAATAATAATAAGAGTATCACATGTCATCAATGGTTGAATTGCTATCAGCTAATACAAAAAATAGTACCCACTATTTAGAGTGGCAGGAAGTCAAAGCCTATAATATCATCTTAAAATGAAAAAAGCAAGGAAGGCATAAATGACCTCATCAATAGTTGTATTTGTTTGTACTAAACAACTATAAAATGTACAAAAACTCAAACCTATATTTATGGTAGTGCGACAAAAAGATGATACGACATCTTCATTGCAGTACTTACAATTAAAGTTGTTGCATCATCTGATCCCTTAAAAGAATTTGTTAAAATGGATTAACTTGGATCATGCTACTTCCATAATTACAAAAATTTTGAAATGTTACTAGATGCTTAACTTGGATGTAGTCATTCTTGAGTAAGTTGTCCTTCATGATTATAAGAAGAAAAATAAAAAATATAACATATTATTTAAAATTACAATATGAGTAAAATAACTAAATGGTGTAATTAAACTTCTGCATTAATTTAAAAAATAAACTAAACATAAAATTCTTACCATTTTCATGGACACTGCTCTGAGTGTTTATGACAGGACCATTTATGACAGCTTTTTAATCTTAGAGCTGGATGTCTCTTCTCGATCCTGCATGTAGATAATTTATTACGTATTATTTTATCATCAAAACACCTAAAGAGTAAGGAAAGAAAAATTAAAACTGATTTAGAAACAAGTAACTAAGACCTTTCTGAAGTTCTTCTTGACAAACATTTTACTTTTTCCACCTCTAATAACAAATTTGCAACTTCTCACATCACATTTAGAGCATCTTACACTCGTGCTCTGCTTAAATGGTTGTCTTTCACCATCATCTCTTTTTCTTTTAGTTTGAGGCTTGCCAGCAGCTCTAATGATAGATGGAGGCAGTAGGTTATATGCAAGAGTAATGGCCATTTATTTTCATCTGGCACTAGATATAACTGATAAAGATATATCTTCATGAATACAATGTCTTTCAATAGAGGATGGACATATTCATTGACATTATACCTCATTGCATCAATACAACACATAACACGCTTGCAAGGCAAACCTGAAATATCTCATTCCCCGCAATCACAATGCTTGCTACCTAGATCTACAATACACCTCTTTAAGACATCTTCCCTGACTTCAAATAATTTTTTGTATCTAAATATTGCATACAATGATGTAGATTCAACTCTTGCTGCCATTATTCTCCTCCTAACAATTGGAAGCTGCCCATCCTACCAAGTGCTAACCAACTCTTGTCTTTTGTGTATGAGAATCATAATTTTCCTTCTAATCTCCTCAAGCATTCTTACTATTGGCATGCCTCTAAATTTGCTTATCCAATTATTTAAGGACTCGGTCATATTGTTCGTGACATGTGAGCACTTGATTTGTGTAGAGAAGCAATGTTTGGTCAACATAACACAGGAATTTGTAACAACCACCTATGAGCAGCAGGGCTAATGTTACTAATTTCAGCCATATGGTTGTTGAATTCCACTTGGTTTCCACTTTTACATGCTGAATTCCTTTTTAACCAAGATTCCTGAAAATTTTTGCTAAAATTTTGCATATATATACCTATAACAGTACCTTCTCATCGCTTGAGCAAAAACCCTATCAAGTGCATTCAATATGACTTTTTATCACTCATAAAGTATAAACCCTTATCATCGTTACAACCTATTTGATCATATAATTTCTCCATAAAATAAACCCAAGACTCAGTGTTTTCAGTTTTTACCACACATACAGCTAATGGATATATGTCACAGTTGGCATCTACACTAACAGCAGAAAGCAAAACCCTTTTGTACGAACCTTTTAAGTGACAACTATTTACACCTATGAACTGCCTACAACCTTCAAAAAACTCCTCCTATATGCATCAAAAAAATATAAAAAAAAAATTAAAGTGAGGATTTACCCCACCACCTAGCCAATCTTTTTTCTAATGATACTATTGAACTAAGATTTGAGGCTAATATTACATGCATGTACCTGAAGAGCTTTATGAAGTTGGCCTTGTGGTCTTGACCAAGCAGCCCCAATGCTTTGTTCTAGACTCTGTACAACCTCTGATTGTAGCATTTTATCCCATAATTTCTGAACAAATCTGACCTGAGCACATCAATAAGGAATTGTATGTTAGCTCTGAACAAATAAAGTAATGTGGCTGCAATCCATGTTGCATTTGCTTCATAATTCTCAATATTACTTTTATAAGTATGTTCTGGCATGTGAGTCTTAATTTGAAAATATTTTCTATTTTAATTTGGACTCGCATGTATTCTCTATGTGTAGCTGGAGCCAAACTCTTCAGTGTCATTCTAGTCTTTTCATTTTTCACCCCTTTTAAGTCTGAAGCCATTTTTTATTGCAAAGACTTTAACAATTTTTTTGAATTCATCAACTATCTTGAATAATTGTCCAACCTGAGCATAATATCCCCATCAAGAGTGAACTCAAAACTGCTATAATTTGCCTCATACCTACAAGCAGCAGTCTGAACATATTCATCTTCATTGTCTGAGACTACCCCACTGTCATCACCAGATCCATAGTCATCCAATCCTGCATCCTATTCATCTTCATTATTAAAATTAAATTCATCATCACTCATATTATATTCCAATTCCTTTATAGTATTCTTATATTCAAGGACATTCACATTATCATTAGCATAAACAGATGAACCAGTTGTATTATTATCATCATTTTCAGTACCTTCTATCTCTTCAGCTGAATCTTCAACTTCAACAACATTAGTGGAACATCCAGCAGCTCCAGTGATTTCAACATTCAAGTCAGGCAAAGAAATCTCATTTACCTGAGCAAAATCAAACCAATCTAGCTCAGCATCTTGTGGAATGGAAAGCTGGTCGAGTGGAGTCTCTTCATTCACATTCTTATCCAAACAAATAGATGGTGCATCTAACTCTATTCTGATAATGAATATAGCCCAAGAATAACTCTTTTGCTTCAGCTTTTTAAATGCATCTTTTAGGTCTGATCAGTTTTCAGCAGCATATTAGATGTCTCCCATGGCAACATAACATGAACTCTCACTTCATTAGCATGTCTTATGGGCTTGTCAAAGTAAACATCTTTGACATCCTGACACAACTTCTTTAAGGTATATTGCTCTGGAATTACAGTTGTTATATCAATCTTGTCACCAGCTACCACAGTCTTTTATCTCCATGCAAACATGGCTACAAGTTATAAATAATAACATATTGTAAGTAACAAAAAAACTATTAATAAATTAAAATATGCATATGAAAGTATTGTTCAGATAAAAACACACACACGCGCGCGCGCACACACACACACACACATATATATATATACACATACATACATATATAGAACTAAGAAAAAGAAAGACATCTACTGCCAATGAAAAGAAAAGGAAATTCAAATAAATATGTGCATGTTAGCTAAAAGTTCAGTTGCATGTTATGAGCTTATTAATTTTTTCATGCATATTACATTTATTATAAATTATAAATTATTCAGGTTGTGAGAAAGATTGATTTGGTTTATGGAGAAGAAAGTGTGTTAACTAAAACCTAATCTCGTAAATTGTGTTTCTTAGGTATTTCTTTTTTCTTTTATTTATTTTGATACAACTATTTTGTTTTATGTATAATATACTGATTTCAACATTTAAGATGTTTGTATTAATGTTTTAATAATTCTATACAATGATTCTTAAAGCTATCATGCCTCATGAGGTATTGTTATTATATATATCTATCTCTCTACTGCATGTGTGTTTATGTATAGATATATATGCTTTCTTTTATTTCATTAGTAAAATATTATCAAGTATCATAGTAATTGGTTACCAAAACCCTAAATTAACTTGCATATATCAGGAAAAAGCCAATCATACATAATATTCTATATCAAAATTCTGTAAAATCAACCTAGATTTTAACATTCTAATTTAGAACGAATTTATGCCACAAAAACACAAACCTATATAAACACACAATTGCACGTCTTCAATTCTAAAGACAAAAAACAAAGTGATAAGATTTTAAAAAATAAAAGAAAAATGAACCTAACTTTGTAACAACAGTCAGAACAACGTATTACAATTGCTGACTAAAAAAAAAAATCGGAGACTATAGCTACTGGAATTAACAAGCATAAAATCACACACTATATTTGTTGAAATAAACATGCATAAGAAATGAATAAAACAATACAAAAAATATCATTTATAATAGCATTTCACGGTAGCATTTTTTCTTTTAATATTACCGAATGTCAATCTATAGTAACACTTTATTAAAAAGTTCTACAATTAACTATTTAATGATGTTGCTTTATTTTTTATTATGTTTTACATTTACTTTGTAGCATATTGTTATTGCTATATTTTATTTTTAATATTATAGAACTTTAAAAATGCTACAATTTAATGTTATATTGAATAATATTTTTATAGTAGCATATTTATAAGTTCTACATATATTATTTAATACCATTGCAATTTAGAAAAGTTATAAAAACAATTATAATTTAGTGGCAACATAAAAAAGCTATCAAAAGAGTGCGAAAAAAAGGACGCGGGAAAAACTAGCAGCCGCCAAATGAAAAAATAACTTCAATTATCTTTTTCCCTTGGAAACCTAAAATCATTCAAAACTCTCAGTCTTCTTCTCTCCTTTGAGTCCCCTTTCTACTAGATTTTGAAACCTAAAATCCTTATCTCCGGTAATTTCTTTAGAAAATGGTGTGATTTGAATTGATTTTTAACTTTGCTGGCTGTCGTTTTGCTCTTGTTCTTGATGATGTTACAAGCGTTTTGTGCAATTTACGACTGTTGTCATTGAGCTTTGTAACCATCTGATTTTGAAGAGGTAATCGAAAATACTTCAGTTTTTTTTTTTTCAAATTTCCTTTCAATTCCTTCCATAATCAACATGAAACTTATAAGAAAATCCTAATTTTCTCTTTATTTCTGATTCTTGTATGGATGATCTGGTATAATGGATGTATTTACTACTTCCTAAGGAAGATTTTTTGTTTTGTGCGTATGGCTTTATTGTTTTTATTGTAGAGCGTTAAATTATTACTGATTGATTCGTAGTCAGTATAGGACTGAGCGTTCGTATTAATTTTGTATTGTTCTGTTGGAGTGATTTTTAAACTGAAAAATTACTAAGCTTTTTCAGAATCAGTTTACCATGTGATTTACTAAAAGGACTTTATAACAAAAAAATAACTTAAATTTACTTCTTGAAAGATTTATTGGCATGCTTTTTTTGTGAAGCTCTTAGTTTAAACAAAAGCATGCTAGCAACTAGTGATAAAATTTTAGAACTTCATAATCATTTAAACTGATTTATTAGGCTTGGTATAGTGGAGAGTAAGTGCGTAGAAGTTCATCTTCATTTTAACTGATTTATATAAACGATAATCAATATTTGTTAAGATTTTCACTTTTGTTCTTTTAGGGTAGGCTTGAGAAAGAATCAGGGTTTTTCTTCAACATGAAGTACTTTGAGGAGGAAGTTCGAGCTGGAGATTAGGGTGAAGTTGAGAAGTACTTATCTGGATTTACCAAAGCTGATGATAATTGATATTCCATGAAGATATTCTTTGAAATTAGGTAGCAGAAGTATCTCGAAGCGTTTGATGGGTATATGCACTTTATGATTATTGGTCTGAAAATTATCTATATTTTGTCTTTATTTCGGAGTAGTATAATCTTAGTCAAATTTTGATTGTCTAATTGATATTGCAGGCAAGACAAGGCAATTGCAGGTAGTTTTTTTCTTTAGCCTCCTTCCAACATATATTTTCATGTTTATCTCTAAGATAGCAAGGTATAGTTGATAATATAAATATGTTTATGATGAATTAGGTTGCTGAAAAAATGTTGTGTCTTTTTCGAGAAAATAGAATCGTTTTTTGATTGAGCTCAAGTAAAAGCTCTGCTTTTCAATGAAAAAGAGTTAGGAACTTAGCTTAGATGAAGAGTCTTGAAAAGTTTTAATTTTGTATAAAGATTAAGCAATATTTATGACAATATTATGATTTCTTACTTGATCTTTCCTATACTTTCTCATCAGCTCACCAGAAGATTGTGTCCTTATAAATCAATGTGCTTTTAAGTGTTATTAGTAGGGAGGTATCTATGATATTGCTTGTTTAGATTTTTTGACTTAATGACAACTGATACCCTTTAATTACATTTTGTATGGTTTTATATTCCTATTTTCAATACAGGGAAAATGAACAGCTGTCCAAGTATGGTGACACCGAGACAGCGAGTGGCATAATGTTGAAGAACTGAAGAAGCTTATAGAAGCAAACCCCCTCCTGTGATAAGCTTGCTTTTCCTACCGTGAAGTCATCAAGATTGCGGACTCCAATCAATTAGAGGTAAAATGATATAATATTGGATAAATGACTAATTATAGTTTTTCTGTTTCTATGTGGTTTTGTTGTAAATCATCCAACTTTTTTTTGTCAACTATTCATCACACTTATGCAGCATCCTCTGCTTTATTATTTTCTGTTGAATTTTTTTTTTTTTTACTTCAATTCTATTTCTGGAAGAACTTTGTTGTTGTTTAGGCTTGCTTCCCTATCAAAGGAGCTGAAACTTGAGTCCACTTGCTTAAACTTGGATTCTGTTATTTGGGAAAGATTTTGTAAGTTGTTAGATTTAAATTACTAATTGTATTTATTATATTTGAATTACTTATTTAACCACTTTCTTAGGATATATATAAAGAGTTGTTAATTTTTTTTTCCTCAGAGCAAAGGTAAAATTATATTTTTGTTTTGAATTCATATATACTTATCATGTTGTATACATTTTTAAGTAATCAAATGTTTAAATATTATTACATAATTGAATTACACGAATGATGGATTGTATGTTTTTATTGTTTTTACATTGTTAGTTTTGTTATAGAGTTAGTAGCCTTTAAAATATTGAGAATAAAAAATACAATATAAGTAGCGTTTTCTAAAAGCCATAGAATGTTACATATATGCCATAAAATTCGTTAGTGACGACTAACAATAGCATTTTTTTAGTGCTGTAAATATAATATGGTAGCATTTTCCAGATGCTATACACGATAGAATAATAGCATTTCTGTAAAGTAATAACTGGTGATTATATAGCTTTTTTTATATGTTATGTAGAATAGTTTGTAGCGTTGAATATATGCTATCAAATTGTAAGACTTTTAATTATATGGGCTAACTTAGCATTGCCAAAAATACTACCATTTGCTTTCGATAGCATTTTTCAAATGCCACCAGACATCCTTTTTGTTGTAGTGAAATCACAAATCACAGATCACAGCTATTGAAATAAACATGCATAAAAAAGAAAAAAAATTACAGACCATAGCTGTTAAAATCATGCCTAAAAAAGAAAAATAAAACAAAGAACACAAATGTTGAAATCAACATGCATAAAACTCAGAATCAATAAAATAATAAACTAGATACAAAATATTTTAACTTTATTGCTCTTTCTTGCTCCAAGTTCACTTGTACCTGAAGCCATTCACCACCAGTACTCACTGTATGGAACACTTAGGCCACCAACAAAACTCAGCTCATTCATAATTGAAATTGAACTCTTCTTCAATCTTGATAAAGGTCTAGGTAAAAGATGAATGTAAAAATGTAATTAGTGGTTAAGAGATTGAACTCTTCTTCAATCTCAATCATTCCATAATCAAATAACACTCTTATGTTTATAGTGCTTGTAATATGAGATTTAAAATTCTATGTATATAACAAGATAAGGTCTTTGGTGCCTCTAGAGCATTCTCTTTATCCATTCACTATTTGCTATGTGTATATATATATCATCATGATTGATTGAAGTATGTGCATGGTGATGAGAGAATGAAAAATGAATAATACTCCAAGTGCACCCAAAAATTTTATTTCAATAACTAACTGTCGAAATTTATGGTAGATTCTTTATTTTATGATAATTTGATCCATAATACATAGAGACTCAATCATTCCATAATCAATTAACACTCGTATGTTTATAGTGCTTGTAATATGAGATTTAAAATTCTATGTCTAGAACAAGAGATGGTCTTCGGTGTCTCTGGAGCATTCTCTATATCCATTCACTATTTGGTATGTGTGTATGTATATCATCATGATTTATTGATGTACATGGCAATGAGAGAATGAATAAGGAATAATGCTCCAAGAGCACTAAAAATTTTATTTCATAAACTAAGTGTCGAAATTTATGGTGACTAAAACCACTTCTTTGCTTACCACTGTGATCTTCCTACATTTTTATTCTACTAACTCTGTCTAGAAGCATTAGTGCTGAACTCATTAGTAATTGTCGTAATTCAACTTCATATTATGTGTTATAAAAAAAAAACTAATGTTTAAGATTTGATGTTTTTAGATTTAGTCGGTAACATGTTTTTGTAAAGTGTTTAAAAACATAAGAGCGTGTTTGGTATTGTTTTTCAAAGGATAAATTTCAATTTACTCAACGCAGTACTGAATCATAATCCCCAAAAAAGTATCAGAATAATATTTTTATTAACAATGTTTTAAAGGAATATTTTTGTGATAAATTTTCATTGATATCAAAAGGAATATATATATATACAAAATAATCTCATGATTACAGAAGGTTTCCCACGATTACAGGGATTCAAAATTATACGAAAAGATTCATATACAATTGATAAATGTCTTACCCGTAATTGACTATCATTAATTAACAAAATCATTAACTTTATTTCAGCACCCTCTTGAGTAATGGGAAGCGGGCTAGTCCCCGAAAATTTCGGTTCACTTCTCGTTGGGAAAAGTCAGATTCTTGATTGTAGAAATCCTTTCAAGTTCAAGCAAGAAAGACTCGACGTCTTGTTTTGTTCCTCCCTTTGGGCCTAGGGGGTGACTTGTCAGGAGAGTCAACAAACATCTTTGCTAGCTACTGTTTTAGTGAGGATATTAGCTAGTTAGTTCTCAGATTTCACAAACATGAATGTAATGATTCCAGCTTCAAGTTTTTCTTTAATAAAATGTATGTCAACCTCCACATGCTCTGTCCCATCATATTGAACAGGATTAACAACAATCTCTATAGCTCATTTATCATCACAATATAGATTCATTGGAACCTTTGGTTTAAAACCAAAGTCCTTTAATAAATTTTTTAACCAAAGCAACTTACATACCCCGGATGTCATACTTCTATACTCAGCTTTGACACTTGATTTTGCTACAACTGCTTGTTTCTTACTCCTCCACGTCACAAGGTTTCAGCCTACGAAGGTGAAGCATTGTAAGGTATATCTTCTATTGTCAGCTGAACCTGTCTAATCAGCATCAATATAACCTTCTACATTCAAGTGATCGTGATTTGATAACAGTAAAAATTTACCCGGAGCAAATTTAAATATCTCAATATGTGCTCTACAGCATCCTGTGAGGTTTACTTGGATCATGCATGAATTGACTTAGTACACTTACTGCGTACAGAATGTCTGGCGTGGTATGAGATAAATAAATTAGTTTTCCACAAGCCTCTGGTATATCCCTTTATCCGTAGACTTTGCCTTCAAACACTTAAATAGGTTCTAATTTTGCTCAATTGGAGTATCAATTGGCTTACACCCTAGCATTCCCTTATCTGATAGTAAATCTAGGATATAGTTCCGTTGAGATAAGAAAATACCATGCTTTGATCGGGCTACCTCAACCCCAATGAAGTATTTAAGGTCTCTAAGCTGTTTCATTTCAAATTCAGAAGCCAAATATTGTTGTACATTAGAAATCTCATCAGGATCATCACCGGTCATAACCATATCATCGACATATATAATTAAAGCCATGATTTTTCCTCTTTTGTGATTTAAAAACAAGGCATGATCTGAGTTACTTTCTTTGTAGCCAAAATTCTTCATAGACTTATTAAATCTACCAAACCAAGCTCTTAGGAACTGTTTCTATCCATACAAGGCCTTTTTTAGCTTGCAAACCTTTGTCATATCTGAGAATTTTGGTATACCTCGAGGAGGTTCCATATATACTTCTTCATTAAGATCCCTATGTAAAAAAATATTCTTTACATCAAAGTGGCCAATTTTGATTAGCTACTAATGACAAAAGTACTCTCATGGTATTAAGTTTGGCAACCGGTTTAAAATTTTTAAAATAATCTACACCATAGGATTGTGTATATTCTTTACTAGTCGAGCTTTATATCTCTCAATAGTCCCATCTGCTTTGTGCTTGACTGTAAATACCCATCTGCACCCCACTATCTTCTTCTCTCTCAGTAATGATATAAGATCCCAAGTGGCATTCTTTTCTAATGTTATCATTCCTTCTGCCATAGCTTCAGTCCCTCTCGAATCTGCTAAAGCTTCCTTTATTTTATTATGAATAAAGATAGATGATAATTGGGATACATAAAATGCATATGACTTGGATAAGTTGTGAGATAACACATAATTACCTATAGGATATTTCGCTTTAGCTTTAGGATTAGGCTCATATCTAATTGGTGATTGGCCATGGATAGGTCGAGGTGGAAGATGATATTGAAGTGTTTCAAAATTAAGACCGTGTGTATTATTAGCATTATTAATATTAGAATTAAAAAGTAAAGAATCAGATATCTCTAATTAGTCATCCGAAGAAGATTGGACCAGTGGGTTAGGAGATAATATACAATCATAGATTTAATCTTCAATTGAGCACTTAGTGAAGGATAAATTGTTGAATTCTCATCATTTGATGGCCTTGGATTTACTTCTTTAATTAAGTTCTTATTAGTAAATGGCATTGGATCATTTAAGTGATCATCATCATTGGCTAACCTCAACCTGAGTATGTCAAAGACTCTTATATAATCAAGATTCTGCACTGCATCCCTATTATCCCCTAGAAGTGTTGAATCAGTAATCTCTGTTATGTAGAAAAGCTCGTGTTCATGGAATGTGACATCTATAAAGACGTAAAACCTTTTTGAACAAGGATGTCAATAGCCCTTTTAAATAGAGCCATATCCAACAAAGACACACTTTAATGCTCGTGGTTCAAGTTTGGTACGTTGATGTTGATGTAAGTGAATATATACCACACACCCTAATATATGAGGTGTCAAATGTACAACTAAGGGAAGTGTACAATGATCAGAGATCACATCCAAAGGTCTTTGGAAGTGTAGAACACTAGATAGTGTGTGATTAGCTAAGTACACAGTAGAGCTCAAAGCCTCATCCTATAGGTAAAATGAAACTTGACCACCAATTAATAATGACCGTGTACCTTCTAAAAGGTTTCGATTTTTTCTCTCAACAAATATGTTCTGTTGAGGAGAATGAGGGCAAGATGTTTGGTGAAGAATACCAGCTAAATTCATAAATTTAGTAAATTATTTCTTGAAATACTCACTTCTATTATCATAGCGAACAACCTTGATAGAAATGCCAAATTGTGTGAACACCATCTAATGAAAAAGACGAAACACAGCGCATACATCACTCTTTTTTCTTAGCAAATACACCCAAGTCATCCTAGTACAATCATCCATAAATTGACAAACCAATTCGTTCCATTATGTATTGGAAGTGGAGCAGGACCACAAACATCGGAATGAACTATGAAAACGAAGCATCAGTTTTATTATCATTTGAAATAAAAATAGTACGATGGCTTTTTGCCATGACACATGTTTCATAAACAACATCTGAAAGATTACAATCATGAAACAGTGATGGAGATAATCTCCTAAGATAACCAAATGAAGGATGTACAAGTTGTGTAGGTTATAGCCAAATCTCTTCTCTATTATTTAACATGTTTTTACTTATAACATGAGCTAGTACAATCCTCCAATTTGTTTACCACTGCCAATCTTCTTCTCAGTATGGATGTTTTGAAAAATACAATGAGTAGGAAAAAATAAGACAATACAACAATGAGACTTTGGCTAACAAAGAGAAGATTACAATTTAATGATGGGACAAATAAAACATTAGAGATAAAAAAAGAGGGCTGTAAAGGTACAGTGCCAACACCAAGAGCTGGAGATGACACACCATTAGCATTAGTAATGACTAATTTGGAACAATTTAAGGATAAATGGCTAAATTTATAGTGTTCACAAGTCATATGATTAGTAGCACCTATGTAAAATATCCAATCACTATTACTAGTAAAAATAAGAGGACTAAGAGTAAAGTTGGCCATACTTGACTTGGCAACAAATTGGACAGTAGTGACTAAGTTTCCCTTCGAGCTTGAACCCTCTGTCTTAGAAGTAGAAGACATGGGAAATGTCGTCTTACTCTTTGGATGCCAATCAGGATAACCATGAAGCTTAAAGCATTTATCAACTTCATAGTTATTATTACCATTACAGTGGATACACTAACAAATACCTTTCTTTAAATCAGAATGAGAAAATAATTTTTAGCAGCCATAACAGCTCTTTCATTTGGTGGGACACCAAGCATGGCCTCTTGACGATTCACTTCAATACAAACCATAGCATAAGCAGTCTGTAGGTTTGGAAGCGGTATAGTAGCAAGAACACGACCACAAACCCCGTCCAAATGAGGATCCAAACCAGCCAATAAAACATACACATGTTGAGAATTAACCTTTGTGGTATATTTATTTCTCAATGTCATTGGCACACTCTTTAGTGTAATGCTCAATAACGTCAACTTCCTACCGTAATTGCTTTAAGTTTGGCAAAATAAAAAATAACAGAACCTCATTTTGGCAGACAAAAATTACCTCGCAATATAGCTTATATGCCTTTAATGCGTCTTGGCTGATTGAGTATGTATGTTTTACTGTCTCCCAAATTTCTTTAGCCGTAGGCAAGCGAATGAAAAGTGACTTGATGTCCTCGGTCATGACATCAAGAAGCCAAGACTTGACCATACAGTTCTCGTCCTCCCAAGCTTCATATTCCTAGAACTTGTGTCTTGTGGAGCCTTCTTAGTACCAGAAATTGACCCCCAACATTTTTTGCCCCTGATTTTATTCCCTGCGTTTAAGGACCACTCAATGTAATTAGTTTCATCAAGTTGTTCTGAAGTAATTAATGAGGAAATTTCTTGCGCATGATGATTAGGCAAGACAACAGGATCAACCTTCTCTTTTACTATCAAAGATTTTAAACTACTATTATGTGACTCAATCATTATGAGAAAAAAAAACAATAAACAAGACCAAGAAAGGGTAGTGGTAACAATTTGCAGCGTAACAAATTGTACTATATGATCAAAGAAAAAACAATGAACATGAAACCACGCTCTGATACCATATTAACAATGTTTAAAAGAATATTTTTGTGTTAAATTTTCATTGATATCAAAAAGAATATATATACACAAAAAATAATTCCATGATTACAGAAGATTTCCCATGATTTCAGCGATTTAAAATTATATGCAAAGATTGTTATACAATTGCTAAATATATTACCTGTAATTGACTATCCTTAATTAACAAAATCATTGACTTTATTTCAACAATTTTTAATAGAACTTGTCTTTTATAATAGTATTATACAAATATATTAATGGGAGAAAATTTTAATTGAAAATGTAATTAATATACTTAATTAACAAAATCATTGACTTTATTTCAACAATTTTTAATAGAACTTATCTTTTATAATAGCATTATACAAATATATTAATGGGAGAAAATTTTAATTTAAAATGTAATTACTTATTTTTTAATTTAAAATATACTTGTTTGAGAGAATTTAAAATTAATTTACAAATCATATCCGATTAAATTATATTGGTTATGTAATTAATTTTTTAATAAATGTAAGGTTGAAAAAAAAGTATGTAATAAATAATAATAAACAAATAAAAATTTAAAAATGTTGATTGATCAGGAAAAGTATATAATTCAAGTTTAAAATAAATTTTAGAGAAAAAAATGTCTGATGAGAAGAGTTGATAAAATGTATTACTATCATATGTATAATATAAAGGTCATGGCTATGTTTGGATTAGTTCTAAGGTAAAGTACAAAGTACAACCATATATTCAAAGTGATAAATAATAAAAAAATATGATATAATTTTAATTATGTGGTTATAAAGTAGTGTTTTAATATAACTTGATGCTAATATAAAAATATAAATTAATAAAAACTAAACAATTCTCTTTTACCTCTTAGTACAAGCTGTCAACAATAAAAATTATAGTATGGGACCTGCCAACTGTGCAACAAAAAAGCGAAAAATAGGAAAAAAAAAATTTGTGGTTTTTCACTTTTCTTTCTCAATTGTAGAAAACAAAAATAACTTATTGGAAAATGATATTTGCTCTGGGTCAAATCTCGAATTCAAAACACGCGGTTTCGAATAAGCTAAAAAAACCCACCGTTTCATGTCAAAGTTAGTTTACCTTTCCTTCATCGTTCCAGTTAGTTTACCTTTCCTTCATCGTTCCACTTTCGAAAATCAATTAGCTTGCTATCTCATCTCAAAATGCATTGTAAATAAAGCTTATTACCAAACATCTTATGGTCTTTTACCAAGTTATCGTCAACAATTATCGTCACTGCTTTGCAAAGAAACTCTTCCTCTTTTGTCCTCGAGTGTTCTGAGCAACCATAAATGATCCACATATTAGAACTACAAAATACATGACACATTTTCTTCTTATTACACTAATTTCTTCTTGAATTATCATCAATATCTTCTTGAGTAGATATGCCAAATAGAAAAAAAAAAAAAATCAATACCCATTCTTTAACTTACTCGGGAACGATGCCGCACTGCTTCAGATGGCTCGTTACAAAACCAAATAGGGTTCTGGTAGAGACAAACTGGGTTACTTCGTAGAAATACTTTAGTTTTCTAAAAAATGTCTCATTTTTTGCCTAAAACGCAAGACTATAGCACACGAGTTTTGGCTTTCTCTTGGACGGCTTCCTAATTTTTACCTGATTTCTTACAAAGCCGTGCCACACACGTCCGTACTAAGTACACAATGCCACAGGAAGAAATCGGGGATCAGTTTCAAACCTTCGTTTGATTTTTTAGAAGAAAATGACAAAAACGAAAAGGAAAAGAGAAAAGCAGGCATTAGTTTTCAATTAAAAAATTCAAAAAAATTATTTTTCAAAACGACGTCATTTTTAAAATTTTGGGGTTTGACCAAAAGTAAACATCAGAACCCTAACTTATTTTTCTTTTAAAAAAAAAAAACACTAGGGAAAAGCTTACTAAACATTTCTTGTTTTTATTTTGAGAAAACAAAAAACAATGGTAAAAAAAAAAAAGAAAAATACCAAACACCCTAAATTATTTTAATATTTAAAACATAATTTACTTGCACATAAATAAATAAATATACACACACACACACAAATTTTTTTATTGTGTATATGTAATAATAGGTGACTAAACCACTTCACAAAATTAGGAGTTAAATATAAGACATTTAACCTTAATTAGGATAAAGTACAATAATCTCATTAAAGTACAAATACAGCTTACATAAAATGTATTTCTTTTGGGGCCTCTGCAAGCATATTTGGTTGGAATAAGTAGAATGAGAGGTGAGAAATGGAAAAGAGATAAAAGGAGAAAGGAAAAAGATTAATTTCAATTTAACTTGTTTGATTTAATAAAAAATTATCTCTTATTAATGGTTAATTTCAATTTAACTTGTTTGATTTAATAAAAAATTATCTCTTATTTCTTCTTCCTTTCTTCTTTTTCTTTTCTTTTTTTTCTTTCATCTCCTTTCATTTTATTTTGCGAAATTATCAGTCATATATCTTTAAATATCACTAATATTATTTGTGTTATAACACTTTTAACAAATATCACTCATATACCCTAAATTTAACTTGTTTGATTTAATAAAAAATTATCTCTTATTTCTTCTTAACTTGTTTGATTTAATAAAAAATTATCTCTTATTTCTTCTTCCTTTCTTCTTTTTCTTTTCTTCTTTTTCTTTCATCTCCTTTCATTTTATTTTGCGAAATTATCAATCATATATCTTTAAATATCACCAATATTATTTGTGTTATAACACTTTTAACAAATATCACTCATATACCCTAAATTGACAAAAGACATCTACCGTTCACCCTACCATCTGCTACTGTTAAGAAGTTAACGGAATTTTGGTAAAATGATGATTTTACCCTTGAAATAAACAAAATAAGAAACTATGATAACAAATGACATGTCGTTCAAATATATTGTTTTCGGACTACATGTCATTTTACTGAATATAATCATATGACATGTTGGTTTACTAAAACATAAGTATATGATATGTCGTTTTACTAGAATATAATTGTATGACATATCATCTTATTTGAGTGAGAACAATGTTTTACGGATGACATATCTCACTAGAATATTAAAGGATCAAATATCATTTTTCCAGACGACATGTCATTTTATTACTAAAAAATTAGCAAAATAAAAAGAAACATTTGCAACACACATGATTAGATCTTTTATTCTCTTATTTTCTTCTTCTCTTCACACACGCACAAAAAGCAAAAAAAGCAAAGGAAAAGTTGGTAGCATACTCACACGCACATTAATTTTTCTTAAAGAGATTCTCTATGTCTGTCGTGCTGTCTCTAGGGTTGGCAAAAGTCTAAGTTAGATCCAGGTATTGCGATCTCCAGATCCAGTTAGAAATTTTTAAAACCCGAGTATGCTAATAAATTTTATTCTATGCCGGATTTTTTTGGGGGCTTTTTAAGCCCAAATTTTACATATATAAAATTTAAATTTTTATATTTATGAATCTATTTTTATTTATTTTATAATTTTTAAATTTATTTTAGTAAAATTAAACGTGAAATATAAACTTTAAATTTTTAAATATATTGAATAAATATATAAAAAAATATAATTATTTAAAATAAAATATTTTTTTATAATTCTTTTTTTTATAAAATCCGAGTTCCGAGATTCTCAAGTGATACTTAGACCTAACCCAGAGATTAGTCTGGATTGGGTATTACTCTAGTGTGTACTGCACGTGTTTCCATTCATTATACTAATTTTTTTTAGTAACAAAACTACATGTCATACAATAACTTTCATGTTAAATGACATGTTATCCATTAATGTTTAACATAAACGACATGTCGTCCAAGAAAACGTTATCATTTTTCCAATATAAGATGACATGTCATACAAGTATATTACAGTACAACGACATATTATATAGTAATATTTCAATAAAACGACATGTCGTCCGTAAAGTAATATATTTCACTTTAAAAAGTCAACATATCATTTTTATCATATTTTTTCTTATATTGAAAGACCATACTACCTCTATGATGTCAGTATATTCTAACGGTTATTAATGGATTGGTGGACGATAAAATCGTTTTACCAACTTATAGTATATGAATGATATATGTTAAAAGTATTGTAATAAAAATAATATTTGTGACATATAAGTATATATGACTGATAACTTTTTATTTATTTTTTCAAACCAAACATACTTAACTCAAGCCAAACTCTATGGGATGAGAAAATCAGTATAATTCTTGCCATTTTAAACCTTTAGATTTAGATTTATGTAATCTAATCCAACGATTGAAAACAGCTTGCTGTTAGTTACAGCAGATGTAACTTAGCTGGAGCCTATTTTAAAGCTTTTATTTTGCTCAGATTTCCCGCTCTCTCAATCTCTATTCCCTAACGGTAGCCTGTTTTAAATTTAAAATAAAAGATAAAAAGTTCACCCTCATTTCGATTTCTCCCATTAGGGTTTCTCAAATCAAAATGAAACCAAATCACAAGATCAAGAAACCAGACACGTCCTCAAAGGTACGTCACAGTTTTCCAGTTGCTATTTTCCTATTCAAAGCCCTAATTTCATTTTTTTTTAATCCAAATATTCTTATTCAAAATTTCAGTGCTCACTTTTGTTTTTAAAATTAGCAGCTGAGTTTAGAAGAGATAATCGGATTGAATACGAGGAACTGCAATGGATTGGCTTCGAATACTTCAACTGCGAAGTGCGCTTACGTGGCCGGATGTGTTTTGGTGGTTTACGATGTGGATTCAAGTACTCAATCGCACCTCATGGTGTCCCATCGAATGCCTAAGCCTCTCTGCTGCGTTGCTATGTCACGCGATGGCCGTTTCGTAGCTGCTGGAGAGGTATTGCATCAATTTGACAACAAAATGTGCAATTAACCTGTTAATTCTTCATTTCAGAAAAAAATAAATAAACTGTTAATTGTTGCATTAATTTATGAATTTTCTCAAAACAAGGCCATTCAAATTCTAAAAAATGCTGTTTTGTTCATGATTGTTCAAAATTGAGCACAAAATTGCTCAAATTCAATTCTAACCTGCTAACAACCTTGTAAAATTTCAAATGCGTGCAAAGAATCACAAAAGGATATAAAGTTGTGAATTTGAATGCATTTATTAATCAATTCATTAGTGAGGGGTTGGATCGCGGTCCATATTTCAAAAGATGCAAACGTTCACAAGAGGACTGTCGATATTGAGAATTATATTTATGTTTTTCTTAAAGGGTTGGGAACAGTATTTGGGTTATTTTTACGTCTAATAGTAGCTATATGCATCTATTATGATCTTGCAGTCAGGGCCGCAACCTGCAGTTTTAGTGTGGGACTGTGCAAATCTGGCCTTTGTTTCTGAATTGAAAGGCCATTTGTATGGAGTTCAGTGCATTGCTTTCTCACCAGATGGTTAGTTACAATCATTCAATCAGAATAGCTATATTTTGACTTTATTTATTATATGAGTTGATATTTTCATGCTATGCTTATTTTCTTAAAGTTTATGCATTGATTATTTGACCATTCATTCATATTTTACTAACGTTTTACTTCTAGGAGAACATCTGGTGACTGTTGGGGGGTATATTTACCTTTGGAATTGGCGGAGTCCGATGTTGGTTACAAAGCTTAAAGCAAATTCATCTTGTTCTGCCATTACTTCTGTGTGTTTCTCATCAGATTCAAAATTCATTGTTACTGCTGGAAAGAAGCACTTGAAGTTCTGGGCAATTGAGTCGTCTGCAAGGACCCGTTTAAACAAAGGCACAGAATCTTTAACACTGCATGCGAAGCCAGTCAATCTAGGCATTCAGAAAGGAAGTTCAATTGTCTCTGTCATATTTGCCACCCGGACTGGTAATGGTGTTGTAAGTCAAGAACAGGCCGGAGAAAGTTTTACTTTATATGCACTGACTGATGCAGGTTAAAGTTTGCTTTAAGAACAATTGAAGAAGTTCAATGCATTGGAGCTATTGAAGTGTGGTTAATGAGTTCCATTCTGCTCCTTATGATTACAGGTGTTTTGTATATCGTACATTCTGGGATTTCAGTAACAAAGTCAGTGGATTTGAAGGTAAATTTGGCCCTTTTTTTTTTAATTTCTTTAATAGTAGGTACTCAGAAAACCTAGTTCCCCTGAAAAAGTAAATAGAGGGTCAACAGCTGAAAGATGCCACTGATTTCGATGGACCAATTAAAGAAGGGAAAATTCCAGTAATTTTCCCAAGGTTCAATCCCATAATGACCACAATACAAGGTCGGCTGGTCTTTTCAGGTTTTGGATGCTTTAGATGGGTTAATTTCAATTTTCATGATAGAGTCTACTTCCTGAAAAACTGAAATGGATATCAATAAGTACCAGATGCATATGTTGCTTTCATCGAGGCAAGATAAACAAGCACACGTATTATTGTAAGTTGAAATAAGTTTTTATCAAGTCGTGATATGTCTACTATGCACTGAACTTATTGCTCAATAGTCAATACTTGTATGAAAGTCATTTTTATCATATAATTTTCCTAATATTATATTTTTATCATATAATTTTTCTAATATTATACTCCTGAATCTATTTTCAGGTTGAAAATGGTTTTGCACTCTCTGCATCCAGCAAGTTAATAGCTTGTGCTTGCGGCAATGGAGCAGTACAACTTTTTGACATTGAGTCTCTCAAATATACTGGAACGCTTCACTATTCAAAGGCCAAAAAGTGCAATGGAGAAAATAATACTTTTTCTAGTGCTAAAACAACTGAATTGTATTTTAAACTTGCCCCTAATATCCCTGATGCAATTGCTTGTCAGTTCTCAACATCAGAAAAGCTTGGTTAGCACATAACTATGCAATTGCCTTGATAATTGGATTCTGTTGTTGTTTGAATCTTGAGCTCATCAATGCTTCTGCTTTTCAGTGGTTGTTTATGGCGATCATAGCCTCTATGTATGGGACATTCATGATGTGAATGAGGTAGTTGCATAGAGTAAGAATTAATGCTTTGCTCGTCTAACTTTTTATTTGATTCATAAAGTTGCCTCTATATGTATATATATATATATAGATATATATTGTATTTTAGTCGCTGTTTCAATCTCAATTCTCTTAAATGTTTTGAAATTTCTCTAGGCTACAAGGTGTTGTGTGCTAGTCTCCCATTCTGCATGCATATGGGATATCAAGAATCTTGGCTGTGAAAACATGCACGATCCAACTGTTGCATGTGTTGCTAGGGGATGTACTGGTGGAGTTTCTTTCTCAACATGCTCAGCTGATGGAACTATCAGGTTATGGGATCTGGCCCTGCAATCTGAGTTGTCAAAGGATGTGTTGGGTTATGAATCTCTGAATATTGAACCCATAAACACTGCACATGCAGGTAATTGCCACATTTTGAGGCACTGACAAACAAATCCACAAGTGTACAAGTACCACTGTACATATGTGCAATTTTTGAAAATCTGCGAAATGTTTTTTTATCGGTACTGCACAGAATTTATACAAACTTCCTTTTGCCATATTGATAGTGTCGTCCATTTTTTCACTGCAGTTAGTACTGGGATTTTTGAACGTGATACTATGGAGACAAGTGTGAGCACTCAAGGGTACCGGTCGATGGCAGTTAGCTCAGACGGGAAGTACCTTGCTGCTGGTGATTTTGATGGAAACCTTCACATCTATGACTTAAAATCTTCTGATTATACATGTATTAAGGTGAACCTTAGCATGGACATTTTTATTTAAAATCATTTCATGAAGAAACAACCAATGTGAAGCACAAAACTAAGGTTTTCAAATGGCTGGTGATGAAATGATGGTCATCTTATATGAATAATATGAGCTACTTTGCAGGATGCCCATGATGCAGAGATCCTTTCATTGAGTTTCAGTTTGTCAAGCAAGAAAGATGATGTTTTAGAAGAAGTCATGGATAGCAGTTACTTCCTTGCTTCAGGGGGAAGGGATCGAACAATCCATCTTTATGATGTTAAAAGGTTTAACTTCTTATATTGTACACTTCTTTTAGCTTAGTGAATGTGTATACTAACTAGGCTTCCCTCATATCAGGAATTTTGATCTCATTGAAAGTATTGATGACCATTCAGCAGCAGTGACTTCTGTGAAATTTACTTGTAATGGCCGTAAGATACTAAGTTGTAGTGCTGATAGGTATGCTGCTATAACTTCAATTTTCATTGCATCGCAAATCTATCAAACCTTAAATCTGAGGAGCGTTTGGTGATAGTTAGGATAGGAAATGAATTCTCCACTATTAATATTTCACTTCAAACAAGTTGTCTTTTGGCATTTGAATTAGTAGTATCTGTTGCATCTATCTGATCATTTTCAAAAAAAAAAAAATCAAAGATTGTTGGAGATCACTTTTTATTCATATTTGGTGACAATGATCCTTTTGTTCTAAAGGTATTTATGATGTCATTCTGACATTAGTTGGTGCTTCAACTAGTCATTTGTAAAGTTAATTACCTAGAAGGATCCAGATGGCTCTGTTTGTAGATAAGATTATTATTCTTTCACACAGGTCTCTTGTCTTCCGTGATGTTGCTGAAACCACTAGTGCGTATAAGATTTCACGCCGTCATCAACAATTAGCATCTCACGGAACTGTATATGACATGGATATAGACCCAACAATGGAGGTTGTCATTACTGTTGGGCAGGTAAATGCTGTGTTAATGGCAATTCAAGAGTAAACAATTTTGCATGCTTTGGAACAGCTTCTACTATGAAATTGTAGTGCAACCAGCCAAACTGGTCTCTGTATGTGTGTCAAATACACAAAAATCTTTGGTTAGCTGGCCGAATAATTTAATTAGCAGATTCCCTTGGATTCTTGTGATTTGGTCTAAGAGTTTAATTATTTAATCACTCTTGTTCATTTGTATACTCATAGGATAAGAAGATAAACTCATTTAACATTGCTGCTGGAAAACTTATTAGATCATTCAAGCAAGTTAAAGATTTGGGAGATCCATTGAAGGTGAGCTACATGGACAATCAGCAGTGTTGCACCATTATGTTGTTGGGTTGTGACCTGATAATTTTTACAGGTTACAATGGACCCAAGTGGTAGTTACCTGGTTTGCTCCTACTCAAACAAATCTATCTGCTTGTATGACTTTATCAGTGGAGAGATGGTTGCACAAGCCATGGGGCATGGTGATGTTATAACTGGTGTCACCTTCCTACCTGATTGCAAGCACATTGTTTCCGTAAGTTCCTGTTGTGAACAATTTTCAATTTTAATAGACAACAATGTTATGATACCTTTTGGATTGCTTTGTATACCACAATAATGATATAATCAATAGTAATACCTTTCATTGTTTATTATTGGATAGACTTCTAACTTATTGATGTATTCAGGTAGGGGGTGATGGTTGTATTTTTGTATGGAAAGTTCCTGCTCATTTGGCTTCTAGGATGGTGCAGAGAGTAAAGGAAAAGTATGGTATCTTGTCTCCAAGAAACTTTGCCCAGCCAGTAGCCTTAAGTCAAATAATCTTCTGTGAAGAGGAAGATCAGAAATGCAGAATGGACTCGGTAGATACGTCATTTATGAAGGATCTCGATCAAATTGGACCTCATCTGTATTATTCTGATGTGAAACCTCATCTGACCTCAGCATTCAAATTTAGCATTTCAAGACTTCCAAAGTGGGCACAAGAGAAAGTAACAAACTCTGAAAATGTCCCTGGGAATCTTGATTTCAGTTTGTCCCAGGTAATTTATTTTTTAGGCTCTTCACCTGTGAAATCTGCATTCTGATGTCTGAGAAAACTAAGTTACAATTTCGCATTCTGATGGAAAATTGTACTCTAGTAGGAACCTTTCTCCTACCTTGTTGTATTTTTTTATTTGACAAGTTTCTTAATAGTGCTGCATTTTTTCCATTTTGAGTATCTTCATTGCTGCTTGGGGCTAGCAGGAAGTAGAAACAAAAAATTTGTCGCATTTTGTTGGTGATGCTGAGGGTTATTCCTCTGAGAGTCATGATGTTCAAACTCCATCTAATCATGATTTGGGAGACAGCAATT
Source organism: Murraya koenigii (assembly GCA_025617385.1). NCBI lineage: Eukaryota > Viridiplantae > Streptophyta > Magnoliopsida > Sapindales > Rutaceae > Murraya > Murraya koenigii. The sequence continues at coordinate 15,612,395 of CM046819.1, forward strand.
CATGCATCAGTTGCTTTTCCACAAGTTTTTCGGACGCTAGAAAGGGCAAAAGTTCACCGTTGCCACAGGAGACCATCAGGTTGGCATTCATTGCATTTGTCAATAATATTCTTGTTCTTTTCATTTATGGTGGCTGCTTTATTAACTAATGGTTTTCGTATGCACTTCAGCGGCTTTGCCTTTGGCAAACGTTGGCTTACAGTGTATACTGTATGTACGGATTTATTAAATTCCCCAGAGGTGCTGAGTTTAAAAGATGGGAAGAGGCCACTGCTATCCTCAAGTTTGTGTAAGGCCAATTCTGTTTGTTATCAGATTCTTGTTGAGTTTCTTGTGCAATAAGCATATATGGCAAAATTATAAATTTTGAGAATAAGGTTATTGTCTTGGTATGATTTTCTTGGAAGATGAGTAGCGTAAAAAAAATAAAGATTACTGATATCAATAGTTAACTAGCCAGAGAGAATGACCTCTTCTTGTCCTCTTTCTAAATAGTAATATTATAGGACATGAATCATCATTTTGGAATTTCATTTAGATGAACCCTTACTGTGTCACCAAAGTTGAGAACTTATCCATGTGATGGCTATTAACATTTTTTGAGCTGCAACTCATGCTAATTTTTCATCCAAACTAGTAATTGAAAGGAACTCAATATCCCTAATGAAATTTCAATCATCTATCTTTGGGGCATCTAGTAAATAAAACTGAAGTTTACTGAAAAAAATAATTATATTAGTTACTACTGTCCGAAATTTATGTTTCTCCTTTTTCTAATGATAACATTTTCCTGCAGCTAAAGGCCCACTTAACATTCTGAGTGACGATTTGCATGGTGCCAATGGACAGGGTACCACTGAAAACCAACATGCCAGTCCCAATAAAATCAGCTTTCTTGGCAAGAAAAATGATCAATTTGACATGAAAAATCTGAGTGCCAATAATGAGATGATTGCTGATGTGGGAGAACAATTGTGTTCAGGAAAGAATGAGATGCAAGAAAATGTAGATGTTAACACATGCCTCAAAAATTCTGAAGATAGTGATTTGTTCAAGCAGCATTTTGGCAGTTTATCAGCAGCAAATAGGGTGAGTATTGTTTCAAGCTATGGTATATATAATTTCCTGGGCCTTTTTCAGTCATCAAATTGTGATTTCTGTAAAATGCAGTTCTATACATTTTTGTACACAAAAAGAAACAAATTTACGGTAGACCCCAAATACGTGTGATATGAGGCTTTGTTTAGTGTTGTATAAAAGTTAATTCTGCTTACAGGTAAAGAATAGGGCGTCAACAGTGAGAAGAAAATTCTCCTCACAATATGTCGTATATAGGGACTATAATGGGGGCTCCAAGAGACTCTTTGACACACCCGTCCGAAATTCTGGCAACAGTTCTTCAAATTGTGCAGAAGAATCTGGCTCCCATGTTAAATCAGAGAATCACATATTGCCAGTGATAGATTCTTTTAGAAAGGTTTGTCTCTATCCATGTTTTACAAACCCAGGTTAACCTTCTTGTGTAAACAAAAATGCTAAAACAACATTCTTGGAAAAGCAAATATAGAAGCACAGCTTAATTCAGTTGATAGTTACCATTGAGATTGAACTCCTGAACTCCTAAAACAACATTCTTGGAAAAGCAAATATAGAAGCACAGCTTAATTCAGTTGATAGTTACCATTGAGATTGAACTCCTGAAGCATGGTATCTAGTGGCATTTCGTGCACATAGTTTTTTAAATGAACCCTACTTTCTTTTTAGCTTCCTATTTCATTGTGCACATATACATCAGATCATTTACAGTGTACATAGTAATATCATATTGTTTTAAACAACCATGTGATATCATTTGTAAGAGAACAACATGCAGGAATGCTCTTTCCAGGACCTGAAGAACCTTAATCAAAGCTTGCTTAGCCCAGATCATGCTCTCTGTCAAGATGATATAACTAAATTCCCAGTCAAGGGAAATTCTGTGGACAGTGAATTAGAGGAAGCAACATTTCTAGAAAGAAATGTTCTGGAAAGAATAATTGAATGCAAGAAAGCTTTAGTTAATCTTGAAGCTGCAGCTAAAAGTGTAGTCCAGTCATTTTCAAAATTAGAGACTCAGCTTTCCAGGGAAGAGATCTCCACTGGACCTGGAGCTCAGTTATACAATGAAGCAGCTGAACTGCTTCCAGCAATTGCAGAGAAAGTAAATGCCGTAGCCAAACAAGTGCGACATAGAAACAATGATGTATCTGGGAGAAGTGGAATTGAAGTGTCGAGATTTGAACCTTTATTAGGAACGTTGGCTGAAAGTTTATCTCAAAAGGTTGTGGAGATCCTGAAGAACAACCTCACCAATGCTTAACTTTTAAACCATGTTAAATGTATCATGAAATAACATTATTGAATTTGTAAAAACTAATGATAGGCTTACTAAATTGGGATGCAAAGTCTGTATGGCAAGTGATATAGTTAAGTAATAGTTGGTTATTGAGCCTTTATTATTCTCATCCAAATGAAGAAATTCCATTAGTGCTACAGCAAGTGGTGATGCAAACTTCATCTACAATACCAGTTCGTAAGTGTATCAGTATTGAAGCAAACAATCAATCAGACCCATGTAGCCCGTTCTTTTGTTTCAACGCTTTTTCTGAGGAAGTTACAGACTATATTGTAGAGCCCAGCCCAAAATGCACCTTCAATAGTTGGCTCTTTTTAACTTGACAGGCCCTAAGAATAATCCTAAGTAGCTCAATGATGTGTAATGAGTGGCCATAATCTTTTTAGCACTGAAATCAACAAAATTGGGCTCCATTGCTTGGAAAAATCTCTCAGAAAGGAGAAAAACATTAGATCTTTCTTGTGGGAAAACACTCTTTTTTCTTTACAATTCAAGTGGGTCTTTCTTTCTCTCTCTCTTTCTCCTCTCATTTTTTGCAGTTTGCACTTTAACATTAGAAAGAAAGGGGGCAAAAGAAAGCAAAGACTATCTTTACCTTTTCCAATCGCTTCACATTTGAAAGCCAATTCTACTGATGATTTTCATGCAGTTTCTAATATACAAACTATAGGCTAAGTTCCCTTTAATTGTAAATTTCAAGGCATGTCAGTCAATAAATATAGCTTGCTGCTGCAGCTGCTCTCTCCTATATCACATAAATAAACAAAAGAAACCAAAGATATGTTTGGAATATTTATGTAAATATCTAAGAATGTATGCTTAGTAATTATCCTTTTTTATGCTTTTGTCTTGCTTTAGTAACATGCCAAACTCTAAATTCTTTATTGGGATTCCAATTCCATCACTCTATAACTCGTATTATTATTACATACATAGTTCTCTTTTGAGGCTATGATTTTAGGCATTGCCTTGTGGAATTTTAGAGGCAGAAATTGCCTTATGATCGACCTATAAGTGCTTAATTCCTCAAATTAGACTAATCATGACCAATTTTATAGGTTCTATGAACAGACTAATTTTATAGGTTCTACGAACAGACTTATAGGAGCTGTGGTGCCATAAATGAAACTCGGTAGAAATCTAGAAACCCATAAAAAATTAGCAGAAAATATTCATCGGTCTTCTTAGATCTCTTTTATCTCTTGTGACTGAATTACACATTTTAATAAAAATGTAACTGATCACATGAGGGGGCAACATGTGAATAAATTTGTGCATAGGCATGTTGGGTCCAAATTGGAGGCTTTGAGTAAAGTGGGTTATATAACTCAATATATTTTTAAAAAAAAAAAACAAAAAAGGAATTTCAAAAGCCTCTGATTTGTATGTGCTGTATGTGAATGTGGGGACAAAGGCTTCAATTAGTTATCCTATTTTCAATTTTCTGTAATGATGATTGTTGCTTTTTCACTTTTGTAAACAGTAATCAGGCCTGAAGTTTTCCTCTTGAATTTCCCGTTTAGATTATTCTCCCAGAAAATGAAAGAAACCAATCCAGTTGTTGTTGTCTCAAGGAGAATAGAACTTTTATTTATCAATATGGGTTGTGTAATTATGGACAATAATATCATGATGTATAATAATAAGACACCATTATTTGACATAATAACTTAGGGCGAAATTTGTGGAATCTAATGAATGCGCATGTTTATCTTTGCATTATTTTAATTACTCTCGCTATGAGGTATCAGTGTTTCAATCTCATTAAAACTCTCTGAATTTTCATGATTTCATAAGAAAGTTAGAGCTTTACAGCCCCAAAAGCTTCCACAATCAGTCTCAATCTAGCTGCAAGTAGGAGGTACAATCAAAATTAGATAGCCTTGAATCAAGTATCAGTATATACATAAACGGCATGATTCATACATTATCAAGGTCGCAATTCTGAATCAATGTTAGCATCTTTAGTTGTTTAATGCAGACGTCCGTACGCCGTAGAATCTAAATTTAACTCTATACACCTCAGTTTAATAGTGTCACACTATTCTTTGGCATTCAGACACTATATATTGTTATGGATGACAAATTTTTTATCACAAGACGTGCGACGAAAAAGTGAAGAATATAATATAAATTTGTTAAGTGTAACGAAAAACTATGGGAGATGTAACCCTCCTGCCGATGCAAGGCAGATAACTAGGCTGGCCGAATTTTGAACATTGAAACTTCGAAAGTGTGAATTTTCTCTTGTTGTTTTCATTGAGAAAATGACAGAGAATTAAAAGAAAGAAAGCTCATTCTCACTGCATAAAGCTTAAGAGAGACAAAAGTATTAGTCTGACTACCGAATCTTCAGGTCTTCGCAAAAGAACAGATAATAAACCTAGAAAAATTGCCCCTTCGGATCCTAAAGGTATTGTGTTTCTAATCTTTTTTTGCATGCTTGAGCTGTAGTAATCAGCTCTTTTCCATGTCATCAGCAGAACCCCCAAAAAAATGACACAAGAAACTGTGGTTTTGATTATATGTGATAAAGTGAATTGAACTTCCCTCCAAGGGCTTCAATCTAAAAAACACACGAGCCATTGTTTGTGGTTAAATAATTACAACTTAATTACTTAATTATTTCTCTCACATATTAATTAGTTGATTTTATTCTGGCTGTAATACATAAACAAGAGCTGCAAGAATCATTAAGCTTATTATATGCCCCATAGATGATCATATAGATAATGCTAATAAACTTTCTCCAAATTTTACGTTCATTAATTTCGTACATGTGCTCTATATGTATGCTTCTAAATGGATACATTTCTTGAGCACTTTCAACATGTTCAATTATTCCTTTCCTAGTATTATTCTAACAACTAATTAGAAGAATAAGAAAATCGTTGAAATTAAACAAATGAATTTGTTAAATTAAACCCATATATCATCCAACAAACACATCCACTTGCCTCGACCGATTAATTAATCATACATGCTGTTTATCACTGTAATACTGTAATTAATCACACAATCTACCACCAAAGATACTATTTATGCTTCTTATTAACAACAAGGTTATTATGATCTCTCTCTAGTGACAACAATACAACAAAAATGCAGGTGTCCTTATATATCTAACCATAGACTACTACATATAAATAAATATAATAAAATGATTGATTGGAATAAGACATGATATATAGGGATTATGTTCAACTAAAAATAGTCTAATATCGTAAAAACAATAATTTTAGAGATTTTAATATTTGGATTCAAATTATTTTCTTAACTAATGTGTTATTGATCTATTAGATGATATAATAGTAAATCTATTAATTATAATTTATCATCCAACATAAATTGAGATACAAAGTAGAATCCAAATTTTGTACAAATATTAAGATTGGATGATATATTAATCATTTTCATTAGTTATAAAATTTGTCGTTATGAATAGCACATAAGTTGAGATATAAATTAGAATCTAAATATTGTACAAATAATAACATGTGTTGGACTAATAGGAATAGAATCAAGACCCCTCCTTTTTATACACAATTATTTGCACACATTTATAACATTAGATTACATCTTATCTAGTGATCAAAATTAAAACTAAATTATATTTTTTAAAGAATTGTTTAATAAAGAGCAGATCTCACTAAGAGCATCATTAAAAAGTTTTTCAGATGAAATTTTGCTTATTACTTATAAGTAAAAAATATTTCAAAAGACTCTTCAAATAAAATTCTTCAAATGAGATTCAAGAGAGAAAATGATAATTTCATTGAAATGATCTAATTTAAAGAGCCTTTAAAGCCTTCAATTTAGTATTATATTACTTTTTATCTTCTCATTAGAAATGTGTTATAATTGTTATTAGTTTAATGAAGAAAAGAGTTTGATTAAAATAAAATAAACTTATTTTTATTTGAAGAGGTTTTTGAGAGGTGATTAATTTTTTCACTCATTTATTTATCACATAAGAAAATAAATAAGTATTTAAAGAGCTAAATTATAGAGTTTTTGGTGTATACACTTAATTTTTTTTCTTTTCTCCTTCATCCTTCGACTTCTTTGTTTCTCTCTTCTAAGAATGTTTTTATATTGTTTTTAATTGTGTCTATTTGAAATTAGATTAAACTTACGAGAACTGAACGAATCTTTTTATAATAATTATCAGTGTTAAAAGAAATTTATAAAGAAAATTCTTATATATTGCAACAATATTAAGTACCCTATCAAGATTAATTTAGATTCGAATCTAACTTTATTCTTGTTCCAAATTTATTTTTCAGTTAATGAACAATTGAATAAAATCTTCTGGAAACTAGAAAGAAATCCATTGGTAGAAACAAGACAAGAGGAGCATTTCATATAAGGGCCAACTATTAATGTCGACAAGTAATTCCTGCACCAATTCTGAATGCCTTACTCCTGTGGACGAGCTGCCTTGTTTTGGTGGTCAGTAATTTAGGATCTGTAGGGAGGGTAAAGAGATTATAAATCATAAAGAGAAGGACAGACAAAATAGAGACAACTGATATTAATTAATGTTTAACCTAATTTATAGAAGACAATTAAAATCAAAGTGAAACTTTTCAGGAAAATAGAGAAACAAAGAATGAAGAAGTCGAGAGAGGGAGGAGAGAGAAAAAAAAGTTAAATAATAATAATGGGTCCACTATTTTGTTAATTGATTCTTTAAAAAATATAATTAAATTTTTTTAATCTTGACTATTAAATGAAATATAATCTAACAATTACGAATTTATGTAAATAATTATGTATAAAAAGAGGAACTTTTGATACTGTTTATATATATATATGAAATTGTTTAAAAAATTAATTTTCTTAAGTTATATTTAATGTAACTTACAAATACTGATTCTAAAGTAAACATATAACATTTATCCTATATGACCCACATGCGTGTTATTCATTTTTTTCAGGTAGATTATTATTTTTTCATTATTTTTGTAGATTGTAAATTACAACAATATAATTTAGAGATTGTCTTGAAAAAAATAAAATAGCTTAATATATATATATATATAAAGATTCAATTGAAAATCGTTAGAATCGTCTGAGCCATTCATGAACATTACAGTAAATACGATTAAAACATTTACAGTTTTCACATAAATATATATATATATATATATATATATATATGTGTGTGTGTGTGTACACATACGTATGTATGTATTTATTTCAAATATAGTGGGAACAAAAATATGAGGTAAGAGGTCCAATAGTCTTAAGCTCTCAATTTGAGAGTTTGGGTTCAGTCCCAACATACACCTTCCTCCTAAATATATATTTCTATATAAGATGATTAAATATGAGATATTCTCACTGTAAAAATGTCAGTCGTATAGCAGCTTATTAAAAAATGATATGGAAAAGAGGGAACACAGCTTACCAAGGGAAAGCTTTTGTCCCAAATCTTTCTCTCTCTCACACTATACTCACAAAATATATAAATGTATCTCACCCAATTGATTTAATCTTTTTTCTCTCTCCCACACTAAACTCATAAAAATATACACATGTAACATATTCATTTAACTTGTTCATTAATTGGATATGAGAATTATGTGACCAACCAACCAAAATATGAAACATAACCCTAGAAAGACAAACCCTAACGGTAACTAGCAAGATAGAGAATAATCAATAATAATAAAACAGAATGAATGAAAGACAAACGCAAACTCTACGTATCTTTTTCAGTTTTGAAATTATTAAATGTTAAGGATATCTGTACTCTTTAATACCAATTAATCAATTAGAGATTTTATGAGTTAAGACTGGAAATTAGTATGTAACCTTTTCTGAAATGGAAGATCACTTAAGAGGGCGACCCATAGGGCACACTCAAATTTAATTCTTTTATTGTTCATAGAATAGATTCTAAGGGCTCTGTTCAAAATTACAATCACCACACTAGATTGCCACCTTAACTAGAGGTAATCTCAATATCACACACTGGACGTTAACATTAACGTACATCAGTTATCTTATCTGCGTCTAGATAGATCACACAAATACATATTAAGAAAACCACTACCAGGGCCACCACTGCGACTTCTTATTATATTTGTTGAAATACAAGCTCCAATACATATGACCATCAAAAGAATAACTATCCACAACATCTCCAGTTTTATTTTCATCATCTAAAAGATTAATCTGCAAGACAAGAGAACCTCCAGACGTCGCAATGCTACAATCACCTTTCAGTTTGTCAAATGGAACTATAGTTCTAACGGCATGAAGAGCACGCTGATGAGAACCTGAGCCATCAGTAGCTAATAAAATCCCACGACTAGAATCAGATGCAACAACATCAAAAGCAGTTCCGCCCATAATATTTGAATTTGCAGGAGGTAAATAATTTCTGTAAGTATCCTCCTTACCTTGGGGAACAAATCCCACGGCCCACGAAACAATCGGACACCAAGACCGACCAAACAAACCAAAATCCAACCGATCGTAGCTCATTAATTCATCAGGACCTGCATAACGTAAAAAAACGTAATCTGATTCAAAACTTGACAACCTCCTTTTACCAGACTCCTTTGACATCCGAAGAGACGCCATATCTTATTTATTTTTGTTGCTCTGCCTCTGCATGCATGCACTCTCTATATATTTTTCTGTGTGCCTTCTAGTTACACGTACATATTTTCACATCAATTTATACAGAATGGGTTGTGCAAAGCGTGTCTTCTTCTACCTCTTCCCTCTATGCCTTGTCTTTTAAGTTCTTCCAATTCTTGGATTTCTTCAAGATAGTACGTGATTGATTAAGAAATGCCTAGTTAGTAAATTATCCTTTTCTTTTTTTATCTTTTTGCTTTTACCTTGCTTTAGTAACATGCCAACTCTAAATTCTTTCTTCCTATTCCAGTTATTCCATCACCCTATACAACTTGTATTATTATTACATAGTTCTTTTCTTTGTCTTTTTGTTTTTTTTAATAAAAGGTATTGTTAATTATTACATAGTTAATTCTCTTTTGAGGCTGTGATTTTGGGCATTTCCATGTGAAATTTTAGGGGCAGAAATTGCCTTAATTATAGGAGCTGTATGCGGTGCCATAAATTAACCTGGGTTAAAAACACATAAAATATTAACGGAACATATCATCAATCTGCTTCTTAGATATTTTATCTCTTATGACTGAAATACGTGCACATTTTAATTAAAACGTATCTCATAATAGTGGGGCAAAATTTGGAAGAAAATTTGCCCATATGCATGTTGGGTACAAATTGACGCTTTGTTTAAAGTGGATTATCATTACTCCCAAGGTCTCCAGATGCCTTGTGGTAACGTACACCCTCAAATGTTTAAGTGCATTAGTTCAAGCCTCACAGGGACAGGAGCACCATTTCAATCCCATTTCCAAAAAAAATATAGATATTAGTGGCAGATTTCTTCCCAATTATTTGTAGGAAAAGATTTCCGAGCTAATTATACTTGATGGACATCTAAACTATACTACAAGTTTATGCGTCTGAAATTTCAATAGATTTTAAATTGTAATATATCCCTAGAATTAATTGCAATAAGTTGAAACGTGGTTATCATTCAACATATATATATATAAAGGGAAAATCAAAAGCCTCTCTGATTTGTATGTGCCGTATACATGAATGTAGGGACAAAAGCTTCAATTAGTAGTTTTTTTCCCCCACCCTGTCATGAAGAATGTTGTTTTTTCACTTTAGTAAACAGTACTAGGCGCGGATTTTCCTCTTGAACTTTCCGCTTTGATTATTCTCCTATAAAATGAAAGAAACCAATCCAGTTGTTGTGTCTCAATGATAATACAACTTTTATTTATCAATATGGGTTATGTAATTATAGACAATCATGATCTTGCTGTATAATAAGACACCATTATTTGACAAATTAACTTCTGGCGAAATTTTGTGGAATCTAGTGGGTGCGCATGTTTATCTCTGCATTATTTTGATTACTCTTAAGAGCTACTCACTGCTTTAGTTAATCTCATTCAACTCTCTATTTTCATGATTCATAAGAAGGTTGAGCTTTACCCGTCCAAAAGCTTCCACAATCAGCCTCAATCTAGCTGTAATTAGTAAGGGATAAAAACAAAATTAGATAGCCTTAAATATATTATCATGAAGGTCTCATTTATGTATCAATTAATGTTAGCATCATTAATTTTTCTAGTGCACACGTCCATACATTGTAAAATCTTAAATTTGACTCTATGCACCTTTGTTTAATAGTTATACATTGTTCTTTAGTACTTATACACCTTTTTCATGGTGTCACGAATTCTAATACAGTAAGGCATGTAATGAATATGATAAAAATTTGTTAAGTGAAACTAAAGATTCTTGGTGATGTAAGATCAAGCCATAAGAACTATGAGTAATAATAAATTAAAAAAAAAAAGACAGTTATTGAAATTATCAAAATTTATTGAAATTATCAAAATCCATATATCGTCATATAGACACATCCACATGCATCAACAGATTAATTTAATCAGCATGCTGTTTAACACTGTAATTAATCACGTGATCTACTCCTAAATATGCTATTTATTCTACTAATTATGAATGTCCATTAACAAGAAGTTATTATGATCTCTAGAGACAATTATACAACAAAAAAGCTAGCAAGGGTCATTATCTAACCATAGGCTACTACATATAAATAAACATAATAAAATGATTGATTGGAGTGAGACATATGGGTTATTTTCAACTATATATAGCTAGTCTAATATTGTACAAATATTAAGATGTGTGGGGACTAAGTTGGACTATCACGTTATCAAAAAAATGATGCAAAACGAGAAAACATGTATAATTTTTTATATGAAAAAAGCTATTTGAAAACAAAAGCACAATGTTTCTTTCTTTTCTCAACTATAGTGAGAACAAAGATATGGGATCATATGGGAAGAGGGGCCACAGCTCACACAGGGAGAATTTTTGTCCCAATTCTTCTTTTATTATTATTTTTTCCTTTTCTCTCTCTCCCACTAAACCAACAAAATATATATACATGTAACATATCCACTTTGGATATGAGAATTATGTGAACAACCAACCAACACATGGAACAAAACCCTAAAAAGACTAGAGCTAACAATAGCTAGAGAGAGAAAAATCAACAATAACAAATTAAAAATAATGATAGAAGAGAACGAAAGAAAGAAAAACACAAACTCTTTGATCCTTTTTAGTTTCCAAAATATTAAATGTGTTTTTGTTATAAAGAAATGTAAAACATAAAGGTAGATAAATATGTTTTTGTTATAAAGAAATGTAAATCATAAAGGTAGAGGGTATAGAGAAGACTGACAATGATTTTTACGATTCGTTTTCATGCACATTATACACTCTCCTATGCATTTGGCTTCAATCCCCACCACCAACACTTCCTTTTTTTTTTAAAATGATAAATATATTAATGAAGAAAAAGAGGTTGTTTTCGATTAATTATCTTTAGTGATATTGATATTGGTAATGGTAAATGATAGCCCATGTGATTATGGGGACCCCGTGAATTGCAACCGAAAGCAGTGGTAGTGGTGGCGGCGGTGGCGGTGGACCCGGCACTAAGCTATAAGCTTAACTCCCCTCTTCTTCTAAGCCTCCGAGTCTCTGTATCTCGTGACTTTAGCGGCGGGGGTCTCATTATTACTTTCACTAACTTTTCTTCCACTCCTTCATTCAGTAATAATTTAGTGGCTGACATTGCTTGTAGATTATAATTTCTAACACTGCTATGTACCATGTAGGGCTGCGCTAGTTGTATGCTCGGCTCATCGGCTGGTCATTGAATGTGTTTTGCGCTCATTGTTACACAAGACTAACCCATACTTATCCAATATTATTACTCCATATTAATGTTATCTGTGTGTATTATGCATATGAATGATTTATTGAAGACACATTTAAAAATTATCCGAAAGAAGTGAATGCTTCTTATATAGGCTTCATAACTTTAGAAAAAGGATTCAAACCTAGACAAATGATACTAATATGACTGGAATAAATTGCTAACCTTATTAAACTAAATTATCGTTTAACAGTATTGAAAAGGAAAAAAGAAAGACCTTTAACGCTATTTATTACTCCTCGCACATGCATGTGAATCTTATTAATATGACATTCATGGCATATTCCAAGCATGGCTCCTTCATAAGTTAATAATAATCTAGAATATCTCAGTTTAAATTATTAAATGGAATCTGAAAATAGTAATTGTTTGGAAAGAATTAACTTATGCGGATACCCACTTGCCCTCCTCAAAACCCAATTCATTAAATTCGAAATACGTGTTGATTCTGACGCAAAAGTGAAAAATAAATAAATAACTATTGACACGTGTGAACAAACAATTGCTTCTCATGCTGTCATCGCCCACACGTGTATAAAAACAGGATCTGCTTTCCAAATCAATCAAAAAATGGGCAGCATATTACTAGACTAGATAGTAGGCCCATCAAATTCGTGGGGCCCAATTTAGCCTGCTTGCCTAGTTTTTTGCGATGGAAAAGTGAAACCCACGCGCTTTGTCAATGCTGCTGCATCTCTTTATCATTGGTCTAATCAGAGGTAGACAAGATGACGTGTCATGTGTGTTTGACATACGGATACGATGCCATACATGCATGCCTGTAAGCGTATCATGGCCATGCAATACTATGTATTCCGAACACAATCCGTACATAGAACACGTGGAGCACTCATGTTGTTATTTTTTGCACGAATTTATTTTTATTTTATTTTTAAAGCTGGCAAGAAAGAAGCAAAACTCCACGGGAGCAATCTGCAGGTCAGATTCTGCTTGGAAAATTCTAGGGAAAAAGAAAATAACAAATGACCCCCATTTGCTGCTCTTGCTCCTTTTATATTTTATTAAGAGAAATGTCAGTTTCCCTCTTGTTAAAATTAATATATATAATTTATTTTTTATTTTTTTATATTATCTAATAATTTTTCTAACATCATAATTTTTATAATTTTATTTTTAATTTTTAAATACACATTTATTCAAATTTATTATAAATTAAAAAATATATAAATTGAAGTTAAAATGAAAAATTTTTAAACATTAAAAATAAAAAATATTTATTTTATATTGATAATAATATTTTTTTACTTTTTTAGTATAATAAACATATATTTTATTTTCTTAAGTTCAAATATCAAATAAATATCTCATTTACTCATATTTTCTTTCATATTTTTATATTAAGAGATTATTGAGTATTATGAAAACATGGAGAAATTGTCCATCTCCCTTATATTAATGCTACCGAAATATTTTTTCCCTAAAAAACCTCATGTATTTGGTGTTAAAGTACACCTAAAAACTCTTTGTTAGATTCATACCCCCAAATTTTTTGTTTTAAGTATAATAACTCAACAGTTGAATCATGAATGTATATGAAAATTTATTTGTCGTGAGTGGCCAAAAAATTTGTGGGTCAAATATTTCTTTATGAAATATATTGATAATGAATATAACGAAAGTTAATTTTCAAGCATAATCAATATAAATTAGAGATTTTATGCTGTAGATACATGTTAGTATATTTTTTTCCCAAAAACAAAAGTCTTAACTTATTAAAGATTTTTGGAAAATTATTAAAATTTTATTTGGGGTAAACTTTTACGTTTAAGAATAACAAGAAGTGTTATTATTTTTCCTTTTCTATTTTCTTCCTTTAATTCGTTCTAGGACCATCCGAGTAATTTAGTAAAGAAGCTTAGAAGTTAGGACCGTGCGCTGCTGTTCCTTTTTCTTACTCTTTTGTCCACAATTTTTTTCTTTCACTAATCAAGATACAAGATAAAATTATATTATTTTTTGTTTTCTTTTTATTTTTTTATTCAAATATTAGCTTTAAAGGTAAAAGTTCAATTCCAAAAAGGAAGAAAACGCGTTCTTCTTCCTTAATGCATCTTTAGTATTTACTTGAGAACTAAGATCCTTGTAAGATCATAAATAAATGATTCACATTTATGTTATAATTCATCAATCATTTTATATTTTTTTATCAATTAATTCACAATAATTTATTTATTTTTACATATTTAGATAAGGATGAGAAATTTCACCAACTTATAAAACTAACTATTAAATTATATTCTTATGCCACCTCGAGTAAATTCAGATAACTACAAATACAAAGTACATTTAACTCAAGTAATTTATAATAATTTGAATAAATTATTCCTATAATATATTTAAGGTTAGGGTGACATTATTTTAACTTCAACTTTTTATTTTAAATTTTGAGAAAATTAATTCTTACTTATAAATTTTATCTTCTGAGTTAAAATTTTATTATTATAGTACAAGATATCAGTATAAGAGAATGTGTCAAAATTTTAAATATAAAATTTAAGTTAGAATAGCTTGACCGGATTATTAGAGACTAATTAAGTTAAAATTTAATAAATTTTATCAAATGCAACTAGAATCGTGAACTTGAAATTTAAAACTAATCTTTATTTATGATCTTAACACCTTTTATCAATCTATAAAAAGCTTAATTGATTTATTTAACCATTGAGAGGGAAAAATGAAAAATGAAATTGATCTTTGAAATTGGGTTTGTTGGCAAACCAAACTAGCAAGTTTCCATTTTGATGAACTTGACGAGGAAGCTAGGGCATTTTATCAAAATTTGAAGCAATTCTACATTTGTGAAATCAAGTCTTTTGTAAGCATTCACATTATGAATGTAACCTTTACCATAAATGAAAAGGCCAGCCTAGTAAAAGTGATGAGCCAAAGCCTAGAGGACAAGTCACATTTCGACGTCAACAAAACAGGGAAAAAAAAAAAAAAAGATGTTTGGATATTTGCAAATGGGCGAGAAGCCAAAATCCCAACTCAGTTTTATGAGGTAACAACATACAGATCCTTAATTGTTTTATATATTAACAAATTACATTATGGTTTTTTTCCTTTATATCAAATATGTCCGTAATTCCAATTGTAACAACCAAATTACTTCTATAATTTTAAATTCTACCACAAAATAACAATATTTAATAATTGTGTAATTCACGTTGTGTAGAGTTGGCCTAGTTTTAAAATTTTAAGTTCATTCATACATTATACTAAACTTGTATTGTACTAAATTATGAAAAATAATTGAATAAAAATAATTATTTCTCTCACTACATGTGAGTAAAGTGAATATCTTTTAAATATTAATGAGAATAAAAATTTAGATAATGTTATATAAAATTTAATATAAATTAGTCTCAGTAATTTTTTTATTATAAATATCAATTCTAAGATATGTATTATCAATTGTAGTCTCATATAACATCAGTTATAATCTGAGCAATAGTTTTATATAAATTAAAAAAAAAAATCAAGGACTCGTTTGATGTAAATAGATGAACTATATCTTCATTAGCAAAAACATAAAAATGTAAGGATTAGATGCTATTACCCCATTTGAAATGCAGGCCATATTTCGAAGAGAAAGAGCAAACGACAGCGTTTAATAAGGACAAATGTTGTCTCCTATCCTATGAAGCTTGACGTGGTGTGTTGTGGGTGGTGTACGTGTACTTTGTTAACCCATTGGTGAGACATGACTGGTCTGTTACAATATAAATCCAAGTGGGAAAACTGAATATAAAGATTGAACTTATATGGGAGAAGAAAAAACTGAAAAAGAAAGCCGAAAAACAAAAAGAAACCAAAACAGGAAAAGATAAAGAGAAATTTAAAAGAAAAAGAAAAGCAAAGATAGTGAAATGTGAGAAAAGAGTGAGAGGAGCCAAAAAAAAAAAAAAAAACATGCAGCACCAACTTCACCTCATCTCACCTCTCTATCAAGTCATGGCCTGATTTGCTTTTGCTTTTTTTTTTTTTTTCTCGACAGGAATCTTTGAAAATTGAAAAGCAGCAGCAAAACAATGAATTCAACAAAGTTAAACAAGAAAAAGGGAAGAAAAATTTGAGGTGAAAAACATAAGAAAGAAATCGAAAATGTGATCTGGGCACTGCCCATCTCTTGATTTTGCTAATTGAATAATGAAATATGCTTGCAAAGTTGAGATTAGGCATCTAAGGTAAGTTAGTGCTTATTTTTTATTTAAAATTTGAATGAATTTAATTTTTTGAAATTTAAATAAGTATGAATATAAATATTTAAACAATATATTTTTTTAAATATATAAATATAAATAATATTTTATTTATTTTTATAAATAAAAATATTTTAAACATAATTATTTTGATATTATGTTCTTGTAAATCAAAATACAAAAGTGAATTAAGCTTTTTCATTCAACTTTTACATAGATAATTTTAAAATATAATATTTATTTTTATTCAAATTTTTATTTTTTTATTTAAATGTAAATATTTAAAAATTAGATATAAATTATAAAAATAAATAAATAAATTTAAATAAAATCTAAAATTAATAAAATTTCATACCTACATCTAACAAACAAACTCAAGTTTTCTTCTTTAAAATCATACTAAATAAATGGTTAAATTTGAAAGGTCTTTGCAAAGATTTGGTTCAAATAAGTTTTAAGTGATTCCATAATAATAAGCATTTAGCAAAACTGAATTTTATAATTTAAAGAAAGATGATCAAACAGATTCAACAAAATTAAAAAATGGAGTTATAAGTGGGAGAACACCAGTAATTAGTAAATTAATTTTTTTTTTCTTTTTAGTATCGGCACGTAGCCAGCTCATTATCGAAGTATCGAACACACAACCGGCGAATAGTAGTTGTTTTGTAAAATAAATAAACTTGCCACACACAGTCTTATTTACCAGTAGGCACAAAACCGTAATTTCACCAGCGAGTGCCCCTAGGAAAAAGGGAAAATGCAGCAACGGGAAAAGAAAAAGAAAGCAAAATCAAAGCTCGGAGACACAGCGAGTACAGACTACAGAGTCCAGTGTTTCGTGTTTGTGTGTGTGGGGGCATTAATTTTCTAAATTCTAAATTCTAAATTCTAAATTCTACGCGTTGATGTTTTTTTCCTTTTTCTTTTTCTTTTTTCTCTCTCTTTATTTCTCTTTTTTAATTTTTCCCCCAAATCTTTCATCATTCCTCTTCTCTTTCACTCACCCGCTGTCCGTTGGAACCAAAACAGTTTTTCTTTCACATTCTCTCTCACTAAATAACAACATTATGAGCAGAGCCAGAGCTGGCATTACAAAACGACGCCGGTTATGAATCCAGCAACCGACCCACCACCACCACCACAGCCTCCGCTTCAGCCCCACCGTCCTTCCACTTCCTGCGACCGCCATCCCGACGAGCATTTCACCGGCTTTTGCCCCTCATGCCTTTGCGAGCGTCTCGCCGTCTTAGATCACTCTTCATCAGCATCAGCTTCCTCGTCACGCAAACCCAACGCCGCCGCTGCACTTAAGTCCATCTTCAAGCCCGGCGGAGGCGGAGGGGGGGCTGGGTCTTCCTCGAAACCCCCTTTTTTTCCGGAGCTGCGTCGTACGAAGTCGTTTTCGGCGTCGAAGAACGAGGGCTTTAGTGGCGTGTTTGAGCCTCAGAGGAAATCTTGTGACGTTAGGGTCAGGAATACGCTTTGGTCGCTGTTTACTCAGGACGACGAAAGAAACCCTTATAAGAGAGAACAGAACAGAGAGATTGTCGAAGCAACTGAGAGTCTCAGTCGAAATTTGGGGTCTTCGGCGAGACCCAGCTTTCAAGGTCCCGTTTTGGAGTCCCAAGAGGAAGGCAAAAGCGAGAGCGAAGGCCAAAACGGAAAAGAGACTGATAAAGAAGGTAATGATGATGACTGCATTAGGGTTTTAGACGAACCCATTGTAGGAATTGGATCGTCGAGTGATAAAGTGGAAGAAATTATTGAAGAAGAAGAAGAGGAGGAGGAGGAGGAAATAGTGGAAGTGAAGCAAGAACAAGTTTTTGAAGAGGAATTGAGGCCAATGAAAGACCACATAGATCTTGATTCTCAAACGAAGAAAGCTTCTGGGAGAGATTTTAAAGATTTTGCGGGTAGTTTTTGGTCAGCTGCTTCTGTGTTTAGTAAGAAGTTACAGAAATGGAGACAAAAGCAGAAGCTGAAGAAGCGGAGAAACGACACTGGTTCAGCGAGATTGCCGGTCGAGAAGCCAATTTCCAGACAATATCGTGAAACCCAGTCGGAGATTGCTGATTATGGGTTTGGGAGAAGATCATGTGATACTGATCCACGATTCTCGCTTGATGCAGGGAGGATTTCGTTTGATGATCCACGGTACTCGTTCGATGAGCCGAGGGCTTCTTGGGATGGTTACTTGATTGGAAGGACTTTTCCAAGAATGCCCACCATGGTTTCTGTTGTGGAGGATGCCCCTGTCGTTCCTGTTTCAAGGTCTGACACTCAAATGCCTGTTGAAGAGCCGGCTATGAATGCTATTAATGAAGATGAGATTGTCCCTGGTGGGTCTGCTCAGACTAGGGACTATTATTCTGATTCATCATCAAGGAGAAGGAAGAGTCTTGATAGGTCGAGTTCTATTAGGAAGACAGCTGCAGCCGTGGTTGCTGAGATTGATGAATTGAAGGCAGCTTCAAATGCTAAGGTGTCTCCTGCTACTGTTGATTATTTTAATGGCCCTAAGTTGGTTTATGGCGACAAGGAGTTGAGGGATTCAAACTCCAATTCGTTGAGGGATGATTGTAGTGAGACTTTTGAGATGAATTTTAGAGACAATGCATCCGTGGTGGGCAATGGTGAAAGGAAGGTGAGTAAGAAGTCAAGAAGATGGGGTAAGGCATGGAATATATGGGGTTTTATACACAGGAGAAGTGTTAACAAAGATGAGGATGAAGATAGGTATAGTAGAGCTAATGGGGTTGAGAGGTCCTTTTCAGAGTCTTGGCAAGAGCTGAGAGGAGAAAGGAATGGAGAAGTTAAAGGGGGGTTTAATCCTAAGGTATTGAGGAGCAACAGCAGTGTTAGTTGGAGGAATTCAAGTAATTTTGGTGGAGTGGGTGGTTTGAAGAAGAATGGTGTTGAGGCAAATGGAAATGGCAGAAAGAAGAGGGATGAGTTTGTATTGGAGAGGAATAGGAGTGCAAGGTATTCGCCAAACAACATTGAAAATGGACTGTTAAGGTTCTACTTGACGCCGATGAGGGGCAGTAGGAGAGGTGGATCCGGCAAAACTAGGTCTAATCATGCCCATTCAATTGCAAGGAGCGTACTACGATTGTACTAGATTTGGAGCTCCATAAGGTGTTTCTTTTGGGTTAATTAATGTTAATTTTGCTGCATTTGTCACATGCCTTATGTATTCTTGATGGTTGGTTGGATAAAAAAAACATCCTTAATTTGTTGCCTTTTCTTTGAGTGGCATGCTTCTTCAATTATTCAAATAACATAAATTTTCAGTGTTACTTTGTCGCTGATCGCACTCTTGTTAGATCTTGAGTTTTTCCTTTGTATGCTGTGTTATTTTCTCTTATTACCAGAAAAGGCTAGGACATACAGGCTAGATGTGCAGATATGCATAAATCTGCTTGCCTCAGGATTCAACTGGGTTCTCTTTGTCGCTGTCCTATTCAAGAATTAGCTGATGTGGTGGATACATCTTGTAATGTTCTCTCAGCTTTTTGCCGTATTAGCAAAGGGGTGGGTGTGGTGGGCTCATGACCCCTGCTTTGATACCTTTCCTAAAATTATCGGTATGGGCGCATTATAAGCCCCATTTCTCCCATTTCCTCATCTTGTCCTTAAGACTTTAGGATATTATGTGGCATGCTACATGCTGTAGAATGAATACATGATATGTGAAGGCATTACATAATTTTGAAATCTATTGTCACATAGTTGTCGAAAATGTAATTCATTGAATGTCATTTGGTTTCAATGAGTATCCACCGTATAATTTAGCGTTCTTGGATGTGCACGTCTCTTGGGGCTTCTGTGAGATCTATTGCTTGTATTCTTTGGAGCCTTTATTGGGCAACATCTCTGGAAATCATAGTTTCTGAAGGCTTAAGTGAGATCAACACTTATAATCTTGGAGCTTCAATGAGCACTGTCGCCGAGATAATATTGTTGGGCTTTCATGTTTTTACATATCCTTCACAAGGATCCATTCTTTCAGTTTAGTTTTATGACTTCAAGCAAACAAAAAAAAATACAGTGATGCCAATAAATGGAAAAATGCTGTTAATGTCAGATGCCAGAGAAATCAGTGTACAAATTATTAGCAAGTCATCTCCTTTCCATGGATTTTTATTCTTCTGCCTCCAATTCTCTGTCTACACTCGGTCCTCGGTCTGCCAATGTCTAATATCTTCATATGCTATGATGCTTTAGCACTAGTTTTCAATTTCAGTTGGTAGTTGACTTGGAGCTTCATCAATTGTAGGAGCAAGTTCAAAACCTGAGTTATGTTCAGAGCTACTGACAGGCAAAGCCCAGAATGGCTAACGTGTTACTGTGTAAAATTCTTCGCCCCGTTGGCTCTTGGACGGAGATGCAATAGGTCAAGAAAGCGGAATCAAATATATTCAATTGAGAGCAAAACTAAAGAATAAAGACTGCCACTAATTAGCCGCTGCATTTTTTGCTAAAGATGTAGCACCCCGTATCACATAATATTCAGAAACGGAGATTCTTTTCCAATATCTTTACTCTCTACAATTTTATAAAGAATTCTTTTTTGCTCAAGGGACACTAATTGCAAAATCTTACTCGAATAATCAAACTTAAGGTGACAAATTGGATTCAGCGTGTCGTGACCATTCGGACTGACAGAGATTAGATCCGTTTATTAACACTGCTAAGAATCCCAAACATTAATCGGACTCGTTCATTAATTTGTGTCACCCATTTAACATAAATGGACACGCCATGAATAATCAACTCAAACTAGCAATTCTGTGTAGTGTCGAGGGGTTGTGTAACAAATTCCCACTCCTAATTCCTAAACTTAATACATCGATAATGTATTGCCATCGAGCCATGCAAATCAAGAACATGCATTATTAAACATTAATGCTCAAATCCCATTACACAAGCAGAATCAAGTTGAGCAATGATGATTTCTTAAAAATAAGAATTTTCCTTTTTGACTGGGATGGCTAGAGGTTTAAAACAAATAAGCATTTTCAGTCAATGGGTCTGAGATTATGCTTTTTCCATGATCAACAAAATGCCTCCAAAGTCAAAAAGAGATTAAGAAAGCATCGCAACATGTTCCTTCGTGGAGGAGATAAAGCACCAAAGGAAAGAAAAGAAAAAAGAGAAGGAAAAAAAAAAAAAGAAGAAGAAAGAGGCTCCCAATCCAATGGCAGGTCCTGTTAAGCCTTAATGGGAAGTGGGTGGGTAATAATTTTGTTTATTAAGGTAATTGAGAGCTCATTTTTGTCAACGATTGTGCACTCAAGCTTTTGCACTCCGAGGACTAGCTTGGCACTTCGATGTTTCATTTGCAGTTTATATTGACAATTTTAGAAGCCACTTGCGATAAAGAATTAAGATAAGAGACTGTTCTTCTGCATGCCAATGCAACCTTGTTGGTATCTGAGCTCAAACTGAAAACACTCACTCAAATCGGCTCCAATGTGAGCCCATGTAGTTTTCACATTGTGAAGATTATGATTCGAGCACATCCGGGGCTGATATATGAAAGTTATCATGAGAAAACAATGAAAGATTCTCCATAGAAAAGGCTGATATTGGAAAAAATTTTATTGACAAATTATCTATGAATTATTTTTATTTTATTATATGTATATTTAATAACTATAAAATTTTAATATCTTTACACCACATTTATTTTTAAACTTCTATCAATAAGCTACTTTAACACTAAGAATTTAAATAAAAAGATAATTATACACCTAAATAAATTAAAAGACCTTTTATCATATAAAATTTTGAAAAGTAAAAAAAATTATAATTACCATTTATTTAATTGATAAAATATTGTTGAAAAATTGATTGTATGAGCACCATTTAATTAATTGATAAAATATTATTGATTTTTTAATATTTTTGACCTAAAAAATATATAATACTCATCTCAAATATTTTTCTTTTTTTTAAGACATATCTCAAAATAATAAAAAATTATAATCATATAATCAGAATTATCAAACGATTTTCATTGTTTAAATTAATCACCAAAATAATAATAGTCTAAACCAACTTTAAATAAAAAAATATAATTACAAAAATTATCATTTAAATATTATAATTACAAAACCTAATATCTTGAATTTTGAGATTTATTTATTTTATTAAATTCAGAGATATTTTTTTAATTATAATTTTTTTAAAAAAATTTAAGATTAAATAATTTTTTTAATTTATTTATGAGTAAAATAATTCTTTTATTTAAATTATTAATATTAAAATAATTAATCGATATAAGTTTATAGATAAAAATAATGCAACGAATAAGTTAAAACTTTATAATAATTAAATATACGTATCATATTATAAAAATGGTGTTGAAATAATTTTCTATTTTTATTTAATGGAAATGCCGAAAGATTGTTAGCAAGTGTGCAGAATCAGAATTGAAGGAATTAAAAAATAAAAAATATTGTTGACAATTGGGCACGTCTAACAATATTCGAGACTAAAATGACATGCACATATCACAAGAATCATAAATATATGGCCCTTGCAGAATATTGTATTTTATTCTCTTATATAAATTGAGTGTCTGCGTAAGAGTGTCTGCGAATCAATGCTCGGCATGCAAAGACAAATTTGCTTACTGAAAATACACTTAGCAGTATTAAGATTTGAATTATTAGGGGATTATTATGACTTAAAAAATAATTGTTTATAAAGGAAAATCTCTTTATAGTCATAAAATTAGGACTAAATTAATTTTATTACTATGAAACGGTTAAAATTAAATAGAGATGTAGTTATAAAGTTATTGTTTAGACTTAATTATTATTAGTGCAAATAATATACAGCTAAAGTATGCGCTTCATTAATAATTAATATCAAATCTAATGTATAGAAATTGATAGAAGAAATAAACTTAGTTTCAAAAAATTAGTACCTATATTTATGTAGTGTTGATCATTTCAAATCATCTTAAAAGTCCAAAAATTTACATTTTCTTTAATGTTTTTCTCTCAATATAAATTTTATAAATACTATTTAATAATTTGTTAACAACACTAAAAAATATTCCTATCTCAAATAACTTCAAAAAAATATTTTACTCCATCATAAACTTCTGACCAAATTAATTTTATTACTACATGGAGATTAAAATTAAATAGAGATGTGGTTATAAAGTTATTGTTTTAACTATACAGATAAAGTATACGCTATATTAACAATTAATATATAGAGATGGTAATCGTACCTGTAAATTCGCCTAAACCTGCCTATAAAAACCCGCCCACTACGAGTAATTTTACGGGTTGCGGGAGGATTTGATATTAGAAATTGAAACCCGCACTAACTTGTAAGTGATTTTGGTATTAACTAAATATCCACTGGATACCCGCTAAACCTGCAATCAATTTTTCAAATATTTTAATTTAATTTTAATTATAAAAATAATCAAATCTAAAAATATGTAAATTCAATAAATATAAATTGTTTTAAACTTATCATACTTGTGGCATGTGCAAGCCATAACTTAATGCATGAATCATTATATATTTATTATAATTTTGTATAGACTATTATTCTTTAACTTGATGCATGGATTATTTCATTATTATAATTTTTTTTACATTAATATTTTTAATCTTAATTATTATTGTAGAAATCATAATGGATGGGCGTAAATGATAGTCAATAAAATGAAAATCTTAACTTTTGGAGCTTATGTTAAATAAGAAAATAAAATAATAATTATTATTTAACTTAAAGCATGAATTATTTGTGTTTTCTTTTGTGGATTTATGTATTTCATACTTAAATAAAAAAATTTATGTCAAATTGATGTTGAAAATTTTAATTTTTCATTTACATTAATTAAATTTAGAATTAAGTATGTTACGTAAAATTTTAAGTTATTAATATAAATTTTTACATATTGAATATTATAATTTTAAATGTGAAAACCTATAAAAAATCTATCGAGTACCATTGCGTGTTTGGTAATTATCAAAACCCATAACGGCTGGATTTTTTAAAAAAATTAAAACCGCAGCGGATGCAGGTGCGTGTTTAATAATTTAAATTTTGTGTGGATACGGGTTTAGTATTAGCAAACTCACTGCGTGCAACACTTATTGCCATCCCTATTAATATCAAATCTAATGTATAGAAATTGATAGAAGAAATAAACATAATTTTAAAAAAATTAGCATATACATTTATGTAGGGTTGATAATTTCAAGTCATCTTAAAAGTCCAAATGTTTACATTTTCTTTAATGTTTTTCTCTCAATATAAATTTTATAAATACCAGTCAATAATTTGGTATCAACACTAAAGAATGTACCACTCTCTCAAATAACTTCGGAAAAATATTTTACTCTATCCTAAACCTTTCATGTAATATATATATATATATATATATTAATTTTCTTACGACAAGATCTAGAAAAACTATAAGTTATTACAATGTGGAGTTTAATATTACTTATAACAAGTCTAAATTTGAACCAAAATAGTTTTAATAAGCTGAATAAATCTACTCCCATATAGAATACTAATATAGATAGGTTTGACTAAGCTGAAGAAATAATTAGTTTAATAATAATAATAAAAAAGCTATGTGTTTGATAAATATTGTTGTTAACTAATTTGTAAGCTCCAAAAATGAAGTGTAAGTCGCCATTTCATTTTTTATATTAAAATGTTATGATATATAATATGAAAAAGGATGAGATTATTTGCATTCAAAAAATTACTGTGAACAATCTTATTTTATTATAAAAATATCAATTATATAAATTACTAATAATTACTATCTCTTATAAATTATCAGAATATAATTACTCTGAAAACTCATCAATACACTCTCCATTCAATATATAATTTTCTTTGCCATAAATTCTAAAAATTTTATTTTCAATTTCTTAAACAATATTTAATTAAATAAGAAGTAAATTAATACTTTTAATATATTTTTACTTTTTGATTTTTAAAAAGAAGCATGTTTTTTTTTTTTGTAATATTTTCCATATTCTTTGTCTTCTTCTTCTTCTTCTTCCTTCTTTAATCTTCTTCCATTTCTTCGTTTGCTTCACCTTCTTCTTCTATTTTTTTTGTGTGCCAAATAGATTTTTTTTTAATTGCTAGGTTAAAACAGTTAGGTGTAAAATCAATATTGAACATATTCTTTAATAGACTAAAAATAATAACTAAAACTTATGTTAAAGAATTTGTTTAGAACTTAATTTAATTTCATTGTTGCTTATACAAAATTATTATTAATTCATTTTGGATGTGCTAAATAGTTTGATTAGTGTTTTGAGTAAATTAATTTAACTTGTTTAAGTAAAGTCTTTTTGGTAATTTAAAGAGTGCAGTAAGTAAAACTTAATTTTTTTTTAATTTAACATATGAGTGTATAAAATAATAGAGTATTCAAAATAATTTTTAGAGTGTAAATAGCTGCACCATAAGAAAAATTCTATGATACTGCGATTAAAATTACGGCATCAATATTGTGATAAAACATAAATTTAGTAAATTATATATGAGATTAGTAAATAAAAAGAAAAATAAATAAATTAATATAACAATAGTAAATTGGTGTTTTAAAATTAACAACAAAATAAATACTTGCCAAAAATAACATAGAACATATAAATCAGTATTAAACTTTAATTTTAAAAAATAGTTTATTCATTTAATTTAATTAAGCGAAGGAAAAATATCAGCTCATCACTTATACTAAAAAATCATTTGGGGTTATTGTCGAGAATGTTTAGAATGATGTAAAATCACTTATCTTCTAAATAATTTTGAAAAATATATTTTATTTTCAAAATTGATTTTGAAAATAAGTTTTATCCTTAATAAGTTTTAAAAGTTTTTATGTTATATTTATAAGTTGTTGCTTTATTTATTAATGATATATCAATTTACCACTCTCATGTTTATTTACTTATTTTACTTTTTATCTACAAGTTTTATATTTCATTTACATCGTTTATATTTTATTTTACACTTAATTTTAATTTACAAATTTTATGTTATATTTATAAATTTTTTTATTTGTCAATAATACATCAATTTATCAATCTTATATTGATTTACTTTTTTTTTTATTTTCTATTTATAAATCCTATTTTCCATTAACACAATTTATGTTTTATTTTACACTTAATATTGATTTACAAGTTTTATGTCATATTTTTAATTTTTGTTCTACTTATTAATAATACACTAATTTACCACTTCTATATTAATTTACTTGCATTATCTTTCATTTATAAATCTTATATGCCATTTACATACTTTATGTTTTGTTTTACACTTAATACTGATTTATAAATTTTATGTTAAATGTATATGTCTTATATTTTATTTAAATAATTTATATTTAATTACAATATTAATGCCGTAATTTAACCATTGCATCATAGAATGACCATATGAGACAAAAATAAAGTTATCACTTTTTTTTCCTAGATTTGGATAAATATGTTATAATTATCTTTTTATTAAGAGTAATGATGTAATAATAAATAATTTTGTAAAAATAATGTTGTACAAAATGATATAGTATGTTATCATTTTTTAATTAAAATTATGATAAGACCCATATAAATTTTTATTTTTATATTTTTAATTAATCAATATATATTATCATATTTGTTTGTACAATTGTTTGTAGTTCTATAATTATTTTTTTTGTTAAAATTATATTGAAAAGTATAATGAATTATTATGTTGGATAATTTTACAAGTTGCTTGTAAAAAAGAATCTCTTAGCTGTTTCGAAAAGAAGTTGTCAAAATAGAGAAAATTATAAATAAATAACTTAAAATATTTTACTGCTTTTCTGTCATTATTTATGAAGCATGTTGATTTAAACATTTCAACCGCAACATTGATTTAAACATTTCAACCGTAACACAACCTTAATATTGATAGCTTTCTTCTGCTCATTGACTTGCAAAACTAATGATGCCAGGTGCATCTCGTGCACTTCAGTTGATTGCATTAATCCAAAAGGTAAAGTGGTTGGATGAGTTGTCACTTTTAGAGGGTTCTTTTTTACTTCAAATATCTACCGCTCATTGAATGAATGAAATTTTGTTGTGAAAAATGAAAGTTAAAAATATCCCACCTTTTTGTTCCTAACATTGTAGGTAAAGCGTCACTCTAAATTGAAAGATAAAAAATATTTACACCCTCGTGATTTGATTTAAATAAAAAATACTATAAAAATAAGGCATAGGACGATAAATAAATTACTAGTTTGACATTCAAGATCATCTCGTCCTATTTCGGTGAAACTTAATAAAATCATCTAAGATACTCTTGTCGTAGGTATCTTCATATTTCATACCAATGCTTATGTGGTGGGTTTGCATGATAATGGGTGGTTTCCTCTTTGAATAGAGATAATGATTTCAATGTCGCTACTCCTTTTGAATTGGAGTTCATTGATTCGACCTTTTTATCTTCCTTCAGTAATCTACCATCATGAACCAAATGGCTCTTGTAAAATTGATAATCACAGGTAAAGAACTATCAATAAAATAATTCTTCATAATTCATACTCATAAGTTTATATAGAAATACGTTTATGTGTGTAAACATCACACACTAAACACGAACGCTTGCCTTTTATTATTCAAACTCAAGTGATCACAAGTGCAAAATACATTCATCTTGCGAGTTTAATCCTCATAAACCAAACACCAGTCCTTGCCCCTTATTATTATCCAAAATCCAATAATCATAGGTGCAAAGTACATTTATGGCCAGCCTAACTATGACCAAGGGGCAAAATTATCATTAAAAGTGCTAGGAGCAATATATTTCGTTTTCAATTGTATAAGGCTAAAGAAAAATGATATCTATACCTCTAGAGTTTGAGGAAATGATCATCAATATCTCTAAGTTTTTAAGAAGAGACATCAAAACTCTCTTTTAAATATAGTACAATTTATTTCTATTACAAAAAAAAAATTAAATTTAAATTTTTTAATAAATACAAATGTTATATAAATAATATAATCTATGTAATAAAATAATAATATTAAAATATTTAATATTTTAATAAATTTAAATATGTAGATTATTATATTTATTTTAATAATATATTTTTATTTATTCTAGAGATTTTAAATAAATATTTGTATTAAATAAATTTACAATTAAAAAAATTCACATGCTAATAATATTAAAATTATTAATTTACATAATATTCAAAATAATGTAAATTTTAATACATTTATTTTAATATTATGATTCTATATATTAAAAATTTTACTTCAATAATATAAAATATTGTAATAGATTGTAAAATATTAAAATTATTTTAAAATGCATATATTATTACATTCATTTTTATGTTGTATTTGTATTTAGTATAAAACATTAGAGTCAATTTTTTAAAATAATAGAGATAAAAAGTATTATGATAAAAAATATTACTGAAATCCCTTTTTAAAAACTTATGGGTGCTAGTGACTATTTTTCCTAACCTTAAAAGTGTAGATATCCTTAGAGTAGGGCTAACCATAATAATTAATTAAATTTTGAGAATTCTACAAATATAAAGTTTCATTAAATGTTAAGTGTTTTTTTTTTTTTGGTGTATGTCTAAACTTCTCAACTTTTGCCCCTTATTTTGGGTAAATTCAGACTATTTTCAAATCATTCCCTTTATTTTTGAAAATATCAAGTTACCCCTATTTCTATTTAAAAGATAAAGAAAAAAATAAGGGTGAGGTAATGAATTTTTTTTTTTTTTCAGGTCTTTTTAACAAAGATAATGGTAAATTCTAGTTTTCAAGAGTAAAGAGGATAATTTTAAAACATTCAATTCACAAGAAACGTAATCCAAAATTAACGCCCTTATTATTACTAAGAAGTCGAGCGACCAAGGGAAAAAATTATCATTAAAAGTGTCAAGTGTAATATAATTCTTCATTCAATTGTATAAGGCTACCCTAAATAATAAAGTAAATTGTGATAATTCTAATAATATAAAATTTCATTAAAATATGAGTGTTCAGGAAAATTTTGAGGGTGCTAGTTGATTCAGTGGGTCAAATCACTTGAGAAGAATACAGAAGATTTGGGAATCAAACCTTGCCCACATGGAGTGGAAAGGGCATTCATAAAATTCTTGAAACATAGAAATAAGATCTTTAAAATTACATACACTAAAAATAACCAAACAAAAAAGGAATTGTATAAGATTATTCATGAGTTTTGAAAACACGAGTTGAAGTCTTCCTTCCAAAAGTTATGAAGAATGAGCATTATGAGAAACTTAGCCTATTAAACTTACAAATATTTATCATCAACTTGATCTTCATCACTATCAACTTGATCAAGGGAAGATCTCGTCAACTGACTCATCCGTCTAGGATTGAACACATTATAATAATAACTCAAAATCATCCTTTTGCTCTTGGATGGGATACGCTTTGCAGCACGCTCCCAGAAATCAGCTTCATTTGACAACAAATAAGTTTTCACAAAGTTTTCAAACATAATTTGTTCTTTCATTGTCCATTTCTTTGAAACTACTTCTCCCATCTCATCAAACTTCCAACTCAGGAAAGCAGGTCCGAGTTCAGACTGTAGATTATGCCTTGTTGAAAGCATATGGCATCTGATGCAGTCTGCAGATCCTGGAGAGACACAAGAACAGAATTGAGGTCTCCCTCTCCCAATTCTTCTCATGTTGCTCGCAGGACTTACTTCTTCAATGGGCCAAATCTTAGTGCCCAACCATTTTAAACTTTCTGAATCATAAAGATTTTTTTTAATTGGGCCCCTCCAATCTGGTACTTCAGCCTGGAATTTTGACCCAATAGGAATAACAGCTCGGGGAGGGTTTTCACACTCACTCTCAGATTCAGTACTCAATAAACTGATTGCTTGTTGAACTTTCTCCTTTGAACTAGATGAATGTGAACTGCTAATCAATTCGCAGGAATCCACCAAGGGTTGATCCTGATCTATATAGCTTTCTGGACTAAAGAGATCTGAACCATTGAATGATTCATTTGTATTGACTAAAGAAAAAATGTCCTCAGTAAATGGATCCCAGCTAGTTATACTATCTGAAGTGTTGGAATCAGTAGGCAGTTGCTTTTGTTTGAAACTATTATCAAATGTCAAACGACCGTCAGAACTGCAAGAGTTCTTAACAGTTTTCTGACAGGTCACTTTCTTGACATTTTGATAATTAGACTTCTTTGAAGCCAATCCAGAAGCTGCTGTGAATTTTCCACCATTTAAAAACTGCTCGAACTTTCTCTTTCTCTGATGAAAAGAGGGAGAGGAAAAGGTTGTTCTCTTAGGATTAGGATAGTCAAAACTGGATTTAAATTTATGTTAAATGGATGGGGTTAAACATCTTAAGTCACAATTGTCTAAAATGGGCGGATGCACTAAAATTGTAAAACAATTATAGCTTGCATAATTGAGCTTACAATGGGGTAAAGAGACGGTTCTTATTTGACAAAATAAAACAGTCATTGCAGGCTTGACACAAGTTAGCAAATTAAAGATAAGGATTGTTCAATATTTTCTGAATGAAGACTACAGAGCTGGAACATATTATTCCTGAGCCAAGGGCCTAAAGAACTCTCAGTACCTACATATAGCCAGTCTTAACTGCTACACTTCTGACTAGAAAAACAGGCCAGCGTCACTTGATAGGACAGAACTAACTGAAAACCAAAGAAATAAATTTATGTACGCACGACAGTACCAAGTAAACCTCTATATCTCGATTTGTAATCTCCTTATGTGCCCATAGAAAGAGAATACAATTCAGGGTGTGCACTAAAAAGAATACGAAAAATATGACTGAAAAGAACAAATCTGTGATGTTGTGTGAATCAATGAAATCTAGTGATTGACATGGGTCTGTAGCTGGACTTCTCAAAATAGCATAGAAGTCATATGAAAGAAAACGGCTCAATCAACAAACCTTCATGCCATGCCGCATTTTATTCAATCATTTAGGCCTTCACATTGCATTTCTCTTCCTTTGCCAGAGTTGGTCACTAGACTCAATTCCAACATTATCATCTAAATGACTTCAATTCCGCAACTACTATGTGATGTCAAACATAAGTGGACGAATGAGGGATGAATATTCCCTATTAAAAGTATGTGTTCACTAAACACTTCAGCTGCTGTACTTTCAAAGTTAAGAAGCAATCAGTGCTAAGCATACCTTCAATAAATTTGACCATAGTTTGACTATAAACCCTTTAATTGACTCATTCTACCTATAGGATCAATACAACTGCCAAAGATTTCAACTTTTGCAGAATACATGCAAGGGTTCTACAATTAACAGTGGAACCACAATCACAGTAGAAATCTGACCTTATACTCAAAAAGAGAATGTAATTAACTATTTTCTCTCTACAGACCAAATTATCAAGTAATAAAAAGTAAAAAGACTTAGTTCAGAGCTTACCTGAGAACATTTAGCATTGCAGAGATGCCAAACTTTCCGCAACTGGAGAGTCTGATACCAGAGTTTCTGAACTGAATCCTTCGATACATCTGGTTCACGAGGATCCAAAGCAAGTACTTTTAACCACGCCAGCATATCTGAACCTGCAGTTGAGCCACAAATAGATTCTTTCAGGCCCTTTTGTTCTACATTATGCTGTGATGCTTTCTGAATCATATACTTGCCATGCCTTTACCAGTATTCTGCATTCGCAACACAACGACTTGAGCAATCTTTTTCCTTTTATTTTCTTAAATTCAACCCTGAAAAGGGAAACACTAAGCTCAATGTAGCAGCATTCACAAAGAAAATTAAAAAATAAAGAAAAAAAATTGTTTTCACGTAATAAACTTGACTGGTAAAGCAAATTCCATATATCATGTGGTCTAATACAACGCCATATTTAAAACTACTGCGACA
This sequence comes from Murraya koenigii, assembly GCA_025617385.1. Lineage (NCBI taxonomy): Eukaryota > Viridiplantae > Streptophyta > Magnoliopsida > Sapindales > Rutaceae > Murraya > Murraya koenigii. Next base: position 15,644,833 of record CM046819.1, read on the forward strand.
TCCGAACTTCATTAACTGTACATGCATGAAACATATAAGGCGGGAAAATTTTGCCGCAAAAAATTAATAATAATATTCCCCCCCCAAAAAAAAAAAAAACTCTTCAAGATTTTTTTCCTGGGAAATCACTATAAGCTTCACCAAACATGCAAAACAGAAACAGGGTATATGTTATTATATATATAAAAAAATCATAAATCAAATCATTATTACAAAATAGAACGCCAAAGATGAGAAATCCTTGTTCTTTTTATGCGATTAAAGGAGTAAGCTAACCTCTGTCAGTTAAGCCTTCTATTAATTAATGGAATAAGACCAACGATTAAGACTGAATGCTAATGGGTTGGTTAAAGTGAAATTTTGAAAAGGATACAGAGATAGCGGGGAGGGGGAGGGGTTCGTGAAAATCAAGATGTTCCGGTCAAATTGAAAACTCATCTCACAATATACAATAAAACAATCCCAATTATATTCTAATTAGTGAAGGGAAACGATTTTTACTACTGAAAAAATAATAAATTTATAATAAAAAAATTCAGATCTATCCGTACTTTAATCAAAATTCAGATCTACAGTAAATTTGTTTCAAACTTAAGATATAGAATTATTTCAAACAAAAAGTTCACGTCTATTTAAATTTTAAAAATTTATTTAAATATTAAAATTTTAAATAAATTTAGACTTATTCAAATTTTAAAATAAGATTAAATTTAAAGTAATTAAATAAAAAAAAATCAAATTGATATCTGTACCTCACAAAACCCAATGGATGGATGTTGGAGCGAAGAAGATTGAGGTGAGGAAGATAGAATCCAAGTATCTAATTTACAAGAATCAATCTCTCCAACTCTATGAGGTCTCAAGTGGCTCTATTTACATTGAGTATTAGTTCATTTTTATAATTTAGATACCTATTTTATATCTAAGAATTTGTTAGTAAGATCTCTATAAAATAATATTATTAGGGATGAGATTGAAGATAAGGGTGACACGTGAAATAAGATATATTTAGATCTTATTTAAATTAAAAAAATATTGAGATCAATTATATATTTGAAGACTTATTGAAAAAATCTCATAAGATATTCAAATTAATAAATATATTATTTAAACTCTTAAATTTTTTAAATAATCAATTATATGAAAATACGCAAGTGGACATGTACAATATGATTGGAAGATATGTTACTATTCTTTTCGAATAATTTTCTATTTTTTAAAATTACATAAATTTACTATTTTTATTTTATTTAGTCATTTACGTTATTTAGGTTTTTTTTCTCTTATTTTCTTTTAAATTAGGATTCTGATTTAATTACTTTCCTTATTTGTTTTAGATAGAAATTTTGATTTAATTTTGGATTATGATTTATTTTTTATTTTAGATTGGGATTTATTATGGCCGAAAATACTTATGGCAATTATGGCCGAAAATTCTTAGCCTTATATATATAGTGTACTTGCATCTAACAATAGACAATTCAGTTTATTTATACAAATTAACTTGAGAATATAATTATCTTTAGTTTTTAAACAAATTATTTGAACTTATCAAATTTTCTGTGGCGTTTAATCCTTAACTTATCAATTAGAATATTCATAACTAATTGTGGCATTTTCATATACTAAGGTTCATGTTTTATTAAGCAACGAGTTGTGCTTGCATTCAATTTCTAAATTTAAAATCATTCTTACAATCTAATTTGATTAGGGTCACATCAATTCTTGACAAGATTCATATCATTTAGTATTAAACAAATTATTAATTTATTAATAGTTGAATATTTATTAATTTAGACAATTTTTTTTTATTAAGAAGATTTTTTTGGACACAAATTGTGTTTTCTCAAGTCAATAATATCTCCTCCAACAATTGTTATCTGAATAATAATATAGCTTAATTAGTAAACTTGTAATTATACAATATCTTTCTTTTTTTTATTCAATTTGTGTATTATTATTGTGTAAGCCTCTGATATTAAGAAATATATATATATATATATATATATATATATATATATATATAATGAAAATGAGGATGACTGCTTCGGTATTCTATCTCTTATAAAGCCTCAAAAATAAAAGATAGTTTATTGTAATATTTTTATTTTGATGTAAAGCAATTGTAAAAAAAAAAAAAAAAAAGGAAAAGAAAAGAAAATTTTAGTTTGTTTCAATTTTGTGTAAGTATTTCATTCTACTGTACTTGTAAAATTCTCAATGTAAATGATAGAACTTGTATAAAGATGTTCAGTTGTATTTAATTTTAAAAAGATCAAGGCACTAGCTTGTACATACTCATGCTCATGCTCAAGACAAAGCCCTGCTCGAGCTCGAAGTTCCTATTCATGCTCAAGCTAAAGCCTGCTCAAGCTAAAGCCTGCCCAAGCTAAAGCCTGCTCGTGCTCGAAGTTCCTATTGGTGCTCGTGCTCGAAGTCTACCTGCTCGTGCTCGAAGCTCACCTGTTCGTGCCCGAGATACAAAGCTTGCTCGAGCTCATCTTCCCTTTTTGTGCTCGAGTTTCCAACAGTAACATCTTCAAAGCTACAGGACGCGCCACAGTGTACAGTGCATCGCTACAGGACGCGCCACAGTTTAAATTGAATAGTTTAAAATTTTTGTATAAATTCGTGAGGAAGACTGTAGACTCCTCAGAATCCAAATTTTTAGAATTTTATAGGAAACTATTCCTGTCTTCTGATTTTCCTTTTCTTCTTCTTCTGTAATTCTTTCTAAAGCTCTCAAGCTTTCGATCCAAATGTAAGCATTCAATTTTGTGATTAATATAAAGCATTTAAAGCCTTCTGTAATTAATTTATTTTAAAGCTGTACATGTAATTTAAAGCATTTATTTATTTATTTAAAGCTCTGTAAAATCTATGCATGATCTGCAGACTGATCTATATCAGATCTGCCATAAAACTTGTTACTTAGCCTCAGAGGCATAGAGACCGGATCTCTCCCCTCTGTTGTATTCTCTTCTCCCTCCTTCCACTCAGAGCACCAGATCTGGGATCCAGATCTCGGTACTGTGTATGAGCCTGTGTTGCTTAGGTTGCATAGGATTTAATTTTTAAAGTCTTTATTTTGTTTTAAAGTCAAAACGGTATATCGGCTGGACACCCGATGTGCAAGATCTAGATCTGTTCTAAGTCAGATCTGGTCTGAAGCGATAGAGTAAGGTCTATCGATCATCTGGTTTAACGACGCCACGTACCTAACAGTTTAAAGTTTTATTAAAATTCAATTTTATTTGTTTTTCTTGTCCTCACTATCATCCTTCGGTCCTATTTCCCTACTGGTATCAGAGCCAAGGGGAGGATAGTGTTGTATAGTTTAGAGCGTCTAGGTTAGACGTCTGTGTAAAGGTTGAACACTTGCAGGAGAGGTGAGTGTTACCTCCGGTGCCACTGTAGCATTTGGTCGTAAGTCCCCAAGGTTGAAGGGCAGTAAACCCAATTCTTAGCCGTGGATTGTAGTCTTTCCTGTCTGTCTAAAACTTGAAACAGATTTCTAAAATGGATTCTCTACTCTGTAGAGCATCATCCTTTTCTAGCTCTTCCTCCGGGAGGACTAGTGATTCAAAGCATGTAGTGAATTCAGAAGAATTCATAATTGAGAATTTTAATAAAGCCATTGATTGTTGGGAACTACCAAAGATTTCCAAAGAGATGATTTATAAAACTAAAAAACTTGATTTTTTAAAGAATGATTATGTTATTAAAACTGAAGAGCATGACATAACACTTTCAAAGCCATTTGAGACAATCCAATTGTTCTCAGAGCAATCTCTTAAGAAGTTAAGAGAAAAGAATTTTAATTATGTGCATATTGGTTTAATCCAAGTTGGTATAAAGCCCCTGACCAAAGAAGGATTGGATACTTCAATCCCGGTCGTTCTCGTAGATGGAGATTTCTCTCTTTGATGATTCCTTGCTCAAGTAGCATTGAATCAAGTCTCCGTAAAGGACCCATTTCATTTAGCTGTTATCCAAACATAACAGTTTCACTTAAAGATAAAAATATTTTAAAGAGCATGATTCTTCAAATCAAAACCCATAATTATCATATGGTTAAAGGGTCAATTCCAGTTGCATTGATATTTAAAATTTCTTATAAAGCCATGCATTCTGCATTTAACACACAGCACAAATACCAGTCAAAAAGAGATGAAACCCTTCTCTTGCAGACTGATTTGTCTAAAGCCAACACTGTCATTCCAAAGCCCATCCAATGGAAAGATGTCCATCTTCCTGAGGAATGGATTCTTGAAGGAGCCACTGAACCAGTGATTCCAAAACAACTTGAGCCAAATACAGAGTTGCAAAATGTGACTCAGTATTCTGATGGTAAAGTCAAATTATCCTTTAGGAGATCTATATCTTCTAGATTCTCTGATAAGGATTCTAGCACAAATATGCCTACTATAGAAAGGAGATTTTCTAAGATACCTTCTGAAATAAATCTCCCTTATCAGCATGTAAAGAGTCAACCTAGGTTTTCCACCTCGGATATACCTAGCTCATCCATACATTCTGTTGACTACACTACTAGTGTACCACATCCCATTTACACTAGTAGACAACAGGAAAATGAGCAGGAAGAGAAAGAACCTTCTCCTCATACTTCTCCTACTTTCTCTGCTGTCACAGAGAATAGGATAAACGTTATCATTAAAGAATTTGAAGTTGATAAAACCATTCTGCATAATGATTTTTATTCTGATATCAATAAAGAAAAAAGACTTTGGTTTTTTAAGAATTTTCTAAATCAAAGAAAAGAGATTCAACAAGTTTATTATGAATTTGTAAACTTGCATAAAGTTCATATCTTCTTTTTTGATTGGTTTGAGATGTATGCTTCTGATAACAATATTGATTATCCTTTTAAGGAATCAAATCCCATTGTTACCAGAAAGAAAATCCCTGAATGGACTCTTTCTGATAGTGACGTAACCATGAAGCGTAACATCCACCTCTTGGGAGTATTGCTATTGATCATGGTGATCCTCCCGTCCAAATTAAAGCTTCACCTTATAAAATTAATAAACCTAAAGATCCGAAGTTGATTTAGATAGTATTATACAACAGAACAATTTCTGTAATACTAATCTAAATACGATAGGAAAACAGTTGACTAGGCTGGAAAATCAATTCCAGAAATCAACTATAACTGTTTCTCCTGTCCCTTCTGCTATTCCTTCTTCTTCAAAGTCAACAAAGTCCGATTCGAGAAAAAGCTTAAAAAGCCTATTTTGAGCCTTTCCGTGTTTCTAAGACTAGTCAAAAGCTAGTCCAAGAATCTAAATCAGATTTTGCTAAAGCTATTCGTGAACAACTTGATAGGATAGAAGTTTCTTCTTCCTCAAATAAAGTTCAAATTGCTCCTAACAGTGCACAATCTAGTAAGATTGGTGTACTGGACTATGATCAGTCTTCTATTGCCTCTTCTGAAATAGAAGCATTTAAGGAAGAACCTCTTCAAAAAAAAAAAATAAAATCCATTGGGAATTAGCTCTTCCCAAAGCCAGGTCTCCACCTGATTTGGCTATTGATAACAGACCAAGTGCTTTAAACCAATCTAGGTTTAATGCATCTTCTGTCTATGAATGGAACATAGATGGAATGTCTGAATATAACATCCTTGGGTTGTTGCAACAAATGACCATGGCAGCCAATGCCTATAAAACTCAATCAGGAACTTCTGACAAAGCTATTGCAGAAATCTTGAATACTGGATTTACTGGTCAATTAAAAGGTTGGTGGGATCATCTTCTCACTAAACAGCAACAATCTGACATTCTAAATGCTATTCAAACAGATGAATATGGAGCACCCATCTGTGATGAATTAAATGAGCCTATTCAAGATGCTGTAGCTACTTTGATAGTTACAATATCTCTTCATTTCATAGGTGATCCTTCTCACTTAAGAGATAAAAATGCTGAGTTATTGCATAACCTAAGATGCAAGAAACTTAGTGACTTTCAAGATTATAAATCTACCTTCTTCACTAGACTATTTCTGAGAGATGATGCAAATCATGTAACTTGGAAAGAAAAGTTCCTTGCAGGGTTACCAACCCTCTTGGGTGAAAAGGTCAGAAATTCTATTAAAGCCTTATATGATAACCAAATTCCTTATGACAATCTCACCTATGGTGAACTTGTCAGTTATGTCAATAAGGAAGGTCTAAAGATTTGTCAAGATTTAAAACTCCAGAAAAGATTAAAGTGGGAGCTTAAAAGATCTAAACAAGAATTGGGCGGCTTCTGTAAGCAGTTCAATTATGATCCTTTTAAAGCTTCTACCTCTAAGGATTGTAATGGTAAGTGTTATTCCAAACCTTACAAGAAACGTTACAAATCCAAAAGAGATAAAAAACCTTTCAAAGACTCTAGAGAAGCTTATTATAAGAAGCCTTCGAGGCCTTATAAAAAGAAAAGATTTCCTAGAGATAAATCTAAACCTAAAGCCTCTTTTAATTACAAAGAAGCCACGTGTTTCAAGTGTAATAAAAAAGGCCATACTGCTCAATACTGCAAAATGAGCAGGAAACTCCACGAGCTCGACCTCGAGGAAGAAGTCCTAGCAAAGCTAGCTCCTTTGCTAATTGAGTCATCCAGCTCAGAGTCTTCTATGACAGAAGACAGCGAGCCCTTACAAATTGATGAAATAGTAGACTCTGATTCTGATACAGAATACAGTAGCTCTACTAGTTCTGAGTCTTATTTAAAGAAAGTCAATGTTTTGACTAAAGAACAAGAAATTTTTCTTGAACTAGTCAAACATATCTCTGATCCTGCTCTCCAAAGAGAGTATTTGGATAAGCTTCTAAAGACCTTAGAAGTAAAAGATAAAGCTGAAACTTCTAAAACCCCTGTTCTTAAAAAGAACACTTATGATCTTACTGAAATCTTGGGTAAGAAGAAGACAAAGAAGTCAACTTCTAATATTCAAGATCTTCAGAAAGAGATCAATGACATTAAAGATGAGATAAAAGAGTTGAAAGAAAAGCAGAAGAGTGATTCTGCAACAGTTCAACTTCTTCTACAAAGACACTTGCAAGAGGATTCTGATAAAGAACCAGAATCTGATGATAGCAATAAAAAGGATCAAAGCCTTGAAAATATCGAGTCTGTACCCGATGATTTTCTATTTGTTTTAAAGCAAATTACTACTAGAAAATATTTGATCAAAATCACTTTGATCTTTTCCAAAGATTTTGAGATCGACACCATTGCTCTATTTGACACTGGTGCAGATTTGAATTGTATTAGAGAAGATATTGTCCAGAATTGTTTTCATGAGAAAACAACTGCAAGACTATCTGCAGCAAACAATTCAAAGCTAAAAATCAAATCCAAATTTGATGCCTCCGTTTATAATGATGGTTTTAAATTTAAAACTTCATTCCTACTGACAAATGATATCCATCATATTGTCATTTTAGGAACACCATTTATAAACCTCATTACTCCTTATACTGTCAATTATGATAGTATATCTTTTAAAGTCAGAAGTAAAGAACTTGTTTTTCCTTTCATTGAAAAGCCAAGGACAAGGAATTTAAACATCATTAAAGCATGTTTTGTTTATAAAAATCATATTGGTACTCTTCTTAAAACAAAACAAAACAATTTGGTTTGTTTGAAAAGAGATTTAAATGTACAAAGAATTGAAAGACAACTTCAAAATGAATTTGTAAAACAAAAGATTTCTGAGTTTGAGACACTCATTAAAAGAGAAGTTTGTGCTGATTTGCCATCTGCATTCTGGAACAGAAAGCAACATATGGTAGATTTGCCTTATAAAACTTCTTTTGATGAGAAAAATATTCCTACTTAAGCCCGTCCAATCCAAATGAATATGGATCTGGAACAATATTGTAGGAATGAAATTAAAGATTTGGAGTCCAAAGGACTTATTGTTAAGTCTAGGTCTCCATGGTCTTGCATCGCTTTCTATGTGAATAAAAATTCGGAAATAGAAAGAGGCACACCGAGACTTGTAATTAATTACAAGCCTTTGAACAAAGCCTTAAAATGGATTAGGTATCCAATACCTAATAAAAAGGATTTATTGCAGAAACTGCATTCTGCATTCATATTTTCAAAATTTGACATGAAATCTGGATTTTGGCAAATTCAGATTCAACCTAAAGACAGTATAAAACTGCATTCACTGTTCCATTTGGACAGTATGAATGGACAGTTATGCCTTTTGGCTTAAAGAATGCCCCCTCAGAATTCCAGAGAATTATGAATGACATTTATAATCCTTACTCTGAATTCTGCATTGTTTATATTGATGATGTGTTGATCTTTTCTCACACAATTGATCAACATTTCAAACATTTAAAGACTTTTTATTATGCCACTAAAAAAGCTGGACTTGCAATTTCAAGTTCCAAAGTTTCTTTGTTTCAAACTAAAGTCAGGTTCCTTGGACATTATATATCCAAAGGAACAATTATGCCTATTGAGAGATCTCTTGCATTTGCAGACAAGTTTCTTGATAGGATTCTTGACAAAACTCAATTGCAAAGATTTCTTGGTAGTTTAAATTATGTTCTTGAATTTTGTCCTAATATAAATAGGATTTCTAAGCCTTTGCATGATAGACTTAAGAAAATCCCTGTTGCATGGACTGATGAACATACTAAAGTTGTAAAGACCATAAAGAATATTGTTAAAGAAATTCCATGTTTATATCTTGCAAATCCTGCTTTACCTAAGGTTGTAGAGACTGATGCATCAGACTTAGGCTATGGTGGAATTTTGAAACAAGTTGAACATGATAAAGAACAAATTGTTAGATATGTTTCTGCTCACTGGAATGATTGCCAAAGAAATTATTCTACAATTAAAAAAGAAATTTTATCTACGGTTTTATGCATAACAAAATTCCAAAGTGATCTCTTAAATCAAAAGTTTTACTTAGAATTGATTGCAAAGTCGCAAAACATGTTTTAGAAAAGGATGTTCAAAATATTGCATCAAAACAGATTTTTGCACGTTGGCAAGCTATTTTGAGTGTTTTTGATTTTGAGATTGAATATATTAAAGGTGATTCAAATTCTATTCCAGATTTTCTAACCCGTGAATTTTTGCAGAATAGATAATGCCTCCAAGGAGGAAAGACAAGGGCAAAGCCCCTCTTAAAGAGTCCTCCAAAGATGTGTCCTCGACACCTCTAAAGAAAAGCTCATTTCTTCGACTATGCCAATCAAATCTCGGATTGACATGGTCGAGGAGCAAGAAGCTCGATCTAAAGCCACCTCTTCCGAGGAACAGGTAAAAGAATGGATGCAATCCATCTCTAAATCCCCCGAGCTCCTGCTCGCTTTACAAAACCAAGCTCTACAAAACCTTTCCCAAACTAAAGCTCTTTCTCAAGTTCCTGAGAAGGAAAAATCTGTTTCTAAAGAAATTGTAAAGTCTTCTCCTTCTAAAGCAGTTGTTTCCCGGAAAGCTTCTTCAAAATTGTTGTTTCACAATGAAGTTTTCTCAAAAGTCGGATTGGTTTAGCAAAACTCATCACCAAAATGTTTTAACCATTGAAGATGGGTTTTACCATACCTGATCCATTTCAAGCCCTTTCAAAGTTTTTCCCTAAAGGTTGGTTTTTCAAACCATGGATTTAACAAAACCCCAACCTTATTATCAATCTATTCTTGAGTATCACGAAGTCTGTCAAATTTAAACATTTCTTTCTCGATGAGTCTCATTCCGAGCCAAGATACTCTATCGCCACAATTTTAAAAGTCTTGTGTCCAAAGCAATGGGAGATCTTCTTCACAATTTTAAATTTTTCCCTGCAAATTTTGAGACTTGTTTAAACCATTCTAGGTCTTTCTCTTATCGGGATTACCAATAAGCCTGGTTTAACACATTCTTCTTACAAAACCCAAAAGACTCCATTCTTGGTTATTTTTCTTTAATCCAAAAATAACCGTTCAAAGCCTTCCAAATTGGTTTCAACAATGGTGGAACTATTTTGGACCTTGTCCGTAAATCTTAACACCAAATGCCAAAACCTGTTTGGACCTTTTAAAGCTCACTATATTCCTTCTGAGTCTGAGAAGAGGTTTCCTCCTTTTCTCTGTTTTTGTACAAATTTCTTTCTCCCTTGGGTTTGGATGTGGAACCTTCAGTACCACACTCAAGATGCCCAGCTCATTTTACAAAGAGCCTTTAAAGTCAAATGGTGGTCGAAATTCGACGAGAAGTCAAAGCTGTCTGAACACATAGTTCAGAATTGGCTACTGTCAAAAGGCCTCCTAAAGCCAAGTATCGAGAAGTCCAAAGCTCAAGCTACCTTTCAAGCTCAAAAGTCTCGAGCTCAAGCCTCGCTCGCCTCGCCAAATCCGAGGATGATTATTTTAAAGTAATGCAACAGCTGCTCGAATTAAGATCTCAACCTTCGTTATGAAGCTCACCGCATCGAATCCAACTCGTCAGGTGATGAAGAACCTTTTATTTCTCTTGGAGATGAAAACGAGGATGACTGCTTCGGAATTCTATCTCCAATAAAGCCCCAAAAATAAAAGATAGTTTATTGTATATGTCGATGTAAAGCAGTTCCATGAAAAAAAAAAAGAAAATAATTTTAATTTTCAATTTGTTTCAATTTTGAGTAAGTATTTCATTTTCTGTACTTGTAAAATTCTCATTGTAAATGATAAAGCTTGTATAATTATGTTCAGTTGTATTTACTTTTAAAAAAAAAAAATGACCAAGGCACTAGCTTGCACATGCTCAAGCCAAAGCCCTGCTCGAGCTCGAAGTTCCTATTCATGCTCAAGCTAAAGCCTGCTCGTGCTCGAAGTTCCTACTTGTGCTCGTGCTCGAAGTCTACCTGCTCGTGCTCGATGCTCACCTGTTCGTGCTCGAGGTTCAAAGCTTGCAGTAAAGTCTTCAAAGCTTCAGGACGCGCCACAGTTTAAAATGAATAGTTTAAAATTTTTATGTATAAATTTATGAGGAAGACTGTAGACTCCTCAGAATTCTCTTTTTACAAATTTTGTAATCTCTTCTTTTCTCTCTCTCCCTCTCTCTGGAAAATGGGACGAAGACTTTAAGGAAACTATTCCTGTCTTCTGATTTTCCTCTTCTTCTCCTTTTGTAACTCTCTTTAAAGCTATCAAGCTTCCATTTTACAAATGTAAGCATTTGATTCTATTAATACAAAGCATTTAAAGCCTTCTGTAATTCATTTATTTAAAGTTGTATATGTAATCTAAAGCATTTATTTATTTATTTAAAGTTCTGTAAAGTTTATGCATGATCTGCAGACTGATCTATATCAGATCTGCCATATAAATTGTTACTGAGCCTCAGAGGCATAGAGACCGGATCTCTCCCCTCTGCATTGTATTCTCTTCTCCTCCTTTCACTCAGAGCACCAGATCTGGGATCCAGATCTCAGATCGTGTATGAGCCTGTGTTGCCTAGGGTTGCATAGGATTTAATTTTAAAGTCTTTATTTTATTTTAAAGTCAAAATGGTATATCGGCTGGACACCCGATGTGCAAGATCTAGATCTGTTCTAAGTCAGATCTGGTCTGAAGCGATAGAGTAAGGTCTATCGATCATCTGGTTTAACAACGCCACGTACCTAACAATTTAAAGTTTTATTAAAATTTGATTTTATTTGTTTTTCTTGTCCTCACTATCATCTATATATATATATATATTCCTTTACCTTATAAATTTCCAGAGCCACTTTGTTAATATTGTGAAACATTTAACAATGTTGTAAATGTACTTTATATAACCTTAGACTAAGGTAACAAATGTCAATGAAATATTGTTTACTTCTTTAGTCTATAGATTAATTTTTTTAATATCTTTACTTCATATATCAGTTCCTCCTATTAATAGATAGCAATAGATAGGAAAATTCAAAATAAATAAATACATAGTGGGTTTCTAATTAAGAATTCCTATCTGTTAATAGGAGGGACTAATATATGAAATAAAGATACTAATAAAAATTAATATATAGGCTAATGAAAACAATATTTCATTGACATTTGTCACCCTAGTCTAAGGTTATATAAAGTAAATTTACAACATTGTTAAATGTTTCACAATATTATCAAAGTGGCTCCGGTAATTTATAAGGTAAAGGAATACATATATTAATTATTCTAGGTGGGCCTAACTAATAAATATATACATAGTGACTTTGTTAAAGTCAAGAATTAGATAAAAGATAAAAAAAAAAGTTTTCAATACACCAAATGATGAAATTTAGTATATTAAAGTCTATGTTTTAATAAAGTCATAGATTCTTAATTGGAACATTTATATATATATAAGAAAAATCACCTTTGATAACTTTTTCTCACAGCATTTTTTATAAAAGTTGCCAATTGTCATTCTATAATAGTATTTTATAAAAGAAAATTACAATTGATTACTGAAAATGTCATTATATTTTTTGTTATTTTTTACATTAAATTTGTAGCATATTATAAATGCAATGTGTAATTTTTAATAACATAACACTTAAAAAATGCTGCAAAAGTAGTATTTCATTTAATTATATTTATATAGTACCATTTTTTTAAGTGATATGTATGATACAAAACAATAGCACTTTAAATACAAAGTTAACATTAATTTAAAATTAAAAATCAATATTTCTCAGCAGCCTATAATTTACTTGTTATCTTTTAATTATTTATTTATCTATCCATTATATTAAATGAATAACTAAGCTTAAAATACTTAAATCTAAGGATCTACAATAATCTCACTATCAATATTGTAAAAACACATACAACATCATAAAGAAATCAATAAATAAAAAATGCACTGAGTTGAAACATGTTAGTGTTTCAATGATGAACATAATATACTAATTTTTCCTACTTTAATTATCAATGATAATTATTTGAAATTATTTAAATCTAATTGTAAAAGAAAAAAAAAAACTTATACTACGAATTTATGTTGGGTGTGGCTACTATACAAGGACTTAAGGTCTTTGCATACTGAAAGCGCTTAATTTTGTTAGCCCTTTATTGTCTGGTAGCCAAGCAATTTTTATAACATACAACAGCTAGTTTTTCAACTGGTTGCTTAATTTTAGTTGTACTTTAATTTTATTTAAATAAAATAAAAAATTTTTAATTGTATAATTTTTTAAAATAATAGTAATAATAAGAAAAAAAAGATAAATAAATAAAAAAGAAACAAATATTTTTCTTTGAAAATGTTATTAAAAAAATGAATCTCCATAAAAAGACAAACATTTAACTCATGTTTTATAATTTTTGTCTCATGTTTAACGTTTAAAGGTTCACAAATTTCTTTATGTTTCATATTTTTGATGTTCTATATTTCATGTAGTATATTTAAAATACCCCAAAATTTTCTTTTGTCATGTTCCATTTTTGCTTTCAATTTTTATATCAAATGTTTAGCGTTTCATGACTTTGTATTACAAAATACTCATATTTTATGTATGATGTTGCATATTTTAAGTAAAATATTTCATATTTTTTGTTTTTTGGTTTCATGTAGTATGCTCCAAAAATTTTTTTCTTTTTTCTCCTATTTCGTGTTTGTGTTCAAGTGCATATCAAACATTTAGAGCTTCATGATTAGTATTCTATGTTTCATATTACAAAATACTCATGTTTTATGTTCACTGTTGTATATTTTAAATAAAATGTTTTATATTTTTGTTGTTCTATATTACGTGTGAAATAGAACCCCAAATTTTTCTTTTTTCCCTTTATTTCATATGTGCGTTCAAATTTCTTAGGCGAGCGAGGTGACCTCTATTGGATCTTAGAAGAAAGAATGTAATAGGGTATACAAGAAAGTTTATTAAATCCGATCCTTGTTTCATCTGATCTCAATCGAGTTAACTCTTAAATTCAGGCAGTAAGCATCGAATAAGCCAATTGACACTATCATCTATTTGTAGCAAATCTAGATTGGATGGTTAATGAGAGCTTCAATCAACATTTAGAGTTTTATGATTAATATTATAAGTTTCATATTATGAAGTTCTCATGTTTTATATTCATCATTGCATATTTTAAGTAAAAGTAACATATTTTTGTTGTTCTACCTTTTAAATAGTATACTCTAAATACCCTTAAATTTTTCTTTTTCTTCCTATTTCATATTTGTGTTCAAGTTTAATATCAAATGTTTAGAGCTTTAAGATTAGCATTCTATATTTCATATTACAAAGTCCGTATGTTTTGTGTTCAATGTTTGGGGAAGAAATAGAAGAGCAATAATAAAGCGCCATATGTCGAATGTGAAGCTTTGTAGTTAAAGTTACTATCTGCGGTACCCGAGGAACCAAAGGTACCCCAATGCACAAGATAAGTTGAGAGTGGCACAAGGTTACTCTGTAAAAAGACTGAGGGGGCCAAAGAATCTCTAAAAAAAATATCTCCCGTATATGTTGTATGTGTCTCCAAAAGATAATGTTTGATTTGGTAAAATCAATTAGAGAATATCTTGTCAAAAAAAGAAAACAAATAGTTATCATACCTGGCAAAAAGATAAATGTAGCACGCCAATGATAGTAGCTAACTTGAGTATTGTAGTGTGACGCCAGCTACCACTAGCTCTACCTCTAACCTCATTTTCGTTGTTTTACAAGTTTAATAAGTTTTTTCAAGCTCTCCCTCATTCAACCTAAGCCTTCTACTATTATTACCCCCCTCCCAATCTTTCTTAGTCCCCCAAAAGCCTAAAAACAACCTACGTTCCATAATCCAGCTAGGTGTCTCACACCCCAAAAACTAAATTTATTATTAATAGATAGGTTTTGGTCATTACTTTTCTTACCTCCTAAAGCTACCTAAAACATTTGCCATTGTCTAATGGGGAACACACAAAAACCTACCACAATAGTAGCTAAACTTGGTTGTTGAGTGTGCTTATGAACAATGGCACCCCCTGATAGTGAAATGGGTGATCATGAGAAGGTGAGAGATGACAACAGTGAAGAGGCTAATGATCCAACAAGGAGAGCAACCTGTCTCAATAAAGGTAAGTCTAACAAATAATCTACCAACATCCGTATAAAAGAAAATCCCATTTTACAATGGCTCTTTTAAGAACTCACTTATGTGATTTTTAAGATATACGCTCTCAAGTGCCCAAAGAACATATGGTCCTATATTCTGAGGTACTCGAGGGAAGCAGACCAAGGAAAGAGCCGTCAAGTAGCCAACTAAGCTTTAACCTCTACCTATAATAGTCGAACACTACACTGCCACTAACTACACCAACCAAGCCAAAGTTGGTTAAGATATTTAAAGTCAAGTAGTTCATCCTCTTTAGACCAATTACTTACGGAATTTATATATGATTTTTCATATGGAGCCGCATAAGATCAAGTGACTTCCAAGCTTGCCTTCAATAGCCAAAAGGGGTCCGAGACTTCAGACTAAGAACTGTTACGGTTACCAATAAACCTTAACCCACTTTAAAAAGAACATACAATTAGAAAATCTATGACACTCTTTTATAAAATATTGCCCTCTCTTATACGGTGAAGGTTGTTTCAGAGCTTTGTAGCAGAACAAGATGGTGAGAAATGCCATATAAAAAGTAGAAATGACAAGACGAAGATCTTGAAAGTCGAAGAGAAGCCCAAGAAATTAGAGGTACCCCAATAAAAGACAAAAGGAATATGACACGATACAGATAGGGTACATCGCATGCCACCATTCGCCAAGCTGCCCAAACCAGATCAGAGAGAGCTACATATATGACCCTAATATGATTCTTATCATCTTTTAATCTATCCCTAGAGTAAATCTTGTATAAAATATGGGACATTGGTCTACTCCCGACCTAAGCCTATGCGCAAGTATCCCAATATGAAGCACAACCTAAAGTATTGGGAGTTTCATAAAGATTTTAGCCATAACACTGCTGAATGCTTTAGCTTGTGTGGATAGATATAGTACCTCAAAGAGTTCGTGGCAGACATGAGGTAGGCTAGAAAGTCAATAGATATAATAAGAGTAAACATATATCCAAAACTAGTCCTGAACGTGAAGCACCTTAAGGATATAAGAAAGGAGTATTCGTTTAGACAATCGCAGAAGGACCTGCACTAGCTGGCCGATCTAGAAGAGGTATAAAAAATTATGGTAAGCCACCAGCTGTGATTTTTAGAAAAGAAGTCAATTTTACTGATCACGGGCTAGGATACCCCACCATCCTATCCTAATTCCCTTCATAGAGATAGATATCGAGGGTACCTTACACCCCTATGACGATGCCTTAGTCATTATACTCAAGGTTATAATTGGCAAGGTGGTAAGAATGCTCTTGCATATCGGTAGCTCAGTGGACATCATCTTCCAAAATGCCTTGGATCAATTGTTAATTGAGTTGTCAAAGATTATCCTTTGTGATACTGGAGATATAGTCATTTTGAAGGGTATTATTACAATGTCTATTATCCTTAGTAAGGTACTCCACTATATCATTCACATGATTGATTTTCTCATCGTGGACCACCCAAGTACCTACAACAACATTATTATTACCCTTACTAAAAACTAAACTGACGGCATCTATGTACTACCTCGACATGAAGATTCCAACCACCGATGAGGTTATTACCATCAAAGAAGATGAATAAACAACCCGTGCCTGCCATGCTGCCGCCTCTAAATATAACTATCATATTACTTCTAACACTTAGTTGAAGGTGTACCTCACTAGAGTTAGATTGTCGCCACATGGAGTATCAGGGGCATTCGAGGAGTCCTACTCAAACCCTATAAATGAGTTTGAAGCACCTGGGATCCCTAAAATCCAAAAGTGAATATGGGATACCTTATGACAAGAAGTTAGATCTCAAGCCTTGCTTAGCCATCAAAGCTCAAGCTATTGCTGACTTCTTGACTGAAGTCGCTAATGACTCCAATAGTAAGGGAATCTTATAATACCCGAGCGAGACTAAACCAACGGCTAAAGAAGAACAACTTTGGAGAAAACAATATTGTCAGATCTCACAATTCACATGAAAGTGATGCGAGGTAATTATCATTAGCTCTAACGGAGAAAAGTATTACTACTAGTAAAGGGATAACACTCTACCCTTTTTGTTTATTTTGTTTGTTTTATTTAATTTTTATATGTTTGTAACATATTGTCGGTCATGCGAGGTACCCATAATACTCTAAACTAGTCAAGTGTTTATGTGTTTTCAATTCTCTAAGTCCCTAATAACATTAAAAAAATGATTCTGGGATCCCTTTTATTCTCTTTAGAATTACAAAACAGTGTCATGTAATTATCCATATCTTCATTGTCATGAATGCATTTACTTTACTGAAATATGATGATGTGTTCTCTTTTATTCGTCTTTCGACTGTTCGATATGGATGGTTAGTATGAGATGTTATTTGATTATGATTGCCATTAATTGACGTAGTATATGTTGGGGTACCTAACCTGTTCCGATCACAACGATCTACTCTAAGTCAAAGCCATAAAGTAAAAGAATTATAAAAATTATAGCTGTTAAAAAGAGGGAGGAAAGAAGGCCTGAAGGCGGAGTATACCATTGTACCCAAGTAATGCATACACCAACACCTTCATTCTCTTACTAAAATTAGGGAATAAATGATTTAAAAATGGTACTCATAAGAGTTGAATGTCTAAAAGAAAAAGGAGTAGGCGAATAGCGAATGACAATATATAAGATCATTGATCATTTAGTAAAAAGGCCAAGAAGAGCCTAAATCTATTCATTATATACCATTACATTAATTATAAGCTCCTACTTTTATTATTACTAATTATTTATCAAGATGTACTATGAATTCTGTTAAGATATACGGCAAACATGTCTAAATAAATCATTATGCACTTAAAAGATAAGATTAGGGGTATCCCGAAAAGTCTGAATACACCAAAAAGGACCTCTAGAAAGCTCTAGGTGTACAGCCTTCAGGTAGCTTAATTAGATACCCTAACAGATCATTAAGGCATCTCTTCATAGTCTTGTTTTCCCTGAGCGAGCTTTACTTCACCGGATCGAGCCCATCATTCTTTTGGGTACCTAGAGTACCTCGAAGCTACCAAAAGAGGAGCTATATGATTTTGTTTCTATCCTGAGAGTACGTGTAGGAAGGGTGTTTGGGTAAATATCAGACAGGCCTCTCGAAGCCCTTCCAGCTCGAGCAAGACACCCCGGGGACAGCCTAGCTCGAGCAGAAGTCAGGATGTCAAAGCTGGTCAAGGTCGAGAGCTAAGCACTCCTTCCCTGCTCAAGGTCGTCCCGGGTCAAAGCTGGTCAAGGTCGAGAGCTAAGCCCTCCTTGCCTGCTCGAGGTCGTCCCTCAGGTCAAAGCTGGTCAAGGTCGAGAGCTAAGCACTCCTTCCCTACTCGAGGTCGTCCCGGGTCAAAGCTGGTCAAGGTCGAGAGCTGAGCCCTCCTTGCCTGCTCGAGGTCGTCCCTCAGGTCAAAGCTGGTCAAGGTCGAGAGCCGAGCACATCTCTCTTGCTCGCAGAGATCCACGAGCACAGCTGGACAAGACCCGACCCAGGGAAACCCGACCCGTTTTCTCAGAATCCTGGCACACCTTTTGATGTCTGACAAGGGTCCCACATGGTGGAGAGGTGACATCGTTGTCTGCTGGCCAGCACGTGCCACCAAGGTGTCATCATTCCTCACGCACTTGCCCGACATGGTGATCCGCCACGTGAATCGGGTTAAGGGACGACCGCTCATCCCTAGGGAATATTCCGCCAAACCTGGCTGTCAGAAGGACCCAGATACCACTAGCGTGGGAGTGGACAGCCTGGAAAGGAAAAGAGCGGGAAAAATGGAGTATAAAAGGAAACGAAGGAGAACGTTACAGGGGTTGGATTTTTGATACACGAGAGGTTGGAACTTCGATTCAAAAGGGTCCAGAATTTGATACAGTGTTCTTCATTTTCAAATTTCTCTCATCCGACTTTCTCTAAAAACACCATACATATCCAAAAAGGGGCGAAATAATACCCTTTCATTTTTCCGGTCTCCTCATTAGGGAGATACCAAAAAAGAGAAACCCGACATCGACTTGAGCGTCGGAGGGTTTCACGGACACGCCCGGCGACCCTCGACCCGGTTCGTGAGTACAGTCCGGAGATCACTGCTCGAAGAAGACAGTGAACAGACGAAGGGGCAATCTCGCTCGAGCTTATCGCGAGCGTAAGGATCGAGGTACTCGCTTGAAACCGCGAGCGTAAGGTTCGTACATTCCCCGCCGAGCTGCGTGGAGGCACCGCTGGAAGGTTCAAGCACCGCTGAGGCACGCGGAAAAGCTCGCATCAACATTTTTGCGCCTGCCTCGTGGGATCGGCACAAAAGCCCGATTTCCTAATACATTCAAGACACACAACACAACGATGAGGGAAACAACCAAGAGGAGTAAGTCCGAAGAATCGGTGACTTTGAGAGAAGTGGCCAATGAGGCCTGTAATAGGGAGATCCAGGAAAGAATGGATCGGATGGAAAACAGATCGAAACTATGACCTCCCGTTACAAAGAATTCGTGGAAGGACGAGAGAAAGCATGCAACGATGTCCCGAGTCCAACTGAGGGAATGCTCATGTTCGGAAAATGCGGAGAAGAAGCCCAAAGACCTCGGCACCGAATGTTGCAGATGAGAGAAGAAACAAACATGGAGGAAAGGGGTCTCGCCAACATTTGCAGGAGATGACCCCAACCTCTCGTACGGAAGAGTTGGAGGGAGAGGTACGCAGTTAGCGCAAGTGGTGGAAGATCTTCGGGAACCGAAAGAGTCCAAGTCGCGAATAATGCTGGACAACGAATCTCCTCTCTCCTGGAGATCACGGGTGTCACGATCCCACGTGACTTTCGCTTCCTGGATCCGCAATATTCGGGAAAGAGTGACCCATTAGTACACATAGAGCGGTTCAATGACATGACAGGAGTGCAAGGTCCGCACGAAGACAGAGGTGCGAGCCTTCCCGCTCACTCTCGAGGGAAGGGCGAGAGAATGGTACCGCAGACTCCCACTGGGAAGCATTTTGAGTTTGAACAGATGCGCAGGGAGTTCGTGAACAATTTCGGGCACGGTGACCCTCGAGGATGACATGATGGAGTCAGCCGAGTGAGGCAGAAGAAGGAGAGTCCCTCCGGAGTTTATCAAAAGATACCATAGATCGGTCCCAGATCTTGGTGCGCTCAACCATCCCCAAGCTCTGAGAGGATTAAAGAGGGTGTTCTGATGGGGAGACCATGGTATAACTCGCAGAGTCCATCGATCCGCTCATATTCGGATGCGTATGAGCAGTGAAACGGGATATGGAAATCAAGAGGAAAAGGCTGCAAAACCGAGGAATTAACAGGACCGTGAGCGCATCGGCTTGGCTCATTTAGACTGGACGAGAAGTCAAGAGGCCGTGGAACGCACAACTCCCGAGGAAGAATTTCCTAGAAGTCTTCTTGTATTGTAAAATGCTAATGTAAATATTTCATCCCAAGATGGGATATGTAAAAGTACAAATCTATGTAAGAATGAGAAAAACATTCATAATGTAAGCTCGGGATGAAGAGCAAAGGTTTCGAAGAACTCCTCAGCATGAAGTCCCAAAGCCTAACTCATTAGGCGGACGGTCGCAAGCTTCGAGTTATTTGAAAACCAGAGCAGGAGTGTTATCCGAAGACCTCGGTCAATTAAAAGGCTCGAGCGTAAGATGAACTCCATGGCCGAAGTCCCAAAGCCTAACTCATTAGGCGGGACGATGCCAAGCTCCAAGTTATTTGAAAACCGGAGCAGGAGTGTCATCGAAGCTCCGGTCGATTAAAAGGCTCGAGGAGAAGAAGAACTCCTCGGCATGAAGTCCCAAAGTCTAACTCATTAGGCGGATCGTGCCAAGCTCCAAGTTATTTGAAAACCGGAGCGGGAGTGTTATCCAAGACCTCGGGTCAATTAAAAGGCTCGAGCGGAAGATGAACTCTACGGCCGAAGTCCCAAAGCCTAACTCATTAGGCGTGACTGTGCCAAGCTCCAAGTTATTTGAAAACCAGAGCAGGAGTGTCATCGAAGCTCCGGGTCGATTAAAAGGCTCGAGAGAAGAAGAACTCCTCAGCATGAAGTCCCAAAGCCTAACTCATTAGAGCTGGACGGTGCAAAGCTCCAAGTTATTTGAAAACCAGAGGAGGAGTGTTATCCAAGACCTCGGTCAATTAAAAGGCTCGAGCAGAAGAAGAACTCCTCGACATGAAGTCCCAAAGCCTAACTCATTAGGCGTGACTGTGCCAAGCTCCAAGTTATTTGAAAACCAGAGCAGGAGTGTCATCGAAGCTCTGGTCGATTAAAAGGCTCGAGGAGAAGAAGAGCTCCACTGCATGAAGTCCCAAAGCCTAAATCATTAAGCGGATCGATGCCAAGCTCCGGTCATTCAAGACCGGAGCAGAGTAATATGGTAGAAGCTCGGTCAATTACATGCCCGAGTAGGAGTTCAAAAGAACCCTTATCCAAAAGTCCCGTAGCCTAAGTTCGAGCGGACGTTGTCTAGCAAGAGCCAAATGCAGTGCTCGAGCAAGTCAAATGAGCTCGCAAAATTGACATAAGGCTTTTTAGCCTAAGTCGAGCAAAACTCTACCATGCATTCATAAATGAAAATAGGATGTCCAACACTTAGAAAATTTTTACTCTAGCAAGCACATTCAAAGTTAATTCAACGTAGAAGACAAGAATGTGTGTACACTAGCAATCAATAGAATTGTTCAAAACATGTATCTTTTATTTCATGTGAAAGATTACATATGTAAAAAAAAAAAAAAAAGATGAAAAAGAGTCCAAGTCATTCAAAGAACAAGCAGGGGAAGAGCAAAGATCAGCAGCTAGGAACATCATCAGCAGCAGCAGGAGCTTCAAAGCAGGAGGAAGGACACCAGCAGGAGCTTCAGCAGGAGGGGCACTCGAAGAAGAGGGAGCCGGCCACCGACAACACCTGGGGCTCTGACGAAGTAGCTTTGGGTTGCTCATGTACTCGGCCACATACCCTTCAACCTCGACATGTCTGGCCTGGGTATGCCTTGCCAAAAGCATACATAAGGCATCAGAATTGAGTCCGCCTCAAGTTGTACTCCAGTGGCAAGTCGGACCTTCAGAGTGTCAATTTGCTCTCAAGACGAGCAGCTTCTCCTCCACGAGCTGCTCAGAATAAGACTTCGAGTATCCGTGTCTTTCCGAGCGTGCTTCACCTGCTCTTGATCTCGACCAACTCCTTTCAAGCCTGCAGACCTTCGAGTCGCCACCACTGCCTTCTCTCGCAAAATTTATATTTTCGTCCAGCAGCCTCGATTCTCCTCCTTCGCTCATTCAAAGCCTCGCCCAAGCTCGAACCTTGCTCTGAGTTCTTCCCTGAACTCGTGAGTAATCTCATCGAGCCTCGGTCGCAGATACCAATGCTCGAGAGGAGAGTCACCGGAAGATACCGCACAGTCACTGAGGAGAACAGGATTCTATCTCATCCAGAAACCCGCTCGGCCGCCTCTTCATTAAAAGCCCTCCGTAAGGCTCTGAACGGCCGGCCGACTGCTCCTCGTGACACCGCTGGTTTGGGACGAGCTGGGTCAACATCCTTGTCTCCTACGAGGAGGACCTCGCTCGCGACGCCGACCGCCGAGCCAAGAAGGAGCAGTAGCTCGAGCCGACTGGAGGTGGAGCACCCGATCTGCCTCGTGGTCTTTTGAGGTACTCGCAGCTTCAGCTGTCCCCACGCTGCCAGCAACATCTCGCAGATCCTCGCCACCATCTCTTCACTGGTATTAAGTTGACTCTAAAAGCTCCGAGGTGTCAACAGTCCCTCGCACGAGCTCACGCTTGAAAGAGCAACTGCACACGTGCTCGAAGTCGACTCCCAATCGAATAAGAAGCACCCCGTGAGACCGCAAAACAACCGTAGCAAGACAATGAAAACAGACGCGAGTAGAAAACTAAAAGTAAAATTCACAAGGCGTATAAATGACCTGAATGCAGAATGCCATGGACCTGGAGGGACTCCTCGCCACGAGTGCAGCAGGCCCCCAGCCTCCCCAACGAAGAAGAATTTGCTCTTCCAGCTGCCACCGGAGGTAGGGAGATCAGCTGATGGGCTTCTACCCTTCAGTCGGAGGTAAGGTAATACCAACCAAGATCCTTCGGGCTACACTTCAGCCGGTAGAGGTGTCTCGATTTCCCTACCAAGGGCTCATCCAGTCGCAGCTGCTTCCACAAAACGAAGAGTCCTGAAAGGACCCTCCACCCATTCGTGTTCAGCTGCCTGCAGGCCGACTGAAACCCGCATAAAACCCTACCAAAATAAGGTCGAGAGGCACCTAACCCCCATCCAAGCACTCCAAGTAAGGTCAGAACCCATGGGGACTACCGGGATTTCACCGCCTCGGCAACCTCGTAATTACACTATCGGAATGCGGTAAGTTTCCTAAGTCCTGCTCAACTCCGATTGAGTGGTTTCACATTCTAAGTAATCAACGGGTATTCCCCACGCCTGACCTCCTAGCCGGCCCTCATCTCCGACGCTACCGGGTCTCACCATGGTAATTCCTCCTGGACTAGAATCCCTCACGGGATTATACTCGTAGGTCAGGCCTCACTAGAAGAGGAAGAGTCCTCCCAGTGACATCCTACGGGTCGCTGGGATCCGACATTTTTAAAAGCGGTATGGACTAACAAGATGCAGAGGAAGAAACAGAGTGGTGAAATGGAAAATTGAGTGGTACTCGAACACAAAGGAAGTGTGGTAGCTGAAGCCGCCTGACGTAAAGCAAGAAGACCGGTAAGCGAGGAGAGCGTATGAATTTTGAATTCGAATGAAAAGTAAGCAACAGAGGGAACAAGCAAGAAGTTAGGGATTTTTAAAGAGGAAGACGCTGCTCTTTCGAGTGGCGGTGCAGTGCTTGAGGGACACGACCTTTTAGGTCGCTGTCCTTTCGAATTTCAAATACGCTGGCCGGATCAACCCACGTGTCCCGTATTAAATAAGAAATGATTCGAGTGGCGGCATACCGGAAACATGGGAAGAGTAAAAGGCCGCGAGTTCGCCCATCATTATCGAAGTTTCAGCCTTGTCTCGCTTCACTCAAAAGACTAGAAACCGGGGACCGGTGTTTGGGTAAATATCGACAGCCCCTCGAAGCCCTTCCAGCTGAAAGCAAGACACCCCGGGACAGACTTAGCTCGAGCGAAGTCGGATGTCAAAGCCGGTCAAGGTCGAGAGCTAAGCACTCTTCCCCGCCGAGGTCGTCCCGGTCAAAGCCGGTCAAGGTCGAGCCGAGCCTCCTCGCTCGCCGAGGTCGCCCTCGTGTCAAAGCTGGTCAAGGTCGAGAGCTAGCACCCTTTCTTGCTCGAGGTCGCCCCGGTCAAAGCCGGTCAAGGTCGAGACCGAGCCTCCTCGCTCGCCGAGGTCGCCCTCGTGTCAAAGCCGGTCAAGGTCGAGAGCCGAGCACATCTCTCCCGCCGCAGAGATCCACGAGCACACTGGACAAGACCCGACCTGTGGAAACCCGACCCGCTTTCTCGTAATCCCGGCACACCTTTGATGTCCGACAGTGGTCCCACATGGCGGAGAGGTGACATCGTTGTTTACGGCCGCAGACGTGCCACCAAGGTGTCATCATTCCTCGCGACTTGCCCGACATGGTGATCCGCCACGTGAATCGGGTTAAGGGACAGCCGCTCATCCCTAGGGAATATTCCGCCAAACCCGGCCGTCGAGGGACCCGGATACCACTAGCGTGGGAGTGGACAACTGGAAAGGAAAAGAGCGGGAAAATGGAGTATAAAAGGAAACGAAAGAGAACGTTACAAGGGTTGGATTTTTGATACACAGAGAGGTTGGAACTTCGATTCAAAAGGGTCCAGAATTTGATCATGTGTTCTTCATTTTCAAATTTCTCTCATCCGACTTTCTCAAAAACACCATACATATCCAAAAAGGGGCGAAATAATATCCCTTTCATTTTTTCCGGCCTCCTCATTAAGGAGATACCAAAAAAGAGAAACCCGACATCGACTTGAAGCGTCGGAGGGTTTCACGGACACGCCCGGCGACCTTTGACCCGGTTTCCGTGAGTACGGTCCGGAGATCACCGCTCAAGAAGACAGCGGAACAGGACGAGTGGGCAATCCCGCCGAGCTTATCGCGAGCGTAAGGATCGAGGTATCGTTTGAAACCGCGAGCGTAAGGTTCGACATTCCTCGCCGAAGTCGTGTGAGGCACCGCTGGAAGGTTCAAGCACCGCTGAGGCACGCGGAAAAGTCGCATCAACAAAGGGTACCCTTAGATAAGGTGGATTCCAATGTAATCAATGAATCACTTCTCAAATGGTCGAAACAAGCACCAAAGTCCTCACCAAAGCGATCTATACCGCCAAACCACCTAAAAATAAAATATCAATGATGGTAAGGTACCTTTACAACTAAGGGTGGGCAAAATAATCGATCCGACCCGACTCAATCCGATTCAACCCGAAAAAAATCCGGTTAGAATCGGATCTTCCGATTGGATTAGAACGGATGAAAGAAAATATCTGATTGGATCCTTTTATGCCAACGCGAACGGATCATAATCAGATCGTGTTCAACCCAATCGGATCCGAAACCGATTGGGTTGGTCAGAAAAATTAAAAATATAAAATCGATTTAATCGATTTCAATAGCTCATGAGCTCGGCTTCATAGCCTCACGCCTCACACCCGCACTTGCAGTAGCTTCAACCTTGCACTCCCTCTCCTCAACTCAACTCATCACTCATCAACTCACCACCAGTCCACCACTCACTCACTAAGTCACTAGCATCCGAAGACTCCAATGCCTAGTACCAACATCAAACACACTCACACACACAGAGTCAACTCAAGCAAAAGCAATGCTGTAACAGACCAATAGTTCAACAGCCTGCACTCTCTCCTCATTTTTCAATGCTTGTCACTCAACTTAGTGACTCATCAACACAACAACACGAATAACAATAAGCAAACATACAGTCAACTCAAGAAAAGTAGTAAGCCACACACGCACAAACCTGATTTTGCTAATCGGATCTCGCTGCTCCGCTGCATCAGAATCGATCTCATCGGATCGGATCTGCAGCCACAGCCTACGGATCTGCTCATCTAAGCTCCATCCGAACCCAAACCGACAATAAGCAACCCGAACTGAAATACCTTTCAAAATTTGAAGCTTCTGAGGTTTATGTGTGTATATATATATAATTGTAATGTGTAAATTGTAGTTGTATATTATACTATTAATGATTTACTTATTTAATTATTTTAATAATTTGTAATATGTATTATTAAATTTTAATAATAAAATCAAGAAAATTAGTGTAGTGATTTTTTTATTAATTGTTAATAATAATAATAATTTTTTTGTATAAATAGATTAAGTAGATTAAATATTAAAAATCAAATATTGTGTTATATATGTTATGTGCATGTAATATGTGTTGCAGACTTGCAGTAGCTTGAACTTTAACAAGAATTAATTAATTCAATCAATTTTATATGTTAATTTGTTAAGTATACGTTAAGCTATTAAGTAGTAAATCCATGAATGTGATCATAAAATATAAGGTTTTATTTTTATAGTAAGAATTAAGATATTAGATATAGATATGCAAATAATATTCTATTATTCTAATAAATGAATAATTGAATATTATAAATTAATTAATCATTTATTTCTTGTTTTTCTATTATGGAGTATGAATAATTTTGAATTTTTAGATATACAATTATACACCTAATCAATTAATCATATAGAAAATTATAAATATTATGACGAAGATATCGAATTAAACAAGTTTCATAAAATTAAATTAATAAATATTTGAATTGATTTGTAATACTAATTAAATTATGTTAATAATATTTTTATGTTTTTATTTTTGAATTAATGATTACTAATTCAGTAATTTTTGTTTTGTATATTCAGATGTCTGGACACTTAATATCGAATCTGATAAGTGATGATGAAGAACAAAGTATACAAATGGAAGGAACTCGAAAGGGAAATGAAAAGGCAAAGCGGAAAAGACCACCGATGATGAAAAGATCTGACACGTGAAATCATTACACTTTATTTTAGGACAATCCAAACAAATGCAAGTGTAATTATTGTGGTAGACAATATCAATATCATTTAAGGCATGATAGGATTACAAATATGCAAATCATATAAAATTTTGTCGTGTATACAAGATCTCTCAGGAACAACAAGGTGGAAGCCAACAAAATTTGACATCTAAGGACGATGAAGGAAGTAATATGTTTTGGCTAAAGGATGGAGTCAAGACACTTGTAGAATCGTACTTACTAAAATGATTGTTATAGGTGAGTTGGTGCTTAGTTTTGTGGATAACAAAAGGTTTAGGCATTTCTGCACTGTAGCTATCTCGTAATTTATTATGCCATCTAGAATAACTATTGAATGGGATGTTATGGACTTATTTTTGGAGGAAAAGACAATGTTAAAGAGTTTGATTTGTGACAACAAGCAGTCAGTATATCTTACAACTAATATATGGACTTCCGTTCAAAATATGAGTTACATGTGATCATAACTCATATTATTGATAATGACTAGTGTTTGAATATGAGGATTATCAATTTTAGTTTGGTTGAAGATCATAGAGGGAAAATGATTGGCAAAATGATTGTAGCTTACTTGCATGATTGGAGAATAGAGAGATTATTTGCTATAATTGTTGATAATGCCATTGCAAATGATGTTGCTATTGGTTATATCACTATACAACTGCTTGCTTGGAGAAATTTTGATGCACTTATGTTGGCGGGACAGTATATGCATGTGCGTTGTTGTGCAAATATTTTGAATTTGGTTGTTATTTCAGGGTTGAATGAGTTATATTGTTGCTGCTATTTGAAATACTATGAAGTATATAAGATCTTCCACCACAAGGCTGTAGACATTTAAACAATTTATTGGTAAATAGGAATTCTACCTATTTAATGTTAATAACTGCATTGAAGTTTCAAGCAGCATTTGATAGAATGGCAGAAGTAGATGAACTATATGAGGCATACTTTCTCGAGAAAGAAACTAATATTAAAAGGATGAGCCCACCTGGACCCGATGATTGGGAGAATGCTGAATGACTTAGGAAGTTTCTAAAGGTATTTTATGATGCCACTTGTTATTTTCTACCTCTTTGAGTGTAACTTCTAATCTTTGTTATACTACTATTGGCTTAATTGAGAGCTCATTGACTACATTACAATTCAGTAATGATCCTTAGATGATGTCAATGGCTTATAATATAAGAGAGAAATTTGATAAATATTAAGAGTCCTCGGGAAAGATAAACAAAATGCTGATTGTTAAATCCATTCTTGATCCTCGTGCTAAAATGGACTTTGCTAAACATATCTTTGAGCTTATTTTCGGCATTGATAGTTTGAAGATTGAAGAAATGACCAAATCAAAAGACTTGTTGAATGACTTTTATAATGCATATAGTGCATTGTGCTCTATAAGATCAATGTGTACTGAGAGTGCTCCTAGTGGCAGTTATGGTGGTACAAGTTGTTCTCCACATAATAAAATTGAGGGTAGTATAATAGATGTTGCTAGTGGCGAAGTTGATGATATTTTTTTAGTTGCTCACCCTTTCCTTGGATATACTAAGAATTTTCTGTTCAGAATGAGAGCAGGAGAGTAGCATCTGAGGTGGAAAGATATTTAACTGACCAAGTGGAAGATCCTAATAATCTTTAATTCAATGTTTTGCTGTTTCGTGGAAGGTGAATGAATCGAAATACCTAATATTAGAGAAAATTGTAAGGGATGTCCTCGCTATTCCTACTTTCACAGATGGCATCCGAGTCCGCTTTTAGCACTGGCAACATTCTAACTTCTACATATATTTAGCACTCGGCATCGTTTTTTAACCCTTGCTATAATTGAGGCATTGATATGTGCTGAAAATTGGTTGCAATCTAAACTTTTTGCCAATCCCATCTATAACATTCACGATGAGATTAAGGATGAGATGTTTTATATGGAGCTACAAGAAGGTAACATTTTTTCTCAAACATTAAATACATAATTAAAATGTATTATAATTCTATAAATAATATCTACATGTATTTAAGTTTCGTACTAACTTCAATGTTTTGTTTTTTTCATTTTAAAGAGTTTGTAAGAACACAAGCTTCAACGGTGGAAACGGTAAGCGTTGACATTAGTGATATTAATATTTGGAAGGTAACTCTTAATAGATATTATTATTCATAATTTCATATTATACTTTTAGGATGTAATTTAAAGTTTAAACTATAATTATAATTGCTATAGTTTTAAGTTATAAGTTTAATTGTAACATTGTAATTGTTTTATTTAGGCAAGCTGAAATTGGTGGAATAATATTTCCTATGAAGGATTATTATTAATTTGGTGATGAATGCCATAAAATAAGGTATGATTGACTTAATTTTTTATCTATTTATTCTTGTATATATGTTAACGGTATAATAGAATTAGAGAGATATTTAGAGAGATATTGTGATTGTTTTAGTTAGGCTAGCTAAAATTGGTAGAATGATATTTCCTAAGAAGGATTATTATTAACTTGGTGATGAATGCCATAAAATAAGTCATGATTGAATTAATTATTTATTTATTAATCAAATATCTATGTTAATGGTCTAATATGAATTAGAGAGATTGCAAGTTTGCAATAGCACTTTTGTTTTTCAACTCTAGTTTTCTTTTTTTTTACTCAAATATATCAACTTTACTATTAGCCAATAAGTTAAAAACCATTGAATTTGAAATGGTAGTTATGGTTCGTTAAGTTAAAGATAAATATAAATTGAGTTTATTTATTTGTGTTTGTATTTGAATGTGCTTTTATTTGTAATGAGGCTTAAAGAAAGTAGTTATCGTATATAAGTTCTTCAATTTTTCTCTAAGGTGTCAATGCTTCAACTTGAAGTACAAGAAGTTGAAGTTAGAACTTGTCAAAGTGCTTGTGAGGAGCAGAGGAAGAAGCTATTTAGAATTTATGTTTAAACTTTAAACTTTGGTGTGTTATGGATTTTAAACTTTGGAGTGTTATAGACTTTATATTTAAATTTAGACTTTATGTTATAAGGATTAATGTTTGAACATTATGCTTTGAATGAAGATTATTAAGCTTAAACTTTGTGTTAATTTTAATTTTTATTAAGTTTGGACTTTGTATTTATTTTTTTATTAAATTTAGACTTTTTGTTGATTTTAATTTTTAATTTTCATTGTAGTTTTCTTTTTTTTGTTAGTTGAAAATTAAGAAAAATAGCTCAAAATAAGAAAAAAAACTTAAAACGTGAAAGAAACAACTCAAAATTATGTCTACCCGATTAGATCCGATTTAACTCGAACCCAAACCAAGTTGAATCCACCTAACCCGAAATAACCTCGAACCAATTGGGATCGGGTTAAAAGCTCAAGTTGAAATCGGATCAATTATTTGTCCACCCGATTAACTCGAAACCCTATTAGGTTAACCCAAACCCGATCCAACCCGAAAATGCCTAGCCCTATTTACAATATCATCTACCCATATTCAGTTATTCATTCCTCAAGTAGATGAAAATTTTTATCAATCAGCCTTACCTTATCCAACCTGTCCATACACGATACACCACTCTATCTTTTAAGTGCTAAAAATCTCTCTTAAAAATGGCTCATCTCTTGAATGAGAATTTCCCCTTCATCTATGTAATATTTATAAGGTCACGAGGAGACCTAAGTGGGAAGGATGAGCTACATATAAAAAGTACAGACAAAAGAAAGAAAAATAAAATATTATCTTTATTAAATGAGTTTCTTACAGTTAAATGCTTGTTGTTAGCCACGGTACCCTACCTCCATTTATCATCAACTATAATACCTAAAGGCCAGTCAGCACTTTTCTACTTAAGAAAGGATAATTGTCTGGGGTAACCTATAAATAGCTAAACATCCTCACAAAAAAGGGCTGAAGAGGTAGATGAAATCACAGGTCAAAAAGGTCAATTTGAATGGCTATTTCATTTATTGCAGGATACTCTAAGGTCTCATTCTTGTGGGGTACCTAAAAAGAACAGAGCAGGAAATCTTAAACTTGGCATAATGTATTTAAGGTCTCTCAAAGTAGCCTCATACCCCCAATGATCAAGACTTTTTAGATCTTAAAATTAAGAGAGATGAAAATAAAGGAGTTTCTAACTTGAAAAGATATATGATCAGCCGAAATAAGGATATTTAAGGCGCCTCTTTGATTCAATCCAATGGGAAGACAAGCCAAATAATCATCACATGTCACTCATTATTTCTCCGCGATTTTTTTTATCTCAATTACTTTTGCCAGAAAGAAACTAAGGGGATATTGTTTAAGGAAGAAATAAAAAAAAAATTATAATGAAGCACTATTTATCGAATATGAAGTTTTATGGTTAAAGTGACTATCTAGAGACCCGACTTATCTGCGTAATTTTAACAATTAAGGGGTATGCTCGGTGCCTGGGGTATCTTAGAGACACCAAATAAGTTATGAGAGTGCACGAGGTACTTTGTACAAAGACCGA
Organism: Murraya koenigii; assembly: GCA_025617385.1. NCBI lineage: Eukaryota > Viridiplantae > Streptophyta > Magnoliopsida > Sapindales > Rutaceae > Murraya > Murraya koenigii. Next base: position 15,676,437 of record CM046819.1, read on the forward strand.
GGTGGATAAAGAATCTTAAAAAAAATCTCCTGTGTGTGCCATTTCTATCATCAAAAGATAATGTTTGATTCAAAAAAATTAAATAAGGAATATCTTGTCAAGAAAAATGAGGCAAGCAACTGTCATACCTGCCAAAATGATAAAGGCAACACAATAAAGACAGTAGTCCTTGGCTACCACACTTGCATCTGTCCCGACAACCTCTGTATGAATATTCTAAACCATACAAAATGACAAAATCTGCTAATAACTCCTCCACTATTCCCCATGCGTGCTTTTAACGACCCAAAATATATGATGAAGACAAAATGATGAAGAATATCTTCGAAATGATAGCAGAATTGCCATTGAAAATATCGCGACGTGGTTGGGTAGTTAGGGTACACTATATAAGGACAGCAAAGTTCTTTCTTTCACACATTACTATTCATAATTAAACACACATATATTATGTAAGAAGCTGAGGTCTTCTTCAACTTCCAGCCTTTATTTTTTAGAGCTTGCAAGCTTTGCACTCCATAAAAGTTCAAGTAGATGACTTGAGCGTAAGAGTAAAGTAGCTAGCCATAGCTAACTCACTTTTAACCTTATCTTCATTATTTTGCAGGTTTAAGAAGATCGTTCAAGCTCTCTCACCTTTAACCTAAACTGCCTACTATTATCATCCTATCCCATTCTTTCTTAGTCCCCAAAAAGCCCAAAAATAGCCCACACTGTACAACCCAGCGAGATACCTCACACCCTAAAAACTAAATGTATTGTTATTAGATATGTTTTGATCATTACTTTTCTTACCTCCCAAAATCTACATAAAACATTCATTGTTGTATATTTAAGTAAAATGTTTCATATTTTTGTTATTCTATAGTTCATGTAGTATATTTAAAATATCTCCAATATTTTTTTTCTCCCTCCCTCAATTTTATGCTTGCATTCAAGTTTCATATCAAACATTTTGAGTTTCATGATTAACGTTTCTATAATTCATATTGCAAAGTCCTTAAATTTTAGTTCATCATTACATTTTTTAGGTAAAATTTTTCATATTTATGTTATTCTTTGTTTGAAATAGAATATTTCAAAAACTTCCAAATTCTTCTTTTCTCCATATTTCAGTTTGCTTTCAAGTTTTATATCAAATGTTCAGAGTTTCATGATTAGTGTTCTATGTTTCATATTACAAAGTCCTCATCTTCTATGTTTTTTTTATATTTTATTTTTAGTAAAGGGTTACATATTTTGAAATTATAGTTTTAAAAGAAGTAGAAAAGATATCTTCTTAATTACTTTTCTTTTTTAAAATTTCTTACTATCTTGTTGATTGTTAATATTCAAGATATAATTAAAATTTGATTGAATTTTGAACTTTTTTATGTTTGTTTGAATGTTGAAGTTGCTGAATGCAAAAAAGCCTCATAAAAAATTTCACTTAAAGCCTCTACTAGTCTAAAGTCGGCCTTGTTTTTCATGCAGTATACCAAATAGTCCTAAATTTTCTTTTTCCCCTCATTTCATATTTGCATTCAAGTTTCATATGAAACATTTACAATTTCATAATTAGTGTTCTATATTTCATGTTATAAATTACTTGTCTTTTATATCCACTATTGTATATTTTTAGTAAAATATTTCATATTTGTTATTCTACAGTTCATGTCGTATATTCTAAATACGCCCAATTTTTTTTCTCCCTCATTTCTTGTTGGTATTAAAGCTTTATATATAATGTTCAGTATTTAATGTCTTGATACACATATTTGACATTTTATGTTGCAAATTAGATGTAATTTGTTGTATGGTTTTCATTATTTGTATATATAGATGAGATTTTCTATTTTTCTTTTGGGTTAAATTCAGTTTGGATCTTAATTTTAAATTTTAGTGTAATTATACACATAAAAATTTAATGGCATACTTTAACTATATATATATGGTTTTCCAATCATAGATACTTGTTTTTATTAAATCAGAGATAAGCTAAAAAATAAAAAAAAAAGCAGTGCATTGAAGTTTATATCTTTTTTTATATTTTAACTTATTCCTGACTTTAATAAAGTCATTGATTCTTGATTGGAACATTTCTATATATATATATATATATAATTATTTTAGACGGTATTATATTGAATTCAATTAGCCAAGATACAGTTGTATTATTTCACAAGAGAATATTTAATGGATTAAGTTATTTTAACTTAGATTTATGACTTGAAATTTGATGCAAATTCTAAGTCATTGATTTCATACAATCTAATAATAGATGAATTTACAGTTACATATTAGGAAGTTGTGTTTAAATTATACAAACTTATAAGGGTTGGAAATTTATTTAATTGGTAAATTCTCTTGTGGAATATTTTTCATCATATGAATTAATTCGACTTGCATATTATCACATCAATTTGTTTGAAAGTATGAACAATTTAGTATGGATTATATATAATTCACACTTATCAAAACCATCAAAATTAAATGCAAACCATACTAATAATTCATAAATATTAAAAAATTGTACATGTATAATATTGTGTTCCCGAACCTACTTAGAATCTGGATATTGGTACAATAAAGTTTAATCCAAAACCTAGAAAATTAAAATATTAACTTTGTATGGAGTAATAGTGAGCAATTCCACGAAAATTCGAATGATAATTTATAATTTATAATTTATAATTTCTATATCTACTTGTTTTTTTCTCCTTTTTCTTTGATTTCTATTGAGTGATAAATAGAAAAATGTTGTTATGGTGCAGGGCTAAATGATTAAATGATGAAATGATGTTGATACCAAAATTTTACTCAATGATGTGATTGAGTGGTAGAGACACTACTAGAAAAATGACATTTACTGACACTTAGTTTACTGACACTTAGCAAAAAGTATCAGTAATTGTGAACAAATGTACCTATTAACAAGTAGGTATTAGTGGTTATTGATACTAGTGTGTTAGTAAATTAAACATCAATAATCACTGACACTAAAGTATCAGAGATAAAAAAAAAAATTCATTAATAGTTGTTTTAGTTCCAACTCGAACCTGAGACTTTTAGAATTTAAAACTTTAACATTTGAGACAGAGACCATCGAATCACTTTAAATTAACTTAATTCATTCTTTTTAAAGATTTTAAAAACAAAAATATAATAACAAAAATAAAAAACCTAAATGCTCTAGTCTCTCTAACTCTCACCCATCTCTCAATGCTTTCCCCCGTCCACCTCTTCACCTCCCTCCAGTCCACGCTCGTCCTCTTCCTCTCCCTCTCCATCCTCCTCTCCGAATCCACCTCCTTCCTCCCTTTTCCCTCCGATCTCTTCTTCGCCCTCGCCGCCTCCCTGTTCTACCTCTACTACTTTATCTCGTCCTCCGCTACCTCCGTCCAGACCTCCGATCTCCAGGCCAAATGCGACACCCTCTCCGGCCGCATCTCCGCCCTCGCCTCCTTCCTCTGCCTTGCCCTCGCTTGCAACTCCAAGCTCTTTGTCGCCTCCGTCAGGTCTCTCTCTCTCTCTCTCGCCGTGGGTCTCTCCATATTTGGCCATCAGCTCTCTCTCTACCCCGTCGGTCGACTGCCATAGTCCGAACTTAGCGAATAATAATGTTATAATTCTCACAAAAACTTACGGGAAAAGCGTTGGTCGAAGACGAAACCCATCAGCCTGGCCCCGAGTCAAATCGTTCCGATTCAACCCGACTTTATAAGCTTGTCCAACAATTAGAGAGAAATGGATTACACCAAAATCATGTTCATCAATTACTGGATACGTCGTCGTTTTGGTCTAATTACATGTAAGTCAATTGTCTTCTTCCCTTTATTTTTGTCCATTTATATAATCTGATAATAATTTTACGAATTTGAATGCATGAGTTTGGGGTTCCGGTGATGGTTTGACGGGGCTTGCAAAGTGGACTGCAGTTTGAGTATCTGCATTGCCGAAGCTAGGAGGGTTGAGGTGGGTGGCTCATGGGTTTGGATATTTTGGAGTGGTCGAGAAAGTTGTGGAGTTCAGCGATGGGGTGGGAGTTACCCCTAGATGTGGGTCGTCGATGGAAGCCGAGGCCAAGGTGGAGGAAAGTTCACTCACTGATTTGGGTTTGGTAAGCTCACGAGTCTGTTTAGTTTAGGTGGACGAGTTTGGGTTTCGTGATGAGATTTGGTTCGGTTTCGGGTTCCTTTCATTGGAGCTTGTGGCTTTGGGTTAATGGATGTCACGATTTGAGTGATTTGTGATGGATTGGAGTGGAGGTTCGACTCGATCCGTGATGATTTGTGGCGGTTTGATGACGAGTGAGGAAGATGCCCCATCCATGGACAAAGAGACAGTGATTGTAGATGGGTTATCAAGGTTTGTGGGGGTGAAGGTGCAGACTTTTGGCGGTGTTTGGCCGGGTTGTTGAGGGTGGTGGCAGCGAGCGGATGTCATCGAGTATCGGCTATAAGTGATTTTTCCGTAATCGAGCTTGTGGGGGTGAAACCGAGAGGATGATTGGGTATTGGGAGGATTTGCAGCAAGCATGAATGATGGGTTGGATTGGCCATGGTGGAGGGGCGGTTTGAAGTGGGATGATGTTGTGGTGGGAATCAATGATGAGGTAGGAGGGGTGATGGAAACCGCGACGGATGAGGAAAGTTTTGGTGGAGCATGGCCGGAGTTGAGGGGTTGTTGCGGTTGTTTGTTGGGTTCTAGGTTGGGTAAGAGGTAGCTGTCAACTGTTACATTGGACCATATCATTGCTTGTAAATCTAGCTTTGTTATGAGCATATCCACTTATTAGCTTCGAGGAAAGGCCTAATCATCTACTTTAGTTCTGTTAATATCTGGAGGAATAAACTGATTACATTATGATGATGGAACTAAGTTACTCATCTCCTCAACATCTAATGAGGTAAAGTATTCATTTTGCAATTTAACATGAATTCAAAGTGCATTTTAGTTTTGTTTAATAAGCATTTATTTCGTAATTCTGTTTGATTAGTTTTTCCTGTCTACTCAACGGATCTTTTCATGGAAAACCGTTCCTTCAATCCTCTTGCCACTCCTTCCTCTCGATTCAATACCGAAGGGCCAATTTTAAGCGTTCGATTTTCTCTAGATACAAAGCTTATAGCAATACAGATGGTCCGACTCTAAGATACGATTTTGGATAAGAGAAACTTTGGAAGCTTTTAGCCATAGGTGTAGGTCTGATTCGGAGAATATATTGGGATTTTTCCGGACGGACTGCCCATTGTGTGATTTTGTCGTTGTAAAGAACAGGTAAAGGGAAGTTTCATCGAAGTTTTCGGAATTGTAAAGAATGATTTTTTTTTTTGCGTTGAAATTATTGAATATAGATATGTTTAGCAATAATTTGGTGCCAACTTTGATATGGCGTGTTAGAAGAACAAGTGTCATGTCTATAAAATTGTTATCCATGTTCTAGGTTGATGCTTACTAGCCATTGGAATGGCTTATTTGTTTATAAGAACACTTCAACGTCTTAATGACTGGATGATCACTTACTTTTGAACTTGCAATTGCTTTTGATTTTATCCTTTCCTCATACACACTAAAATGGAGTCAATTGCAGTGGGCTGAACTTGTTTGCTTATGATTCGTCACAAAATCACTTGACTTGGTGGAGACAAGGAAATTGAATGTGTGTTGGTATGTCTACACACATGAAAGTCGATTGGTTCTTCTTGCTTCGGCATGCAGTGCGGGACTTTCACTCGGATTTCGGTATGGTTGTGAGCTTTGTTATTAGCTCAATTTTGTTTGAACCCTTTCGATATAGATTATATCTTTGTTAACCTACATTTTCATATCGGAGAAAAGGGGCCCGAAAATCGCTTTATGAATACTATAAACATCTTACGTAGTTGTCAAGTTCTTTCACTCGGTTTGACGCAGATGTTATCTCTTTGTGCAGCTTTCATCTGCTCGGGATACTATAAACATCTTCTCTAATTATCCTATTGTATCAATTGAAGATTCATTTGACCAAGACGAGTGGGAGCACTATGCCAAGCTAACCGGCGAAGTTGGAGAAAAAGTACAAATTTGTAGATGGGCTTGGGAGGGATATGATCTTTATTTTTTTTTTTAATATTTTAATCTTCCTTAAATTTGTAGATGGAGAGCCTGATTTGTTTGTGTATGAAAGTAACGGTGTTTTGTCATAGAAATTTTATATATAATTGTTTATTTTAGCAGTTTACTAATATTTTTTTTAAATAATATCATTAGATTGACAAAATTTAAAATGACAATAATAATTAATAAAAGTCATTAATACTAAAAATGTATCATAAAGTATCAATTTTATTGGGGTGATTGTTTATTGATATTATTAACTCGTGATACTATAGTAATAGTAATTATTGATACTATAGTGTCATAAAATCTGTAATACTATAGTAATAGTAATTCCTGACACTACATTCAAGTGTCAGTATTTTTCTGACTCACAGATCACTGACACTATTAATAAGTGTCACTAAAAGTAATTAGTGATACTATTTTAGTATCACTAAAGGCCATTTTTCTAGTGAGAGA